>CM062814.1:89094429-89694429 GCA_031772625.1 Pinus tabuliformis | reverse complement strand
GTATTTCAAGAAGCATATTTTTCTTATAGTAGGACGTAGTAGGGCACATTCTATAGGAAGTGCAGATAGTTTTAAGCATGCATTAAAGAAGTCAACACTTAGCATCAGATTGTAGCATGAAGACAAGTCTTGAAAAAAAATTCCCGATATAAGGAAGAAGTTCACTTACCTCAGCTGGAAAGGTTACTCTTGATTCTTGAAAGACATGAAAAAGGAATCCCATGATTAAAGATTACCTCCTACTTTGAAATAAAATTGAATGATTCAAGATGAACTCATGAATTAGAAATATTTTCTTCAAAGGGATTTGAAAGTAGAATCCTACATGTTACACAAAAATATCGTCACCGTGATTATTTGCAGTCAGTATGGGTCTATCATCACTTGTATTGTCCTCCTAAGCAAGTCTCAGACCTCAGCTCTTCAAGTCAAGCTTTGAAAATGAGAGAAAGACATTGAAAATCAACAAAGATCTGGTTCCGCACTTTCTCTCACTGTTGCCTGCGGTCCCGCACCCTCTGTTCACAAAAACTGCGGACCTGCCCGCTCTGTCCCTAAAGGAGTGGGTGCAGACCCCTGTGAAAGTCAAAAAGGCGCAAGTTTATTCTAAAAACTCACTTTGGGTTAATTCTAGATGATTCTAGAAGGAATTTTGACGTGGATTGGTCGCTCTTAGGTGGCTCATGCATCCCAAAAGAGAAGGAGCTAATCCCTTGATGAAAGGAGCTATCCCTTTGAAGGAGGACCTAGTAACTTCCCTCCATTGCACTATAAATTAAGGCATTGGGTTGGTTTCTAGAGAGGTTAGAAGCTGAACATTTTTTAGGGTAAATGCTGGTGGAATTGAGACTTCCTAGTTAAGCTTGAGAGGAGAGATCACATACCTTTTTGGCTTCATTGGGAAGAGAGTGAAACTTGTCAAAGTAGAGGAGACTTATTGTTGGACCATGGGAGGAGCTTGTACAGTGTCAAGGCACAGGTTGTAAAGTTCTTCTTTGATTTGAATTAATACAATCAGATTCATTTTTCTCAACAAATTGTCTTATGTCATTTGTTTCATGAATTCCTTGACTTTCATGTTAAATATGTTTTATGATATTGGATTTTTAGGTGCTATTTAATTTGTTTGCTTGTTTGTGTTTGCAGATTTGCGACAAGGGAGCTCACTTGGATCAAAGGAGCGAGGCTTCCACAAACTTGCATTGGACCCAAGGTAGGCCTAAAACACTTGTTTGCCTTTGTTTATAAATGCATATTTAGAGAAAGATAGTTTGTGATTGGCTTGCTTGTCACTAGGTCTTCTTTAGATTCTAGGAAGGTCTATCTTATCCGCAAGATCGACTCATTCCGTGTGACACTACATATCTTGGATGGATGCATCACTACTTAACGATTGGCAGAAAAGCTAAGAGAATCTTGTAACCAAGAGCCTCCATAAGATATATTATATACCTATGGTAGAAGTTCAAAAGTCCTAATATTGTTGATCTGTCATTGTAGTTGATTGGTTCCATGAAGACTTTGATCAAGGACATGTTGATTTGATTAGAAGTGTTGACACCCAATCTTTGGGATTATGTGAATCCATGTAAATATTGTAAATAAGAAAATAAGGAGAATTAGAAGTTGAAGAGATAGTGGGAGATGAAACCCAAGAGTCTCTCCCCCCATTTATATATCTATGGTCAATCTCAATGAAAAATAACAATTTTTTTTAAGGAGTTACCTCCTGGCTTGACATGGTATCAAAGCACAGATCCCAGCCTCTATTTTTGGATTCCTTTCTACCCTTGTAACTTCGTCTTGCCTATGTTCTCCATATTTTTGCATAATTGTCACCTCCCATGCTCTCCCATATCTCCCACACTATCCCAAGAAATCAATTGAAGGGCATGTCTGCTTCATGCCTCATGTTCTAGTGATGCTCTTCTTATCGTATCTTCCAAACAACTCTTGGTTGGTTGATCCGGATTTAAACAGGAACGCAATAGATTACAGAGATAACCATAAATACAGAGGTGCAATAACCATAAACACATATATGCAGCGGAAATAATGATTCATTTCATTAATGGAAAATACTGAATACAACCAGAAATGGAAAGAAAACCAGCTAGGGCGATGGTAGCTATCTCTGAGAAGAGATGTGCGGCTACATGCCTCTGAACTGTTCCGAACTGTGTTACAATGAGGCTCGAAGGCCTATTTATTGTTGAGAAACAATGGAAAACCCTTCACATCCCGAAACCTAACCCTAGAAGATGAAACGCCAAATTGTGGGCCCCGTTTGGGTAAATTGGTACATCAATTTCCCGGGGTCGTAACTTTGGCATACGATCTCCGTTTGACGCGTACAATAGCTCGTTAGAAAGATCTATCCGAGCACTACCACTTTGGGAAGGGCAACATTGGTCTATAGACCCATGTTGCCCCCAGATTCCCAAAAAAACATCGTTTAGGGCCTCAAAACGGCTCCGGAAGTTCAGGACCCGAAAAACTGCTAAAAATAGTAAGTTGTGCTACAATTAAGGAAACTGAAAATGCTGAAAGAGACAGTTGTGGGGGTCCAAATGGGTTGGTGGGTGGCCACCAACATCCACCTGGATCATTCCTCCCCCCTTAGGAAGCAATGGTCCCCATTGCGTTGAGTTCCTCCATCTGCTGAACTTGTCCTGCAATCTCTGATGTGTCCAGTGATGGTGGGAAGCATGGTCGACGATGGTCCACATTGAACATTTGGTGCAGGCGAAGGAATGGAGGAATGTTGTGCTCCAAAGCATTGTTCCCCATAGCCTTGGTACTGCTGTAAGGACCATGTCGGTGTGGTCTGAGCTTCTGATGGGTTCTGGTAAGGCGTTCTTTCTGTCGATGCAACCAGACTTTGTTGCCCACCTGAAACTTATGTGGTACCCCTGTGGGTGAGGAGAAGTTGTTCCTGTGTTCTGTCATGACCGTATCCTTTTGCTGCTGCTGCTGCATGGAGGAACCCTTTGCAGGGGTCATGGGTGTAGCAACGATCTTCCCCTTATTTTGGGAGTGAACCAGACAAATGAATTTCCTGGTCTGTGATATGAGCTTGCTGCCTTTCTTAGCAGTGATCAAAGATGTGGCAGTAGGTGGAGCTATCTCTGGTATCCTGTATAATGAATCACCCAAAGAAATAATGACAGCGCGAGGCCTTGACTCATACACAGCATGTCGCCTCCATAAGTATGGTTGGCCTAATAATACATCGCAAACATCCAGAGGTGTAACATCACATAATACCTCGTCGGTGAAGGGCTTGATGCTGTAGGGAAGGCGGCACTGCTGGCGAACTTTCAGATCTCGTCCTTCGTGAAGCCACCCGATACTGTACGGCTGCGGGTGTGGTGTAGTCGGTAGGCCCAACCGCTTCACGACCTCTGCTGAAACCAGGTTCTTTTGGCTACCACTGTCGACAATGAATCGCAGCGGTGAACCCTTCACCCACATCTGTGAGTGGAAAAGACGCTCCCCCTCTTCTGGATCTGTGGGCTCATCTTTCTGGATCTTGGCAGTGGCAACAGTGGCGCTGGGATCCGCATCAATGATCTGCTTCCCTTTGCCATTCCCCTTGTCGGGTTCTGGCTCAGGATCAGAACATGCATCTGATTCGGAAGCCTTCAACTCGGCCACCAGCGACTGCTTGGTCCGACACTCACTTGTGTTATGAGTGGGACTTTTGTGGAACTCACACCACTTTCCTGTGTCCTTCTTCGGCTTTGTGGTGTTGTTCTTTTCTTGTGGCTTCGACGGGTTATCTTGGGTCACCCCGCCTTGGCTTTGTCCTTTGGGCTTCGGGTTTGCAGATCCAAAGTCTCGCTTCTTCTGTTTGAACTTTTGCTCGATTTTGATAGCATATCGGTATGCTGTGCCGAGTGAGGAGATGTTCAAGAACACCATCTCTTCCTGGATGTATTTGTGCAGGCAACCACGGTATTTGAGTACCAAATGTAGCTCAGAATCTTTGATACCCAACTGTGTGCGAAGGGTATGAAAAATGTTTGTGAACTCCGGCACATCTTGGTCTCGCCCCTGCCGCAGTGTGGTCCATTTGATGTATTTGTCCTCATAGGTTCCGACAGGGTAATACTGCTCCTTGATGGCATCTCGGAAGTCATTCCAAGTGGGTGCGGCTGAAAATAGTGAGCCTGTACTTTCATCCTTCTGCTCGCAGTAGGTTTCCCACCAGTCCTTGACGTGGGGGGCTGCTTTGAGAAGAGCGAAAACAATCTTTTCCCGACTTGAAAATTCATGAACAGAAAAATACCCATCTAGCAGATTTAACCATTTATCTACGGCATCTGCGTCTATTTGACCCTCGAAGATGGGGATTTCAAAATTAACTTGTACCTTGAAGGGTGTGGCGTTTCCAGAGTCGCTTTTGGAAGCCGATGCGTCGCCTCTGGGTAGCCGCTGAAGGATCTGCGCAAAGCTATCCATCATCGCGTTCCTTTGCCGCTCGAGCGCTTCTTCGAGCAAGATTTTGATAGGATCTCCTGCCCCCTCGTCTTTCTTCTCATCCGCCATGGGAGGCCGTCGGGATTTTCGAGGCTGGTCTTGCAAAGGTTCGACCAGTTCAAGCCCTAACTCCTTATATCCCGACCTCGTTGGGGACATGCAAAGAAAAACAGAGAAAAAGCAGACCGCTCTGATACCACTGATCCGGATTTAAACAGGAACGCAATAGATTACAGAGATAACCATAAATACAGAGGTGCAATAACCATAAACACATATATGCAGCGGAAATAATGATTCATTTCATTAATGGAAAATACTGAATACAACCAGAAATGGAAAGAAAACCAGCTAGGGCGATGGTAGCTATCTCTGAGAAGAGATGTGCGGCTACATGCCTCTGAACTGTTCCGAACTGTGTTACAATGAGGCTCGAAGGCCTATTTATTGTTGAGAAACAATGGAAAACCCTTCACATCCCGAAACCTAACCCTAGAAGATGAAACGCCAAATTGTGGGCCCCGTTTGGGTAAATTGGTACATCAATTTCCCGGGGTCGTAACTTTGGCATACGATCTCCGTTTGACGCGTACAATAGCTCGTTAGAAAGATCTATCCGAGCACTACCACTTTGGGAAGGGCAACATTGGTCTATAGACCCATGTTGCCCCCAGATTCCCAAAAAAACATCGTTTAGGGCCTCAAAACGGCTCCGGAAGTTCAGGACCCGAAAAACTGCTAAAAATAGTAAGTTGTGCTACAATTAAGGAAACTGAAAATGCTGAAAGAGACAGTTGTGGGGGTCCAAATGGGTTGGTGGGTGGCCACCAACATCCACCTGGATCATTGGTAACAGGAGTCCAATATGCAATATTAAGGCCTGATTGAAGGTTTCATTAACAGTCCAAATAAATCTTGGTGTTCTATGGCCATACAATTCTCAGCGTTCACCTCTGACTTTGAGGAGAGTGGAGGACGAGTTCATGGAATTCCCTTCAGTTAAGCTCAAATTCCTTGGTTTCTGACAAGGATAGAATGCATAGTGACTTGGAACTTAGACAGTTTGTAAGGGGAAAACCGAAGGAGGACTGAGTTTCCTGGGGGATGTTCAATTAATGGTGCCCGTGGACATGTCTGTCTCTATTGGTATTTTTATTGCACAACAGAATTTTGATTTTCGTTACATGGAGGACTGAGTTGCACTATGATACTCCTTTTGTAAATACTGGTCTAACTCTCCTCTTTGGACTGAATGATATGTCCGCTACTTTTTTATATATATGTTGATTGTGTTATGCATATATATGCATATATGGTGAATTTGTTGGGGGTATAAGTGGACAATAAAGTGCATATATGTTGACTTTGTTGTGGTATGTATTGGTGGTATAACTCCTGCGTTGAATGGTAGTATGTTGTGGTGGTTGACAGTTATAATATATAACACCTCCCTTGACTCCGCCATATATCACCTCCCCCATACATTGACTCCCCTCCACCATATAAACCCTTCCCCAAGTAATAACTTTTCCTTCTATATATATATATATATATATATATATATATATATATAGATATATCAGAGTTCATTTTTACAGAAATTGCTACTCGAAGTGCATATTTTGCTACCATAAGTGATATTTCTTTACAGTATATTGCAAGTCAAATACATTTTTTACACAGTACACATATTAATTTATTCATTGATATCAATTGTTGGAGTAGTTCTCTCTAGAAAAAGAACTATCCTGAATGGTCAAGGAAGATAAAACACACTATCATTTTCAATGAGTTGTGGAGAGGATTTTGTGAAGGAGAAGGAGATAATTCACCTGCAAAGCCCACTTCAGATAAGGAGATTTCCATTTGGGAAAATAAGAACAGCAAGGCTAATGCGTTGATTGTAGAACCAGTAAATGAAGAGGTGAGTCACCATATTTCTCCATTTTGAAATTCCTTTGAAGCTTTAATGAAATTGAAGGAATTGTATGACTCACACTCTGAACTTGAAGTTGTTCAATTGATTATTAAGTTGTTCAGTCTTGAATTGAAAAATCATGAATCTCTTGCCTTAGCATCAGAAGTAAGATCCATTATGCATGATATAAAAACTACTACTGTTGAAATAGATATTCTTCTCATAGCTTATGTCAAGGCACTCTATCCCACCTATTCACATTATCTTGAGTCATTGCAAGCAAGTGGAAACCTTAAGGAGATTGCCTTTGACTCCCTTGATAAGAATTTTGTTGAGAGAGAGAAGGCTTTTGGGAAGAAGACAACTCGTCATTCTTTTGAAGAAGTTGTGTTTTTTCCACATAGAGAGAAGAACCATGCAAGAGATTCTTCTAGAGGAAGAGGAAGAAGGAATTTTAGAGGCAGGGGGGGAAATAGTTTCAAGGGGAAAGGTTTGATTTTCATTGCATACGATGCAATAGAGATGGGAATGATGCATCTACATTTAAGTTGCCTTTGGACCAAATTGATTAGGAAATAAATTAAGGAAAAGATAAAACCATTGAGAAAGGGAAAGGTAAAGCACCCAAATCCACTCACTATGTTGTGGCACATTGTAATAATGGAGTAACTAAAGAATTTTTTAATGCTTCACTTTCTTCTTGGAAAGATGATTGGTTTCTTGATTCATGAGAAAATTGCCACATGAATTTTAGGAGATATTTGTTTGAAGAATTCACTGACAATTTTTATGGAGTAGTTTATTTTGCAGACAAGTCAAAAATCAAGCCATCAGGGATTGACACCATCAAGCTCAAACTGTCCAGTCTTCTAGACTTTGTTCTACATGATGTTCTATATCTCCCATACTCAGGAGAAACTTGTTGTCTTTAGTCCACATCCACCAACAAGGACACTCCATTCATATATTTGATGGAAAATTCGAGGTCAAAAAAGCATAAGATCACTCACTTGTCATGACAGGGATAGAAGAAGAAATACTTCTAAAGTTGCAAGGTACCTTTACTCGTGTACAAAATTATAGTTCTCACTATGATGAAGGTACGTTTCCATCAAGTATTTTATGGCATGATATATTTGGACACTTTAACTATGACAAATTTCATTTGTTGAAGAAAAATGGTGTTACTAGTTTTCCTACACTTCCTAGGAAACTTAGGCAATGTGATGTTTGCATTCTAGGAAAGCATAGCAAACAGTGTTTTCATGATTATCATTCTAGAGCACATAGAAAACATGAACTCATTCATTGAGACTTATGTGGCCCAATTCCTATTCCTTCTGCAAATGGTAATAAATATATGATGACATTTATTGATTACTAAACCAAAATGTGTTGGGTTTATTTATTGAAGAACAAATCTGATGCTTTTGAAACATTCAATAATTTTCATGCATTGATTGAAAATTATGCACAATCTCATATTGGCTCTACTCGCACTGATAATGGAAAAGAATACACTTCAAATGAAGTTGAAAACTATATTTTGCATCATAGGATCAAACATCAAACAACTGTGCTTTATAATCCCCAACAAAACGGAGTAGCTGAAAGAATGAATAGGACAATCTTAAATATGGTATGTTCCATGATGTTTTTCAAGAATGTTAAATTGATGTTTTGGGCCGATGAAATTATATGTGTTGTGTATGTAAAGAATAGGTGTCCATATAATGATATAAAAAACAAGACTCCCTATGAAATGTGGTATGACCACATTCCTTCGGTAAGGAATCTCAAGGTTTTTGGTTTCACCTATTATGCCTTGATACCCAAGGAATAGAGAAACAAAATCAGTGCAAGGATTTGCAAGTGTATCTTATTGGGGTACTCAAATACCTCCAATGCATACCATCTCTATGATGAAGTGAAGAAGAAGTTTATAATATCTAGAGATGTGATCTTTTTTGAATCTTCCAAGACTGACAATGTTGTTGAGAAACAACTTGATCACTTGGATAAATTTGTACATGCAAATTCTTTCAATAATTGGAGGGGTCAACTATGAGGAGACTTTTTCCCCCACAACAAAATGGGTTACCATCTGGACACTCTTTGCCTTGCCAGCACATAATGGTTGGAAATTCCATAAAATCGATGTAAAAAATACTTTCTTAAATGGAGATGTGAAAGTGTTATGAAACTAGCTCACAAAAAGATAGAAAAGATATATCAACGACTTAGAAATCATCCTCTTCGAGGGGGAAACCTCCTTTACATTACACAAATGAACAATTATTGGATGATATAAATGACAAGACTTCCTTTCTATATATAGGAGTCTAAGGGGTCCCAATACAATCAAAGCCTACATAACAATAATATTGTAGGGGCACAACAATAACAATAGTGGGCTTCTATGGGGCATAATAATAAAAACATGGGAACTATATGGGCACAATAATAGAATAAGGGGGTTTCACTAATAACAATAAGGGGTTACACTAGTAGTATAGGGACCTAACATGCCCCTCTACTTCAAAAAATGTTGTCCTCAACGCTTTAGTAGTTCTGGATGCTTCTCTATACAATTCTCATCCTCCCATGTGGAATGTTCAGCGGGTAAGTTCTTCCACTTGATGAGATACTCTTAAGTTGCTCGATTTCGTAGTTGTTGATTTATTGTTTTTGTCTGCTTCCGATTCCAATATGATTTTTCCTTCCTTGTCAAGTTCTGGCAATATTGTCTGAACTGGGATCTTCTCACCTATAACCTTCTTTAAGCATGAAACATGGAAAACTGGGTGCACTCGGGAAGATGGAAGAAGCTCCAATTGGTATTCCATAGTACCAATCTTTTGTAACACCTTGTACGAACCATAATACTTTGGTGATAATTTATTATACTTCTTATCTTGCATGAGGGACATTTTTTTGTATGATTGTAGTCATAGAAATATCCAGTCACCTACAGCAAAACTTCTTTCACTATGATATTGATCTGCCTGTTGTTTCATTTGATTCTGCGCCAAAGTGAGGTTATCGTTTAAAAGTTGGACAACTTGTTGTTGATGCTCGATGTGATCTTTCACTGCTTGAACCTTTTTCTTCTTGATATGTCCTTCCATCTTAAGAGTTTGAGGACTGGTAATTCCTTCCAATGCATTATAATATATGGTCATATTCATTTCTTCTTTCTCTGGGGTTGGTTCCTAGTGAGTATCCCTTTCTTCCTGATATTTCACTGCTTGAACCTTCTTATTCTTGATATGTCCTTCTATTGTGAGAGTTTGAGGAGTGGTAATTCATTCCAATGCAGTACAAGATAGAGTCAAATTCATTTCTTCTTTCTCTAGGGTTGGTCCCCAATGTATATCCTCTTACTTTGATGTTTTTAATCCTTTTCTTCCTCCTCTTCACAATCTATGTAAAATAATTTCTTCTCAACACACTTATGACCTTTAATGTATTTGCTATGATAATTGTAACAAAGCCCTTTTGCTATTTTTTCTTCCAATTTTTGTGGTGTCAACGTTGTAGGTTGTGGAAGGCTAGGAGAAACAACACTTCCATCTTTATAGTTTTGAGTGGTAGACTACCTTGCTGCCATAATTTTTCTTTTCACTTTTCTTGCCAACATGTATGCCTTCTCCAATGAATCAGGTTCCCAAAGGTGAACCTCATGTTGGATGTTACATTTTAAAGTCCCTATGAACACATCAATGTTCTAGTTCTCTGGAATATCATTTACCCTTATATTCAATTTTTGGAATTCCTCAATTTTCTCTATCATTGAAACCTTTTGTTTGAGATTTATCAGTTGGCTAAAGAAGGTGTTGCTCTTTGTCTCCTCATAATGTGCTATCATTTCCTCCATGCAAACTCACCAGGTGACAAGTGCTTTACGAGAACAAAGCCCTCTATACCATACAAAATGATTTGGTTCTAAATATAAAGATGCAATACATACCTTTTGTAATAGCTGCACATCATGTAGATCAAAATATTGTTCCATCTGTAGTAACCATGTTAGCAGATCCTTGCCATCAAACTTCCTCATATCTCTTTTTCTTTCTTTTAAGAGCTCTACCTTGAAACGAATGTAACTTTGTAATTTCAAATCTCCAAATTCTGAAATTATGACCTGTGCTAGCCCTCTATGTCCTATTTCCAATTCCACCAGTCTGACCAAAATTGGATTCTCCAAGAAAGAGTTATGCCCAATCTCCCAAGATGACCTTCTCATATACTTTGTCAGTGGAGGGATTTTTTACGAAGTTCCACCTGTTACTTTTTCGACCTTTGGACCTGAAAACAATACAAATAAACGTATAGTCCATCCTCTTTCTGTAACTTCTTACGAAATTTCAATCTGATGCTCAGAGAGAAATTTATGATGATTTTCCCTAGGTCACCTATTTGGGATGTAATTCAGGAGCTTGCAGAAACCCTAAATGTCTTGGACTGTATCTCCGAACATATAGAGAAACAAGATCTAAAATTCAGGTTTGCACTTCACCTTGATTTTTTCTCAAATTGATTTTAATTTTAGAGTCTTAACCTTTGTAGAAAAAAATTATAGCGAAAATGCCACGATGACCTGTTTGAGATGGAGTTTTGTAGCTCGCAAAAAACCTAACTTCCTCAGATCATATCTCCGAAAATATAGCGAGACAAGATCTGAAATTCATTCCCTAGGTTCAGAACGATTTCAAATCAAATGGGATTTTTTTTAGCTTTTGAAACTTCGTAGAAAAAAAATTATTTTTAAAATTCCACTATGATCTGTTTGGCGCAGCGAAACCCTAGAATCCAAAGCTCTGATACCAAATGTTATGAAACTAGGTCACAAAAAGATAGAAAAGAGAGATCAATGACTTAAATATCAACATCTTTGAGGGGGAAACCTCCTTTACATTACAAAAATGAAAAATTCTTGGATGATACAAATGACAAGGCATCCTTCTATATATAGGAGTCTAAGGGGTCATAATATAATCAGAGCTGACATAACAATAATAATGTAAGGGCACAACAATAACAATAGTGGGCTTCTATGGGGAACAATAATAATAATATGGGGACTACATGGGCACAACAATATAATAAGGGGGTTGCACTAATAAAATTAAGGGGTTACACTAGTATTATAGGGACCTAACAAAAAGAGAATGTTTTTATGTCCCAACTAGAAGGATTTGTTGTGAAGGGTCAGGAACATAAGATATGCGAGCTTGTGAAATCCTTGTATGGCCTCAAGCAAGCTCTGTGAACCTGGTACGAGAAGTTAAATGAGAATCTTTTGAAACTCAACTTCAAACATTATGATCTTGATGATGCAACTTTGTTTATCAAGAAAGTTGGAAAAATAGTTGTATATCATATGGTGTATGTAGATGATATTTTGATGCCAGGGAACAATGAGATCTACATTGTATCCATAAAGAAGGAACTGAGGAAAGATTTTTAAATGATAGACTTGGGTTATTTTCACTGCAATCTTGGTATTTAATTAACTCAACATCCAAAGTTTATATTCCTCTCTCACAACAAGTACATTGGAGATATGTTGAGCAAGTTTGGCATGGTTGAGTACAATCCTTTGACTACTCCAATGGAATAGAGCTTAAAGCACACATCCACTAAAGGAAAATGCTTTGAGGATGAAACAAATTATAGACATCTTGTAGGAAGTTTCAACTACCTGACTACTACCAGACCATACATTTCATTTGATGTTGGAATCCTCTCTAGGCTTATGCAAAAGCCTTGTGAGGGACATTGGTTTACTGTGAAAATATTTCTAAAGTACTTGAAGGGAAATCAAGACTTTGGACTTAAGTATACACAGGTGAGCAACTTCAACTTGATTGGATACTCTTATTAAGACTTCAATGGAGATAAATAAATTGGGGTATCTACTTTAGGTTATGTTATGAGTCTTGGATAAGGAGTTGTATCCTAGAGGTCACACAAATAATCAGTCCCAGCAGATTCCACAACTAAGGCAAAATATGTGGCAACAACTGAAGCAACAAAGGAAATTGTGTGGCTCAGGAAACTTCTAGAAGATTTTCACGAGAAACAAGTGCATTCAAATCCTCTCATGATTGACAACACTTATGCAATAAATTTGGCCTAGAACCCAAAGTTACATGATTGAATGAAGAACATCAAGACAAAATACCATCTAATTCAGCATCATGCTGAGGCTAACACAATCCATCTACGACATTTTTCCACAAATGAGTAGATTGCAGACATCTTCACCAAAGTGCTTGGAAGAGAAAAGTTTAAAAGATTCAGAATGATGCTTGGACTCACCAACATCCCTTCAAATTGGGGGGGGGGGGGGGGGGGGGGGGGTGGGTGTTGTTGACACAATATTAGGGATTAGGTGAATCCATGTAAATATTGTAAATAAGAAAATAAGGAGAATTGGAAGTTGAAGAGAAACTGGGAAATTAAACCCAAGAGTCTCTTCCTCTGTGCATATATCTATGATCAATCTCAATGCAAAATCACAATTCTCTTTGAGGAGTTACCTCCTGGCCTAACAAACAATGTTGATGATGAGAAGGGATATTACTGATGGTTGGTTCTACTTGGGATTTGGCATACTGGGAAAACATAAAAATGGTATTATATGGCACTACAAAGAAAGAAGATATGGAAGCTTGTAGAATCAATTGTGAAGCAATTTGTTATGAAACCAACTCACAAAAAGATAGAAAAGATAGATCAATGAATTAAAAATAAGCCTCTTTGAGGGGGAAACCTCCTTTACATTACACAAATGAACAATTATTGGATGATACAAATGACAAGACCTCATTTCTATATATAGGAGTCTAAGGGGTCATAATATAATCAGAGCTGACATAACAATAATAATGTAAGGGAACAACAATAACAATAGTGGGCTTCTATGGGGCACAATAATAACAATATGGGGACTACATGGGCACAAAAATATAATAAGGGGGTTGCGCTAATAACAATAAGGGGTTACACTAGTAGTATAGGAACCTAACATGCCCCTCTCCTTCAAAAAGTGTTGTCCTCAATGCTTGAGTAGTTCTAGATGCTTCTATATAAAATTCCTGTCCTCCCATGTGGAATCTTCAGTGGGTAAGTTCTTCCACTTTATGAGATACTTTGAAATTGTTTGATTTCGTAGCTGTCAGGTTCTCGTTTTCGTGACTGCTTCAGGTTCCTATATTTTTTTTCCTTCCTCGTCAAGTTCCGACAATATTGTTTGAACTGGGATCTTGTCACCTATAACCTTTTTTAAGCATGAAACATGGAAAAATGGGGGCACTTGGAAAGATGCAGGAATATCCAATTTGTATGCCACAATACCAATCTTTTGAATCTCCTTGTAAGGACCATAGTACTTTGGTGATAATTTATTATCCTTCTTAGCTTTCTTGAGGGACGTGTGTTTATATGGTTTTATTCGTAAAAATACCCAATCGCCTACATCAAAACTTCTTTTTCTACGATGTTGATCTGTCTGTTGCTTCATTCGATTCTGCACCAAAGTGGGGTTATTCTTTAAAAGTTGGAGAACTTGTTGTTGATGCTCGATGTGATCTTTCACTGCTTGAACCTTTTTCTTCTTGATATGTCATTCTATATTGAGAGTTTGAGGAGTGGTAATTCTTACCAATGCATTACAAGATATGGTCGGATTCATTTCTTGATGCTCGATGTGATATTTCACTTCTTTAACCTTTTCTTCTTATTATTTCCTTCTATCTTGAGAGTTTGAGGAGTGGTAATTCTTGCCAATGCTTTACAAGATATGGTCAAATTCATTTCTTCTTTCTCTAGGGTAGGTTCCTGGTGTATATCCTCTTCTTTTGATGTTTCTTTATCCTTTTCTTCCTCCTCTTCACAATCTATGTAAAATAATTTCTTCTCAATGCACTTATGACCTTTAGTGTATTTGTTATCACAACTATAACAAAGCCCTTTTTCTCTTTTTTCTTCCAATTGTTGTGGTGTAAACCTTGTAGGTTATGGAAAGATACGAGAGAAAACACTTCCATATTTATAGTTGTGAGTGGTAGAATTCCTTGTTTCCATAATTCCGCTTTCAATTTTTCTTGCCCACCTGAATGCCTTCTCCAATGGATCAGGTTCCAAAAGACGAACCTCATGTTGAATGTTATCCTTTAAAGTCTCTATGAAGACATCGATCCTTTGCTTCTCTGGAATATCATTTACCCTTATATTAAATTTTTTTTAAGTCGTCAATGTGCTCTACCATTGAACCCTTTTGTTCGAGATTTATCAATTGGCTAAAGAGGGTGTTTCTCTTTGTATCCTCATAATGTGCTATCATTTCCTCCATAAAAATTGATTAGGTGACAAGTGATTTACGAGAACAAAGTCCTCTATACCATACAAATTAATTTTGTTCTAAATATAAATATGCAATATGTACCTTTTGTAATAGTTTTACATCATGTAGATTGAAATATTACTTCATCTATAGTATCCAATTTACCGGATCCTTGCCATCAAAATTCCTCATATCATTTTCAGATCAACGCCTTAGAATTCAGCCTCTTCGAGGGGGTAACCTCCTTTACATTACATAAATGAACAATTCTTGGATGATTCAAATGACAAAACCTCCTTTCTATATATAGGAGTCTAAGGAGTCACAATATAATCCAGCCGACCTAACAATAATAATATAAAGCCACAAAAATAACAATAGAGGGATTCTATGGGGCACAGTAATAACAATATGGGGGCAATAGGGGCACAACAATATTAATAAGGGGTATAACTACAATAGTAATGGGGTAATCACTAGTATTATAGGGACCCAACATGCCCCTCTCCTTCAAAAAAGTGTTGTCCTCAACGCTTGAGTAGTTCTGGATACTTCTGCATAAAATTCTCATCCTCCCATGTGGAATCTTCAGCGGATAAGTTCTTCCACTTGATAAGATACTCTGAAATTGATCGATTTCGTAGCTGTCGAGTTCTTGTTTCTGTGACTGCTTCCGGTTCCAATATAATTTTTCCTTCCTCGTCAAGTTCTGGCAATATTGTTTGAACTGGGAGCTTGTCGCCTATAACCTTCTTTAAACATGAAACATGGAAAACTGGTGCAATCGAGAAGCTGCAGGAAGCTCCAATTTGTATGCCATAGTACCAATCTTTTGCAACACCTTGTACGGACCATAATACTTTGGTGATAATTTATTATCCTTCTTAGCTTGCTTGAGGGACATTTGCTTACATGGTTGTAGCCGTAGGAATACCCAATCAAAACTTCTTTCATTTCGATGTTGATCTGCCTGTTGTTTCATTCTATTCTGTGCCAACACGAGGTTATCCTTTAAGAGTTGGAGGACTTGTTTTTGATGTTCGATGTGATGTTCCACTGCCTGAACCTTAGAATTTTCTCTTAAATATGATGTGATGGATGGTGGTTGATACCCATAAAGTGCCATAAATGGGGTCATTTTTTTTGCTGTATGGAAGGAAGTGTTATACCACCATTCAGCCAGAGGCAACCATTTGACCCATTGTGTCTGTTTATCAGATACAAAGCAACGAAGATATCCTTCCAAACATTTGTTTACTATCTCAGTTTGCCCATCAGATTGAGGATGATAAGATGAGCTATGAGCTAACTGAGTACCAAGACAAGAAAATAATTCTGTCCAAAAATTTCCAGTGAAAATGGGATCTCTGTCACTTACAATAATCTTTGGGTTTCCATGTAGCTTTTGAATTGTTTCCATAAATGCAGTAGAAACTGTACTGGCTTTAAATGGATGTGATAATGCACAAAAGTGTGCATACTTGGTAAGTCTGTCAACTACCACCATGATGACACTCTTTCCCTCAGACTTGGGTAAACCTGTGATAAAATCCATTGAAACCTCCTCCCAACGTTGGCTTGGAATGGATAAAGGTTGTAATAGATCCGGTGTCTTAATTGTTTCAACTTTATTTTGTTGGCAAACCAAACATTCCGCCACAAACTTTTGAATATCTGATTTAAGGCCATCCCAAAAAAATTCCTTCTTAACCCTGTGGTAAGTTTTTAAAAATCCTGAGTGCCCTCCTAAGGGAGAAGTGTGCAATTCCATAAGAATCTTTTGTTTTAGCTGGGAATTCTTACAGAGGTATAAGCGATCTTTGTACCATAACGAATCATTTTTCCAGCTAAATGTATCAGACGTACTGGAATCTTGTTGTAACTTTCGAATAAGTGCCCACACTTCTTCGTCATTCTTCCATTCCTCCCTTGCTTCGTTTATCCAATCTGGTTGGATAATAGAAATGGCGCACAACAATGCTTCCACATCCTCATCCTTTCTTGAGAGTGCATCTGCCACCACATTTTGCTTCCCTTTTTTGTAGATGATTTCAAAGTCATAACCCAACATCTTTGTGACCCACTTTTGTTGCTCTTCAGAGGATAATCTTTGTTCTAAAAAGTATTTAAGGCTATCATGATCCGTTTTTACCTTGAAGTGTCTTCCCATTAGGTAGGGTCGCCATTTCTTAAGTGCATGGAGTATTGCCAACATTTCCTTCTCATAAATAGCTTTGCTTAAAAACTTTCCCTTGATTGGACGACTTTCAAAAGCAATGGGTCTTTCATCTTGCATTAGAACAGCACCAATTCCATTTCCTGAAGCATCACATTCCACAATAAAGGTTTTTGTGAAGTCCGGTGTAGCTAAGACCGGTGCTTGGCACATTGCCTCTTTAAGATGTTCAAAGGCCTTTGTTGCTTCCGGAGTCCATGAAAATGCATCTTTCTTCAATAATGTTGTTAGAGGTGCTGCTATTCTCCCATAATTCTTAACAAACTTGCGATAATACCCTGTCAACCCAAGAAATCCTCGCAGATGCTTTATGGATGTGGGGATTTTCCATTCCTTAATGGCTTTAATTTTGCTAGGGTCTACCTTAACTCCTTCATGAGATACAATATGACCCAAATATTCCACCTCCTGGACTCCAAAGAAACATTTGGATCTTTTTGCATATAATTGTTTCTCCTCCAATAGTTGTAGCACCCTGTCAACATGTTCAACATGATCCTTCCAAGACTTGTTGTAGATTAGTATATCATCAAAAAATACTAACACAAATTTTCTAAGGAATGGTTTGAAAATTGAATTCATCAAACCTTGAAATGTTGAAGGTGCATTGGTAAGGCCAAAAGGCATGACCAAAAATTCATAATGACCCTCATGAGTTCTAAATGTTGTTTTTGGAATGTCTTCAGTCTTCATTCTGATTTGATGATATCCTGAACGAAGATCCAACTTGGTGAAGTAAATTGATCCATGCAATTCATCCAGTAATTCATCAATGACAGGAATGGGGAACTTATCTTTAATAGTGAGCTTGTTGAGCTCCCTATAATCCGGACACATGCGCCATGATCCATCCTTCTTGTGCACCAATACTACTGGAGCAGAGAAAGAACTTTGACTCGGTTGAATTATACCAGCCTCTAGCATTTCTGCAACCATACGTTCAATTTCACTCTTTTGGACATAGGGATATCTGTACGGCCTGATGTTTGGAGGAACACTTCCTGGAATCAGATGAATAGCATGATCATGATCACGCATAGGTGGGAGACCTTTGGGAGTCTCAAATACCTTGGAATGATTGTCCAGGACTTTTTGGAGATCTGGAGAAATAGATGATTCCAATGTGGAAACATCTAGCGAACATAATTGTGCAATTACACCTCTTTGCTCCTTTTTTAGAAGCTTTGTCATACCATTAGAGCTGATTATCTTTCCTGGTTTCCCTGCAATACCCCTTAATTCAACTTCCTTTCCTTCCGTAGAAAATTTGATGAAAAGTTCTTGAAAATTAAAAGCTATTGTACCCAAGGATTGTAGCCATTGGACTCCTAGTACAACATCAGCACCTCCCATTGGAATGGAAAGCATTGGGCTAGTCAATACATATTCTCCCATGGATAGCTTGATATTATGGCACTTTCCAGAGCAATTTATTGTTCCTCCATTTGCAATCATCACTTGACACTCTGGTGCTGGATATAGGAAGCAATTCAATTCTTTTGCTACCTTACAATGAATAAAATTGTGGGTGCTTCCTGAATCAATCAACACTATTACCTTTTTCTTCTTGATTTGTCCTTCTATCTTGATGGTTTGAGGAGTGGTAATTCCCGCCAATGCATTACAAGATATGGTCGGATTTATTTGTTCTTCATCTAGGCTTTGTTCCTGGAGTATATCCTCTTCTTTTGACCTTTCTTGCTCCTTTTCTTCTTCCTCTTCACAATCTATGTAGAATAATTTCTTCTCAGCACACTTATGACCTTTAGTGTATTTGCTATCACAACTGTAACAAAGCCCTTTTGCTCTTTTTTCTTCCAATTGTTGTGGTGTCAACCTTATAGGTTGTGGAAGACTAGGGGCAACAACACTTCTGTCTTTATAGTTGTGAGTGGTATGCTTCCTGGTTGCCATAATTTTGCTTTCCATTTTTCTTGCTAACCTGAATGCCTTCTCTAATGAATCAGGTTCCCAAAGGCGAACATCATGTTGGATATTATCCTTTAAAGACCCTATGAACACATCAATCCTATGCTCCTCTGGAATATCTTTTACCCTTATGTTCAATTTTTGGAACTCCTCAATGTGCTCCATTATTGAACCCTTTTGTTTGAGACTTATCAATTGGCTAAAAAAAGTGTTGCTTTTTGTATCCTCATAATGTGCTATCAATTCTTCCGTAAAAATTGCCCAAGTGATAAATTTTTTACGAGAGCAAAGCCATTGATACCATACAAACTGATTTGGTTCCAAATATAAAGTTGCCATACGTACCTTTTGTGTGTTTTGCACATTATTGAGATCAAAGAATTGCTCCATCTGTAATATCCATGTTGCGGGATCCTTTCCATCAAACTTCCTCATATCGATTTTTGGAATATGGTGGGTCTTCGATCCAACATTAGAGTCTATGGAATCATGATTAACATTTCTTTTGTTCTCATCATGAGTTTCCTTTACTACCCTTTCACCATTAGTGACCCTTTCTTGTAGCAACTTCTTCAATTCTTCCATGTCTGTCTTCAAATCTATCTTCAAATAATCCATCTTAGCTTCTACACCTTTCTTTAAACCATCCATCTTAGCTTCTACATCTTTCTTTAAACCATCCATCTTAGATTTTGTTCCTTTTTGTGCAAGTGACACTTGTTGCACTTGGTCTCGTAATTTTGATATATCATGTTGCATTTCTTCCTCTTCTTCATGAGTCATGCTAGAGCTTTCAGGTTTCTTACTAGGTGTTTTCATTTTCTTTCCTCGGGGCATCAATTACCAATAATAATGATTTACTATGCCCTTTGAATTCCTTCAAACCAAGCTTACGCAAAAATTTAAAAAAAAAACTACACACGTTTTTTCACTTTGTAGAAGCCTGATATTGAATCTGATGTATCTCTGTAATTTCGAATCATCCAGTTCTGAAATTGTGACCTGTAGTAGCCTTCTGTGTCCTCTTTCCAATGCCACTAGTCTGATCCAAATTGGATTCTCCAAGAAAGCGTTATGCACAATTTCCCACAGTGACTTGATTATAGACTAGTTCAGTAGAGTGAACTTGTATGAAGTGCCATGTGTCACTGTTTCAACCTTTGACTCTAAAAAATATATACAAGAAAACTACAGTCCGTACTCCTTCTGTACCTTCTTACTAAATTTCAATTCGATGCTCAGAAAGAAAGTTATGATGATTTTCCCTAGGTCACCTGTTTGGAATGTAATTCAAGAGTCTGCAAAAATACCAACTTCCTCAGATCATATCTCCGTAAATATAGCGCGAAAAGCTCTGAAATTTGGATCCAAGGTTCAGCGCGATTTCTTCTCAAATGGGTTTTTTTTGCAACTTCTGAAACGTCGCAGAAAAAAAATTTATAGCGAAAATGCCACGATGACCTGTTTGGAGCAGCGAAACCCTAGAATCCAAAGCTCTGATACCAAATGTTATGAAACCAGCTCAAGAAAAGATAGAAAAGATAGATCAGCGCCTTAGAATTCAGCCTCTTCGAGGGGGAAACCTCCTTTACATTACATAAATGAACAATTCTTGGATGATTCAAATGACAAAACCTCCTTTCTATATATAGGAGTCTAAGGAGTCACAATATAATCCAGCCGACCTAACAATAATAATATAAAGCCACAAAAATAACAATAGAGGGATTCTATGGGGCACAGTAATAACAATATGGGGGCAATAGGGGCACAAAAATATTAATAAGGGGTATAACTACAATAGTAATGGGGTAATCACTAGTATTATAGGGACCCAACAATCCTCTTCTTTTGATGTTTCTTTATCCTTTTCTTCCTCCTCTTCACAATCTATGTAAAATAATTTCTTCTCAATGCACTTATGACCTTTAGTGTATTTGTTATCACAACTATAACAAAGCCCTTTTTCTCTTTTTCTTCCAATTGTTGTGGTGTAAACCTTGTAGGTTATGGAAAGATACGAGAGAAAACACTTCCATATTTACAGTTGTGAGTGGTAGAATTCCTTGTTTCCATAATTCCGCTTTCAATTTTTCTTGCCCACCTGAATGCCTTCTCCAATGAATCAGGTTCCCAAAGACGAACCTCATGTTGAATGTTATCCTTTAAAGTCCCTATGAAGACATCGATCCTTTGCTTCTCTGGAATATCATTTACCCTTATCTTAATTTTTTTTAAGTCTTCAATGTGCTCTACCATTGAACCCTTTTGTTTGAGATTTATCAATTGGCTAAAGAGGGTGTTGCTCTTTGTATCCTCATAATGTGCTATCATTTCCTCCATAAAAATTGATTAGGTGACAAGTGATTTACGAGAACAAAGTGCTCTATACCATACAAATTAATTTTGTTCTAAATATAAATATGCAATATGTAACTTTTGTAACAGTTGTACATCATGTAGATTGAAATATTACTCCATCTGTAGTATCCAATTTACCGGATCCTTGCCATCAAAATTCATCATATCGTTTTTTCTTGCTTTTAGGATCTTGATCTTGAATCTAGTGTATCTCTGAAAGTTTGGATCTCCAAGGTCTGAAATTGCGGCCTATGGTAGCCCTCTGCGTCCTCTTTCCAATTCCACAAGTCTAATCGAAATTGGATTCTCTAAGAAAGAGTTATTCCCAATCTCCCAAGGTGACCTAATTATATATTTTCTCCATAGAGTGAACTTGTACGAAGTACCACGTGTCACTGTTTCAACCTTCGGACCTGAAACTGATACACATAAAACTATAGGTTGTCCTCTTTCTATAACTTCTTGCGAAATTTCAATCTAATGCTTAGAAAGAATGTTATGACTATTTTCCCCAGGTCACCTATTTGAGATATAATTTGGGATCCTGCCAAAACCCTAACGTCCTCAGATCATATCTCCAAAAATATAGTGAGACAAGATCTGAAATTTGGACTTGAGGTTCAAAATGATTTCAGCTCAAATGTGTGTTTCTTTTAGCTTCTGAAACATCACAAAAAAATAGTTATAGCGAAAATTCCACGATGACCTGTTTGGAGCAGTGAAACCCTAGAATCCAAAGCGCTGATACCAAATGTGTTGGCTTGTTGGGCCCTAACCCAGGTTCGGAAGAGTTATTAGCCAAACAAATCCCGCAGCTACCGGCCATTTCAGCAACAGCCCGTGGAGCACGAACTGAGGTCTCACCCAAGGTAGCAGGGGAGGGTGCTAGAACCAGGTTTCCGCACCCTTGGGATGTCTTGATATGGTCTAGAGGGTTTGCAAACTCTTCTGTGGCTTCTCGCTACTTTACTTCCGCGTAGATCTTGAACAAGGCACTTCATTAAGAGTTATTATTTATGAGTTTGTTATAGATCAGATCTACTCTTTACAGTCTTTAAGCAAACATTTAAACTTAAAACCCTGTGCATGCAATTATAAAGAGAGATATAAGCTCATATAACAGATCATGCATAAATTTAGAACATAAGCAACAGACAGATCCGCAAGAAACCACACAATGACTCAGAAATTCTTATCTTTATTGATCTTCTCTTCAGTACAACCAGATCTGCCCTGCGCACTCAGCTGCAGGGGTCCACGCACATAGTTGCGGACTCTACCAGGCCTCTACACACACAGCTGCAGAGCCTCTATCTCTCTACCAACACCCTTGAGTTGGACTTACAGACGCTCCAAGACTTCTTTTTTTTATAAACCCATTACATTTCAAATCAAAATTTCTTACTTAAAAAAAATGACTTCTAACCATAAACCTTTGCTCTATTTATACATTTCCATGGTCCGTGGACCATGGGCAGGCTGACTCATTTTACATTATTTTTGGGCGGATAACCCTTTGACTTGACTCATTACACTTCGCGCTCCATGCATCTCGCGGAGTCTTTATCATACCTTTACCCAAAACTGTGGGCTTTAAGCCCCAAAACTGTTACACGAGGCCTTCGCTACCCAACAGTCCCCCAACACAATCATCATGACTTGTCTTGAGTCACTTGGCTAGTGTGGCAATCTTTGCGCGAAGGTTGGTCAGCAACTTCTGTGCTTCGGTTGTACTTGCAACAAACTCTTCCACCATCCTTTGTACCTCTTCTACGCAAGTTGCCGATGCATCAGTATCAGTTGCAGTAGCCTGTTAGGGATCATATGCTGCTTGCATGTGCGCTAACTTTCCCTCAATGGTGGTGGAGACTGCGAATGCTTCATCAAGCCAGGGCTAGATGCGGTCTTTAAGCACTGCCTCTTTTTTCTGAGCGGCATCCACTTGTGCCTTGAAAGCCTGGGCCTCCTTCATTTTAGTAAACCGTTGTGTGATAGTGATCGTCTGTGCAGTCCCCTGGACTGTGTCATAAGCCTGCTGCAACTCCAACACTTTGTTTCCACTTGTTGTATGGTTGGATCTTCCTCAAGAGAGGTGAGCGTAAGGAGGGATTGATCTAACAGTCCCGAGCAATCTTGGACCGGGCGCTTTATCATTTCCAATCCTACTTGAATTTCGCCACGGTACCGTTCTCGAACATTCGGAGGTGTGGGCGACTATGCCTTTAGCCTTATCTCTACAATTTGTAAATTTAATTCCCACTGAGCCTTCGCAACCTCCGCTTGGGCTGTACGGAATCTTGCGGCCATGCGATGAATCTTGTCAGTTGCTGGAAGTTCGGCTCGGATAGCTAGCTCTGGTACTTTGCTACAAGCTTCTGTCACAGCTTGTTCCACTTCCTAGTTGTATGCGACCAAATCATCGCACTGGCGATTGACTTGCTCCAGATTTTCCTTATGCTCCGTTAAGGTTTGGAGGGCGCTACCTTCCCTAGCACGAAGCTCATTGGTTACCTTTCATGTAGTTGGTATAGGGTTTCTCTAGGAAGAGTAGCCAGATTCAACCCCCAACTATACACGTCACCCTCGGGTTTTGCTAGGACAGTGCCTACTAGCAATGCTAAGGTGTTCATTGTGTGGGTGCATGCCCTCTGCTCAGCTGCTGCTGTGTCCTCTGCTAGATTTAGGATCACCCCGCCCGGGGGTTGCACTTGTAATTCCTGCAATTGTGCTCTGATCTCCCCCAACATATTTGTCTGTTCTGTCATCAGTTCCACCAATGCACTTGTAGGGGTAGTGCTCCCTGGTTTGCTACTATGAATAAACTCTTTCTCCAAAGCCTTTACTATTTTTGACTTTTTGCGTGTATGCGGCGATTCCTTGCTGCACGGCCTCTTGACTTGGGTCGATTCTGTAAGATGGTCTGTGCATTCCTGTGTCTCCTTTTCCCTTTGCATGTCCTGTTCCGAGGACATTTCCTGATCTGTCATGATTTCTTCGGCTATCACTTCCTTGGTTGTCCCCTGCTGCGAAGCTGCCTTTGTCCCTGACGTGTCTTTTCTACCAATTTAGTGAATTGCAGCTGGATTTCCTTTTTTTGTTACTTTGCTGCCATTCGTTCTAGTATGGCCTTGTCTGGGGCGTGCCACTCTGGAGACCATGCTACAAATACCTCGTAAATGGCATCGTCCGTTGCAATGAACGGGAGCGTGACCCATGCTCGCTTTGGATCCTTCCGTGCTCGGATATATAAGTTATGCATGTCCACTTTGAACTCGGCCGTGCTTTGCAAATTGTTGTATATCATTGGAGACATCTGTGGTCTATGAGCGATCTGTGTCCGGATACTCCCCTCCATGAAGGTCCAAAAACCTTGATTTCAGAAACCCTCGCTGCGTCCTTTGTAGCCCAGAGTGAAGTATACCGCATTGCTTCAGGTAGGCTTTCCTCAATGCTGGGAAACTAGATACCCTGTGGCAATTCTCTTGCAACTAGAAGGATTGATAGTAGCAATCATGCATAATTAAATGTCTTACCTTTGTCTTGTGCTTCCTGAAAATTTGTCAAAAATTTGTCGCATAAAAACTATGCCCAGTTGAACTGAACTCCTTCCGCGCACTGCTTCGCAAGTGCAATGACAGGAGCTAGCACCTCATCTACGTGGCATTTCCTCATTAGTTTGCTGGCTAGCAGCTGGGTGGCGATTCGCACCCCTTGGTCTTTGATGCTTGCTATTACATAACCCCGCTTCCGCTTCTCCAACTTATATTTAGCCTTCATTGTTTCTGCGAGACCCACATTGCTACTCGTTTCGGCTATGTGTGTGGGGTCGTTCCCTTTGACAGGAAAGTGGGTAATCCGGTGTACTAAATCAGCTATGATAGGAATCAACTCCTCCAACCAGAGATACCCATCATGTACTAGACATAGTAACTACCAGATAACAAAAATGGTGATGGCCGCGCGGTGATAGTGGGGTATCCACCTTAGATTAAGTAATCCCGCCTTCTCCACACCTAGTAACCACTTCCATGGCAGTAATTTGTCTTCAGCCAATTCAGGGAACTTTTCATTGTCTGCAAGGTCCCGTCTTCGAACTTGATGCTCAGAACTCGTCCCAACGGTAAACCATCGAACCTTATCTCATCTGGAAGAAGCGGGGTCTGGAGCGTATTCTTTGCAACATCTAGGTCCTTCGGTATCTTGGTCGTCCTGTTCCATGGGGAGATATATGGGGGTCGTGAAGGGATTTGGAAAACATCCTCTTTGTCCTCATCTTGTGCTTCAATCTGAGCGATCAAATCTTGCAAATCTTCGTCGTCCTCCTCGAGTTCGGTGGTGATTGCTTTCCCCTTTTCGACGACTGATAACTTACTGAATCTTGGTGATACCCTGACTGGCCCCATCGTCTACTTATTTTTCCTAGGCCATAGTGTGCGTGGGGATTTTGGAACTTCGAGGGCCACAGCTGCTTCGTCTGGCTCCTCCTGGGTTGAGTATAGCTCTTCTGCGAACCGTGCTCAGGTTCTCACCATGGTACTCATGGGATGCTTGGTAGCCGAGTGTTTGCTGGTCTTTATTGGTTCAAATCTCGAATAACCCAGTGTTGGCAATAGATTTTTGAATGGATCCCTTCCCTCCACTTTCAATACATTAATAGCGGCTAGGCTGCAAATCTTTTCATATCTAGCTCAGAACTTCTGTCTTAATGGCTTGTCGCCTGCTCCCCCTGTCGTAACTTGAATTTCTTGTCAGGAATAGTCGTGTTAATGGTCACCTTTTGACCTTTCTGCATGACAGCGCAACCCTTGTGGCGTAGCCGTGATTTGGCGGATCGGATAACTTTGTTCCGAACCTGTTTTTGCACCGGCTTCCCGCAGACTTGTTTATAGTCCCGCACCTTCTTTCAACTACTTGGGCTGTTGAGACTGTGCTTTCTATAGCTAGACAGGTGGTTGCACCCCCGATGCAATGTCTCAGCTTTCCTGCTAGCCTGGGCTGCGAGCACCTTTCGAGTGCCTCTGTAGCTGTTATCTCTTCGTGCTCTGTTGTGTGGGGTGTATCCTTTCGTAGGTGCGGGCATAGCCATGATAGCAGGGTCGCAACTCGTTTTAGTTCTATGGGAGAGCCGACCAAGCCTGGTTCCCTTATGTGTAGACTCGCATTGCCGATGTGGCCATCGCTACTTTCCGTATTGTTGATTCACTCCCTTACTAGCGTGCTTTTCTTTCTTAGCCGTGCCCATAGTTCGTTGATTTCGCGAGGCCTATTGCTACCCCGCTTATTCTGGGCTCCTTCCTGTCTTATTATTGACAATCTCATCTTCGCATCCCTTATATTATAGGCCCATCAAACTCGAGGTATCTGCATCTTCCCAGTGGGTCATTTTATCGGGTGGATGCTGCACGTGCTTCCCCCTATTCCACTCCTGACTTTGTCGCAAGCCGCTGGCAAACTAGATTGCTGTGGTGAATTCGGACTTATGATTCTGATTTGGTTGGGTGCCTGCACAACATATACCTACAGCCTATGCTAGCAATGGATGCTTACCCCATTTTTCCCTCCAACCCGTACACGCACCTGCCTCTGACATCTGCACCACTTTCTCTGAATCTTTGGGCATGTACTCCATTCATGAGCAATTTTTGCACATGGTGCCTCTGCGGGGGCATCCTGCGGCTTTTGTCTCAGATTCGTCATTTCGCATTAGTCGAATGGTTCCTCTGCCTTCGTGGCATCCTCATCATTTGGCCGCCCCCTTGCCTCTATTGTTACTCGGCTTACTGATCTAATCATCATATTACAATTTAGTGTCATTACCTCATGCAATCGGTTTTGCCATCGCTCAATCTCTTCATTTGAGTCTGACGTGTAGGAACTGTCATGGTCCCATGAGATTCTTCCATCCACTATCATATTCACTTGGTCCTGATCTTGCGTTGTGATCTGGTAGATACATTCTAGCTCATTGTCACTGTCCTCGTCGCACACCAGCTCAGTATAGCACGCCCCTTCGGTTGGGTCCAGTGGAACCACTACGTAGAGAGATTTTTTTTCGAATATCATTTTTCATTTCTTTAGGTTGATGAATCCATTCATATCCGTTGCATAGTATATCCCTAACATTGCAGGATATGGGTTACTGTCATCCACAATTTCTATGACCTCAAAATTGGTTTGTGTGCTTGCACCGTCGATGTCTACTGTAACTCCTTGCAGTCTTCCCATAGGCAAGATCTTCTATTGGTTTGCCATCCGTAATTGGATAGGAGACCATTATAGTGCAGGCCTACCCATGCACTCCCAGGTCTGTCTAGGTAGGACATTCGCATCTGACCCCAAGTCCAGAACGACCTGATCCATCTCATATTTCCCAATCTGGGCAGTCAATCACATCTCTCGCCCAGTGCGCAACGCATGCTTTCCTAGTTTCCAGACCATCTGAGGTTCATCCGATCCTGTGCACCTAGTTATCAACTCTTGCAGTCCCTTCACCGCTTTAGTGTCCCATAGTAGCTTCATGCATGTCTCTAAGAAGGTAGTTAGCATAGGAGTATCCCTCTCTGGCTCCATTTGATCCTTGCTACCTAAAGTAGAAGCTTCCGTGAAGCTCTTCTTAGCTTCCATAAATGTTTCCTTCATGCGCTCCAAATCAAATTCAGGTTGTTTTGTGGGGGCCTTACGAACCCATGCATCCTCCTCTGGTTGCTTCCCCTTATCTTCTCCTATAGTTGCACCACTTCTGAGCATCATATTCACGTTAGGGTCTTCCTCACGCGGTTCAACCTTCATCATTTGGACGTTCTGAGTGGGAGAAGCGGAAGCACCCCTTTTTCCCACATCTGAGCAATTAGCGTGGGGAAATTGACTACTTCGTGGTCAAATTGGTAATAGTATGGGCAATAGGCTCTGGTCAGGTTTATGCAGTCATGTGCGTAGTGCCCCAGTCCTCCACAATTATAGCAAATTAATTGTCCCCATCCGTGTCTGGGTCTCATTCCCCCGCGCCCTCATCTGCGTCCTTGGAATCCGCCCCATGCTATTGCTACTACGGGATCCTGACCGCGTGTCTAAATCTACATCTTGTAAGTAAGTGTTCGATCCATCAACAACTCATAACTTCGGCAATTTCTTTCATCGTGGCCCATCGTCCTACAAAAATTGCAAAACAGCTACTGGGGGGGGTTGTCTCAGGTTCTGCAATAGATGGCAGTTGTCCATGGCATGCTTTCCTCCCACCTGATAGATCACGCACCAGAGTGAGAGCGTCGTGCTTGGCCCTACTTGTACCTTTGGTCACAACGGTATTGGTCCCCCCTAGTACGTAGTTTGTGAAGAGTGGACAATGATCCTTATCATGGACCTGGCCCTTACATTTGATACACCACACCTCTTCGCGCACTTCTGACCGAGGCACCTATCCTTGTTTCAAAATTCACATCTCTAAACATAGGTTTTGTGTTTGCGCGTGGATTTTCTAAACTCCCAACCCCGGATCCTGTATTGGGGTTTTGTGCAACCTCATTGTGGTCTCTAATGCTTCGACCTGGGTTGAGATCTTTTACTGTGATAGCATCGTCCTCAGTTGTGGTGTTAAAGATGCCACAAACCACACATAGTGCTGTGCATCCGTCAATGTCATGTTAGCCTTGCGGATTGTGCTTTTCAATCTCTGATCCAAATCCCATGGGGTTTCACCAAGTAACATCACGATCTCCTTGAACCCAATGACCGACTACGTCTCTGATTTTGGCCGACCAATTTCCCTATTCAATGTGTCCTAGATCGCTGCTATTCCCGCATTCGGGTGATCACTTGAGTACTTTATATACCACGTCAACGCGCGGTCCTGCAGTGCGCTAACCAGAGTAGCCTTTTTGATGTTATCATCCATTATGCCTTGAGCTTCCCATACAGCCTTTACCACAAACCAGAACTAACCTGGTTCCTCATTTCCTACGCCTTTAAATACTGGCAACTTGACTGCACTCACCATCCCAACCTTCGGTGGTGGCGGAGGTGGGGTCAGTGAAGATGGATTTGATGTAGGTGAAGTAGGTGATGGCATGCATGGTGGTGGTATCAGTGGGATGCGTTGCTTAATCAACTGGACTGCGCTTCTCGGAGAGAACCTGTGAGTTCTTCCTCGCTTTCTAGTGAAATAGAAATCAAAGGGTTGTTCTCTAATCCTTCAGTTCCTCGATAGCCTCTTCCACTCCGCGTTACGCTGGACATTAATGAATGCACATAATCCGTTTTTCACATAACAACATTTTAATCCAAGTATTCAACAATTTGATATATTTACCCCGCGGCCCTTGGAGAAAGCGCCTTTCTACTTCACTATAACTCACAGTTGTGTCTATCGCAAACTCAGTGATAAACCCTCCTATTATCCAATCCAACTAGTGATCTACTGTGCGTGCAATTTTATCTTCAAATGCTTCTAGCCTGTGCACCAATTCTGGAGTTCACACAATGGGTTGATCTAGTCTGCACCTTCCCACGCTATCAGCTAGCCTCGTGATCCACTCGTACAACTCTGTCAAGAATGACGCAAAGAAGATCTCGTGGATCTCTATGTATATGTAACGATCCAACCACCTTTCTTCTGATATCCGCGGATTTCTGTTTTCTTGAACCACAAACTCATGAAGCTTTTGATCCAACCAATCTTCACACTCTTTCTTTGCAGGGTTCCAGCGTTTTGGCATGAGACATCCCTTAGGCAGACCCCAGTCCCGCGCAATGGAACCATTTGTTGGCTTGTTGGGCCCTGACCCAGGTTCGAAAGAGTTATTAGCCAAACAAATCCCGTAGCTACCGGCCCTTTCGGCAACAACCCGTGGAGCGCGGACTGAGGTCTCACCCGAGGTAGCAGGGGAGGGTGTTGGAACTAGGTTTCCGCACCCTTGGGATGTCTTGATGTGGTCTGGAGGGTTTGCGAACCATTCTGTGGCTTCGCACTACTTTACTTCCACGTAGATCCGGAACAAGGCACTTCTTTAAGATTTATTATTTATGAGTTTGTTATAGATCATATCTACTCTTTATAGTCTTTAAGCAAACATTTAAACTTAAAACCTCGTGCGTGCAATTATAAAGAGAGATATAAGCTCATATAACAGATCATGCATAAATCCATAACATAAGCAACAGACGGATCCGAAATAAACCACACAATGACCCAAAAATTCTTATCTTTATTGATCTTCTCTTTAGTACAACCAGATCTACCCTGCAAACTCAGTTGTAGGGGTCCATGCACACAACTGTGGACTCTACCAAGCCTCTGTGCACACAGCTGCAAAGCCTCTATCTCTCTACCAACACCCTTGACTCAGACTTACAGACACTCCAAGACTTCTTCTTTTTATAAACCCATTACATTTTAGATCAAAATTTCTTCCTTAAAAAAACTGGCTTCTAACCATAGAGCCATGCTCTATTTATACATTTCCATAGTCTACGGACCATGGGTAGGCCGACTCATTTCACATTATTTTTGGGCAGACAACCCTTTGACTTGACTCATTACACTTCGCGCTCCGTGCATCTTGCGGAGTCTTTATCATACCTTTACCCAAAATTGCTGGCTTTGAGCCCCAAGACCGTTATGCGGGGCCTTCGCTACCCAAAAAAATGTTATGAAACTGGCTCACTAAAAGATAGAAAAGATAGATCAACGACTTAAAAATAAGCCTCTTCGAGGGGAAAACCTCCTTTACATTACACAAATGAACAATTCTTAGATGATACAAATGACAAGGCCTCCTTTCTATATATAGGAGTCTAAGGGGTCATAATATAATCAGAGCTGACATAACAATAATAATATAAGGGGACAAGAATAACAATAGTGGGCTTCTATGGGGCACAATAATAACAATCTGGGGACTACATGGGCACAACAATATAATAAGGGGGTTGTGATAATAACAACAAGGGGTTACACTAGTAGTATAGGGACCTAACACAATTTGGCTCCATAAAGTGTTTAATGGACTATCTAATGACATGTTGGATTCGATTGTAATACCTTGTATTTATCAAAGCTATATGAATATTGTTAGAGAACCAGGAAATTTGAAGCACATTAGGATTCATTACATGATGCAAAATGGAGCCTAAAGCTACAATATATCTACACTAACAAATAGGTAGCTGATGCATTGATGGAGTCCCCTCCCAAGGGAAAGGATGATTATTTTTTAGACAATCTTGGGCTTCTTGATATCTCCTCCCTAGATGAGGGAGTGAGGATGGACACCTTTTTTCTCCATGTGTCATGTACTATGGTTAGGACTAACAACCATAAGTATAGTGCGTGAACACAAATAGGGAGAATGGTGGATTGGATAAGCATCAGGGACCGACATTATTGAGATCTATATTGTGACCATGACTAACATCTGTAAGTCAAGTACATTGATCTAATGTAAGAATGGTCTGGAGGACCAATATTTCCTTGTGTCAAGTATTGTGAAATGGATTAGGAAATGGCCTTCTGAGGACATACTTTGGTGAACTCAGGTGGAGTATGTACCTCGAGAGGAGGTGGTGTCCTACTGAATGCCTACTAGAATTGTGCTCTGATCTAGTGGATATAGAGTGTACTTTTCAAGGCCTTGGTATTTTGACAATGTTGGTTATGATCAAGTTATCATCATTGATGTTTATTAATCTGGATCCTTTCTTATATGAATATTTTAACTTGAGATTATCTTTTTCAGTCATTATGAATACCTCCCTAATTAAGAGGGAGTATTGAAGTTATAACTAAAGTTGGTCTTCATAATGTAAATTTATCATTGATATGTTTATTATATTTATATTCATTGTATTATATTCATTATATTTTTTTCAAAACATGCTCTTCGTGCTTAGAGAGTCAAATAGATTCAAAAATAATTTATTATGAGTCAAAATAAAATGTATTTGAGTCGTCTCCCATTCAGAACATTTGTAAGAAAAAGGAATTTGAATTTTATGTTGAGTCAAAATTCCACAACATGACCAAGTTGGTCTAGACCTTCAATAGACACATATTCAACCCTCTTGGACAACTATATATAAAGGACAAGTTCAACTCATTTAGGAGCTCACTCACTCATAAAACAACAAATATATCTGAGTGTAGAAAAGGAGAAAAAGAAGTCAAATCAAAGGAAAGAGAAAGACAAGATAAAAAGAAGAAGAATGTTCCTTTGTTGAATGAAATTTGACCAGCTCACATGTGTGGACTGAAATTTCTGTGAAAGAACCCTAATTTGTCTGCATTGGTTGCAGGCCAAAATTTTGTCCTAGTTGTAGGTCTGAAATTCCTGAAATTTGACCAGATTGGAGCAATTTTGACAAGAATCGAATTTGACTTTGGAGGTGACTTAGAGGAGGGTTGGACTTGGTATCTTGGGTTTTCTCCTTGTGGGTTTTTCCCTGGCTAGAAGCCTATTTTTTTTGTCTCTTGTCTCATTGTGATCTTCATATTTTGAACAATTATATAATTGATTGATGAAGAGGACATAGAAGTAATAAGAAAATGTCTAATATTCACGAGTAATTATCAAGAAGTGGAATTAAGTGACTAGAAAACATTACACTTGGTTTCTCAACACATCATAGTCCATCAATACATTTATATAGAGCATCAAAGGTGTTACAACATACATTGCACTAATTTAAATGATTATTTTATCAAAATACATAATATCAACATGTAATAAGTGATGGTTTGTGCAACACTTTTCAACATATGTTCATCATACTCAAAATATGTAAGATTTTTATCTAATTGGTGCAATAACACATTAATATTCTAAGGATTTTCTCTAAGATCACTAGTTATTTCATGTTATGTTTCCTAAACACCTTGAGTTTTGCGTTTGGTGTGATAGACCTTTAAAACTTTCCACTAGACAATGTCAACACTCAATGCATATTCCCCTAAGTAAAATCAAGGTAGAAAAACCACATACGATTTTTCTCGCATAAATATGATTGAAATTTCCTTCACATGGTTATGATTATGAAGAAATTTACATATAGTTAGCACTCACTCAATTTTCGATTGCACTATTAACCCTAAGTTGGGGCCACTGTCCTTCTAAAATGTCCATGAAAACCAATTCAAAAGTGTTGATACATTGTCTACACTGACGTATAATCCATTGGTAGAGATTATGCATGTGGATACAAAAATACAAAGTGTTGGGCATGGAATCCCCCCCAAAGCATGTTTTGGGGCTCAAAGCCCAAGTTTTGACTTGATATTGTTGTAAAGCTCCATGAATTGCGAGCACGGAAGTATGCTAGAGTCATAGGGTTGTCCACCCTAGTTTTGTAATGTAATGTCAGCCTATCCATGGTCCGCAGACCATGGGATTGTATAAATAGAGCGAGGCTATAAGTGTAAGAGAGGAAGAAGTAGAGAGAAAAGGAAAGAGTCTGAGTGACTAAGTGTGTCTTTGGGTCATAGAGTAGGAGAAGGATCTGCAGATGAGTGCGCAAAGGCCTAGTAGTCCACAGATGAGTGCGCGGACCCCTACAGCTGAGTGCGCGGACCCCTGCAGCTGAGTGCATAGGGAAAATTCAAGTATGTAACCGAAGAAGGAATAATAAAGAGAAGTTTGTTATCAAGTTGTGTATTTTTTCTTGGGTTAATGCATGTTTGATATAATTTGCGAATATGTTGTTTCTTTATTGCATGCACCTATATGAATGGTTGATAGGTTAAAGCATGCAAGTAGGCTAAGATAACCAACTAACAACAAAATAAGAGTAATGACTTTGGTAATAATAGCGTTTGGCCCCCTAGTAGGCTACGTGAATGCAGCATCTCAGACTACAAGGTACAGGAAAGTTCGTGTAGCAACGTGTGCGCAGGGTTGAACTGTGAAACACTTGAACTCATCAGACATCTCCAGGGTGCAGAAACCTGGTTCTAGCACCCTCCCATACTACTTCAGGTGAGACCTCAGTCCGCGCTGCACGCACTGTTGGAAAAAGTGCCAGTAGTACCAGGATTTGTTTGGCTAAATCAAATTTGAACCTGGGTCAGGCCCCAATAAGACAAAAAATGGTTTCGTTGCTGGGACCAGGATCTACATAAGAGATGTTTGATGTCATGTCACTGGAATCCAAAAAAGAAAGAAATTGAAGAGTGGTTGGACAAAAAGATTCACGAGTTTGCAGCACAGGAAAATAGGAATCCACGAGTATCAAAGGAAGAGTGGTTAGAGCGCTACTTATATACGGAAATCCACAAAATTTTCTTTGCATCCTTCCCCTCTGAGTTGTACAAGTGGATCGCAAAGCTAGCAAATAGTCAGGGAAGGTGTAGGCTCGACAAACCTATTGTGTGGACTCCAGAGTTGGTGCGCAGGCTAGAAGCATCAGAAGATAAGATCGCATGCACTGTGGACCATTGGCTCGATTGAATTATAAGAGGGTTTATCACTACGTTCACGGTAGATACTTCATTCAGCTATAGCAAGGTGGAACGACGCTTCCTCAAAGGACCGTGAGGTAAGTACGTTAAATCTTTGAACACTTGGATTAAAATGCTACTGTGTGAAAAGCGGGTTATGCGAATAAATTGATGTTTGGGGCTACACAAAGTGGGAGGATCTACAGAAACAAAGGTAGTGAAGAATTAGAGACTAGTCCCTTGATTTCACCTCTGCGGGAGGGTGAGGAGGAGCTCACAAAAGTTTCACCAAGAAGTACGATCAGTTTGATAAGACAACAAATTCTGCGCATACCGCCCCCACTTACACCACCACTAGTTTCACTATCTTCGCCCACACCACCTCCGCCACCACCACAATTCAATATGGCAAGCGCGATAAAGTTTCCAGTGTTCAAAGGAGTAGGGAATGAAGATCCAGACCAATTTTGGCTCGTGGTAAAGGCTGTATAGGAAGCACAAGGAGTCACATATGAAATTATAAAGAAGGCAACGCTGGTAAGCGCGTTGCAAGGTTGCGCACTGACATGGTACATTAAGCATTCCAATGACAACCCAAATTCAGGGATCACGGATATCCAAGCTACGATAAATAGGGAATTTAGCAGGCCAAAATCAGAGACACAGTCGATTATCAGATTTAAGGAAATCGTGGTGCTTCCAAGTGAGACCCCTTGGGAGCTAGATTAGAGACTGAAGGGTATGATTCGGGAAGCCAACATGACCTTGATGGATGGGCAACACCGCGCATGGTTTGTGGCATTGCTAACGCTGCATCTAAGGAACGCGTTGTCACAAAAGAAGTTGTCAACTCAGGCCGAGGCCTTGGAAATCGCAATGAGACTGCACGAGACCCTGATATAAGATCCTGACCTGGGAGTCCAATAGATCCACGCAAAGTTGAAAAACTTGTGTCTTGAGATGTAGAGTTTGAAATAAAATAGAACAACTCGCACAGAAGCACGCGAGGAGGTATGGTGCATAAAGTGCAAAGGCCAGGGACATGACAAGGACCATTGTCCAGTCTTCATGAACTACCTAGCAGGAGGAGGGCCAATGCCATTGAGACTAGAGGCACAAGAGGGACTGAGCATGGCGCCTGCATTATGGTGTGCAATTTGTCATATAGGAGGGAATCATGCTACAAATAACTACCACCTATTACGGAAGTATACGCAGACGTCCGAGCATTTTTTCTATAATTTCTGTAGGTCAGTAGGCCATGATGAGCGTACCTGTAGAAGTTATGAACTGATGATGGATCGGACTCCTACCTATAGAGTTCAGACCAAAATGCGAGCCCTCGATCAAAATGCAGGGATGGCGCGCACTGGATTTCAAGGGCGCGGATGAGGTTGAGGTGGAATGGGGCCAGGAAGGGGTCGCAGACAGCTGATCTATTACAATTGCGGAGGGCCAAGGCATTATGCTCGCGATTGTACAAATCTGATGAGAGCATCATGTTTATATTGTACCCAGTTTGATCATAAGACAGAGGACTGCTCCACACTGATAGCAAGGTTGCACAATAAAGGAACACTCCAACCTCCCTTGACTAAGAACCTACAAATGATGAGGTCTGAGCTACACGAGGAGGACCCGAATGTAAACATCATGCTCCGAAGCGGTATCACGACAGCAGATGACAAGGGCAAGCAATTGATCTGATAATCATCTTATGAGTGACCTCAGTTTGAAAATTTATTAAACAAAAGGTATTACAGACTCATGTGCTGGTGTGTGTTCTATGTTATTTAAGCAACGGATCGATAAGATTGCCAATTCACAGACAATAAGTGGAAAGACAGCAGAGAAATATAGTAAGAAACACAAAGACACAAAAAGTTTTAATAAGGAGTTCACCCTATTCTCCAGGGCTACGTCTCCGGTCCAGCTTCAGTGATGGCCTTGTTTAATTGTGTCTTTCAGTAGAGAATTACAAATACAAGGACTCAATGCGAGTTCTCCTGAAGCAATTTTTCTTGGCAGGGTGGTTCTTGGATTCCCCAAGCCACTCAAAGTACACAGACTCTTGTGCTTCCTACGAGCTCTGTGACCCTCAGTCTACAGTGGAAAGAGCCAACTGTGATGCTCAATCTAGACAAATTCCTCTATGGGAAGGCTTAAATCTTCAAGCTCTCTAGTGCTCGATGCTGCCTGTGGTCAGCTTGGCGCTTTGTCTCCTCTGCTTGGCTTTACTGCTCTCTGTGTTCACTGTCTCTCTTAGTTGCTTGGACTCCTCTCAATTCGGGTTTCCAATTAACTCTTCTCCCTTTTTGTCTTTTTTTTCCAACTGTCTCTGTTCATGGCTTTAGTCATTCGATCCCTATGCTTGTTTGGTTCCTCTTCCACCTGCGGCGATTCACCTTCTGCAGCTGTGCTTGGAGTTCCCTGTTCGGCGTCAGCATGAACGCTCGAGAAGTGGCCACGTGTCTCCATCTAACTGGTGCCAGCATGCTTCGTCGATTTGTTTCTTCCGTTACACCAGGTATGCGTTCTTTCTCCACTGTGGCGGTCAAACGGACTCCAAATCCCTTTAGAACGCAGCTTAATCCCCTGTCGATTCCGCTTCCTCCATTGGGCGCAATCTTAGCCGTCTGATCTGGGCTCCTCTAGATCCAACATCATATGCACATTGAGCGTGATTGACTTGCTCAACCGATAGCGCGTGATCACGATAGTTTTTCTCTCACCTCCGCTACCACGCGTCGATCACTGAGTGGAATCGCTCCGCTCTCTTCCAAAACCCCTTACTGTTCAAGGGTGCCCCAATCAATACCGTCGATTTTCCAGAGCGCAGGTCCCACCTTTGTCCTTTAGCGCTTTTTGTTTCTCCGCCCACGGTTCTCTGGCTCCCAACACGACTGAGTGCTTAAGGCTTTTCCACTTTAGCGTGCATCAAAATTGTGTCATTTTCCTGATCCGGGGCTCCCATGGGTTGTTTTGACCTCCTGCGCAGTCTCCATGGGCCTCGGTCAATGCGCTTTGACCGAGGTCCTCGTCATTCCACGTTGGCAGCCATTGCCACTGGTTCAAGGCATTTTTTATCACTGTTTTGGAATTTTCAAAGATTTGTTCAACTCGATACAGTCAAGGTTCTTGACAGTCTTTTGTGGATCTGATTTGGATCATTGCCTTCTCACTGAAAAAGCTTTTGGACCACCAAAAGTTGGTTTTCTTTTCAAGCATCGACTAAGTGAGGAAACTATTGTCTCACTTGTCCAATCTGAATCCACTTCGCACTGCTCGGCTTCAAACCCTTAAGCCCAATCCTGAGGTATTCCACTTGTCCACTACGCGTCATCCTTACCTTCCTATCCAGCACTGTATCTTCTTGCAACTCATTAAGATTTTCAGGTAGAAGGTCGTCAATAGAAGGTAATTGACTCTGCTCTTCAAGGTCCTCAATCATTGAAGGTTCAAACAACCTCAAACAGTCTGCATTTATGACTGAGTAGATGTGCATGTAAGCTGGTAGCTCAAGGCAGAAGGCATTTTCACCAATCTTCTCAAGTATCCTGAAGGGTCCATACCTGATAAGTTTTAGCTTTTTACCTTCACCTTGCATCATGTCCTTTCTAATATATAGCTAGACTTGGTCTCCAGCTTGAAAACTATGCTCCATCCAATGCTTATCATGCCTAGCCTTGTACTTGGCCTGGCTCTTTTCCAGCTATTCCTATACTGCCTGATGGATCTCCTGGATCTGTTCAATGAACCTAGTTGCCTTGTCCACATCACTGTGTCTATCAACCATGGTATCTTTACCAAAGACAAAATCCAAAGGAGACCTTGGTATGAAACCAAAACAAGTCTCAAAAGGAGATCTCTGTGTAGAAGACTGTTTGGCTCTATTGTAAGCATGCTACACATAACACAAGTGTCCATCCCAAAGTTTAGGGTGTTTGCTGCAATATCCTCTCAGTAACTGGATCACCGTCCTGTTAACTACTTCTATCTGGCCATCTGTTTGTGGATGAAAAGTTTTGTTTTTCTTTAACTTGGTGTCCATTAGTTCCCACAGACTTGACCAAAACTTCCCCACAAATCGAATTTCTCAATCAGATACAATAGAAGTGGGTAATCCGAAATGAACCCATACATGTTCAAAGAATAATTTTGCAGTTTTTTCAGCTGTAATTTGTTTACTACAGGGTATCAAAATACACATTTTGTTGAATCTATCCACAACAACATATAGATAATCATGACCTTTCCTAGATTTGGGCAGTCCTCCAACAAAATCCATGGAAATGCTTTCCCAAGGGTGAGAAGGAACTGGTAATGGAGTGTATAAGCCTAGTTTTCTATTACTGGGCTTGCTTTTAGCACACATAGCACATCCCTTTACATATCTAGAAACTGTCTCATTCATTTTCAGCCAATAGCAGAACCTTTGTATCTATGCAACTATTTCACTTACCCCAAAGTGACCTGATATCAGAGAAGTATGTGCTTCCATAATTATCTTTACTCTCTCAGTTTGTGGAATGCAGAGTTTCCCACAATGATATAAGAGTCGGTCCTTCACATGATAGTCCAATTCTTCTACTCTTTTTCCTTGACTCAAAGTTGCGTATACATCTTTAAAGTCCATATCCTAAGCATACTGTTCTGTGTAGCTTTCATGCAGCACAAAATTATGCTTAAGTATGGTAGATGCATTTATAATGGGTCTAGATAACATATCTACAACCTTGTTATGTATGCCCTTTTTATATCTGATGATCAAATGAAACTGTTGTAGAAAACCCCTCCATCTGTAATTTCTTGACTGTTGCAACTTAGTTTGGGAGTGTAGATATTGAAGTGGCTGATGATCAGTATGTATTACTGTTTCTTTTCCCATTAAGTAATGTTTCCACTTTTTCACACTATGAACTAATGCATACAATTCTTTATCATAGGTAGGATAGTTAACTACTACAGGATTAAAAGTCTCAGAATGATAACATATGGGTTTACCGTGCTGTGTCAACATTGCTCCCATGGCATAGTCACTGGCATCAGTTTGGATCTCAAATGGTCTTTGTAGATCTGACAATGCTAGTATAGGTGCTATACTAATCTTTTCTTTCAAAGTGTCGAAGGCTTTTTGCTATTTGCCTCCCCACTGAAACACCTTGTTCAATCCTATGAAAGCATGTAAGGGAGCTGCAATTGAGGAAAATTTTGAAATGAACTTCCTCCAATATTGTGTTGCTCCTAAGAAGCTTCTCATTTCTGTAGCAGACTGGGGTTTAGGCCAGTTTACAATGACTGCCACTTTAGAGGGATCTATTTTAAATTTACCTCCCCCTACTATGTGACCCAAATAATTTAGAGAGGTTTTGCCAAATTCACATTTGGAGAGTTTAACATAAAGTTTTTCTCTTCTCAAAACATCTAATGTATGCTTAACATGCTTTAGATGATCTTTTAGATCAATTAAAGGAAGCTTTTTATTTCACCAATCTGGATTTGCACAGTGGATACCATCAGGTCAGAGTTGCAAAGCAAGATGCATGGAAGACTGCTTTCAAAACAAAGCAAGGATTGTATGAATGGCTGGTTATTCCTTTTGGCCTAACTAATGCTCCTGTGAGATTAATGAATGATGTACTTAGACCTTTTCTTGATGATGTTGTTATTATGTATCTGGATGACATTCTTATTTTCAGTAAAACACGTTTTACTAAAAATAAGAATGTCATCCAGATACATAATAACAACATCATCAAGAAAAGGTCTAAGTACATCATTCATTAATCTCATGAAAGTAGCAGGAGCATTAGTTAGGCCAAAAGGAATAACCAGCCATTCATACAATCCTTGCTTTGTTTTGAAAGCAGTCTTCCATGCATCTTGCTCTGCAACTCTGACCTGATGGTATCCATTGTGCAAATCCAGCTTGGTGAAATAAACAGCTTCCTTTAATTGATCTAAAAGATCATCTATGCGAGGAAGGGGATAACGATTTTTTATTGTTATCTTATTTAGTGCTCGATAGTTAATGCACATTCTCCACGAGCCATCTTTCTTTCTCACCAAGACGATGGGTGACCCACATGGTGATGTGCTAGGCCTAATGAACCCTTTCTAGAGCAACCCCTGCACCTGCTTCTTGATTTCAGCATTCTCTAAAGCAGACAACCTGTACATCCCAATGTTAGGCAAAGGAACATCTTGTTGCAAAATAATATCATGTACTATTCCCTTTTTGGGTGGCAGACCTTGTGGTTCTTGAAATAAGACATCATACTCTAAAACAATCTTTTCTATATCAGCTTGTTGATCAGCATTACAGCCCCCAAATACATTGGTTTTATCAAATTTCTTTTCCTTTACAACCATTAGTAAGAACTGTTTGCATGAATTTATCATTCTTTTCATCTGTCCTGAGTTTATGAGAGTATAATTATTCTTGAGCTTATGAGCCCTTACAAAGTATTTGATTCCATCTTTAACAAGTAGATACTTGTTCTCAGCTCTATAGAAAATAGCTTTTCTATCATACAAGTAGGGACTTCCTAAAAAAATTCCACATATATCTAAAGGAATTACATCTAACTCAACCTCATCTATAAATGTTGACCCAAAAGAAAACTTGAGTTTGCACTGTGTAGTCACTTGTAGTTGTGCTTTATCATTCAACCATCCTAACGGGTATGGCTTCTTATGAGGTGTAGTTGCTAATCCCAATTTCTTTACAATTGTTTCAGAAATCAGATTTACTTGTGAGCCACTATCAAACAAAGTATCAATCTTTTGATTTTTGGAAATAACTCGAATATGGAAAAGCTCATGTCTTTTTCTCTCATGTTCTTCATCAATAACAGATTGAGCAGAATTACTAGTAGATGCTTCAGAATTCTTACCTTTTACACCTATGGTTGCAATGATTGTTCCATCTCCCGAGTCTGACCCCAAATCTTTCTAAATAGCTGCAGCAGTCTTCTTATTCTTGCCCTCGGACTTCTTAGGTCTTATCTTTGGATGCAGAATCCAACAGTGCTCATCATCATGCCCCTCCTTTTTACAGTGGGTGCATGAAGCTTTGCCTTTTTGTGCAGTGTTAGTCTTCCTTGCTTTCCACTTTTGCTTCCTTTTCTCCTTGCTCTTGCTTATAGTAGGTTGGGATGGTCCCCCAACTTCTAGATTTCCATTCTTTCCTCTAGCTTCTAGATGAGTAGCTTGTACAGATACTTCATCTATACTAGTGGGATTAAACATGAGGATGGTATGCCTCATGTAGTTGTGTAGACCACCAATGTACTTCAAAAGAGTCTCTGGTGAGTCTAATGAGATACCCAACATCAATGCTCTTTTTTTGAACTCTTGAGTATACCCTTGTACACTTTGCCCTTTCAACTGGCAAAGAGTTTGCCAACTCATCATGGCTTGTTGCATGTATGCCAATGGATAGAAATGCTTTTTTATTGCAGCAATAAATTCACTCTAGAAAGATATGGTCTTACCATGCTTCTGCATATCAGCTTGGGTTCTGCCTTCCCACCAAACCAAGGTAGTGCCTCCTAGGCGTAGGCTTGCCAGCTGAATCTTACTCTTGTCTGAGTCTATGTTTTGTACCCTGCAATACACATCAATTTGTCTTATCCAATTGTCCAACTTTTCAGCATTTAGCTCTCTGTCATATATAGGCAAATCAAATTAAACATCTAACTTAATCAAAGATGCTTTCTTATGATGCACAAGGCTATTAGGAGGTGTGAGAAAGCTTTCCTCATTCCCCTTTCCTTTGGAGTGGTCATGGAAATGAGACTCATATTCTTCTTTATCTTGTTTAGAACCTAATGAATTTTCATCCCTATGCTTTCTAAAGTCTCTATACATTTCTTCTACCATAGACCTTATAGCTAGGAAACTTTCTATGAATTGAGGGTTTGGCCCTATAGAACCTTCCTCCGACATTGTCTTCCAAGAATAGACTCTCCCAATTTCAGGATTAGTTTCCACCAACTCTCCTTCTCCTAACTTGAGGTTTGATCTAGTGAGCATTCACAGCTAAACCAACACAAGATTGTCTAACCTTACGGCCTAGAGCTCTGATACCACTTGATCTGATAATCACCCTATGAGTGACCTCAGTTTGAAAATTTATTAAACAAAAGGTATTACAGACTCATGTGCTGGTGTGTGCTTTGTGTTATTTAAGCAACGGATCGATCAGATTGCCAATACACAGACAATAAGTGGAAAGACAACAGAGAAATACAGTAAGAAACACAAAGACACAAACAGTTTTAATAAGGAGTTCACCCTATTCTCTAGGGCTACATCTCTGGTCCAGCTTCAGTGGTGGCCTTGTTTTATTGTGTCTTTAAGCAGAGAATTACAAATACAAGGACTCAATGCGAGTTCTCCTGAAGCAGGTTTGCTTGGCAGGGTGGTTCTTAGATTCCCAAAGCCACTCGGAGTACACAGACTCTTGTTCTTCCTACCAACTCTGTGACCCTCGATCTATAGTGGAAAGAGCCAACTGTGATGCTCGATACGGACAGATTCCTCTATGGGAAGGCTTGAATCTTCAAGCTCTCTAGTGCTCGATGCTGCCTATGGTCAGCTCAGCCCTCTGTCTCCTCTGCTTGGCTTTACTTCTCTCTATGTTCACTGTCTCTCTTAGTTGCTTGGACTCCTCTCAATTCAGGTTTCCAATTAACTCTTCTCCCTTTTTGTCTCTTTTTTCCAACTGTCTCTATTCATGGCTTTAGTCATTCGATCCCTATGCCTGTTCGGTTCCTCTCCCGCCTGCGGCGATTCACCTTCTGCAGCTACGCTTGGAGTTCCCTGTTCGGCATCAGCATGAACACTTGAGAAGTGGCCACGTGTCTCCATCTAACTGGTGCCAGCATGCTTCATCGGTTCGTTTCTTCCGTTACGCTGGGTATGCATTCTTTCTCCACCGTGGCGATCAAACGGACTCCAAATCCCTTTAGAATGCGGCTTAATCCCCTGTCGATTCCGCTTCCTCCATCGGGCGCAATCTTAGCCGTCCGATCTAGGCTACTCCAGATCCAACGTCATACACATGTCGAGCGTGGTTGACTTGCTCGACTGATAGCACGCGATCACGGTGGTCTTTCTCTCACCTCCGCTACCACGCGTCGATCGTTGAGTGGGATTGCTCTGCTCTCTTCCAAAACCCCTTACCATTCAAGGGTGCCCTATCAATACCGCCAGTTTTCCAGAGCGCGGGTCCCGCTGTCTAGTCAATTTAATGTCTTAAATTGCTCTACATAAATTATCAATCCGGGTATTGTAAACTAATGAAGTGTGGTGCACCATATTTGCTTACTTAACCTTTTTCTTACTTCATTGTTTTATAGTTTTTGTTTTGTTTTGGGGTTTTGTTCTTTTTGATCTCCTAAAGTGTCTAATGCAAATGGAAATCCTATTCCTAAGTCTCTAGAAGGCAAGTATGGATATAGATTCTAAGGCAATTATGTCCTCTATAATGATTTCCAGAACTTAACACTTCAGAAGGTCTTAGAATATACTAGTGTGACAGTAATGTTTGAACAAGAATGGAAAATGTGCTACTATTTAAACAAGTAAATAATGAACTACTGATCATGAAACTATTATCTCTGTTTTTGTCTAAATATAGAAAAGTGATTTAAGCTACTGCACTCAAAGAAATAAAAATTGCAAGGAAAGTAAAACTAAAATCAAATTACACATTCATAATTCGATCCCTCGCCAGTAGTCCCGCTATGGCTTTCGGTGGTAACCGTCAATGATATGAGAAATTTAATATCTAATTGCAGAAAAGTAAAACTAAAATCAAATTACAAATTCATAATTCGATCCCTCGCTAGCAGTCCCGCTATGGGTTTCGGAGGTAACCATCAATGATATGAGCAATTTAATATCTAATTGCAGAAAAGTAAAACTAAAATCAAATCACATCAATTCATAGTCTAACCCCTCGCTAGTTAGTCTCGCTATGGCTTTCGGAGGTAATCATAAATAACTTGAGAAATATGATATCTAATTGCAGAAAATTAAACTTAAAATCAAATCACATCAATTCATAGTATGACCCCTCGCTAGTTAGTCTCGCTATGGCTTTTGGAGGTAATCATCAATAACTTGAGCAATCTGATATCTAAACTAACTAACAAAGCAAATGAATAAGACTGAAATCAAAGCATAACTTAAATTGAAAAGCTAAAAAACACAAAGTCAGCAGAGAGGTAAATCTCATGTCACTAGTTGATGCAAAAACATGTAAAGAAAAACTAATCTACAATCAACCGGTTGAACACACTTACATGAATTAAAATTTCATGAATGGAAAATCTAATTTATCAAACCTGAAATCAATCAAATAACATAATGAAATCAAAGCAAAATTACAAAATGAAATCTACTCTACCTTACATTCTAATATGCTCCATGACATCTACTTCACATCTCCTTCCATCTTGAGAACATCAAAGCTTTATTCAAATTCTTCAAAATTACAAAGTACAACAAAGCTCTCCAAATCTTTCCAAAGCCATCTCATAAGCTAACAAGCTTAAGAACTAACAAGCTAAGACTTAAGAACTCACAAGCTAAAAGACTAACAAATGAAGGAGAGAGATCTCCTATTTATACAAAAAGATGAGAAGCCATCTCATTAATGAGAGTCCATGAATCTCTCCCTCTACCTCTAGAGTCCTAATCAAAATAGGAACTCATAAGACACATGTCTTCTTAGAGTTACAATATAATTAGGAGATGTGACACATATCCTCATGATCCCATGTTTCTTTCCACTCAAATTCGAATTTGGCCTTGGAGTGCCACATAAGGGTCTTCTAGAAGTCTCATTTTGACCTACACATGTCAACAATCTCAACCCATTTGTTAGGTATAAGCATATGCACATTATTTTCTAATTTTTAACCACAAATTCACTTAAAAAGCTTAGAATTAATAAAGTTCAGAAAAATATAAATGTGGCCCAATGATAATGAAAGTGGGATGAATGTGGTGACATAGTAGTGAAATGGAGGTGAAATGGAGGTGATATAATGGACATAATAGTGAAAGTGTAATGGAAATGAATGACATTTTCAAGACTCAACACCCGCCTTTGTCCTTTAGCACTTTTTGTTTCTCCACCCGTGGTTCTCCGGCTCCCAACGCGACCGAGTGCTTAAGGCTTTTCCACTTTAGGCCTGTTTTCCCAACGATGCGCGATTAGCGCTAATCGCGCATCAAAATCGCCTCCTTTTCCGAATCCGGGGCTCCCAGGGGTTGTTTTGACCTCCTGCGCAGTCTCCATGGGCCTCGGTCAACGCGCTTTGACCAAGGTCCTCATTGTTCCACGTTGGCGGCCATTGCCACTAGTTCAAGGCGTTTTTTATCACTGTTTTGGAATTTTCAAAGATTTTTTCAACTCGATACAGTCAAGGTTCTTAACAATCTTTTGTGGATCCAATTCGGATCAGAAACCTAAAGAGAGTGCCTAGGTTCACAAGGCTCCAACAAAGGAACCATAGTTTGATTTGGAGCACGTGAAGGAGACATTCATGGAAGCTAATAAGAGCTTCACGGAGGCCTCCACTTCAGGTAGTAAAGACAAACTAGAATCGAAGATGGACCCATCAATTCTCACGACCTTTCTGGAGACATGCATGAAGCTGCTACATGACAGAAAAGCGATGAAGGGGCTACAAGAACTCATCAATAGATGTGCTAGACTAGGAGAATCGCGTGTAGTCTGGAAGCTCAGAAAGCAGACAAAGCGAACAGGAAGGGAGATGAGATTGACTGCACAAATCGGGGAATATGAAATGGATCAAGTGATTTTGGATCTACGATTGGATGCAAATGTCCTACCAAAGCAGATGTGGGAGCGTGTGGGAAAGCCCGCGTTGCAATGGTCTCCTATTCAATTGTGAATGGCGAACTAGCAAAAGTCCTACCCATGGGAAGATTGCAGGGGAATCACAGTGGATATCGAAGGTGCGAGCACGCTTGCAGATTTCAAAGTGATAGAGATTGTTGATGACAGCAATCCCTATCCCACACTACTGGGAATAGATTGGGCCACTGACATGAATGGAGTGATAAATCTAAAGAAGCGCAAGATGATTTTTGAGAAAAAGTCACTACATGTAGTGGTACCTTTAGACCCCGCAGAAGAATCACGCTACACAGAGCCGGTGCATGATTGCAACAACGATGATGATCTAGACTGTATCTACAAGATAACTACGTGGGAGTAGGATTGGGTGAATCCAACAGTGGATGGCAGGATTTCGTGGGAGGGTGAAAGCTCCTACACCTTAGATTCGGACGAGGAGATAAAACGATGGCAAAACCGGTTACACGAGGTAACCACGCTTAATTGCAACATGATAACAAGGTCAATGCGCTGTGTAGCAATAGAAGCAAGAGATCTGCCTATGTATGATGGGTTGAACGAGGTGGATGATTTCCTAAAAAAATTTGAAAAAGAAGTACCGGAACAACAGCGTTTCGACGCTCTGAAATGGGTACTGCACACTACGCCTGCAAGGTGGTGGGGTACGCACCAGCAAAATTTTGAGGACTGGCAGGAATGCAGAAGGATGATGCACCTACGATTTGGGAAACCTCAGATGCGACTAACAGACAAGTATGACGAATGGGATGATCCACATGCACACCTCGCGAAATGGACCAAGGTCTACGGGGAAGAGCCACAACTTGAGTGGGTGCATCTGTTCTATCATACCCTAGATATCATAGCCATGAATTGGTATACTAAGATAGAGCTCCACCATGACACGAGCGAATGGGATATCTTGCACGAAGGATTCCTGCTAACCTTCACATTTGAGGATCGTTGGTGGGATACTGTTGATGATGCGCTACAAGCAGTAAAAGAAGTTATCTTCAAAATACCCCAGGAGCCAATGGAAGTGCTTCAACCGGAATGGGAAACCCAGCTGAGCTGCGTGCTGGAGTGTTATAATGTAAATATTGAGGAGGATGATGAGGATCCATGGAAAATTAACATTCCAAAAATTGAAGGTTGTCACGAGGTTTGAGGACTGCTGATTGAAGATCCTGACATCACCGCACCGCTAAAAAAAAAGCAAGTAAACATTGGGATAGAGGCTGAACCAAAATATGCAATGCTCGATGATTATTGGGATGATGCCATGGTGGATAAGGTCACTGAGTTACTCCGCGAATATCAATACTTATTCCCTACCAAGATTACAGACTTAAAAGGGATCGTTGGCGACTTAGGGATGATGAAGATCACCCTAAAACTCGATGGGAAGCTGGTTAAGCAAAGGCCTTACCGCTTGAATCCAAAGTATAAGGAAAAGCCCGCGTAGAACTAGACAAAATGCTCATAGCCAGAATTATTGGGTCAGTGGAAGAATTAGACTGGGTGAGCCCTATGGTAGTGTAGGAGAAAAAGTAGAAGGGCAAGATAAGAATATGCGTGGACCTCAGGAAGTTGAATGACGCCTATGTACATGACCCATTCCCGACACCGTTCACAGATTGAAGTATTGGAAAATGTTGGCGAACAAGAAGCATACTCTTTCATAGATGGGTTCTCAGGGTACCACCAGATCAAAATCACGCTAGAAGACAGGAGCAAGATGACCTTCACAATGGAATGGGGCTACTTCTAATACACCTTTATGCCGTTTGGGTTGAACAATGTGCCAGCCATCTTTTCGTGCATCGTTGTTGCCGAATTCAAAGAATACATCCACAAGTTCCTGGAGGTCTATCTCGATGATTGGATTGTCCTTGGATTGGTTAAGCACCACGTAGCAAGCTTACACTTGATGCTGGATATATGTCGACAACACTAGATTGCGTTGAACCTTAAAAAGTGCACATTCCCCATTCCCTTTGGGAACCTATTGGGACATGTGGTCTGCAAACAGGGAATGATGGTGGACCCCGAGAAGATTGCAGTGATTCTAAATTTGGAAGCACCATGAAGTGTTAAACAACTGCGCGCTACATTGGGACACACAGGGTACTATAGGAAGTTCATCAAAATCTATGCCCAAATCACCACATCGATGGAGAAACTATTGAAAAAGGATGTCACATTTTGCTTGAATGATGATTGCATGAAGAGCCTGGATGTCCTAAAAGGGAAATTGGCCTCTGCTCCAATCCTAGTCTTCCCAAAATGGGATGTGGAGTTTCATGTCCATGTTGATGCGTCATGTATCACGCTGGGAGCAGTGCTCACACAAGAGGGTGGAGAAGGATTGGATCACCCTATCGCATTTGCAAGTCATAGATTGTCCAAAGTTGAGAAGAACTATTCCACAACCGAGCATGAGGGGTTGGAGATGGTGTACGCACTCCAAAAATACCGGCACTATTTGCTAGGAGGATATTTCAAAATGTACACAGACCATTCCACGCTAAAGTACTTGGTCAATAAGCCTGTGTTGGGGGGGTGCATATGTAGGTGGCTCTTATTGTTCCAAGAATATGACTTTGAGGTCGTGGTAAAACCTGGACGCTTGAACGTAGGACTGGATCACTTGTCGCGTATTGAGATAGGTGAGGAACCTACTAGTTTGGAGGAAGGATTTCCTTTTACGCACAACTCTTTGCTGTGTGTGTCACGGATGGGCACTTCGAAGATATAATCCATTTTTTGACAATAGGGACCACGCCAAAGGAATACTCTGTCCAACAGAATAAGGAATTGATGGTGCACGCAATGGATTTTTCTATCATAGTGTGGCACCTATATAAAATGGACAATGATGAGATATTGTGAAGGTACGTACCTGAATTTGAATGAAATCAGATCCTCGTGGAAGCACATGGGGGTGCTGCAGGAGGACACTATGCAGGACGAGAAACTACACAAAAGATTCTTTGTGCAGGGTTGTGGTGGCGAACCCTTCACCAAGATTCAAAAGCACACTATAATGCCTGCGATATATGTCAAAAGATCGAAAAACCATCACGGAGGGATGAGATGTCGTTGAATCCACAAATGACACTGCAGCCATTCGAGAAATGGGCAATCAACTTTGTGGGACCTATCAAACCTCAGGGAAAAACAGGCGCACACTACATTATCACCGCAATGGAGTACTTGACACGATGGGCGGAAGCACAGCCAGTCAAAGATTGCATGGCCGCTACGGCTGCGAAGTTTTTCTTTGAACATGTATTGACCCAATTTGGATGTCTGAAGATCCTAATGAGTTATCACAATACACATTTCCTTAATGAAACCATCAGCGCGGTCACAGAAGAGTTCCAGGTGTATCATCAGAAAATCACACCATATCACCCACAAGCCAATGGGATAGTAGAAGCATTCAAAAAAATATTGGAGACTACGCTAACCAAAGTGTGCAATGCGTAGTGAAACGATTGGGACCTATGCATACCTGCAGTACTATGGGTTTATAGGACAACGTGCAAGAAACTGACAGGACAAAAACCTTTCCGATTAGTTTACGACGTGGAAGCTGTCATGCCAATGGAGTATATTGTACCTAGTCTACGAATAGTCATGCTCACAGGTATGATGGACCGCAAAGCTCTGGAAGAAAGGCTCGCACAATTGGAAGAACTTGAGGAGGAATGGTTCTTGGTTGGTTTTCATCAGCAGGTATAAAAGCAATGTGAAAAGGCCTGGCACGATCGCCATATTAAGTTGCACACCTTCAAGGTAAATGATTTAGTGCTATTGTATGACAGTAAGTTTAAAAAATTCTTGGGAAAGTTTAGAATGCATTAGCTGGGACCATACTTGGTTAAGGAGGTCATAGACGGAGGCATAATATAGCTGGTTAAACTAAATGGAGAACCTTTCCCAGGTAAGGTGAATGGCAATCACTTGAAGCCCTACACGGGTGGGCCTGCTATCTGACTAGCCGGCAAAAGCACAATCTTCATGTTCCAAGGAACCAAACAAAGGCATAGGAATATAAACATATGCAGCAGATACCGGTATAGATGTACGGAAATGGTTCAGACATAGAGGTCTCGGAATAGCGGATGCAGCAGATCCAGCAAGCAGCAACTCAGTGCATTGCTAACCTCAGCATAGTTCATGAACAGTTGGAGGGACTTCGCGCAAAGATCACCGTGCCGACAGAGTGACTCGAGGGCAAGTCACAATGTTTGTGTTGGGGGCCTGTTGGGCATGGAATCCCCCCCAAGGCATGTTTTGGGGCTCAAAGCCCAAGTTTTCACCCGATATTATTGTAAATCTCCGTGAATTGTGGGTGCGGAAGTATGTTAGAGTCACAGGGTTGTTCACCCTAGTTTCGTAATGTAATTTCGAGCTGCCCATGGTCCGCAGACCATGGGATTGTATAAATAGAGCGAGGCTATAAGCATAAGAGAGGAAGAATAGAGAGAAAAGGAAAGAGTCTGAGTGACTAAGTGTGTCTTTGGGTCATAGATGTTAGAGAATTATATATTACAGAGCAATGGAACACATAAAATATTGCAGAAATATAAACATAGAAAACGCATAAAATAAGAGATACACAGATATACGTGGTTCACCTAGTTTGGGCTACGTCCACGGAGAAACAGCCAATCCTATTAAAAAATACTATAGTGCACCAGTCACATAAATCTTGAACACAAGATGTTTACGAGGAAACCCATATGGGAGAAAACCACACATCTTCTTTTTATTATAAGCACCAATTTCATTTCACACCAAATTTTGTAGGCACCAATTGCCTTTTCTTTACAAGCACCCACTTGTTGGAAGTGCCAACTCCTGCCATTTGCAAGCCCCAACCCCCTTTTCTTTGCAAGCACTTACTTGCTAGAAGCACCAACTCCCACCATTTATAGGCACCAAGTTGCTTTAGCCACTGAGATACCTCTTTCATACATTTTTAGACTCAGATATAAGGCACCCTTATAATAAAGTCATACTAATTACAAATTAAATTCTCAGGTCTACTCTATACTTCAAACATTTTCCGAGTAGAAACCTATCTTCTTCTAATCCTCTTATTCAATTGAATTAGAATCGTATTAATGATAAATTAAATTCTCAATTATATTGTATACTTCAAACATTTTCCTAGTAGAAACCTCTCTTCCTTTGATTCTCTGATTCAATTGAATTTGCACCACACCATAGTAGCTCCACATTGCATAGCTTTAATTCAGACTTGACACTTAGATCTATAAGTGGCACAACAACTCCACCACTGCACCACATTTCTCTCTATTTTTTTTTATTTGAACAAACATGCGTGTATATGTGCTTTCGTCTCCTCCTTTTCTATTTTCATTTATAGTTTTACCGTGTTTATTACCATGGGTGTTGATCCATGGTTTTTACCCATGGTATCGTGAGTTCACCTGAAATTTTCCTTAGTAGTTCCATCATTAATTTGCATGGGTTAACTCCATATCCCATTTTGTATTTCTTTTTATAGAAGAAGATCTTACATATTTTTCCAATTCAGACTTTTTTTAATTTGAACCCTTTATCTTTTTTCGCACCCAAAAACACCAAACTTTCAGGCCTCCTATAGTTGCCTTAGTGCTTGCTCCTTGCTCCACGTGACATATGGAAAGAACTGTGGCTTAACAAATCTACCTCATATATCAAATGTTGGGAATACCATACAACACTTTTAAATTCAAAGTTCTGATATCGAAGACCCGACGTCCAATTACATCCTAAGCACTTACTCTTAGCACTCATAACTAGAGGTTATAACCTCAACCTTATTTTTCTTGAAGGATCAGCGGATCAACTTATTTTGATGCTTGAGCGCTAAGTTCTGAGACTAAGATTTTGATGGTTGATAAGCCCCTAAGTGCTTACTTTCAAACACTTTGTGACAATGGGTTGTGACCCTTGAATTATGCTTCTCGGATCTTGGGGGTTGAGACTGAGGTTCAACACTGATGTACTAGAGTTTGATGTCAAGATCCTTAGACCGAAGTCCCAAGATGGGGTCCACTACCACATCAATTCACACTAGATCAATCAGGACTTACCACACTATCCCGGTGTGGACCTACCCCTTCCATGTAATATCAAATATTGGTGCTTTACGAAGGAGTGCATCAATATGGAATCTGGTGCTTGATACTCTCATGTCTTGATATGGGACCTAATTTTTCCATGTCACCTTCCATCATGTCTGAGACATCATATGATTCTTTCAATAAGAACTTGCCATGTGTCCAATTACACACGTGTACCTCAACGTGGGTTTCATTAGAGGAGAAATACCATACCACGTTCATTCATATTGAAGGATATATATTGAGGAAAAAATGATATAATATATTGAGGGATATATATGGGGTGAAGGATTTTTATATTGGAAAGTATAAAAAATGGAGCTCAAAGTTAATGAAAAAAATAAAGGGGTATAAAAAATGTTAATGAAAAAATGGATACCTACAATATCTAGTGAAAGTAGGGGTTTTTCTAAATTGGGAAGGTGTATTGGGGTCATATTGGTAGCGGATTAAATAATATGATTTTTTGAGTTATTTCCCAATATGTAGTCAAATTAGGGGTACTTTTTAGTATGCCATGAATGCATGTGATATTTTAGAGGTTCATTGAGTGAAGCCCTCATGGTGTACCTACCACTCATTTTCAAACTATTTGTTTGGCCTAGAAAAAGTATTGAAATCACTTACCATATGCCACCTCTTACAATCCACCAAGTCATTAAATTTCCACATGTACTCCTCGTCATCTCAAGCTCCACATTTGTTGGCCCACTTCGTATTAATAAAGCTCACTATTGTTTGTAAAATTGTTGGGAAGTACAATAAACGCTTGAGCATTTTCCACTAGGCTCCTTGTGACCTAGCATTGTGGCTAATGGCTTACTAGTTCAACACCCCTTGGCTATTGGTGCTCCCTCTTGAGCTTATGTTTTACTTTTTAGCATCAATCCAATGAGGGGCCCACATGCCACTTTGTCTAACAAAAGCTCGTATCGCGCAGGTGTTGTGGGGGAAAGTATCCAACTCGGAATGACCCTAACCCACTCTAAGGGTGACAGTTCCTTAGCAACAGCTGAAAGCAAAGCTATCTAAAGTTTCTTCTTTATGACATGCAAGAGATAAAGGGAAGAGATCCACTTACCGATGTCTTGCGCAAATGGTCGATCCAATCTCCTTTGATTGCCGCTTGCTCCCAGCTCCAAGTCTTTTCACGGGCCCAGCTACACGAGATCCTGCAAACAAGACAAAGAAAGGAAACTACAAGAAGCATGCATTCATAATCGATTCAAGGATTAGCATAAATCAAAGACGCAAGTAAGACAATACACCATTGAAACACATGCGAATAGAAGAACCTCAAAAGCTTTATTAATATATGGAAGTAAGGTTCAGGCGGTGATACAACCATGAGAGGTCCAATCCAGCATCACCTTCCCGACGGAGAGAAATCTCTTCTTCACCTCCCTCAAGCAATCACCCAATGCTCACAACTGTAAACCAACAGCAATTCTTTGCACTAAATTCCGGCCTTCTAGATCCCATGGGATGAGATCCTTATATAGAGTTTTGGAGTGAAGATAAGTCAGCTTGATGTGTGACTTGTTGTCCTCTTCAACTCCAGTTGTTCTTCAGTTCTTCACTCGGAGTTTCTGTCTTCCACTTGGAGTTTTAGAAGCTCTTAACTCATCATTAGGCGAATCTTATCATCAAGTGTCTTTTTAGAAGCTTCCTGGGCACTGGCACTTTGAGAAAAAGATTCCTCCACATGTCCAAGTACGCCCAACGCAGGTAGCCTTTGTTCTACTTGCTATGCAAAGCAGGTAGCCTTTGTTGTACCTGCTATGCAGCGCAGATGCCTAGTGGAGCAGCTGCAATGATCCAAAACTGACCTGTTTTTGAGTGTTTTTCAGTGGAGAACTGACTTGCAGTGCTGTGGTTTGCTGACCTTGTTCCTCTAAGGGTAAGAACAACTTGTTTAGGGACTTTGGATCCCTTAGATTATTGACATTTCATGCTCTATGCTGTAAGGCACAAAAATGTCTATAACAGTTGCCCCCTAAAGTATGAGGTCGTTTATCGGGTGAAATGCTTTATTAGGAGGATCCGAAGTTCATTCAATCGTCGGGAGGTGACCTGTAACAAAATACAATACAATACATTATCTTTTCATACATTCTTTTCATGATCTAGCTGATGCGGGCATTTCCCATGCTCAGCTTTATAAATACATTTGTTGTACATAAACAGACGATCGTCTGATAGTAGACTGATAATTCTCTGCTTTTAATTATCATCCTTTTAGTAGGATGATCATCTGCTGCACATGTCTATGTTTTTATCTCCTGAATATATATCGCAGCCTGGATGGATGAAACTAGATCCGGGGTCTTCAAACTTCCGATCTTCACACTAAGTACAAGTCGATCCATGTGAGAATTTCTTGGAGTCGAACATGGAAAGACATCGCTTGATTACCAGTCAATAATGTAAACTGTTAACAAGCGCGAGAGGAATCACCGATAATGATGATGACCCTCAAGGTACTGCAGCACAATTCACGTGGCGTGAATATAGGATCTGACGTCGAACACCACGCAAAGTCTCCCGGTCGAAGGTCATTAATGTATACCTATCGCCGGAAGTGAGAAACTTGCCATTGAGGCATGCAAGCTTCAAAGTACTGAGGGGGTGTTCCTAGATCAACTTCTTGGATAGTGAGCTGATGTCGACAAGAAGCGATCCGTCAAAGGAGGGCCTTAATGAATCCCACATCAGTGACACGGAACGGAACTAGTGATGATGGTGAAAACGATCTGTGAAATATGATCCAAGGTGGCGGTCATGGAAGGATGAAAGATGATGTATGGTAGTGGATGGGACCCGGTTGACACTTTCTGAATGACATCTCTTGAACATATCTCAACACTGATGTGATGGATCGGTAGCATTACCCCATTTGGATGGTATGGCGAGACCATGGTGAAGGGACCGGTGAATGATAATAACCCAACCCGATATTTACGGAGGCAAAAGTGTCATGTTCAAGAGCGACTTGCTACCATTAAGCTTTGAGGTTCTTCCCAATTTTTCCCCAGTCATTTCTGACCAGTACCTCTTTATTTTTGTCAAGCTTGAGGAGGATAACATATGCTTGTTCTATAACCTGCCCTTCGGGCAAGCCCATCGCTATGTTTTAACGAGCCTAACGATGGGGAAACTCGTTCTCGTCTAAAGACAAGTTTGTCGCTATCTAATATTTTTAACGAGCCCAGCGACAAAGACAACTCGGTCCTTTTCATTTTTAGAGAGTCTGAAAAGGGTACATAAAGTGGACTCCAGGGGTCCTTTTTCGTCATCTAATCCCTTAAGTCCGAAAAAGTATAAAACAATACAGAAGGGATGAATGTTCGATATCTTTATCGAGCCGAACTAGACAAGCGCTCGATCTTTTTGTGCAATAATCCCTCAGGTCCAAAAAGATTAAAATCTAGAGGAGGGATAGCTCTTCCGGTCCTTTTAACGAGCTGGAAGGCCAAAACTCGGCAAACTTTTCATATTTTACGAGTCAGTGAAAAGAGCTCAAAGAAGACTCGTCTTTTGAGGAACGAGTGATAAACAGGGATAGCAACAGATTCCAGGTACAGGTTGGAATTTTCCAATCACGGCAGTATTACAAGGATGGCTAGGTGAGATCACTCTTCGCAGCTGTTCCTCAAAATAGGTAAACAATCAAGTGGATGTGAATGATCGGCCAACTGCAGAGTGGAGGTGATGGTGCACAAACACGACCAAGGCTCTTGTGGCTGATGAATTTACGGTCTCAAATGGTTATTTACCGGTTCATTTTTTCTGAATGAGCTTGAACTCTGGGGGGAAAGCCTTCTCACAAGCTTATTTTATTTTTTAACGAGCATGAATTTCCGCGTTAAAACTGCTCGGATCTTGCGTTTATTTTTTAACAAGCATGAACTTTGCCAAAACTGCTCGTTTTTACCAGTCATAAAGTAGTAAGGTCTCATGGAAGATTCCTATTTTTTAAGGAGCTTCATCTCCCTACGCTTTGCTCCATATCCTCTCTTTGTGCAAGCTGGGTATCGGCTTATCTACGGGTTAGCGGGGTTAGTCCTACCTAAAATTAAAAAGCCGCCCGAGCTCGCATTCCAAGAGGTTTGCATGCCCCCAGGTGTAAGTATAATTTCAAGGTTGCCCCTACTTTTCCGTTAAAAACCTTTGTTTTCAACAGGTGAGGCTTACCTCTTTCAGGTTACCCAAAGATTGTTCTGCTAATTCTTTCAAACAGAAACTTTCTTCGGCGATGTCTATCATTAGGTTACACAAAGATGGTTACAATTTGTTGCAGCAATTGAATCCTTTTCTTTGGAGGCTGCCCCTACTTATCCTATAAAACATTTGTTTTAATGGGTGAGGCTTGCCTTTTATCCAAGGATGGTTACTACTTGCTGCTGCAAACGGATCCCCTTCTTTGGCAGAGCCTACTTATTTAGACAAAGGTGAGTAACGGGCCCCCGTCCTCCCACATAACTTTAACAAAAGAATCTTTTTCCAGAACAACCCCATTCCTAACAGCCCCTTCTTCCGCATGAGAGCTCTTCTCAGCTCTTCTGTTTTACGAAGAAGAAGGAGGGGACGGGGTACGGACTAGTCATATTCTCCCGCGGAAATTCTACTTTACACCCAAGGTTTTTCCTGCCTCCAGAGCAGACCAGGATGCATGCCCCCTGGGCTCCTGCGTTCCTTTCCCGAATCACTCGCATTCATCAGGAAGAAGAACCGGGGGAAGAGACCTTTCTTGATCGAAAAGACCATTGAGGATAGGTATGTGACTATTCGCGATGCGTGATCCCGGAAATGAAAGTTGGTCTACGAGCTTGACCATTCTTCCTTCGTGTGGAAAACACATTATTCGAAAGAGTGAGGAGACTATTGCTTCCATGCAATATATGTAGTCTCGTCCAAGGAGTAGGTTATAATCCAAGGGTCCTTGGACGACCATCAAATTCATCTTGACGGCCTTCCCCTTCAAGGTAATAGGCACATTAGGTAGAATCCCTAATGGTCGACTGGTTCCCCTGTCAAAACCCGAGAGACGCCTTGTCTCGGGCAAAAGCGCCGGGCAACCCAGTGCTTTCCAAGCAATAGAGGACAGGATACTCACAGATGCCCCTTCATCAATGATAGTTCCAGCCATCACCATTTTGTATATTTGGACTATAATTCTAAATGGTATACTGGCTGGTAACCGGGGTCTGCCTAGTTGGTTCCAATCAAAGGACACAACTAGGTTGCTTGGTGGTGGGATCGAATATACGGCCGGATATGATCCTGACGATGCTCCTTCCTGCGATAAAGGAGTGGGCGCTTTGCCCAGATGCTCATCAGAATCAGAGTTGACGAAAAGAATATGGACGATGTCATCCTTATTCTCTTCGGCGGGGGTGTCAACTGAAGATGAATCCTCAGTGACTGTGGTGTTTGAAGATGAAACTTCTGAAGGGAGAACCGGGTCAACTGCCGTTTCGACCTTTGGACTTTCGTCCGGTCCGGATTCAGTAGGTTCACTTTCAGTGACTGACACTTCAGCTGGCCTTCTGAGCAAGACAGCTGTATTTTCGACCAACGAAGGACCTGGCGCGAGTTTTTGATATCCAGGAGGAAGTAGCACCGGTGCCACCGGTTGATCTTCCAAAACTCTCTTTGCCTCGTCTAAAAAGGGACAACGGCGAAGGGTGTGATCGCCTTCACACAGTTCGCAGGGGAATCTCATCCCTCTTCGTCGTCTGCGACCTTCACTTTCGTTGGTCGACGGTAAGCATTCAACCTGGTTGTCAGAGGTTGACGCTTCCGAATCGTGCAAACGAGGGGACCAGTCCCTTAGTATCCGGGGAATACTGGGACAATCACGGTGGAGATGGTCTCCTCTACATATGACACATGGCGATTTGGGCCCGGTCCGTGCTGTGTGTGGGTTTTCGTTAGATGCCTTTTGCTTGCCCCCAGGCGCCTTTGGCTCCTTTTGCTTCTTTTCTTTCTTCTTCTTTTCCTTCTTCTTTTCTATGGGAGCTCCGCTTTTGGCGGCTTGACCTTTCGAAGAAGAAGGATCGGAGGAAGGCTCACAAGAAGTGGAAGGCTGGAGGGTAGCTCTAGACTGGTCTAACTGTTGAATCGACTGTTCAGGAACCGTGGTGGTTTAAACTACAGCGGTTGAGAATAGCCAAATGGGCAGGCCAATTGTCAGTCCTGGAAGCGACAATGTGGCCATGTGGGGCGCACCAACTTCTCCCCAAGAGGAGAAAGGGCTAGGGGTCCCATGCTGTGGAATCCCTTGGTTGGTGTGTTCCATGTTCTCAACCTTAAGATCAACGTAGGAATTAGGGGTGATTATGTTCCGTTTGGAATGAATTTTATATGACGACGCTTTTTAAGACACAACTTGCTTTTTCACTTTTTAAGAGTCGAGAAAAAGCTAAAGATGACTCTAGTCTCCTTCGATGTATTAACGAGCCCGAAGTGACAAATGCTCGGATGGACTTTTTCAGTTATAGAGTTTGAAAAAGGCCAAAAGAAACTACTCTGGAGTTCTAGGCAAGGGTGTGCCAAACCTTTCGCGAAACCACAGAATACGTTTTACGGTACGAGTGGTCGATCTTCGTGAATGCTGTGTTCACTGCATCGCGATCAGTAGGGCGGCCGACACGGCTTCCTATGGATAAAGGCTTTGTTCCTATAGGGGTCCCCCAATATACGCGACGGTACGCGGGGGCACAAGTCCGTATTAGTGCTATCGTCCCTCAGGAGGAATCACCCACCTTCGTAGAGATCAACAGTCACTATGTTTAACGACGCCGGTTCACGTCTCTACCTAGACCTCTACTGTGTTTCATTATGTTTCAAAGCGTTGTTAGATAAATTCAGTTCTTTTTAGGTTGATCTTGCTTAGCAGTTTGCCTTTATGGATCACCACGTGATGTATGAGACAACTCCTAAATGCAGTCTAAGAATGATAAGCAAGCTTTTTTTCAATTCTTTCAACTTATGAAAACCTTAACTACTGAAGGAAAAGAAAGACATCATCTTTTCAAACAGATCATAGAGCACACACTGATGCACTTTTCCTAAATCGACATGCAAACTGTCAAAATGCACATGCACAATGCAAGTATTTCTTTTCTTCTTCCTTAATGTTGATGTATTACAAAAAGAAAGCTGTTGTATAATTTCGAATTCAATTTCAAGTGAAAGAAAACAAGTTTTTGTCCAATAATCAAAAGAACACCTTAAGATTCACTCGTTTCAACACAAGAAATACTGAAATTCGAACCATATAACGAAAGCAAATGCTCAAGCAGCTATGAACAGCAATAAACTAACTCTTAGAATCACAACGACACTTTCTCACAGGTCTAGATTCAAGAGGTCATAGCAAGACTAGTTCACTTTCGCTATGGGAAACTGTGAATGACAGCAAGAAATACCATAAGAACAATCACGGTTTCTTCATACAACTGAGGCGGAATGAAGGCAAAGAGAAGTGGTTTCAGCTGGGTATACAGGTTGACAACTGGCAGCAAAAACAATACTGAAAACTGGGCAACAGACAGTGGAGAATCCAAGTTGCACAAGGCAAAACTGGATCAGCGCAGGTGCTGCACTGTCAATTTGAGATGCAGCGCAGGTAGCCCCTTCGGGACCTGCGTTGCAGTGCAGGTAGCCTTTGTGGCAGCTGCACTGATGAGACAAGTCACGTCTCTCTCAGATTCCGGGTCACAGTTTGCTAAAAAATGAGCGGTTTTTGGCCAAATCAGAGGCTGTCAGTCAAGTATACACTAGAGGATGATTAAAGGAAGATGAACACTATCACAAAGAGCTAAAAAGAGTCCTTGTGGATCAGCTCTTCAAATCATAAACATGCCCAGCACTGGGCTAGAGTAGCTGCCCTCTACTTTGCATTCGAAGGACTCGAATGCAGTTCGATTCGGTACTCCCTTTGTTTAAGAAATGAATAGCAATAAACACAAGCTACCAACAAGACACGATCCCCAGTGGAGTCGCCAGTCTGTTGTGGGGGAAAGTATCCAACTCGGAATGACCCTAACCCACTCTAAGGGTGACAGTTCCTTAGCAACAGCTGAAAGCAAAGCTATCTAAAGTTTCTTCTTTATGACATGCAAGAGATCCACTTACCGATGTCTTGCGCAAATGGTCGATCCAATCTCCTTTGATTGCCGCTTGCTCCCAGCTCCAAGTCTTTTCACGGGCCCAGCTACACGAGATCCTGCAAACAAGACAAAGAAAGGAAACTACAAGAAGCATGCATTCATAATCGATTCAAGGATTAGCATAAATCAAAGACGCAAGTAAGACAATACACCATTGAAACACATGCGAATAGAAGAACCTCAAAAGCTTTATTAATATATGGAAGTAAGGTTCAGGCGGTGATACAACCATGAGAGGTCCAATCCAGCATCACCTTCCCGACGGAGAGAAATCTCTTCTTCACCTCCCTCAAGCAATCACCCAATGCTCACAACTGTAAACCAACAGCAATTCTTTGCACTAAATTCCGGCCTTCTAGATCCCATGGGATGAGATCCTTATATAGAGTTTTGGAGTGAAGATAAGTCAGCTTGATGTGTGACTTGTTGTCCTCTTCAACTCCAGTTGTTCTTCAGTTCTTCACTCGGAGTTTCTGTCTTCCACTTGGAGTTTTAGAAGCTCTTAACTCATCATTAGGCGAATCTTATCATCAAGTGTCTTTTTAGAAGCTTCCTGGGCACTGGCACTTTGAGAAAAAGATTCCTCCACATGTCCAAGTACGCCCAACGCAGGTAGCCTTTGTTCTACTTGCTATGCAAAGCAGGTAGCCTTTGTTGTACCTGCTATGCAGCGCAGATGCCTAGTGGAGCAGCTGCAATGATCCAAAACTGACCTGTTTTTGAGTGTTTTTCAGTGGAGAACTGACTTGCAGTGCTGTGGTTTGCTGACCTTGTTCCTCTAAGGGTAAGAACAACTTGTTTAGGGACTTTGGATCCCTTAGATTATTGACATTTCATGCTCTATGCTGTAAGGCACAAAAATGTCTATAACAGCAGGGGGGGCTTCTTAGTTTTGGTACAAAGAAAGGGGAGCACAACCAATCACTTCTTTCCACTTAGAATTGCCATCGTCATGCCATAATCATCCTTAGAATTGTCATCATCATAGTCCTTCTCATAATTGTCATCATTATTGTTGTCGTTATCATTTCCGCCATTATTTTTGGAGTTTTGATGTTTTTAAATCAATAATAAGTAAATAATTTTGTTGTTGTATGTTAAATATGTTAAATAATTTTGTTTTTGTATGTTAATCATTCTTTGCCATCGTCATGCCATAATCATCCTTAGAATTGTCATCATCATAGTCCTTCTCATAATTGTCATCATTATTGTTGTCGTTATCATTTCCGCCATTATTTTTGGAGTTTTGATGTTTTTAAATCAATAATAAGTAAATAATTTTGTTGTTGTATGTTAAATATGTTTTAGGTTTTCCTTTTAGTAAACGGAAATTCAAATTTTTTCATGAAATACATTCTTCTATATATAGAAAGGGTTTACATTCATCAACATTTAAGTTTAAATTATTTGCATTTAATATTAATAATTTTTATTTGAATTTATTTTAGAATGTTTTTTTTTTTTTTTTTTTTTTGAGGGGTGGTAGGAGCGGGAGGGGTTATTCTTTGCCTTCATGAAAAAATAGAGAGACAATATACTTGGATCTTGGATAACACAACAAATAGCCAAGTTGAATATCTTGCCTTTTGGAAAATATTAGAATTAGCAATAGCACGGAAAATCCCCAAAATCATGGCATTTGGTGACTCAGTGATTGTAATTTGTCAGGTGTGGGAAGAAAGGAGATTTAAAAATAATCCTCTCACCCATATTGGAAAGGATTGTTATATAGACCCAACAATTTGAAAAAAGTGAATTCTTTCATGTACTTAGGAAATTGAATTCTCAAGGCAATGCATTGGTTAACAAAGGGACTAAGTTGGCTCAGAGGTCCTTAGAACATGATAATAAGCTAATAATAAATTTCTCATTTCCATGAAACGAATCTATCATCCATATGGTATAAAAAGAATACTTAAAGGCATTCAAACCCAAACATTTGTAAAAATCCATGAGGAGAAAGATTTGCATGTGAAAATACCCACTCATAAGAGTCAAACCCACATAAAAACGATGATGATGAAGGAATGACGGTTTCCATCAAATCTATAGCCTCATAGTTCAACAAATTAGTACCCCTCTCCAAATCATTTTAAAAACTACACATGATTGATGCCCCGTGTGCACCGACGTGTTCTCAAATCTTATCAAATCATAATGGTAAGTGGAATACAAGGGTGGTGAGAGAAATGGTACTGATACCACATTCAATTCAATTCATAATGGAATTAATCCATCATCCCCTTCATATCAAATTTTGAAAATTTTGAATAAAATTAATACCATCGTAATTACCACCACCACCACTGTTGGAAACAATGTTAATACTGAGAGGGGGGATGAATCAATATTAAAGCTAATTTAAATTTTTATGAAATTTTTCTTTAACTCATTCAAACTTGGAATCCACTAAATGAGAGAAACCATTAATAAACCATAACAACAGCCATATGAATCAACACAAGCATACACATCATGAGTAGCACATATATTAAACATAGGTTTAACATCGAAACCCTTTCGGGAGAAAACCCACCAAAACTTTCTTTTGTTATTGATGTAAAAATGAGAGCACCAACTCTATTACATCAATCTGTTTGTGAGACAAAATGCACCAACTCCCTTTGATTATTTTCTAGCACCCACTAGAAGGAAGCACTAACCCTCTCCTTTTGTAGACACCTGATCAACCTACCAGAAGCACCATGTGAAGCACCAACTTCATGAATTTGTTGCAAGCACCAACTTGCAACTCGGATTTCTGCAAGCACCAACTTGTAGGAGGCACCAACCCCCAAGCTTTATTCAAACACCCACTAGAGATGGAAGCACCAACTTCATGGCTCCGACCCACACTTAACAAGGAGCTAGCTTTCTCTGTAGATGGTAACTACTCTTTCTGATATTAGCTATGTTCTCCTCAACAGCCTTTCCTCTACTCATGCCATGCTACACTCTCTCCTCTGCTCACTCTGTAGCAACACATTGTACTCATTCCTCTACTCTCAAGAGCATACTCTCAGATATCGGCCTTCTTCTTCTACTCTGGCACTTTTGGCCTCTTTCCTCTGCATAGGCACTCTCAGCCTCTTCTCTGTAGCACAGGTTTGCTCAGACTCACAAATCAACACCGACCCACTCAGCCTCTTCTCTGCAACACAAGCTCACTCAGACTCACAAATCGACACCGACCCACTCAACCTCTTGTCTTTGCAACATACGCACACACAACCTCTTTCTACATTCGAGACACACTCAGACTCTCCTTAGCAGCGCACTCACACCCAGAGCTATCCACATAGCTCTCTCAACAATATTGCATTCCCCCACAATTTCTCAACTACAATCCTAGGTTTGTTTCACTGAAACGCAATGATCTATGTTGTCTCAGTCAACCATCACTCTACCATTCACACTACCTGAGTGTACTCCTACTCTCAACACTCCTCTTGGTTGTTACGCCTAATACATAGGCATTGCAGCTTCATTAACCATTGAGAATGCGCTTCATTATCTCACACATTGTTTCTACATTAAACATGAGGATGGGCGTCTGAGTGTTCCCATGTTGAGACATAAATCCTCAGTCAACCTACACACTCCAATAAGGATCTTGTTCTTTCTATGAATAAATCTCATGTCCCTGAGGCTTTGATCTTCATTCAATTCCTCATAGAATGCAAGAAAGATCAAGGATGGCTTGTCTTAGCTCATGGAAGACTCCATTATTTCATCATGAGAAATCGTGGCCCTATATGTTCTTCGAGCTAGGAGTTTCTACAGTTTCCATTATTCCAACGACCAACTCTTTTGTGTGCATGGTAATCTTGACTACCGACTCATTCATCCTTCGGAAACCACTATGTTGCAATCTCGGAGATCCACATATCGTAACTTTATTAGCGACTATGTTTTAGGATATTACGAGATCCAGAGATTCTGAGCTTGACCTTTAGCCCCATTTTCTTTGCCTCTTATTGTTTTTCCACCATATGATCAAGTGATGTGACCAATGTGATGAACCCCATAAATGGGTAATTATATGGGCTCATTTTTCCTCCTAACATAGTTTAATCAACCATTCTCTTAGCTTATTGCATGTTTTTTTATTATATTTATGCTTATGGAGTGAGTTGGGTTGGTTATGTTGCCATGGAGTCTAATATGTGTTTAATGCAGATTTTTGTTGAATTTTGAAGACAAAGTCAAAGATTTAATGGACAATTGGTAGCAATAATTCGAAGTGGACAAAGGAGAGGATTTATAGGAGGGTATCCCCCTCATTTATGACTCCCCACTTTGAATTCTCCTTCATGCAGCTCGGAGCACAAATAGCCAAATCAATGCACTAGGAGGCAGCCGAGCAAGTGGAGGATAACTTATGTTTATCTTGAGTTTTGGGAGCCAAGCCTCCCTGATTTTAAAGAAGTTGTTGGGATCTTCAGTTGTATAAGTATAAAGGCCTAGGGCCTCATTAGGAAGTTAGTCAAATTTTGGACTTTTTGTTGCAGCATTGCTCTGCTCAACTTCAATCTTACTTTTGTTGACAATTTCATGTAATCCTATTATTATTTTGATAATAAAGATGAGATCCTTTTTGAGCTAGCATTGAGTTACCTCAAAGGATTGAAGCTCTTGGGTTAGGGCCCAATCCAAGCAGCCAAGCTCCTCTTGTTTGTATTTATATGCTTTGTTTCATTTTATGGATTAGTTGTTGTTAGATAAATTTCTTTCTTGGTTAAGAATAGGTTTCTTTTGGTAATTTAGAAGGTTGTTTCCATTTGATTTTTCTATAGCAGGTTGAACAGTGATAGAAATAAGATACAAAAAGGCCATCAACAGAGCCTTGGCCTCATTTCCTCCCTTTGGGACCACGAACTGAGGCCAAGACCCTCTTGCTGCCACAAAAAAACACGGATTTGCCTTCTCCATAGGATTTCTAGTGTTGCAGTTTGTTAGAAGGTTAATGCTTTGCTTTAGATCTCTTTCAACATGCTCATTTCTATCTTGCAATAAGTTTTCTTCCATGTTTTCTCTCATTATAGAATTTTTTAGCATTTCTTTCCATAGCTCATAATCTAGATTAGCCTGATGAAAAATTCTGTTTTTTTATGTACCTAGTTTCCTTGCTTGCTTGATCTCCTTGTTTGATTTTCAAGTCCTTTTTCAACAAATCTCTCCTCACAGCAATTCAAACTACCAGCCATCACATTCTCTCCCTGATCTATTCCCTACAAGTTGCCCAAAGTTCACCTCAAATTTTCCTTAGTTTTCTGCATTTTTCCATAGGATTTCTTCCTCTCTCCCGACTATCGTTTCCTCTCCTAGAAATCCTTGGTGACCCCTAGGTGCCTTAACACATAATCCCAGCCTTCATCTACCCTTTCCACCCACTCTCACACCTTCAAAACCTTCAAAAATGCTCTCGGCATCCTCCTGTAGACCTCCTGTAGACCTCCTGTAGATCCCCTGCAGCCTCCTGTAAATTTTCCTGTAGGCTTCTTTTTGAAGTCTGATTGCAGGAAAAGCCTCCAAAAGGCCACCTGAGACCTCCTAGGACCCATCCACACCATCCTCCATCTTCTCAAGTCCCAAAACCTCCCTCCATCGCCACCTAACCACTGTCACATTCACAATCAAATAAATTACATGCACGACAATTTCACATAAAAATACATAAAAACCCAAAAAGATGTTTTTTTGCTCATTTACTTCTAGAAATAGCTTGAGTAGATGTTGTTTACTTACTAAGTAGGTAAAGGCATTCATTTCATGGTTTTTCATCTCTCTTTCTACAAAAGTAGGATTAGTTGGTTAAGAAGGGTTTGCTAGGTTTACTTTACATTTCAGTCTTCTTTTCCTTTCTGCAAGTAGAGTAGCCTCTGTAGAGTAATTTTTCCTTTCTTTCATCACATATAGAGCTTCTTCTGGAATCCATAGAAGTTGTCTTGAGCTCCTAGTGATCTTGCGCCAGCTGACCAAGTGACAGCCTATAGTAAGAATTAGTACTTGTGCATACAGCACCGTCGCTTCCAAGTTTGTTACGAACTACTGGGTTGATAAAAGTAAAGTAGGAAGCCGAGGAGTTGCAGCATTATTGCTACAATACTAGTGCTCACCACTTTTTTGGCGTCGTTGCTGGGGAAGCGTCAGAGTATTTTGTGATTACTGCTTTCTTCTATTTTCTATAGCAACATTCTGCTAAGTAGTTTATTTCAGCAAAAGTAGAGCAGTTGTTTCTTTCAGTTTCTACATTTCCCTGCTTTCATTTTCAATTCTGCAAATTTCATTTCAGCAAGATTAGAATAGTTGTTTCTTTCAGTTTCTGCATTTCCCCGCTTTCATTTTCAATTCTACAAATTTCATTTCAGCAAAAATAGAATATTTGTTTCTTTCAGTTTCTGCATTTCCTTGCTTTCCTTTTCAATTCTGTGATTTCCATTTCAGCAAAAGTAGATTAGTCATTTCCTTGCTTTTAATTCTGCATTTCATTTGCTTTCCTTTACAGTTCTAAAATTTCATTTCAGCAAGTTCATTTCAATTAGTTGAATTTGTTTGTTCAATAATTTTTAGTTTTGCAGGTACAAGCAGGAAAAAAAAAACAAAAACCAACCAAAAAGATTTCCTTTCATGCCTCGTAGGAATAGAGATAATTCGGGAAAATTCTTGCCCAACACCGCCACTACATCATATAGCCAACCCTCTCTCTTCTTCGGTGGCAGTGATCAAGAAGAACATTTAGGTGAACAACAAAGATATTTGAAGAACCTATAGGGGAAGAAGAAGAAGAAAACATCCCTCCTGAGACAATGGCTGAGAACAGAAATGTTAGGGGGAATGGAGAAAGAATAGAGGGTACCTTTCCCATCCAGGAGACCAATGGGGACACCAAAATGAAGAATATAAGTCCCTCATCCCTACCTCACTTACATGGTTTGACCACAGAAGATCTTGACACCTTCTTGTTTGAGTTTGTTGTCATCTGTCGAACCTGTGACTATGTAGAAGATGAGAAAAAGTTGAAACTATTCCCTTCTACTCTTAAGGATGCAGCATTGCACTGGTTCATGGGGTTACCTAGCAATAGCATCACAACTTGGGCTCAGATGCAATAGGCCTTTAATAACAAATATCGAGACTACTGTAGGTCAAAAGATACCAAGGAATAAATCTTCTGAATGACCATGGGAAGTGATGAATCCTTGGAAGATTATGAAGAGATGTTCCAGCTTAGTTATAAAAGGGCCAGGTGCACACTTGACCCTGAATCTATGAAGTTGGTCCTACTTAGGGGAATTCCGAAAGACCTTCTAGACACCCTCCATTTACTAGCTGGGGGAGACATCTACCAACTACCTTATGAGGACATAAAGACTATCTTTAGAAACCATTCTAGAGCAGCCAGAAAGAGAGGTAGGGGGAGTCAACCCATAGCCAGTACCTCCTCATCCAATTCATCCATCAAAGGTGAACTTGGAAACATGCTGGAAGACTTCAAGAGTGAGATGTTGTAGACTCTTGCCATGCAAATGGATACCTTGCATATCAAAAGGAAACAAGAGGAAGCAGAGAGGGCTTTGGCCATTTTTTGTCCTAGGTGCACCAGGAGGCATCCTAGGAATGAATGCCCATTGAACTCTATAGAGGTTTGTTCAGTCTGTGAAGAAGATCATTCTACAGACAAGTGCCCTTCCTTGCCCGGACTTAAAGTTGTATACCAAGGGGCCAAAGGAGCCACTGAACCACTCTATTTCATGAACCAAAGGAGACCACATGGACCTAGACCATACCAGCAAGGGATGCAAGGGACATCTCAGGCATACTACAACCCCAACCAAGTCACTTCCATACCTTCTTGGGGCCCTCCTACTCATCCTTCCTAGTCCACGCCTCCTCCTTGGTCCTTTCCATCTCAATACCATGCCCAACCAGCTGCTCATTCATTTCAAACCAATAGTCAGCCACAACCTCGGTGGAATGCATCTCCTTAGGGGTAGAGGCCCCAGTACAACTCTCCTCCCACTCTTTCACCTCCACCACCTGCTCAACCACAACCATTGCCTTCTACTCACCAAGGCAACCCCAAATGCCTGCCCAGCCAAACCCAAACCTGAACAAAAGACAAGCTCAACAAGTATATAGTGGGGAATCATCATGCCCAACATATGCTGTGGAGATTTAGGAGATTAACCTGAGATTTGGGAAGGTTCTCCCAGATAGCCAGCCTCCACCTAGGGAGGTTGAGGAAGATAAAGAGGAAAGTGAACCTAAATCAATTCCACCCTTTCCTGAGAAACTATCCAGGACAACACAACCCACCCCAGAAGAGACTGAACTTATGGGAGAATTGAAATAGTTATATGTGAAGATACCACTTCTCCAAGCCATAAAAGATGTGTTTATATACAATAGGATGATCAAAGAGAAGTGCTTTAGCCATCCAGGCAGGTGCAAGAGAGATGCCCCAACCATCAATGTCATAGGACAACTGTCCGACCTGATGTTGGGGCAGGTAATCTATCTGAAATATCTGGACCATGGAAGCCCAGTAGTTGATGTCCACATCAATGGCACCATGATCCCACATACATTGATTGATCTGGGAGCTGCCATTAATGTGATGAAAAAGGACACCATGCTCAAACTTAACCTCTAGGCCTCCCTGAGGAAGACCACGACAGTACTGTAGTTAGCAGACCGCTCCACCGTGACCCCTAAAGGGATTGTGGAAGATGTGATGGTCTCCATTGATTCTTAGGAGTACCCTGCTGATTTCTTAGTTCTCCAGCCGAAGGCAAAGCTCACTAGGTATCCTCTCATCTTGGGAAGACCCTGGTTGGCTACTGTCGATGCCTATATCAGTTGTCGGGCTGGGAACATGACCATCAAGAATGGGCATATGTCCAAATAGTTAGTCCTATACCCTCCTACCCAACCCTTGCTAGAACATGATCTACCTCTCTGGTTGGAGGAGGAGGATGAGGATGAAGTCTATTCTGCACCACTTTGTGCATTAGAAACCGCCATGGGGGGCGGACAACAAGATGAGGATGATATCATTGAAAATTTAATTCAGAATCCACCCCCCAGTACCTTTCCATTAGAGGACATGGTGAAAGAAACCAAAAACGATCCATTAATTGATCTCTGTGTGGCCAACCCGACCTCTTTCCATGTTAAGAATATAGAGTTCAGCCCAAAAAGAACCTTGAAAATCAATCCATCCCTATCCACTTCCCAGGAGAAGGCGATGTGCAGCTTATTGAGAAAAAATTTAGATGCCTTTGCCTGGAGTTATAAGGAGATGAAGGGAGTGCACCCTTCAGTATGTACTCATCATATATACATTAAGGAAGATTTCAAACCAGTCAGGCAGCCTCAAAGGAGGATGAATCCAGCCCTTAAAGACATTGTTAAGGAAGAATTGCAAAAATTACTTGATGCAGGATTCATCTACCCCATCTCTGATAGTGAATGGGTCTCTCCTTTGGTGCTAGTGCCAAAGAAAAATGGTAAGTGGAGAATTTGTGTCGATTATCGGGAATTGAACAAAGCCACTAAAAAGGATTGTTTTCCTTTGCCTTTCATAGATCAAGTGTTAGATGGTCTTGGGGGGGGGGGGGAAGTTTTTCTCCTTCCTAGATGGGTTTAGCGGGTACAATCAGATTCAAATCAGCCCGAAAGACCAAGATAAGACCACTTTCACTTGTCCTTGGGGTACCTTTGCATATCGGGTCCTTCCTTTTGGTTTGTGCAATGCTCCAGCCACTTTCCAGAGAGCAGTATTGAGTATATTTTCTGAACTGGTTCATGATGCAGTGGAAATATATATGGATGATTTTACTCCTTATGATTCTGACTTTCAGGAAGCTTTATCTAACCTAGGAAAAGTTTTAGACAAGTGTATTGAGATGAACATATCCCTCAGTCCGGAAAAATGTGAGTTTTTTATGACTGAAGGGATCGTGCTAGGTCATGCAATATCTCAACAAGGATTACAGGTGGACCCCAACAAAATTGCCATCATCCAAAGGGTCCCAACTCCTGAAAAGGTGAGAGATGTTAGAATTTTCCTAGGTTTAGCTGGGTATTACCAAAGATTCATTAAAATTTCAGTAAGCTAGCCTCTCCGTTGTTTGGTCTTCTAGGAAAAGATGTTGAGTTCATATGGTCCAAAAACTGTCAAGAAGCCCTAGATACCTTGAAAAGCAAACTTGTGACTGCCCCAATTTTGAGAGGCCCAAACTAGGCCCTACCTTTCCACTTTCACGCAGATGCCTCGAACAAAGCAATAGGAGCAGCCTTAGGAAAAGTTGATGAAAAGTTACCTTATGCCATATACTTTATAAGCAAAAATTTGTCAAAGGTAGAGTTAAACTACATAGTAATCGAGAAGGAACTCCTAGCTGTAGTGCATTCCTTAGACAAATTCAGACATTATATCACAGGCTATCAAACCTTCATGCACACTGATCATGTTGCAATTAGATATTTAATGAAAAAACCAAATGTAAATGCTCACATTATTAAGTGGTTGCTTTTACTGCAGTAGTTTGATTTGACCATTGTTGATAAGCATGGTAAAGAAAATGTTGTTGTTGACTTTTTATCTAGAGTAAATTTGCCTGCAGATGAAGAAGGAATGGTGGATGATCAAATTCCAAATGAACACCTGTTTGCTATCTCAATACTCTTTCCATGGCTTGCTGATATAGCAAACTACTTGGTTTCAGCACAGTTTCCACCACACCTGTCCTCAAAGGAGAAGAGCGAGATCGTGAGGAAAAGTGCCCCTTTCACTTGGATTGGGGGCAATCTCTTCAAACTTGGCCCAGATCAAATCTTGAGAAGATGTGTCAGGGAGGAGGAAGTTTTTGACATTCTCCTGACCTATCATGATGAGCCTTGTGGAGGCAATTTTGCAGCAAAGAGGACTGCCTTCAAAATATTTCAAGTAGGCTACTATTGGCCCACTCTTCATCAAGATGTGAGGAGATACACCAGCCAATGTGATTGGTGTCAAAGGATGGAGAAACCTACTCCAAAGGATGAGATGCCCATGCAACCTCAAGTGACCTTCGAGCCATTTGAGAAGTGGGGCATGGACTTTGTGGGTCTTATCAACCCTCCTTCAAAATAGAAGCAATACATCATTGTGTGCACTTTTTATCTGACAAAGTGGGAAGAAACAAAAGCAATCAAAGCAACAATAGAGGAAAAAGTAGCTGAGTTTTTGATAGAAAACATATTCTATAAGTTTGGGTATCCAAGAGAACTGGTCACAGATCAGGGTAGTCAGTTCACTTCCAAATTGATTGAAGACCTTCTCACACATCATAAAATCAAGCACAGGATTTCCACCCCTTACCATCCACAAGCCAATGGGCAGGTGGAAGTCACTAACAGATCTTTGGAAGGAATTCTGACCAAGGTAGTGAGCAGCAACAGAAAATATTGGGCAAATAGATTAGTTGAGGCCACCTGAGCCTACAACACAACATGGAAGACCACCACAGGGTTCACACCCTATGAACTAGTCTATGGGAAGAAGACTTTGTTGTCAATAGAATTTGAATACAATACACTAAGGATGGCAGGTCAGCTAAACCTAGACCTCATCCATGTACAGAAGGAAAGACTACTCTAGCTCAATGGATTAGATGAACAAAAATTGCAGGCCCTTTTCCACACAGAGGTAGTTCAACTTCAGAGAAAAATATGGCATGACAAAAATATCAAGGAGAAGCAGTTCCAACAGGGAGACTGGGCACTGCTCTAAGATTCAAGGTATAAAGACTTCAAGGGCAAGCTGAGGACAAAATGGTTGGGACCCTACACTGTGGAAAAATGCAATGACAATGGTTCAGTTCTAATCAGAACCATTGATTAGGAAGCCATCCCCATGCTTGTCAATGGACATAGGTTGAAAATTTACAACAAGCCCCTCTCCAAGTGAGAGTTCATTGAAGATCTGAATAAAACAGTGATGGTAGTGGGGCATGTCTCAGCCTCCACACACTAAAGAAAAAATAATAATAATAATAATAAGGACTCAAGTGAAAACCTCCATGAGGCACTTGAGTCCCATCATTGGGTTGAAAACCTCTTCTGAGGCGGCCCAGTGATGCAAAAAAAAAGAGAGAAAAGAAAAAGAGAATAATATCCCTGGGTGAAAACCTCCCTTAGAGGCGCCCAAGGTAGGCAATTAGGGTGAAAACCTCCTTGAGGCACCCTAGTTGTCTTTCAAATAAAATAAAAAAACAGAGAAAAGAAGAAAAAGAAAATTGAATTTTAATGTGCATTGCAAGTTGCAGGAGGACCACAGGGAGCAAGGGAAGATGCCACAAAGCCTATTTCATCTCTTCCACACTCTTCAAAATCGTTTTTGACCTTTCTTTCACCCCACTGTGTTCTTTTTTTCGGGAACTGTGTGTTCAACAGGAGGCCCTGTGTTTTATACAGGAGGCTCCTATAGAAATCACAAAGAGCCAGAAATGGTTATAGTAAGAAGTGTGAGGGGCTGGGAAGTTTCATGAAGAGCATGTAGAGCCTCCTATAGCTATCCACCCTCCTTGCCATCCATCCCAACCTTGCACCACCTCATCATCATCATTTTTTCCCTTCCTGTCGAAAAAACACAGAAACCAATTTTTAGAAAAAAAAAACAAAAAATAAAGGGAGCAGCACCTCAAATCTCACCTGCAGCTTACCAAGTACCTCTCCATCTCCATTAGCATATTTGGCATCATCCTCACCACTCCTAGAACAAAAATCAGTTAAAATTTTAAAGGGAGAAGCAGCTACAGGATCTCCTATAGGAATTCCTGTAGCAGTTGATCCCATTAAAATCAAGCCACAGCAGCAAAAGAAGTGCGACCATGGGATTGAAGGAGACGTATGAAGTTGGAACCAGCCAGAGGATACCTTCACAAAACAACTAGCCACACATCATAAATCAGAAAGCATGCAGCAAACGAAATACAGGTATGCAGCAAAAGAAATACAAGCATGCAGCAGCAAAAGGAGACAAAATGCCTCATAGCACATACATTCGACTCACAGGTAAGTGACTAACCCACTCCTCTGTTTCATTGGTGTAATTTAAAAATATGCATAAGAGAATGAGATGGTTAGGGTTGAATGAGAAAAGGTGGCTAGTTAACTAGCCACCCTCATCCAGTTGATTGCGCTCATCCGGAGTTGCCACCACACGTGCATGTAGTCAAACTCAGAGAAAAATCCCAAGGACAGGTAGTGGAGGGTTTGCAAACTCCAATGCAATGATGGGAGGTGATTGTGGGAAGAAAACATGATGACAAGGCAAGTGGGGACCAATGGTCCAAATATGGCAACATACATTTTTTTCCAGCTCACCCCCTCACCGGAAATATCTAAAAGAAGAAATAAGTACTCCTCCTTGAAACTCCTTCACCACCTTTTCTTTCATTTCATCCTCGTCCACTTAGCTGCAACAAGCTCTTTGTCACCCCCATAGCCTCAAAACCATTGTTCTCCATCGGTTTCATCCATCCCCCTACTATCAGCATTCTACAGGAGCACCTACAAGCAGTTCTACAGGAGGGGCAGTAAGTTGTTTTTAAGGAGAAAACACGAGGTTTTTTCTCAATTTTTGGCTTGAGGAGGTAGGTTCTGTGCATACCCACCTTGATTATCAATATGTGCAAGGAATGATATAATTTTAAGGAGGAATTGAGTCCATAGAAGAAGAGGAATTACATAAAAAAATTCTGCCTATTTTCTTAAAAAAAAAAAAAAACACAGTTTTTCTCTGTTTTCCTGTTTTCTACAAAATTCTTGTCTCCATCATTTGGTGTTCAAAAGGGGTATAAGAAAAATGACAGGGGGATTCATGAGGAAGGAGCCCACAAATTCAACCAGGCTCCATGAACATCCCCAGGTAGTAGCCATATTCACCAGAGCAAATTGGATGCCATTTTTTGAGAAATTCTGAGGGTTTGATGAAGAAGTTGCTCAGGAATTTTCCCTTTCTTTAGTCCCTCACTCAAGGACCCATGCCATTGTTACTTTTAGAGGTCTCTCCATGGAAATCACCCCAGAATTTATCAATAGGGTTACCACCCTTCCTCTTGGATTACCTTGGAGCAAAGATGAAAAGCCAATTGGACAGTCTGCCAAGAAAAACTTCTTCCAAAACAATGAACATCCTATAGAAGACAAAAATGGCATTAGAAGGACAAGCATACCCTACCCTTGGGATGAGGTCAGTTACCAAATCATCAAATATATTTCCTGTGAAGGGAGGTATAGCATAGTCTATGGCTACCATTTTAGACTTCTCCATGAGCTGAGATATGGCATGGACACTCCAACACCCTAGAAACTCAGCATCCCCTATTTTCTCCTACAACCCCTCATAGACTCTAGCATTAAGTTGAAGGCAGGAGGTCCAGATCAGCTGGCTCACCATGGGTTAATTAAAATGTTAGTGGAAGAAGCCCTCCATACCTTCACAATCCCCATAGCATGGGAGATTTTCTGAAACATGATAGCAGAAGATGACATAAAGGCCCTCACATATGATATCAGTCCTTCTGACAGTGGGGAGGAGAAGCAGAAAGGGGGAAAAGGGGAAGAAACTAAGGAACAAAAAGGGGAGAAGGAAGAAACCAAAACAGAGGAGGAAGAAACCAAAACATAACAGGAGGAAACAAAACCAACAGAGACAGAGAAAAAGACAGAAGGAGGAGAAAAAGGGGAAAAAACGACAAAGTTTTCCCTTGAGACCCTAGAAACAGAGGCAACAGCTACTCTCACTGCCCTCAGCACCCCAATTAAACCAAAACAAAAGAGGAAGAGGCAGACTTCAATGTATTTCAGGGCTAGAAATAGCACAAGGATCAAACAAGGGAAACCCCGGCCTTCTTCTAAAGTGCCCATTGTTATTGAAGATTCACCCTCTGCCCAAGGGAAGGAATCCCCTTCCAAGGTAGTTATCACTTATGAAAGGGGGACTCCTAGATCTCCCACATGGAAGGAAAAAGTAGAACTACAGGACTCAAAAACAGTCCTACAGGAGGCACAGACTATTCTATAGGAGACCCTGTCAAGACTACAGGAGACAGAAAAACTTGAAAAAATACTAGAAGGATAGTCACACGAGAAGGAGGAAGCAACCAAGGCTCAAGAACCTGACCCCCAGCCTAGTTTGGGCTCTTACTATAATCTTCTTGAGGGGGGAATAATCATTCCACAGAAATTTGCAATCCCACTTTTCATTGAGTTGGAGAAAGAAAGAATAAGAAGCCATAGGTGGATGCAAATCGCCAAATCCAAGGGAGTTGAGTATATTGGCCATATGGAGAATCAACTCAGAGAAATGGGCAGAGAACTAAGTGTTGTCAGACATAGAGAAGCAATCACAAGAACTCACCTTCAAACAGAAAATGAATTGCTAAAAAGACAGCTGCAAGAAAAAGAGACACAATTAGCATGCATGGCCAGCTGGTCCACGAAGACACTACAATTCAGAACACCAGCAAAATCATATGGATTATACCTCAAGGACCAATGGCTATTGTTTCAGATAAAGACTTTGGCACATAGAGGCACAATGCCTTTCCAAGATTACAGACAATTTCTGGACCTATGTAACCAAATTTCATCAAAAGACAAGGAAAAAATAGCAGAATTCTATTTGACATGGCCCTCACAAACATGAATGTGTGGGACCCCAATGCTAGGCTAGGGGACCTGCAACTAATGGCCATGGCATCATGGATGAATCATGAGGAGTTAAGGGTAGCAGAAATAAGAAAGTTGATGATAAAGGAATGAGCCCTTAATGATCAGATCTGAGCCATCAGACCCCATGGCTCTCATTAGCACACACCTGTTGCTTGCAAATAATCCCCAAATTGCCCCTAAGTATATCAATGATCAGGCTCAAGCCATTGCACATTTTGAGGATATTGAAAGATTACTTGGGGATGATTGTATTCATGCTTGTATGAGGAGATGGAGCACACTACCACACAGTTTGCAGATCAGGGAGTATCACTCCCCAACAAGGATGAAAGAAGCATTAAGGAGAGTGCCAATGTACAAGCGCTCCATGCAGAGCTTGAAGGTCAATTGGATTGGCCTCAAATTGAGTCCCCCACTGCTGCTAGGCATGCTACAAGGCAGAAAAGAGGAAGAAGAGCAACAACAGTGGGAAGAGGTAGACACACAGGCAGGATTCCATGACAAAGAAGAGGAGATCACATCAGAAGCATGGGATGTTAGGGAGGCCACCAAGGTCATCAAAGATGAGGAGATGGACTAAGTGCTCAGAGGATGAGCAACACCTTCAGTAGGGGGGTGATGATAAGCACCATAAATGGGTAATTATATGGGCTCATTTTGCCTCCTAACATAGTTTAATCAACCATTCTCTTAACTTATTGCATGTTTTTTTATTATATTTATGCTTATGGAGTGAGTTGGGTTGGTTATGTTTCCATGGAATCTAATATGTGCTTAATTCAGATTTTTGTTGAATTTTGAAGGCAAAGTCAAAGATTTAATGGATAATTGGCAGCAATAATTCGAAGTGGACAAAGGAGAGGATTTATAGGAGGGTATCCGCCTCATTTATGACTCCCCACTTCGAATTCTCCTTCATGCATCTCGGAGCACAAACAGCCAAATCAATGCACTAGGAGGCAGCCGAGCAAGTGGAGGATAACTTATGTTTATCTCGAGTTTTGGAAGCCAAGCCTCCTTGATTTTAAGGAAATTGTTGGGAGCTTTAGTGGTATAAGTAGAAAGTCTTAGGGCCCCATTAGGAAGTTAGTCAAATTTTGGACTTTTTGTTGCAGCATTGCTCTGCTCAACTTCGAGCTTACTTTTGTTGACAGTTTCATGTAATCCTATTATTATTTTGACAATAAAGATGAGATCCTTTTTGAGCTAGCACTGAGTTACCTCATATGGCTGAAGCTCTTGGGTTAGGGCCCAATCCAAGCAGCCAAGCTCCTCTTGTTTGTATTTAAATGTTTTGTTTCAGTTTATGGATTAGTTGTTGTTAGGTAAATTTCTTTCTTGGTTAAGAATAGGTTGTTTTTGGTAATTTAGAAGGTTGTTTCCATTTGAGTTTTCTATAGCAGGTTTAACAGTGATAGAAAGAAGATACAAAAAGGCCATCAATAGAGCCTTGGCCTCCTTTCCTCCCTTTGGGACCATGAACTGAGGCCAAGACCCTCTTGCTGCCACAAAAAAACAAAGATTTACCTTCTCCATAGGATTTCTAGTGTTGCAGTTTGTTAGAAGGTTAATGATTTGCTTTATATCTCTTTCACCATGCTCATTTCTATCTTGCAATATGTTTCCTTCCACGATTTCTCTCATTATAGCATTTTTTAGCATTTCTTTCCATAGCTCATAATCTAGATTAGCTTGATGAAAATTTCTGTTTTTTTATGTACTTAGTTTCCTTGCTTGCTTGATCTCCTTGTTTGATTTTCAGGTCCTTTTTTAGAAAATCTCTTCTCACAGCAAGTCAGCCTACCAGCCATCACATTCTCTCCCTAATCTATGCCCTATAGGTCGCCCAGAGTTCACCTCAAATCTGCCTTAGTTTTCTGCATTTTTCCATAGGATTTCTTCCTCTCTCCCGACCATCTTTTCCTCTCCTAGAAATCCTTGGTGACCCCTAGGCACCTTAACACATCATCCCAGCCTTCAACTACCCTTTCCACCCACTCTGACACCTTCAAAACCTTCAAAACTGCTCTTGGCATCCTCCTGTAGACCCCCTGCAGCCTCCTGTAGATTTTCCTGTAGGCTTCTTTTTAAAGTCTGATTGCAAGAAAAGCCTCCAAAAGGACACCTGAGACCTCCTAGGACCCATCCACACCATCCTACATCTTATCAAGTCCCAAAACCGCCCTCCATCACCACCTAACCACTGTCACATTCACAATCAAATAAATTACATGCATGACAATTTCACATAAAAATCCAAAAAGATGTTTTTTTGCTCATTTACTTCTAGAAATAGCTTGAGTAGATGTAGTTTACTTCCTGAGTAGGTAATGGCATTCATTTCATGGTTTTTCATCTCTCTTTCTGCAAAAGTAGAATTAGTTGGTTAAGTAGGGTTTGCTAGGTTTACTTTACATTTACGTCTTCTTTTCCTTTTTGCAAGTAGAGTAGCCTCTGTAGAGTAAGCTTTCCTTTATTTCATCACATATAGAGCTTCTTATAGAATCCATAGAAGTTGGCTTGAGCTCCTAGTGGTCTTGTGCCAGCTAACCAAGTGACAGCCTACAGTAAGAACTAGTACTTGTGCATACAGCACCGTCCCTTCCAAGTTTGTTACGAACTACCAAGTTGATAAAAGTAAAGTAGGAAGCCTAGGAGTTGCAGCATTATTGCTGCAATATTGGTGCTCACTACAATGGCATAGAACTTAGGTGCTAAGCCCTTCAGGATCCTATCAGGGGCCTATCTACGCCCTTGGTTCTTTGGGTTCCACGAACAAACGCCAACAACATCGAAAGCTCCCTGGTATCAAAATTTTCTCAAAATGCAATTATAAAGGAGTTACAAAATCTCCAACCTCTAAAATATAATTCCATGATGACATCATGTTCTTGTCATCAAACCCACGTGGCGTCTCCATAACACTTAGGTGTTAATTCCTTTAGGATCATGTCAAGGGCATATCTCCTTATTTTTTTTCTCTACACCCTTGGTTATTTGGGCTCCATGACCGAACACCAACAACATCGAAAGCTCCCTAGTATCGAAACTTTCTCAAAATGAAATTATAGAGGAGTTACGAAATATATGACCTCTAAAATATACTTCCAAGGTGACATCATACTCTTGTCATCAACCCCACGTGGCATCTCCTTACTAGTGACACGTGTCACCAGGATTTTCCCCATTAGGCCACTCAATAAGGTTGAATCTGAGTGTCACGTGTCCTCTGTACAACCATTTCATGTTGATGCCATCTACCACCGTCATCTCCTAAGGGCCAATCAACTATTGCCATGTGTGATGCAGGAAAGTGTTCCCTCTACAGACAGAGGCAACCCCTCTAGCCCTAGAGTGGGTCTAGTCACAAACAAGGACAAATCAACAATAGCTTTCCTTAAATAGTCATAGTTGGAGGCCTACCTCAATCAGTGGTCGATGGAGTTCCGTTGCGCTGCTCCAGCTTCCACTTCCTTCTCCTAATGAGTAATCAACCTTAAACGATGCAAAGGAAATACAACAAAGCACGTAACCGGAACAACAATGATCTATTTACTCACAAACTAAAGAATTCATGAGCTATCAAGTACATCACATACAAGACATAGGAAAACATCATTGATTGCATTAATTATGAAATAAGAGTAAGCTTACAACCAAAGTCTTGACGTCACAAGCCTTCTCCAGAGGGATCCAGCTAGCATGTTCTCCAAGCATTCACTCTTTGAAGATGGATCTCCCAACACACAAGTCTCTCTCACTCACAAGTTTTACACAAGATTAAGGGCACTTCACAACCTTCCTCAAGCTATCAACAATCCCACACTTGTCACACTCACACCAGCTATCTAACAAGCTCACAAGTACTAACAGCTCTATCAGCAACCACTCCAAAGACTAAGAATTCCCAAACTAGCAGCACATAGCAATGGTGTGAGTTTAAATAGGAGAAGGAGTCTCCATGAAAGGTGGGAGGATGAGCTTATCTCCAAGGAAGGTAGCACAAATGACGGAACAGACATGCCAGAGAAAGGAGGGCGGCATAAACTAGGCCAACAACCAGGTCTGGAGTCATCTGGAAGGCCGACTGTTGGAACAAATTTGCCCAATTTGGATCATCACGGGAACATAACTGGTCTGCTGCGCTGACATCGCCATTGCATAACAGAGATAGTCAAGTCATCACGGAAAACTACAAGCAACAGTTGTGCTGGCATATGAAATTCGACCATCACGGGAATCAGGTGTACTTCCGTGATGGCAGCGCTTCCAGGCTGTTTTGGAGCGCCCTTCAGCGCATTTATTTAGCCAACAGAAGCGATGAGGGAGAAGCCTTTAGAAAAGTGGGTCATTTGGCAACATCAGAGAGCATTTGTCTAACATGAGCATGAATGACTCTGGACACATGACACAGTAGGAAGACTGGAGTGAAGACAGTGACAAATTACTGTGTAACAGATGCCCCCTAAAGCATGAAACCCGAGAGAGAGGGAGGGGTGAAATGCTTTACGAAACTGATTGAACTGGAACACCATCTGGAAGAACCTGCACGCAAGTACAACTGATATCTCTGATAATGAAGTACATGTAGTCTAGGCATGGGTGCAGCCATCCAAAAGACATACGAAATAGGTCTGTGGTATGGACACAGCCATCCAGCTAATAAGACCATGATGATGATAAAGGTATGGTCGCAGCCATCCATCAATGAGTCATGTAATCATAAAACCAATCCACGCAGCCCAAACATGTGTAATCTGAGTTCGAGGTCTTCAACCCATCCGATCATAGTACAAATTCTAACATGCGAATAGATGTGCTGAGGTCGAGCATGATAGAAAATCGCTTGATTACCGGTCAATGATGAAAACCATTAACAAGCGCGAGAGAAACCACCAATAATGCCAATGGCTCTCAAGGTACTGTCTAGCACAATCCACGAAGTGTGAAAAAGGAGCTGAAGTCGAACACTCGTGGAATCACCCAATCGACGACCAATGATGAAAGTTGACCGTTAGGTGCGAAGAACTTGCCATTGAGGCATGCAAGCTCTAAGGTACCAAAGGGGATCTCTAGATCAATCTCCTGGATAATGAGCTGATGTCGACAGGAGACGACCCGTCGCAGGAGGGCCATAATGTTTCCCCCATCAACGACACGAGATAAGGAACAAGAGGCAGATGGTGAAATAGAGTATCAAAGGAGAAGACGAAGGTGTAAACTGTAGAAGGATTATACTCTTGAACATGTCGGCGACACGACTCCGGACGGGGGGGTGGCAGCATTCAGGCATCAAAGGATCAGACGTTCGATGGAGATGGCATGAATCAGATGGAATGAGGCTAGAATGATGACCCAAACATGCGGAAGGCCAAATGATGATGTATGGATGTCCCAACCTAACAAGAAGCAAAAGTGTCAATGTTCAAGAGTGACTAGCTGCCATAGACAATCAATGATAAACCTGTTGTTGAGTCCAACCTAGTAATAATTTAATGAGCCCTAGGAAGGAGAAGCTCGAATCTCGTCATGGTGACGAGTCCAATGTTGTCAAGGTTTAACGAGTCCGACATAGGTAAAACTCAGAGTCTTTTTCATGTTTAGAGAGTTTGAAAAAGACACGGAAAAGAAAACTCCAGAGGGGGTCCTTTTTCGTAGAGTTGTGTCTCTCAAACCCGAAAAAGTATAAAACGATACTCGAAAGAACCGCCCGACCATTATGATGGAGGAGTACTTTTCGTAACTAGTGACTTCGACCCGAAAAAGTAGAAAAGCGGTCGGAAGCACGTCGTTTCCCAACCAATAACGAGCCTGAAACGACAAAAGCTCGGCAATCTTTTTGTGTTTAAACAGTCGGAAAATAGCTTAAAGGCGATCGCCTCTCGTTTCTTTTAACGAGCCAAGAGGAAAACTCAGCTATATTTTCGTCTTTAAACGGTTGGAAAAGAGCTGAAAGTAGACCTCCATTTTTATTTTCTTATCGAGTCAAAAAGGGAAAAATATTCGGCAATCTTTTCATCTTTTACGAGTCAGAAAAGAGCTTAAAGGAGACTCGTCCTAGAGGAACAAGTGGTATACAGGGTAGCAACTAGTTCCGATAATGGTGGAACTGCTGAAAACATGTAATGGTTAAGAGGCTTGGCTAATAAAACCACTCATCACTGCGATTCCTCAGGAAAGGAAAGCAACCAAGTGAAAGCATATGATCGGCAAAAGAGATGGTGGCAATGGAATGAAACAACCAAGGCTCATCTAGCAGAATTTAGCGGATAAACGGCAATCACGAGATGTAAATCAGGTATGGGCTCATTTTTACACAAGCTTGAACCATGGAGAACTCTACTTGGATTTGGTTTCATGTTTACACAAGCTTGAAATGAAAAACTATGCTTGTTATAAGTTCGCATGCCCCCAGCATAATGACGCAAATCGAGGTACATGCCCCCAAAGCTTCATTGCATTCAATGAGGTGGATGGAATGAAGGTTCACTTTCGAGATCTTGGAAAGACTCGACTTGGATTTTACGAGATCTTAATCAAAGACTCGATTTGGAAAGGGAGTTGTTTCATTTTTTAATGAGGTTGACACAGTAAAAGAAATATAGTCATAACCCTTGTTTCATTTTTTAAAGAGGTTGACACAAGATCAAAACTATCCTCGAGCACCTTGTTTCATTTTTTAACGAGGTCGACACAAGAAAAGAACTATCCTCGGTACTCCTTGTTTCATTTGTTAACAAGCTTGACACAAGATCGAGAACTATGCTCGTAACCCTGTTCATGGGCCATCCAAGAACGTGGCTCCCAAGAGGTCTTCACGAGATGGAAGAAACGCACTCTGGGAGGAACCCATGGTAGGATGGACCAATGATAGATTAGGTTCCAATGCCCCAGTACATCTTGTACTAGACCAGCTGCATGGTCATCAGCAGAGGTAGAAATGGAACGGGTAGCCAAATAATTAACCTGTGGCAAGGAAGGTACTGCTGGCGAGAAAGAGCCAATAAGGGGTGATGGCTGCACAGGAGGCACCAGGGGATGAACGAATGATAATTGATCGATGGTCACCATTCTTCCATTGCGCGGGAAACAAGCCACACGGAAAAGTGAAGAGACGAGGGCCCCCATGGCATAAACATAGTCACGGCCAAGGAGAAGACTAAAATTCACACCTTGGACAACCATGATGTCTATATAGACGGTTTTGCCCCCCAAAGTAATAGGAAACTTTGGGAGGATCCTTAACGGCTGACTGGTTCCTCCATCAAACGCTAACAGATTTTGTGCAATCGGCACAAGCTGTGGGGAACCCAAAGCTTGCCAAGTAGTGGAAGGAATAAGACTGACAGATGCACCCTTGTCCAAGACAGTGCCAAGTACTACCTTATCATAGGCATGTACTGTAATCTGGAAAGGCACATGGGATGGAAGGCAGAATGTAGTTAAATGACTCCAGTCGAAGGAAACGACTGAACTACTTGGTGGGGGAATCGTATGGTTTCCCCCCTTCTCTACAGGAACCGAAGAAGGACTCTCGTGATTAGCAGGGATAGGAGGGTCATTCACGGACTTAGGAGAATCTGATGAGATGAGAAGAACATGAGCATGACACTCTTCCAAAACAGAGTGATCAACAGGTGGTGAACCTAAGTTGACACTCTCTCCGACCAATGGTTGGTCTGGAACAGGCTGAGCACAGCCAGGCTCGGAAGGAGAACGGAAAAGAGAAGAATCTAAGTCAATCTCTTTGTCAATGGAGGGAGGGTCTGAAGAAATCCGCTGATAACCAACGGGAAGTTGGGGTGAAGAAGCTGTAAGAATTTCCAAAATGGCGGAAGCTTTATCCATGAGCGGACAAAAGTGAAGGGGATGGATGCCTTCACATAGCCTACAGGGGAATCGAATCTTCCCGTCCTTCTTACTATTGCCAGTTGCTAGGATGGCATTGCCTTGAGCTTCAGAGGACGATGAGGGATGAACCAGATTGTGAGACCATACTTCTAGGATCCTCGGAATACCAGGACAATCACGAAGAAGATGGTCACCCTTGCACAATTTACAAGGAAACTTAACCTTCCGCGGAGGAGCAGAAGGTGGTTCGACCTGAGATGTACTCGGAGTAGTAACTGCACAAGTGGCCTTGCATTTATCAAACTTCTTCTTCTTCTTTGTCTTCTTCTTCTTCTTCTTAGTCTCCTGGTTACTAGATGTGAAAATTTCACCAAGCGAAGGAGGAGAGGAGGAGGAAGAAACAGGGGAAGAAGGCGTAGGCTCAACCTTGGAATCATCGTGTCGTGGTTCAGACAAAGGAGATGGTGGAGTAGGAGTCATGATGCTCAGGACCACCGAGGTTGAAAACAACCATACGGGAAAACCGATGGTTAACCCAGGCAAAGACAATGTTGCCATATACAAAGCACCGACATTTCCAAAAGGAGGAAACGGACCAGGGTTCCCATCTGGGGGAAGACCTTGGCTGGTAGAATCTGGGAAACAAAAGTGACTAGGTTTAACGACGCCGAAGCACGTCTCTAGCCTAGACCTCTAAATGGTGTGCGTTATGCTCCAATGCGTTGTTAGATTTATTCAGTTCATTTTAAAGTTGATCTTGAATTATGTTTCAGTTTCCAGGCCCTACCGTATGTATACCAAAAACCTAGGATGTAGCTAGAATGAGTAAAGCATCTTTCATTTCGATGAACACCTACTTACAGAAAGGTAGAGAGCTCATTCCCAAACCAAGACAAGCGGATGCAAACACTAATAAACACAATGCATCAATACACTAATCTCACGATCCATCGATACTACTAATGAAATATTTAAAATTTGCTTTCCAATTTCTCAAACATGTAATGCAAATGTACTTTCACTTTCGTATGCTAAATGAATTCAAGCTTTTAAATTTTTATTTTTTTTGTGAATTCAAAGATACAAACAAGCAAGTGTGAACTGATCGATCCAAACAATTGTGATCTATGCTTGGTAGTGACGAAATCGAATCAACATAAAAGATTGGTTCAATAATCGACACTAAAAATCAACCAGCAAGAAAAAAAGCAGTGAAAAAACCTCAAGCAAATCATTAAGAGGGTTGTGGATGAACCTTGAACAAACAAGTAACCCAAGCAAACGGTTTCTCGATGAAACTTCTAAAGGGCTAGGTCACATGGTCTAAAAAACACAAGACTCACTCAAATGAAATCAAAGAGACAGTACCCTAACCAAAATCATTTAAAACAAGCTAATGAAAGACAAGAAACAACAGGGGATAAGCAAGATTGATGAATTCAGGAGGTAAAGTTATAAAAACAACTTTTCAAGAATCATCGCAAGTTGTACACTGACAAATAGAGATGTCATCGCTAGTTTAGATACCATCACCAGTGATGGACAGACAACTAGAGATGTCATCGCAAATTTTACACAGACAACCTGAGATGATCACGGAAAAACACCTATTTTCCGCGATGGTACGATTTCAAGAGTCGTCGCGGGAATTAAGCTAGCAACCCAAGATCATCGCGGGTAAAAAGCTACAAAGTGGCGATGACATCGCGACTGTTAGGCTTTTTTCCACGATGATGTAAAAAACAATGACAAATGAACAAAAACTCCGGAACCAAAACCAGTCAACCCTTCAATCAAATAGAGGTATTTCCCAGATCAACCCAGGAAACCCAGAAGACTGATAATTAATCCCAAAACTTCAAGAGAGGCCAAAATAAAAATCAAAACAAGAGCAAACAAGAGAAGAACAAAGGCCACATTCCTAGTGGAGTCGCCAATTTGTGATGCAGGAAAGTGTTCCCTCTACGGACAGAGGCAACCCCTCTAGCCCTAGAGTGGGTCTAGTCACAAACAAGGACAAATCAACAATAGCTTTCCTCAAACAGTCATAGTTGGAGGCCTACCTCAACCGGTGGTCGATGGAGTTCCATTGCGCTACTCCAACTTCCGCTTCCTTCTCCTAATGAATAATAAACCTGAAACAATGCAAAGGAAATACAACAAAGCACGTAACCGGAACAACAATGATCTATTTACTCACAAATTCAAGAAGTCATGAGCTATCAAATACATCACATACAAGACATAGGAAAACATCATTGATTGCATTAATTATGAAATAAGAGTAAGCTTACAACCAAAGTCTTGACGTCACAAGCCTTCTCAGAGGGATCCAGCCAGCATGTTCTCCAAGCATTCACTCTTTGAAGATGGATCTCCCAACACACAAGTCTCTCTCACTCACAAGTTTTACACAAGATTAAGGGCACTTCACAACCTTCCTCAAGCTATCAACAATCCCACACTTGTCACACTCACACCAGCTATCTAACAAGCTCACAAGTACTAACAGCTCTATCAGCAACCACTCCAAAAACTAAGAATTCCCAAACTAGCAGCACGTAGCAATGGTGATAGTTTAAATAGGAGAAGGAGTCTCCATGAAAGGTGGGAGGATGAGCTTATCTCCAAGGAAGGTAGCACAAATGATGGAACAGCCATGCCAGAGAAAGGAGGGCGACATAAACTAGGCCAACAACCAGGTCTGGAGTCATCTGGAAGGCTGACTGTTGGAACAAATTCGCCCAATCTGGATCATCGCGGGAACATAACTGGTCTGTCGCACTGACATCGCCATTGCATAATGGAGATAGTCAGGTCATCGCGGGAAACTACAAGCGACAGTTGCACTGGCATATGAAATTCGACCATCGCGGGAATCAGGTGTACTTTCGCAATGGCAGCGCTTCCAGGATGTTTTGGAGCACCCTTCAGTGCATTTATTTAGCCAACAGATGCGATGAGGAAGAAGCCTTTATAAAAGTGGGTCATTTGGCAACATCAGAGAGCATTTGTCTAAGATGATCATGAATGACTCTGGACACATGGCACAGTAGGAAGACTGGAGTGAAGACAGTGACAAATTACTATGTAACAGATGCCCCCTAAAGCATGAAGCCCGAGAGAGAGGGAGGGTTGAAATGCTTTACGAAACTGACTGAACTGGAACACCATCTGGAAGAACCTACATGCAAGTACAACTGATATCTCTGATAATGAAGTACATGTAGTTTAGGCATGGGTGGAGCCATCCAAAAGACATATGAATTAGGTATGTGGTATGGACACAGCCATCGAGCTAATAAGACCATGATGATGATAAAGGTATGGTCCCAGCCATCCATGAAGACTCAAGTATGGTCGCAGGCATCCATCAATGAGTCATGTAATCATAAAACCAATCCACGCAGCCCGAACATGTGTAATCTGAGTTTGAGGTCTTCAACCCATCCGATCATAGTACAAATTCTAACATGCGAATAGATGTGCTGAGGTCAAGCATGATAAAGAATCACTTGATTACTGGTCAATGATGAAAACCGTTAACAAGCGCGAGAGAAACCACCAATAATGCCAATGGCTCTCAAGGTACTATCTAGCACAATCCACGAAGTGTGAAAAAGGAGTTGAAGTCGAACACTCGTCGAATCACCCAATTGACGACCAATGATGAAAGTCGACCGTCAGGTGCGAAGAACTTGCCATTGAGGCATGCAAGCTCTAAGGTACCAAAGGGGATCTCTAGATCAATCTCCTAGATAATGAGATGATGTTGACAGGAGACGACCCGTCGCAGGAGGGCCATAATGTTTCCCCCATCAATGACATGAGATAAGGAACAAGAGGCAGATGGCGAAACAGAGTATCAGAGGAGAAGACGAAGGTGTAAACTGCAGAAGGATTATACTCTTGAACATGTCGGCGACACGACTCCGGAGGGGGGGATGGCAGCATTCAGGCATCAAAGGATCAGAGGCTCGAAGGAGATGGCATGAATCAGATGGAATGAGGCTAGAATGATGACCCAAACCTGCGGAAGGCCAAATGACGATGTATGGATGTCCCAACCTGACAAGAAGCAAAAGTGTCGATGTTCAAGAGTGACTAGCTGCCATAGAAAATCAATGATAAACCTGTTGTTGAGTCCAACCTAGTAATAATTTAATGAGCGTTAGGAAGGAGAAGCTCAAGTCTCGTCATGGTGACAAGTCCAATGTCGTCAAGGTTTAACGAGTTCGACATAGGTAAAACTTGGAGTCTTTTTCATGTTTAGAGAGTTTGAAAAAGACACGGAAAAGAAAACTCCAGGGGGGTCCTTTTTCGTAGAGTTGTGTCTCTCGAGCCCGAAAGAGTATAAAACCATACTCGAAAGAATCGCCCGACCATTACAATCGAGGAGTACTTTTCGTAACTAGTGACTTCGACCCGAAAAAGTAGAAAAGCGGTCAGAATCACGTCTTTTCGCAACCAATAACGAGCCTTAAACGACAAAACCCTGGCAATCTTTCTATGTTTAAACGGTCGGAAAAGAGCTTAAAGGCGACCACCTCTCGTTTCTTTTAATGAGCCAAGAGTAAAACTCAGCTATCCTTTCGTCTTTAAACGGTCGGAAAAGAGCTGAAAGTAGACCTCCATTTTTATTTTCTTTAACGAGTCAAAAAGGGAAAAATATTTGGCAATCTTTTCATCTTTTACGAGTCAGAAAAGAGCTTAAAGGAGACTCGTCCTAGAGGAACGAGTGGTATACTGGGTAGCAACTAGTTCCGGTAATGGTGGAACTGCTCAAAACATGTAATGGTTAAGAGGCTTGGCTAATAAAACCACTCATTGTTGCAGTTCCTCAGGAAAGGAAAACAACCAAGTGAAAGCATATGATCGGCCAAAGAGATGGTGGCAATGGAATGAAACAACCAAGGCTCATCTAGTAGAAATTAGCGGATAAATGGCAATCACGAGATGTAAATCAAGTATGGGCTCATTTTTATACAAGCTTGAACCATGGAGAGCTCTACTTGGATTTGGTTTCATGTTTACACAAGCTTGAAATGAAAAACTATGCTTGTTATAAGTTCGTATGCCCCCAACATAATGACGCAAATCGAGGTACATGCCCCCCAAGCTTCATTGCATTCAACGAGGTGGATGGAATGAAGGTTCACTTTCGAGATCTTGGAAAGACTCGACTTGGATTTTACGAGATCTTAATCAAAGACTCGATTTGGAAAGGGATTTGTTTCATTTTTTAATGAGGTTGACACAGTAAAAGAACTATCCTCATAACCCTTGTTTCATTTTTTAACGAGGTCGACACAAGATCAAAACTATCCTCGGGCACCTTGTTTCATTTTTTAATGAGGTCGACACAAGAAAATAACTATCCTCGGTACTCCTTGTTTCATTTGTTAAGGAGCTTGACACAAGATCGGGAACTATGCTCGTAACCATGTTCATGGGCCATCCAAGAACGTGGCTCCCAAGAGGTCTTCACGGGATGGAAGAAACGCACTCTGGGAGGAACCCATGGCAGGATGGACCAATGACAGATCAGGTTCCAATGCCCCCAGTACATCTTGTACTAGACCAGCTGCATGGTCATCAGCAGAGGCAGAAATGGAACGGGTAGCCACATAACTAACCTGTGGCAAGAAAGGTACTACTGGCGAGCAAGAGCCAATAAGGGGTGATGGCTGCGCAGGAGGCACTGAGGGACGAATGAATGATAATTGATCGATGGTCACCATTCTTCCATCGTGTGGAAAACAAGCCACACGGAAAAGTGAAGAGACGAGGGCCCCCATGGCATAAACATAGTCACGGCCAAGGAGAGGACTAAAATTCACACCTTGGACAACCATGATGTCTATATAGACGGTTTTGCCCCCCAAAGTAACAGGAAAATTTCGGAGGATCCCTAACAGCTGACTAGTTCCTCCGTCAAACGCTAACAGATTTTGTGCAATCGGGACAAGTTGTGGGGAACCCAAAGCTTGCCAAGTAATGGAAGGCATAAGACTGACATATGCACCCTCGTCCAAGACAGTGCCAAGTACTGCCTTATCATAGGCATGTACTGTAATCTGGAAAGGCACATGGGATGGAAGGCACAATGTAGTCAAATGACTCCGGTTGAAGGAAACGACTAAACTACTTGGTGGGGGAATTGTATGATTGCCCCCCTGCTCTACAGGAACCCAAGAAGGACTCTCGTGATCAGTAGGGATAGGAGGGTCATTCGCAGAATCAGGAGAATCTAACGAGACGAGAAGAACATGAGCATGACACTCTTCCGAAACAGAGTGATCAACAGGTGGTGAACCTAAGTTGACACTCTCTCCGACCAATGGTTGGTCTCGAACAGGCTGAGCACAGCCAGGCTCGGAAGAAGGAGGATGGACAAGAGAAGAATCTAAGTCAATCTCTTTGTCAATGGAAGGAGGGTCTGAAGAAAGATGCTGACAACCAACGGGAAGTTGGGGTGAATAAGCTGTAAGAATTTCCAAAACGGCAGAAGCTTTATCCATGAGCGACAAAGGTGAAGGGGATGGATGCCTTCACATAGCCTACAGGGGAATCGAATCTTCCTGCCCTTCTTACTATTGCTAGTTGCTAGGATAGCATCACCTTGAGCTTCAGAGGACGATGAAGGATGAACCGGATTGTGAGACCACACTTCTAGGATCCATGGAATACCAGGGCAATCACAAAGAATATGGTCACCCTTGCACAATTTACAAGGAAACTTAACCTTCCGCGGAGGAGCAGAAGGTGGTTCGACCTGAGATGTACTCGGAGCAGTAACTGCACAGGTGGCCTTGCATTTATCGGACTTCTTCTTCTTCTTCGTCTTCTTCTTCTTCTTCTTAATCTCCTGGTTACTAGATGTGAAAATTTCACCAGGTGAAGGAGGAGAGGAGGAGGAAGAAACAGGGGAAGAAGGCATAGGCTCAACCTTGGATTCATCGTGTCATGGTTCAGACGAAGGAGACGGTGGAGTAGGAGTCATGATGCTCGGGACCACTGAGGTTGAAAACAACCCTACGGGCAAACTGATGGTTAACCCAGCAAAGACAATGTTGCCATATACGGAGCACCGACATTTCCAAAAGGAGGAAACGGACCAGGGTTCCCATCTGGGGGAAGACCTTGGCTAGTAGACTCGGGGATTGTTACCATCAGGAATGAGCTTGAAAACACTCAAGCTGTAATGAAGAACTCTAACTGTTACCAGGAATATTTCGTGGGCAAATAAATTTTATGACACAGGAACAAAACTAGACCTTTTCATGTTTCAAGAGTCGAGAAAAGGAGGAAAAGGTGACTCTATCTCTTTCGAGGTTTAATGAGCCTGAAATGACAAGTCCTCAGATGGACCTTTTCTTTTAGGGAGTCTAAAAAGGAACGAAAGTGACTACTCTGGAGAACTAGGAAAAAGGTTTACCAAACAAATCCGTAAAACTGCATATACACCTTGGCAGTCATATGAAAACCAAGGACTTTCCGTACGGCAGTCAATCTTCCCGAATGTTGCGTTCAGTGTGTTACGGCTTGTAAGGTGGCAGACACTGCTTCCTATGGATAAAGGATGATAACCTAGTGGGGTCTCCCAGCATATACTCGACGGTACATGGGAGCACAATTCCGTGCTAGACCACTATTGAGTCACAGAAGGAGGAATCACCCAACCTTGAGTGGAAACAAAAGTGACTAGGTTTAACGATGTCGGAGCACGTCTCTAGCCTAGACCTCTAAATGGTGTGCGTTATGCTCCAATGCGTTGTTAGATTTATTCAGTTCATTTTAAAGTTGATCTTGAATTATGCTTCAGTTTCCAGGCCCTACTGTATGTATACCAAAAACCTAGGATGCAGCTAGAATAATTAAAGCATCTTTCATTTCGATGAACACCTACTTACAGAAAGGTAGAGAGTTCATTCCCAAACCAATACAAGTGGATGCAAACACTAATAAACACAATGCATCAATACACTAATCTCACGATGCATCGATACTAGTAAGGAAATATTTAAAATTTGCTTTCCAATTTCTCAAACATGTAATGCAAATGTACTTTCACTTTCGTATGCTAAATGAATGCAAACTTTTAATTTTTCATTTTTTTTTGTGAACTCAAAGAGACAAAAAAGCAAGTGTGAATTGATCGATCCAAACAATTGTGATCTATCCTTGGTAGTGAAGAAATCGAATCAACATAAAAAATTGGTTCAATAATCGACACTAAAAATCAACCAGCAAGAAAACAAGCAGTGAAAAAGCCTCAAGCAAATCAATAAGAAGGTTGTGGATGAACCTTGAACAGACAAGTAACCCAAGAAAATGTTTTCTCGACGAAACTTCTAAAGGGCTAGGTCACATGGTTTAAAAAACACAAGACTCACTCAAATGAAATCAAAGAGACAATACCTTAACCAAAAGCATTTAAAAAAAGCTAATGAGAGACAAGAAACAACAAGGGATAAGCATGATTGATGAATTCATGAGGTAAAGTTATAAAAACAACTTTTCAAGAATCATCGCAAATTGTACACTGACAACTAGAGATGTCATTGCTAGTTTAGATACCATCGCCAGTGATGGATAGACAACTAGATCTGTCATCGCAAATTTTACACAGACAACCCGAGATGATCGCGGAAAAACACCTATTTTCCGCGATGATGCGATTTCAAGAGTCGTCGCGGGAATTAAGCGAGCAACCCAAGATCATCGCGGGTAAAAAGCTACAAAGTGGCGATGACATCGCGACTGTTAAGCTTTTTTCTGCGATGATGTGTAAAACAATTACAAATGAACAAAAACTCCGGAACCAAAACCAGTCAACCCTTTAATCAAATAGACGTATTTCCCAGATCAACCCAGGAAACTCAGAAGACTGATAATTAATCCCCAAACTTCAAGAGAGGCCAAAATAAAAATCAAGACAAGAGCAAACAAGAGAAGAACAAAGGCCACATTCCCCAGTGGAGTCGCCAATTTGTGATGCAAGAAAGTGTTCCCTCTACGGACAGAGGCAACCCCTCTAGCCCTAGAGTGGGTCTAGTCACAAACAAGGACAAATCAACAATAGCTTTCCTTAAACAGTCATAGTTGGAGGCCTACCTCAACCGGTGGTCGATGGAGTTCCATTGCACTGCTCTAGTTTCCACTTCCTTCTCCTAATGAGTAATCAACTTGAAAAAATGCAAAGGAAATACAACAAAGAATGTAACCGGAACAACAATGATCTATTTACTCACAAATTCAAGAAGTCATGAGATATCAAGTACATCACATACAAGACATAGGGAAACATCATGGATTGCATTAATTATGAAATAAGAGTAAGATTACAACCAAAGTCTTGACGTCACAAGCCTTCTCAGAGGGATCCAGCCAGCATGTTCTCCAAGCATTCACTCTTTGAAGATGGATCTCCCAACACACAAGTCTCTCTCACTCACAAGTTTTACACAAGATTAAGGGCACTTCACAACCTTCCTCAAGCTATCAACAATCCCACACTTGTCACACTCACACCAGCTATCTAACAAGCTCACAAGTACTAACAGCTCTATCAGCAACCACTCCAAAGACTAAGAATTCCCAAACTAGCAGCACATAGCAATGGTGAGAGTTTAAATAGGAGAAGGAGTCTCCATGAAAGGTGGGACGATGAGCTTATCTCCAAGGAAGGTAGCACAAATGATGGAAAAACCATGCCAAAGAAAGAAGGGCAACATAAACTAGGCCAACAACCAGGTTTGGAGTCATCTGGAAGGCCGACTGTTGGAACAAATTTTCCCAATCTGGATCATCACGGGAACATCACTGGTCTATAGCGCTGACATCGCCATTGCATAACGGAGATAGTCAGGTCATCACAGGAAACTACAAGCAACCGTTGTGTTGGCATATGAAATTCGACCATCACAGGAATCAGGGGTACTTCCGCGATGGCAGCGCTTCCACGCTGTTTTGGAGCACCCTTCAGCGCGTTTATTTAGCCAACAGATGCGATGACGCAGAAGCCTTTAGAAACATGGGTCATTTGGCAACATCAGAGAGCATTTGTCTAACATGAGCATGAATGACTCTGGACACATGACACAGTAGGAAGACTAGAGTGAAGACAGTGACAAATTACTGTGTAACACCATGTGTCTTTTCTAAGGATAGAGAAAGGATCCCTCAATCCTTTGTTTTTCAAACAATTTCCTTTGTAAAGGCCATCTCCCCACAGCCCTCGGCACTTTTAAACGAATTCATTTATAATAAGTTATGAGGTTTCGAGGTTATAAAATTTGGGGTTCCAATATTTCGACGTCCCAAGATTCTGACCCTCTGAGGTCCTGAGACTCTAACCCTCTGAAGTTCCTATGTTCTGAAATTCGAGGTTCTAATATTCATCTTTCTTCCAATATTATACCTTCCCTAGTTCTGAGGATCTGAGGTTCCGAAATTTAGGGTTTCAATATTCTGACCTTCCAACGTCCCAATATTCTGACCCTCCAAGGTCTCAACACTCTGACCCTCCAAAGTTTCAAGACTTTGACCCTCTGAAGTTCTGAAGTTTTGAAATTTGAGGTTCCAATATTTGGCATGCTTCCCTAGTTTTAAGGTTCCGAAATTCGACCTGCTCCTAAGGATTTCATGATTCCTACTTCAGCTATCAATAACTTTTGATCCCAAGATACATTTATGGACTTCCATATACCATTGGAAATATTTTTCAAATCACTTTCCATTGGAGAAGGTCCAATGCAGTCCTTGAGCTCATTTTCTACCTGAAATATGGTTGCAAACTCTCCGCCATTCTTTGCACATTGACTCTTCTTCTTGTTCCTAGAATCCTAGAATCCTTGGCCAACACGGTCATATTTTTATGGATTTTCCAATATGCTTGCTACTATGATGATTCTCTACTAGAGACGACAACAACCATGAGACTACCCCAGAACAAACATGCTCACATCAATGCTAGTCTGGTTGACATAAATTCCAACATACTTGCTAGTTGTCAGGTAATACCAACTTCCCAACACATCTCCTAGCATGGGTGTTGACATCAATGCCAACACACTTACAGCTACTAGCCATCCATACAATGCCAACTATCCAACAATCTTCCCCTTTGGCATTGATGGCAACACCTCTTCACTTCTCCACGTTGATGGCCAATCCTCATATTGCTTCCACACATCTCCTTGCATGAGCCACCAATTGGGTTCTTTCCTCTGCTTGGGCCATCACAACTTGTTCTCCAATAATATTCTCTGTCATTTTGACATCAGTGGAAAAGGGCTACATGCTTCTTCTTCTTCCTTATGTAATCATTGATTTTCAATGACTGAGGGTCGGGTTGTTGATGTGCATTCTACTATGTTGACTTCTCTTCAAGGGTTAATAGCTTCTACTACTCTATAAATTGGACCTGTGTGATATGATCCCCCTGAACATATACTTCCTCCATGCCAATAAACCTCCAGTTTTGGACACCTTATGGTTTCAAACTGAATACTTTTTCTGCCAATGCATATTTTGTACCAATTAAAATTTCTCATGGTACTATTGTTGAATGCAGATACCACCCATAAGTGATGCATTGAGCTTTCTCTTCACTGATTCTATCGCTTCATCCTCTATTCTCACTTCTCTTGAGCATCTACATTAACCAACTTTGCTCCTCTTGAGATCAGGCTACTCCAAATATGGATTTCTTCTTAAATAATACCAATTGCACCAAAAAGGATGATACAAATTGGATATTATACCAAGAAAACTCTAATACTTCCTTTCAGAAAGAAATGCCCATTTTCACAAAAGGTTGCTCCATACAAACCCAGACCACCAATTGACATAGTGATACCAATTGAAAGCTAAGGGAGAGTCAAATCTTGTACCTATTGTGTTTCATGAACACAAGACTGCTAGGCAAAATCAAATTCACAACTTAAATGAAATAAGGGTATTTCACCCAAGATGTAAACCTTTCATTTCCTATGTAATATTTATTTCTAAGGTTGACATTTGTTGCCTGCTACTACTTAATAAAACAACTCCCCCATAGTAAATTCTCTCTAATCTCCTGCATCCACTCCTTTGTATCTGTGTGAGGAAAGATCCTATGGAACTGACTTAACTGTGGACCTTTTGTCATTCCACACTTTTATTGCATCTCATCCTCTTCTTCCCAAAACATAAGATGTTGTTGTATACTCCCCCTAAAACCTTGTTGGCTACACTCCTCCTCTCTCTTTCAATGCTGATAAATTTGAAATAAACAAATACATTACTGTAATCAACAAGGGAACTCAACCATACCTTCAACAATCAGATGCATCTTTATGTCTATTCTTTCTAGCTTCCTGCATCTGACTTATTCGACCTCCTTGAGGAAGTTCTCTTCCTTTACTAAAGAGAAATAGAGGATCTACTCCCCTTGAGTAGATCATCTTCCTTATTTCTTCCAAACCTTCAATGGTCGAGTCTTGACAGGAGCATTACTTTTCAGATTCTTATTTTCCCATGTTTGGGTTTTCTCTTGGTTGCACATGGCTAGAGGAAAATTCTCCTTCAATTCCTCTTTCTTAACCCAAGTCTTCTTTATCCCTTTTTTCCTTATAGAGGGGTCTACTTCAAGAGTAAGAGGATCATTTTTCCCTGTTTTCTGCTAATTTCTTCCTCCTCTTTTAATCTTGCTCTTTTGATACTGAGCACTCAAGACAAACTTGTATTCCTCTTCTCCACTATTTCTTCTTGCCCTTAAATCCTGAGCTGCTACATTTTCATGTATGTGCTTAGATTCATTCTTTTTCTCCCCATATCTGCAATGTGTTGCCTCATGCCTAAAGTTGCCACAATCATAGCATTTGATTTGGCTTAAGAATGGGGCAAAGGAGTTATTATTCTTGACATCACTATTTTCAAGCCTTATATCACTGTCAACATGCCTTCTCCTAACCTCTTTATGCATTCTTAGGTTTCTACTACCCAATGCATCTCATTTTCTTCCATGCCATCTTCAGTCTATGGCCTTATGCCCAAAATTATTGCAATAGAAACAATAACCATGAAAGGGCTTATGATAATTAATAATACTTTCTCTTTGAAGGTGTTGTCCTTGAGAGGGAAAGGATATTTGTTGGTTCTTCGTGTGCCTTCCATGGAAGATTGTGCTACTGCCTTGCATTGTTCCTTGTTGTTTCTTGGCTCTCTTCTAATACTCTCCTTTTTTGTTCTTCTTAACATATTGTTGTCATATTTTTTTCTCCTACTGTTGACACTTCCCTTTCTGCTCTCGAAGTTCAACAACTTCTTTTCCTTTGTTGTTGTTACATCCTTGAACTTCCTTCACTTGGGAAGATGACCCTTCAGCCTTCATAATCTTGGAGCTTGGCTTTTCTTTGAAACCCAAACCCGCTTTGATGAGAGGGGATCCCTTCTTAACAAGTATCTCATTCAAATCATTTTTACTCTCCTCAAGCTTATGATATTAAGACAACTCTTCACTTTCCCTTTCTAGGTCATGTCTCAATGAGACTACTTCATTTTGTAGTCTCTCATAGTAAGCTTCTGCATCATTTAGCTGAATGGATAACCTCCCATTCAATCTACTAGCCTCTTCTTATTGAGAATTTACATCAACTATTTTTTTGCTCAACTTCTCATTCTGAAGCTCATACTCGTGCAACTACTCCTTTTGCTTGAGATTTTCTTCTAAAAGCTCCTTGATCTCTTTTAAAGAAAATATCAACTTCTCCCTCAAACATATCCTTTCATCTAGATCATTTTCTTCGCTATCAGAGGTGTTGGATGAGCCACCACAGAGCTCTAAATCCATCTTTGTGTCCATAGAATATTCCATAGGTCTGAGGAGTATTCCATCTTCATCACACCTAGTGATATCCCTATTCTCTTTACGGGATATACTCTCTTCTTCTTGTGAAGATCCCTTGTTTTCTATTGCTACTAAAGTAGGTCTATATTCATTGATACTACTAGATGCATGGCTATCTCTATCCTCAAGTGATTCAAATGAAAATCTATATAACGAGTGACCTATTTATTTACATTTATCGCAAAGCAATAGCTTACCTTCTGAGTCGCATGGCCTCTCATCCAGTTCTTATTTTTCACCATCCTTGGAGTGAAGATCAGCGGTTTGTTCACAAGAAGAAATATCTTAAACCTTTTGAGCATCTTTCCTTTTAGATACCTTCTCCTTTTTCTTTCTTTTCTTCTTATCACTAGCAGCTACATTTTTTGTATCATTACTTGAGCAACAAGGTTCTTTGGCCTTCTCTTAAACCACATTGCAATCTTCTCCACACATAAATTACAATCTATTTATAATTTCCTTTGTTGTCTCATAGTGCCTTAATTCCTTAGCATCTTGTTTAGATAACCCTTTCATGATGATTTCCTTGGATTCTTCATTCTACTCATTCTTTTCTCCATTCAATATGGATCACCATACATCAACATCCAATGCCATTAAATATGCTTCCATTGTAACCTTCTAGAGTACATACTTTGATCCATTTAGAAACGGAACTCCTTCTGATGTAAGCCAAGTTTGATTAGTCATTTTTCCCTTTTATCTACCTTTGAGCGGTTAACTTGTTCCTAAAGGAACTTAGCTCTGATACCAATAGTTGGAAACCATGTTAATACTGAGAGGGGGGGTGAACCAATATTAAGGCTAATTTAAACTTTTATGCAAATTTTATTTTACTCATTCATACTTTGTTGAGGGAATACGTCCCCTAGGGCTTTGGGTCAGAACCCTAGCAGAGCAGGAGTAATCTACAACAAGAAACAAGCATTCAACTCAGGCAACATGCTTAAACAAACTAACTATGCGAGGATGAACATACCCAGATGTCCTTCATTTGGGTAGTTCTAGCCAGGGTTCAAACCCTCTGCAACTCCTGATGATCTTCGAACCTGCAAATCAACCAATTCGAATACACATAGCAGCATATAGATAAAGCATTGTAGTGAAATCAACTTTATATCATATAAGTAGATGGTTAGTTATACATTGAAATAGTCATTCATATATAAACCATAACAATAACATCAGAAGCATGAAAAAAGTCGATATCAGGAACAAGACAGCGTTTCTTTTTGTTGTAGAAAACTATAATAAAACATGGAAAGAGTTCACCTGAGTCTTCCTCTTCCGGCTCTAAGTGGAACCGTTCTCCAAGTTTGTCTAGTCCCAGTCTTCAACAGCCTCCTTCCATAACCAATACCATGATATCTCCAAGCATGTGAGAGAATATCAACACTCAAGGAAACAAGGGTTTCCTGAACTTGGGGAAGTGCTTGAAGCACAGGGATTCTTCAAACTTGATCAGGGGATAATCTCAGTATAGTAATTCTATCATTTCTCTCCTCCCTAAGGCCTTCCGATTGAAGTCTTTTTATACTTATCCCAAATTAGTTTTTTAGTTGGGAAACAGTTGGGAACAGTTGGGCCACAGGCACTAGTAGGTAATCAATACGTAAAACTCGTGATCTCTGCCCATAGTTAAGGAAATTTAATTTTATTAAGTGTTTTAACACATATATGCGGGTTGGGTATAGACTCACTCACGTGTACATGCTTTTAACATAAGGAAAAGTAGCATACAGGGAGTAAAACGCTATTTTAAAAATATTTGGACCAAGTCTGGAAGGAGGGGTTGCCCTAGGCCATAAAGCAAGCATCACAAATACAAAGGGTGACATTTGGAGCTATAACAAATGCACCCTAATATATGAGGTCAGAAGGGGTACATGATGGCCGAAATGTGTTAAGTATATGGAAAGGAAACCTGTCAAAAACTAAGAAGGACTTCACCATATTTTAGCCTGCCAAGCCAACAAAAGACGATCAGAAAGAAACAACTATCTGAGGTGGGCATACCCATGCTCAGAGAAAGTAAAGCATGTCCACATATCAAGTACAAGCGAATCCACTATGTATACAAGTATAAGGAACTGAAAGTACATAATGGATCATTTGATCATGATCGAACAAGTACATGTCTAAATATCACATATAAGAAGATGATCAATGAAGTTGAAAGATGAAGTTGATCACTGATGTCAAAAATTGATCCCAATAGTACCAAATGAACATGATGGAATAAGATGATACTACATCGCAACTCAGATGCCAGCATATAGGTTGTCGCTGTGAATGGTGTCAACTAGGAGCAACTGACAAGTGAACCAAAGAATGTTGATGCAACCCGAGGTCTTCACCGACTGTCGTGGTACATTTCTACACAATGGGAATAAATGATCTGAAGCCGACCATGTGAGAAATCGTTTGATTACCAGTCATTGATGTATACCATTAACAAACACGAGACTACTCATCGATAATGATAATGAGAGTCAAGGTACCTAGTACAATCTAACAAGTGCGAATAAATGAGCTAAGGTCGAACACCTAGAAGAATCTATCAATCAAGAAACAATGATTGTTTCCCATTGTCGATAGCGAAGGATCTGCCACTGATGACTACAAACCCCAATGTACTACTAAATGGACTCTAGACCTTTGCCCCAGAGCAATGAGTCGTAGTCGATAGGGAAAGATCTGCTAGAAGGAAGGCATTAAGGTATCCTTCATCAATCTAGTGCGAGTGTAACCCATAGGCCAATAATGTGGAAGGAATCGGATGAAAAAATTTGTAGTAACCCGACCGAAGCACGTTTCTGGCATACACAAAATGTAGCTAGCACACGATAGAAACCCTTTGAACCAACCAATAATGAAAGCTGACACAGAGGCGAGGAATCCACCAATAGGGTCAAAAGGAAACCAAGGCACTTCATGAATCCTAATGTGTGATAATGAAAGCTAATGTCGAACACAAGGGAAACCACTCAGTCAAAGACTCATGATACTAATCGATGCTGAGCACAAGGTGACCTATCAATAATGAAAATAGGGCCAGGGTGCAACTATAGGCCTACCCTCAGAGTAATATGTCGTCATCGATAAGGACAAGACCCGCCAGCAAGAAGTCAATGGAGACCCTCTCAAATCGGCATGAGTAAAGGACCAATATAACTGATGTGATGATAAACAAGACACTAACAACTAGGGATTGCCAACTTTAAAATAGGTCAAGAGACACCCCAGAGAGGCCGACTCGGGCTTACTTCCCTTGAACAAAAGCACGACTCAATGATGACTATGTGGCAGCATATGATAACTCTGTATAAGTTTTTTGTGTAGGAGGCACGGACGAACTCTCCATATGATTGGATGAGATAACCAAACGAAGGAGAACTAACTCAATAACAAGGTTAAGGCGTACCTAAGTCAAACTAAATCCCGCCCAAATGGAGGAGATACTTTCTTTTGAGTGCTTTGTTCAAGGGCAACATGACTGACTCTAGCTGCCAACAATATATGGAAATGTTGTCCCGTTCCCGCTCTTTTTGGAATATATAATTTTTTTGTCTTTTTCTTTAAGCTGGAAAAACAATAAAAGAATGTTATATTATAGTGGAAAGAACGAGTGTCAGTGAAATAGATGATCTAGTTCATGGGATGGGAACAATCCTATGCTCAATGCAGGGAGGCGAAACTAGTCAAGGACACTCAAAGGGATGTTCCTTCCACGGGTCTGAGGGTGTGTCAAGTTGCAGAAGCTAAGGGATTGCAAGTTTGAGTTTGCAAAAGACATGGTCAAAAAGTGGCTTAAACATGAGTCCAAGTGAAGCTGGCTCAAGGCCAAAAGGTGCAAATGGTCAAAATGCAATGCAGTAGTACAACTCAACACAAAGGAGCCTCTAGGGTATAAGGCCAGAACGAAGCGAAGAAGCAAAGAGGAATGAGTCTTCAATGCACAAGTCATGGCGGGACTAGAGAGGACTCCTGAGCCTACTCAATAAAACAGCATGGGAAACCAATATTAGTGAGGTGCTAACTACGATGCCCATGTAAAGGATGGCTCTACCATCGTGTCATGATTTAAAAATTGGCGATTGAACATGGTTTACTAACCATAACACGATGGGATCAACTCTATGGCAAGTGTATCGACAAATGGAGGCTAGTATGCAAAATGCAACGGAAAAATGGTTTCCCTAACCTATATGCCAGTGAGTAAACGATACCTGCCATGATGGGTCAGCAGTCATGGAACCGATGTGAAATTTCCGAAAAAGCATCCAAAATTCCCTGAAAAAACAACCTATTCCCGACAATCCAAGCTCACAAGTTAAAAGATTCATGAGACGAAAAAAATCAAGTTTTGAAAATATTTTGACATTTTCAAAGCTTATAAAATGATTTTTTGACTCAACATTTGTACCATTTGTGTTGAGAGCAAAAGCTGTGGAGAAAAAAGAGCAAACTTGCCCCCAAAGAATTGAACCATTCAAATTGGATAAAAATCATCAAGAACCCCTAATTCTAGCTTGCATTACTTTATGATTGTTTTTAGAAATTTTTATTGAGATTTTACCGTAGGAATTTATGTTAAAAATTTCAATGCGGCATATACACGGGTTAGATATTATAAACCTGTGTACATGCAGGCCCTACACGTGACTGTGTATGACAGGGACCCACGTATACGCGGTTTGAAATTTAAACACAAAAAACTAATGGTTAGAAATCAATTTTGTTTCAAGATGACAATCACCTAGAGAGAGAGGGAGCATACTACCATTGATAATGAATTTATGAATGATCAGCAGGCCTTAGATGCATTAAGGGGATGCGGTTTATTGAAATTTTTCAAAATGCCAAATATGAAGGCCAACACCCGCTTGCTTGAAATGTTAATCCACTATTGGAGTATCAAAGATGATGCTTTTATGATTGATCAAATGCCTTTGAGGATAGAGGTAGAAGATATTTACTTTATCACTAGTCTCTCCTAGAGAGGAGAAGTTGTACATTCGACTTACCGGACACGAGGCAGTTTCTCAGTGGAAGACTACATACATATATACTGTCTGGGGCATCCTAAGAAAATTGGAAGCCAGATTCCAATAAAACATGTAGAGAGTTTGTCCCTGAGGATCTTACTATTCACCATAGCCAGGATAAACGGATCAGCCTCATTGCACCAAGCGTCACAACTATCCATGAGCTTGGCTGTGGAGTGTCTCACTACTGTTTTTGATTGGTGTACACCTCTTCTTACCAATAGGAAGAGCCAATTGTCCTCCATTCAGAAAGGATAGACCAAAAATTTTGGATATGGGACCATTTTGTGCTCCTTCTTCTTCGAGAAGGTTCTAGGGCTATGTCCCAGAGTATCAGTTTCTCTCAGTAGCCCCTGAGATCCTCAGATGGGTAGGTGGGCTGACCTGATGAAACACCTTGGAGACGAGGATGTGCCGAGGACTGCTTTCAATGTTGAGTTCTTCTCTTGGTGGGAACAACAAATCATCATTGTGGACGACTATCCCTATGCTGGCATGGATTTCAAAGGAGATCCAGATTTGGTGCTACCACCAAACATAGCATGGCGAGAGATAGGTAACCATTTTTTAAGTTTTATCAATTTTAAGAATTTTTTTTTATGTTTTTCAAATATGAAAATGAACTTAAAGATATTTTTTATGGGATAAAATACTGATATAATGATCATGTTCCAGATGTGGTTCTGGTATGACCAAATGGATTTCCACAGCACATGCGTCGCGGAAGAGGTGCCGAAGAGGCGGTTGCAGAGACAGAGAGGGTCTTATACACAGTGTTATCACTCAGGTTGTCCCTTTTGACTCCTAAAGGGATACGGCCGAGGTAACCACAAACCAGCCTGCCTGAATGGCACTACTGCCCAGAAACATATCCAGGCTTTTGAAGACTATCTTAATACATTTGAAGTGGAAGATGAAGATGTCAGTCTTAGACTATTTGCCCTTTCTTTGCAAAGCGAAGCTAGGACTTGGTTTAAAGCGTTGCCTGAGGCGAGCATCTCTAAGTTTCAGCAGTGTGCTAAGCTTTTCCTTGATAGATGGATGATCAGAGGTAATCTCTTCTTGCTGATCGAAGAATATAATCATTTAGAAAGGCATCCGGATGAATCTGTTCAGCAGTTTTCAGACAGATTCAATCAAGTTTATCAAGCCATGCCTCTAAATATAAGACCTCCCCTTGATCTAGCTCTATTGCAATATCCTAGAGCATTTGACACAGAAATGGAATTCTGTCTGAGAGAAAGATGCCCGTCCACCTTGAAACAGATGCAGGACATAGCTGTGGACGTGGAAGCAAATCTAAGAAGAAGGGAGGAACAGCGCAAAGCAGAGCAAGAAGAAAGATTTCATAGTGTGCTACAAAAGACAGAGGAAATGATGCAGCTGATCACAATGAAAGTAGAAAGTTCAGAGCGCCAGAACAGATCTGTTTCACAACAGGAAAGTAGTGACATTCATGAACAAACCTGCCACAAAACAGATGACATATTCATCCAGCCATACATGATGGAGCAGACTCCTGATATACTGTGTGAATATAATAGCTCCTCTTCTTTCAACTGTCTGCCCAAGGATGATCTGTATGATGAGGATTATGAGCCTAATGACCAAATCAGCCTTGCAGAGGAATCAGATCCTATTTTGATAGGAAGTAGTGTTCAGGTTCAACAACCTGAACCTAATGATCAGCGTGCCTGTCTTAGCTATGAAGAAAAGGATGAAAACGCCGAGTGTGCCGATTTCAGTGAAGGGACTTTACCCTTTTGTTCTGAAAATTTCCAATTTATCAGGGATAACTATCATGCTATATATGATCAAGCGTCACCACCTGTTGCTATTGACCGTCTGGAGATTAATCAAGATACTGTTCCAAAGGTATCGCCTCTAGTTCTGCAGCCCCAAAGAGCCATTGAATATCAGATTGAGGAGGACCCAGAAGCAGAAGCATATGACCAGATGATCCAAGTGGATCCCCTGCCTCTTTGTTCTCAGCCATCTGAATTATTCAAAGAAGAAGAAGACCAGCAGCCCGCACAGATCAGTCAGGCCCTATTCGAGCCAGATTGTAATAAATTGCAAACACCTCTACAAGTTCCGAATGACCTATCCGCTGGCAGGAAGAATAATGAAAGAGATCAGTGCACGATGCCATCAACAGGCTGCGAGGCTCAGTATCGAGTTGTCAATAATCTCCCAACTCCAAGGCATGGTAGTGATCCTGAACCTTTGTACAGTTCTTTAATTCAGCCAAAAAATTGTATATATATGTTGCAGGACAGTTTTGTACAGTATTTAAACACCGCAAAGGAGGTCAGTAGCTTCCTGATCTTCTCAAAGATTGACAAAGCCATAACAAATTGCAAAATCTCAGTTGATGTCACTAGCAAGCATAAGCAGCAAAGCCCACTCATGTTATTATTACTTAAGTGGCTGCATTGGTTATTTCACTTCACCTAACAGCAAAGTAAGTGCTGGTTAGGGTAGGTAGGTAGGTAGGATCAATAAGGCAGCCAGCCAAGAGAAATTTGCAGAACACAGTAACAATTGAATACAAGGCAGTCTGACCTGTTGTTCTTGAATTTTCACAAGGAAAAGCCATCCCCAAGTGGAGCCACTGTTAGCCTCCTGCTGCAGCAGGTTAATCATCTTTCATGATCGACAGTTTTACATGCCAAATATGTCGTGCTATGCATGCTGCAATGCTCCATATTTGCTATAGATGGCCAAAAAGTATCCATGAAAGTAGGCTGGTCTAAAGGCCACTGCTGTATTCTAGTTTTGATAAAGCAATCCATTTTTGCTTTGAGGCAGTTTTTTCAGTTGGAGGCACTCAGGCTGGAGCTCACTAACATTTTTTTCTCATCACCCTTATTATGTAACTCCCTATTAGTTTTTTCCCTCCCCCTATGTAAATACCCCTCCCTGGCATTATAGCCATAATTCTACTAAGTCCGGGAAATCTCAGTCCATCTGGGACTGTTTTTAGCCCATCCGTGTCATTGAGGAACTAGTTTGACATCTGGTCAGCTAGTAGCCTCTCCCTTAACCCCAAAAACCCCCCAAAAAAAAACCCATGATTTCACCTTCCCCTTGTAAAATTTCACCCCACCGCTGTAAAAACCCACATTCCGCCCCTAACCCAAAGTTCCAGCGCATAAACATTAACCCGCGCCTTCATATAACCCCGCAAACCCGTTTTCCTAAGGCTTAAACCCGCCGCGCATATTAAGTTTGGAATATTCCTGCGAATATTCCCGCCCGTTAACCCCATATCCCATCGCGTCCGCCGCCAGCCATCCGATCCACAGCCCCGCAGATCTACGGCTGGCGGGCATCCTCATCTCCGACGCGCCCGGCCTTTAACGTCCGGGAGTTCGGCGGTTTTGCCGCCGTACTCCCGCCACGCGTCAGGCGCCGGGCTGTGGCGGAGCCCCTCCCTCCGAAACCGCCATCCCCCATAAGCGGTGCGCCACATACCGCTTACCGCCCGGTGACGTCACCAGCCCACGTCACCCCCCTGTACAGTCACCCGTCGAGTCATCCGCCTGCGTGGCCTCCTACCACGTCACTGCCACGTGTTGCGCCACCGTACCTGCCACGTCATCATCCGTACGAGATGACATCATGCTGACGTCATCCCGCCACGTCGCCATGCTGACGTCACCTGCCGTACAATGCTGATGTCATGCTGACATCATCAGCCCATTTTTTGACGCAGAGGCGCAAAAGTCGCACTTCGGAGCCCCGGAATCGAATTTTGAGGCAGTTTTTGATGAGCGATTTGCGCCTCGCTCATCGCAGGATTTTTTGGGCCAGAACAGAGAATCTTCAGGGAATCTTTAAAGAATCTTCGCCCCATGCAGCCCCAGGAAGCCCGAAAAGGCACAGAAATGATCAGTTTTCTTCACAGAGCATGCCGAAAGGATCAGAAAATAATTTCAAAGGTGCAGAGGCCGAACATCGGCCATTAATTCGTGATTAGACCCGCAGTACATCAGATCAGCGGTCCAGATTTTGTCAAAGAGTATCAGAGAAGGAGAAGACGCCAAAGAGTATCAGCTAAAAGATATTTTAGTAGCTCGAAGCAGCTAAGAATTAATGAGCCCATCAAGAAGTCAAATCAGGCGGCTAAAGCCCATTCCTACACTCAAATCATAGCTTAAAGTTAAATGCAGGCAGGCTTCGAGGAACAGGAACCCATGCATATTTATTTCAGAAGACACTACATCAAGCCACCAAGGACCATATCATTCACTTATTTCTGATACGACGACCCTCAGCGCCGCTCAAGAGATTTTTTGCATTTAATTCCAGATAGAGTTAGGTCAATAAATGATGTTTTATGACCTGATTAGGTCAAGTTGTAATAAAAGCAGTAGATAGAAAGTTTTGCCCTATATATACCACCCTCTGTATAGTTTTAAGGGTTGGTCAATTGAGAATTTCATTAGAGACTCGCATTGTACACCTGAGTTTTTCCATAATCAAAGATTGTTGAAAGCTCGGAGAAAGAACTGTCTGTTGTTGATGAATGTTTTGAAAAGCTGAAGATGGAATTCCTGCGCTGCGGCCTGAAGCAATAAGTGCCTCTTATCTCTGTTTATGTGTTTACCATTATCTAAATAGCAGGAAGAAAGAATAGCCTAGAATAAGTTTAAACACTCTCTATGCTCAATTTCTGCTATTTCTCTGTGTTTTTCGTCTAAATGAATTGGTTATGAGTATGAATTCCTCCCGGCTCGTATTTACCCCAATTCACCTGTGTTGGCCAATTACCTAGGGATTCTTAACTGCCCCTAGGTAGCGCCTTGTTATTTCTCTGTTAAGTCGATTGAGAGATTCTTAACTGCCTCTCATCACTTGGCATCTCTTCCATCCATAAAACCTGAAGGTTGCTTCGACCTCAGTTATCTGGCTCCAACTTCCCTCACTGTGATTAAAGAAATATAACAGCATTTCTCCTCCTTGACTCCACGCCCAATGGTTCGAGAAACTTAGACTATACACTGCCTCTCCACCTGAAGAATCAATTTTCCCACCAAAACAAAACAAAGGAACCCCTGAACCCAAGACCTAGCCTAAAATCACCCCCTTCAAACAAAGTTAAATCTAAAAGAGAGAGCCCTCTCTGATTGCAGGTGGGCTAGAACCTGCAGTCCAAAGTTTGTTTGTGGTTACCTCGGCCGTATCCCTTTCTTAACCTTCAGGGACAACCTGAGTGATAACACACAGTCCAATGAAACTTGGTGAGATTGACTCACCAGGTACCGATGGAGGCCGTAGAAGACCTACCTGAGGAGATGCAGCACCGCGTGGTAGGAGTGCCATGAGACTGGGTTCGCCTTTTTTGGCGTGTGGCCAAAGCAGTAGTCACCTACTTAGCCGCTCATCCTAAGCCGGGTCATTAGATAGGCTGGACATGATTATGGGCATTTAGTCCCAATTTTGTATATTATTTTTGAAACACTTTATGTACACACGGGCGATTTTATGATATATATATACAGTTCCAAATTTTTTATGTTTGTTTTTATCTTGATGAATGAATGATATGCCAATCTAATGCTTGATTAGCGATAGAATTCGCTAATGAATTGTCAAATCGTGGAATGTGCAAATAAGTAATAAAAACAAATGATCTTTGCAACACCCTCACTCTCAAAAATTGGCGATATAAATAAGGATCCCGAACCCGATAAATGTTATTCAATTGTGACACTACTAGCTGTGAGTCAAGATACACTACCAATGAATCAATTCCATAAGAAATAGCCTTGGATAGTAAATTAATGACGGTAGTATATTCGGCAATATTATTTGACGTAGAACCAATACATACTCCCCTTGACACCATCAACTGACCAGATGGACAATAAATCACCCAAGCTGCGGAAGTGAGATTCCGAGTTTGCCGACTAGCACCATCGGCGAATCCAAAATATACCAAGTCATCCATCAACACTTGCCAAAGAAGATCAAAAAAGTTTCAATATCAAAAAAACTCCCGATAAGATATGTACAAAAATACAAAATATACGAAGAAGCCATTGCTCGGCCGTAACCTAAGAAAAATCCCTCTTAAGGTAGAGCCCATCAGGGGGCTCTACCAGCTTGTTCCTAGAGATGTTTATAGGTACATTCATTGAGCCAATCAATATATTACCTTCGGCAAATAACTGTGTTGGACCCAAAGGAACTGTACAAACATCACTAGTAGGTAGAATGGAGGACCTAGATTCGACTTCATGCAAAGGAGGATGAAAATATGAACGATGATGTAAATCTTCCAATGGTCAATATACCATCGTCATTGCTTCGAATATTGCTTCGTCAGATGGAAAACCTGTATCTAAGCAATCCAAAGCAGAAGTGGAGTCGAGGGTCCAAGTAGGGGCCACATCACCATCTAACTCTTTTCCCGAAGAAGGAGTGGGATGGTCGTCTATAGAGTTATCGATAGATTCATATCTAAGCTCTGCTGCAGACATAGGGAATGCCATTCCACCGACTTGTCCTTCATCTAATGTGGTTGTAGGTGAAGGCAAGGTCCAAGGGTCTAAAAAATAACGAGTCCACAAGAACTCTTCCCGTGAAGACTCTTTGGAGGACGAAATGGCATTGATTCTAGCTATAGGAGTGGGAAGATCAAATGTACCCATCAATGAGGAATACATCCCAACTCCTAGATTATCGATAGGTTGACGGGGTTTATCCACCAATGGAACAGTAGAATCTGAAGTTGCACGAGGGTCAACTGGAGAATAATCCAATTGATCAACCTTAACAATTTTCCCCTCATGAGGAAAACAAAGGACTCAAAACAGAGTCAAAACTACGACATCCATTTCATAAATCCAATTCCGTCCTAAGAGGAGATTGTAATCTAGGTTGGCATCAATGATTTCTACTTTGATATTAACGACCTTTCCTCCAACACATATAGGAAAGGCCGGGATAATCCCGTGTGGCCTATGAGAATGCCCGTCAAATGTTGTCAAGAGAGTGGGTGAAGGAATAGCTGCAGGTGATCCAATTGCCTTCCAACATGACATAGACATTACGCATGTGGAAGCTCCCTCATCTATAACTGTTCAAAAAATATTAGTTTTCCGGTAAGTAGACTTTATCTAGAAAGCCATATGGTGAGGAAGTCTCTTTTTGACATTGTGCATATCAAAAGTGAGAACTAAAGAATTATTTGGATCTACTGCCCCCATTGCCGAAAGCAAAGTACTTCTTTGAGCTAGACACGACTGGAGTACCTCTAAAGTAGACATCGCGCAAGGACTCTGAGCCAAATCTTCTACAATGGAGTAGTTCTGGGCTGCCCTATCATTAGGGTTGATAGTCACACGTTTGGCGGAACCTTTCAGTATCCGAGGTATAGACTTGATAGAGGGTCGCTCAATATGAAGTGGGTTCATAGTTCCAAGAATAGATGTATCCTTGGATGTTTCAGCTTCACCATAATCATGTGACCATGTAGCCACATTGATGTGAGAACCCATCATGAAAACATTTGAGGAATTGTCCCCCTCCTGGTTTGTTTCCAGGAAAACTAGTGTCCATTCAGAGCTGCTAGTCCCACTAAGACGGGTAGCTATCTTAGAAACAAACAATTCAAAGTAACTTGTGTTTTCCTTTATGAGAGATAGATGAGAGAGAAGCAGAGAGTACCAACCTCAGTCTTTCGCTTGGCTCCTTGCTTGTTTCCTCTCTCCCTTGATAAAGCTTTGCCACTCCTTTCTCACTTGTCCGGCTTCAAAGAACACCTGTAGAGTCAAAGCAGCAATATACCATCAAAGCAGGGAGATCTATAACCATAAACAATGTAGAATCAGATGTACATTAACCATACAAATGTATACACAAATATAAGAATCAAAAATATACAAGTATATGGAGGAAAACTCAAATAGCTTTATTGATAGAAGTAGTAGAAGAGAGGATTACAACCCAGTTGTCTGATCCAGCATCATCCTCCCAGCATGAAAGCCCTCTTCACCTCATAAAAATCAAGATCACCCAACAAAACAATGTCTCAAAGAGAAACCAACAGCACTTCCTTACAAATTACAAAATTCCAGCCTCTGGATCTCTAGGATGAGGGATCCATATATAGATATTTGCAGGGGGGTGAGTCAGCTTCTGGGATTTTGATTAGTGTCATTTCACTGATAGTTCTTGGTTCCACTTGGAAATTTCATGATCTCTTACTCATCCCTGGGCAAATTCAGAGAGGCAAGTGTCATATGAGCAGTTTCTAGAAGATTCTCTGAGTTTCCAACTAGCAAACTGCCTCTACCATTTGTCTGCTCTCACTCATTGCACCCTACAGAAGGGCTTTTCAGTATGCATCACACCCTTTGTGTGCAGCAGGTAAGATGCATCGCACCCTCAGCATGGATCAGTTTGTATGGTCCAGTTTTGACCAGTTCTGAGTAGCTTTTCAGGGAGAACTTCTAGGAAATGATGTAACCAGTTGACCTTGATCCTTTTGGGTATGAAAGAACAATTTTAGGGGTTTGAGAGCCCTTGTTTTATTGACATATGTGATTGGGGTTGTAGTGCCCAAATATGTCTATAACATGGTTTCCCCCTGTAGAGGTACCAGGGTTTGAATTCGCGCCAGCAAGCAACTGTTGCCCTTGGGGGAAAGGGTTATTTAAGACATCTTGGGAGCTAGAAGACCCTCGCTGCACTAGCAAGAATTGATCATCTTGAATTTTTGGGCAGAGATGAGTCAAATGGTCTCCACTACATAACTTGCATGGAAACTTAACTTTCTTCTTAGACTCTTTTCCACCCTCACCAGCATTATTGCCAGGTTTGTTCACATTACTCTTCCCATCCTAATTCTTGTTTTACCTTGTCCCTTCTTCTTCCCATCAGAATTTTGATTTCCTTTGGGGTTAGAAGCCTGAACGGTGTTTACAGAAGAAGGTTGAGAAGGTGTAAGAGTAGACGGTGCAGCCTGATTGGAAGAAGCAGTTTGTAAAGACAGTTGTTGCAATTGGCTCAAAAGGTTCACCACATTTGCATCAATCGATCCAACAATACCATCAGCATGCGGGCCTGGCTTCAGTTTGGCTATATCAACTGTGGATCTAGGAGCGTTAGGTAAGATTTTATGAAGAATCCCAGACTGAGAATATATCAGTTCTAACTGCTGGGCGTGAAAGATAGCCTGCTCTTTGGAATAAACTTCGGACATGGAAACATCCTTGGAGATCTTGGGTTATAATGATTTTAAAAACCATTTGAGACGCAATTTAGGTGGAATTTCGGCTTTAATGAGCCTCTTTCTCCATCTCCATTCCTGGATATGATCCGAAATGTGAGTGGCCATGTCCTGATGAAAATTGGCCAAATTTTCAATTCCACCTTCGTAACGGACAGGCAACTGAAAATGATTTAAGAAAATGCTATCCAAATCGACGAAAGATGTAAAAGTGCCCCCTGGAAACTCTATATACCACTTAGCCACATTCCCAGTTAAAGTGCGCTGAAATAGTCTCAACCTAATCGAATCATCAATTAGGGAGTTAGATGAGCACCATAAATGGAACATGGTTACATGGTCGCTCAGGTCTTCACCACTCTTCCGTTCGAATTTTGGAATATCCGATGGAAGTTTGGTTGGGACCAGAGGCCAAGCCGGATTGTATTTGATTGGATCATTTGTCAACTTATTCAAGTCTGGTAGATTAAGCATGACCAGAAAAGGAAGTCTTCAAGGACCTTGGGGATTCCACCCAGATTGGGCCGGATTCCCAAAAGTCTGAAAAGAATGACCTGGATTTTGAAAGGCACCAGGTTGCCCGAAGTAATCGGTAAAACCTACTGAACCAAAAGGTGAACCTTGTGGTCCAGCAAAATTCGGAGTTTGACCAACTCAATCTGAAAAACCTCCGTAACCGGCAAAGTTTCCCCCTAACGAATTATTGTAAGGAGCTGACAGCCCCTGGTAAGGGTTCCAAGCATTAGCTAAGGGTGGAAAACTTTGAAATGAATTGACTGAGGAGTACGACACATTCCCTTGTTGGCCGAAAAACATATTCCCAATGCCGATCCCACTAACTGCAGGGTTAGTCCAACTTTGAAAAGGATTGTCGCCTTGTCCCGTGAAAGGAAAAGGCATAGACCCTACCGTCAAATTGGAATGTGGTATATGACCACTTCCAAAAGGGAAACCCTAAAAATAAGTCGATCCACTCATCATGGATGTGGAGGCGGTTGATGGTACATTCAATGGAGCTGAAGGAATACCTTGAGAGGGCATTCCAAAAGGGAAGAATCTAAAACTAGATGCATGAGCTTGGGAACTTCCACTCGTCGACAGAATGGAAGTAGACCCAAACAAGGATGTGCTGACAGTAGACCCAAATAAATATGTAGAAGGGATGGAAATAGTTCCTCCCGCTTGTATTGATATAGTAGTCTGCATACTTATAGAACTCGTGGTGGATGCCATGCTTCCAGCAATGGTCATCGAAAGGATGTATGCGTGTGGACCTAGGCTTGAAGGCCTGTGTGTCGGAGTTTCGACGTATAACAATACATCTGGATGATCAAAAGGGAGAGGAGAATTCGGAGCCACAATTGACTCTGAGAGCTCTTCTACCTCAATATTATCTTCCGATTGGAAGAGTACTTGATAAATAACTGGTGTGTTCCTCTCTAAATATATGGTAGTACCAGGTTTACCTTGTACACTGATGCCCCCAAGTGGAGGATTAATCTTCGATGCGCCAGCTGCCACTGGTTGAAAAACATTGGCAGAATCACTCCTATGCCTTCTAAGAGAAGGCTCTGGACTTGCAGGTGAAAGCCCATGAAGTCTACGGGACCATCTAAGTGATCTGTCAGCCACTTTGAATTATTTTAATAAGATCTTCTTAAAGACTCAAGAAAATTGAAAGCTAGGCCGACTAGGAGCACAGAACACACATTAAAAATATCCCTAAAGAATTCAGCAGTCAAACAACTTCCAAGTATTTCCACTCCAGGTGATTAGGACCGAAAACCAAAATAGAAGAAAGTGAATATAAAGGGCCTTCCGAAAATAGACTAAAGTAATTACGCCTCAGGTCTACTAGCGAAGGTATTACAGGTAGTTACGCTGACCTCCAAACAACAGCCTTTGTTGGTGCAAACCCCCAAGCTTCGCAAGGGTGCCCTCCAAAAGTATTGTTGAACATGATGCAATGTCAACCTCAGGTGCCACAGGATTCCCCTCCACAGCCACCTGTGCAGATCCCTAGGATTGGCAACTAAAGACACCAACTCATATCAAAAGCCGGGCGAAACAGTCATGAGGTAAGATCCGACAAGTAATAGAGGGGGTATCCCTCATCCTTATCTTTACAAACCCTCGTGCTTAACTCCCAGTCACGGAGCTTTCCCAGTCTCCCTAACACTATTGGATTTCACTCTTTATTCAGACTTCTATGTTTTATAATTTAGAGTGGCCTTGGAGAGTTTACTCTCCTCTCACCTAATCCAAGGCCCTAAATAAACCTAAAACTTGTTGGTGTATACTGATTGACAATATAAAAAGTTATAGTTTATTTTATTAAGCGCTTGATTTTAAGTGGTTGTTCTTTTTAAGTCAAAGGGACAATACGGAAGTGAAACTAATGGTGTTCTTATGACGGAAAAATTAATTAAAAACTAACTTATATGCAATGCACTTGTTTGTTCTTCGATGAAAAGAAACTTCTACTTGGGTTCTAAGAAACTTCTATAAAGCAAAAAAAAATTCTTTTTCTTTTCTTGTAGCAGACTTCACAATCACAAAAACTAAAAAGACTATTGATGCTCTAATGATGCAAAACTACCCTAATGCAAGGTGTACATGATAATGCAAAATTCTAGATTACTCTAAAAATAAATGAAAGCAATTTGTTTATAAGCCAACTTAAGTGTTTGAAAGGAATATGAATCTTGAACACAAAATATTTCCCAAAACAAGAAGGACTAATCAAAAAGATCCCAAATCACTCTCAAAAACCAAAAGAAACCAAACTCAAATTCGGCAAAAGAAAGCAAAAACAATGTTTTTGAAGGACTTTTATTTTTCAAAAAACAATAAAAACAACTTTTCAAAAGCACTCAAAATGCCACCAAAGACTCAAAGACTGAAAGCAAATCACAAGGAAACTTTGCAAGTTATCAATTCAACATGAATGAAAACTTGAACAAAATAGGTGTTTCAACTTGCACTAAACGATCCAAAAGCAGCAAAAAGAGCTTTGAGAAACTGATCAAGAAATCAGGAAAGACAAACTTTCAAATTCATCAACAAGAAACTTTCGAAAAGCAAGAAAAAGTGAATGGCCACAAAAATGATGAGAAGCAAAGCAAGCAAACCATAAAAATGAAGTTTGACACAAAGATTGTAAACAATCTCCTGTTCCAGAAGACTAGAACAATCAAGAACCTCTATAAGAAGCCTTGCGTGTTCAAACACAAATCATAAAACTCACTGTAAAGCAAACTGAGGCCAAAACTTTTCAAAGTAGAAGAGAATTTGTAACAGTAAGCTCACTGAAAAATTAAATTCTAAAAACAAAAACTGACCACTCAGAAACCACATAGACCAAGAAACAAATATTTCCAAGTAGAAAGATTTGAAAAAATCGTGCAAAAAATTGTATACACGACTATGTCTCTACATAGTTGCGTGTACACGTGCTTCTGTCAAAAGAAACTCGCGTATACACGGTTTCAGTTCACAGAAACAAGCATGTGTATGCTTCTCTAAACAGACAAAGGTGCATAGATGAAGTTTTACAAGAAAAATAAAAAATAAAGCCTGATGAAAAAGATCAGACTTGAAATTTGAGTTCCTACAGGAGCAGGGAATATAGCCACAGCAAGCAAACTAAGAACTGAGCCCTGATTGGCATTGAATAACCCAAACTAGGAATAACAAGATTTTTATCCCCAGCGGAGTCGCCAATTCTATTGAGGGAATAAGTCCCCTAGGGCTTTGGGTCAGAACCCTAGTAGAGCAGGAGTAATCTACAGCAAGAAACAAGCATTCAACTCAGGAAACGTGCTTAAAAAACTAACTATGTGAGGATGAACATACCCGGATGTCCTTTGTTTGGGTAGTTCCAGCCAGGGTTCAAACCCTCTGCAACTCCTGATGATCTTCGAACCTACAAATCAACCAATTCAAATACACATAGCAGCATATAGATAAATCATTGTAGTGAAATCAACTTTATATCATATAAGTAGATGGTTAGTTATACATTGAAATAGTCATTCATATATAAACCATAACAATAACATCAGATGCATAAACAAAGTCGATATCAGGAACAAGACAGCGTTTCTTTTTATTGTAGAAAACTATAATAAAACATGGAAAGAGTTCACCTGAGTCTTCCTCTTCCGGCTCCAAGCGGAACCGTCCTCTAGGTCCATCCAGTCCCAGTCTTCAACAACCTCCTTCCATAACCAATACCATGATATCTCCAAGCATGTGAGAGAATATCAACACTCAAGGAAATAAGGGTTTCCTGAACTTGGGGAAGTGCTTGAAGCACATGGATTCTTCAGACTTGATCAGGAGATAATCTCAGTATAGTAATTCTATCATTTCTCTCCTTCCTAAGGCCTTCCCATTGAAGTCTTTTTATACTTCTCCCAAATTAGTTTTTTATTTGGGAAACAGTTGGGCCACGGGCACTAGTAGGTAATCAACAGGTAAAACCCATGATCTCTACCCATATTTAAGGAAATTTAATTTTTTTAAGTGTTTTAACACATATACATGGGTTGGGTATAGACTAACCCGCGTGTACACGCTTTTAACACAAGGCAAAGTAGCGTACAGGGAGTAAAAGACTATTTTTAAAATATTTGGACCAAGTCTGGAAGGAGGGGTTGCCCTAGGCCATAAAGCAAGAATCACAAATACAAAGGGTGATATTTGGAGCTATAACATACTTGGAATCTACTCAATTAGAGAAACCATTAAAAAACCATAACATCATCCATATGAATCAACACTAGCATACACATCATGAGCAACACAGACATGACACAAAGGTTTAACTTGGAAACCCTTCTAGGAGGAAAAACACCAAAGCTTGTTTTTTTTATTGATGTAAAAATAAGAGCACCAACTCTATTACATCAATCTGTTTGTGAGCCACCGCTCATAGGAATCACTAACTCCCTTTTATTGTTTGATAGCACCCACTAGCAGGAAGCACCAACTCTCTCCTTTTGCAGACACCTAATCAGCCTACCAGAAGCACCATGTGAAGCACCAACTTCACATATTTGCTGCAAGCACCAACTTGCAACTCCCTGGATTTCTGCGAGCACCAATTTGCAGAAGGCACCAAACCCCAAGCTTTCTTTAGACACCCACTAGAGATGGAAGAACTAACTTCCTATATGTAGGCTCCAACCTGTTAGGACTCTAGGAAACTCTCATAGGTTGCAGCTCGAAGATGCCTAGTAACATATAATCTTCAATATTGTTCTCAGAACTATTGGAATGGATGATGGTTTGGATCAAGTCAGATAACCATTTCAGCTCTATTCTCACTCAAGACATGGATGAACACTCTCACCAATACAAGGCTTTAGACCACTAATGCTCAATAATTTATAAATTCAATGGATAAATGGAGAATACTGACTGTACCAACAGATTGCATACATAAACACATATGAATGGCCAGCTACAGGAAGTAAATGAGACTTGCAAATCTAATTTATCAATGTAGAGATAAGATGATAGTTATATGGCATTAGACACAGCAGAAAACCTAAATAACCTATTCAAGTGCAAGCATAGAACAAAAAAGAGAATGGACATTGAACATATAATAGCAAAAGAAAATTATATTGCTAGAATGAAGATGAGAAGCTTGAAGGAACAGAGGAGGAACAATCTCCAAAAGTTGAACCCTTGTTACATCTAGTTTTCAGCCTTTTATAGGCCTTTTACAATGCTCCTGAGCTCTCAAAGGCTCGGAGTCTTAATCTGTCTGATATGTCTTGTTAACTGATTGATTCTTTGAAGAGGCAAGCATGGCTTGGAGGTTTTTTCCTTCTGACAGAGGAATAACCACCTTCAGGTAGTTTGATGTGCTGTCTGGGGACTCTCTCATGTCGGAGATGCCCCATGATGTTTGTTTTGAGGAGCTATGATGTGGCCTTTGACATTTTTGTTTGTTTTGGAAAGTTGTGTGTGTTGTGTTGCGATGTGCTGCTCCTCGGTCTCTTTGTCAGTTTGAGGATGAACTGCGCATGCTGTGGCCCTTTCAAAGGTTTAACAATGCATGCTTTCTGTTAAAACAGAACAGTGCTACCATATTGTGAACTTCTACCTTAAACGATGACGGTTTCTGTTTTAAACAGAAAATACAGCAACACTGAGAAATCTTGCCCCTCTATGTCCTTTTCGGACTTCAAAAGTCCTTAGATATGGCTTATTCTCCTCTCGGGTCTACCCTTGCAGTGATAGCACATCTCCACCATTGATCTGGGAGTCCTAGATCCAATGGTGGTGATCCATTTCGGGCGCCTCTTTTGTACTAGAGTTAACCGCCCGATGAGGACGGTTTTCTCTCTCCTTGTCCTGGACACGTGGTGCCCACTGTATGGCATTGGCCGAAGTTTGGCCTAAACCACTTATCGCCTTTGGCTCCCCCAAAATCCTGCCGGTTTTGTCATTTTATTTGTGTTTCAAAAATGCACCAAAACATTGAAAATCATTAAAAAATGGACTTTGGCGGACTTCAAAAATTATATTTTTCACTTCCCGGACCCTTTCGGGTCTGGGCTTCATCGCAATTGGTGCTGCCCTATTTCCCTTTGTATTTCATTATATAACGAAATACATTAAAATGCATTTAAAACAGGCTTACTGCGAACCTAAAATTTTATCGAATATGCTGTATATAACCATCAGGTCCGGTTATCGGGTCGCCCATGTGTATATGCCTGCTCCCTTTGTATAGTCGATGTGATATAGTGATGCGATCAATCGCAATCGCATGTCGCTGATGCCCGAGGCCTTTTACTTTAATCATCGATGCCTCACTGATGCGACCCGCCGATCCAATCATCGAAGATTACTGATCGGTGGGTCTTGCGCCCATATTTAAATCATCCTCTCTAATCGGCCGATTGCGATTAGCCGCTTAGATTTGGGTCGTTGATCAGCCAAATCTAACGATTGGTATTCTCTCATTGTTTAAAGCCTGTGATACTTGATTTTCATTGTTTTCTTTGGTTTTTTACCTCCTGATAGTGTATTTCCGCCCTTCCAAGGGCTCTCCTCTTACGCTGATTTTGACCTTTGGATGATTTTGAGCAAACGCTGAAGATTTCAAGAGCATTTTTGGATCCCTTTGGATGACTTTTAAGAAATTTTGGAGAATCTAAGAGCATATATGGATCCAATTTTGTGCCTTTTGTCAGCGAGGCTAACATTGGCTCCTTCTGGGGATGAAATCCTCCCTGTGAGGTTTCAAGGATCACAGATCAATGCCTTTCTTGTAAAACAAAAATCAAATCTTCCTTCTAGTGTTCCATTGGGCATGGAATCTATTTTGTAATGAAATAAAAACTGAAAAAACATATTTACAATGAAAAGGCTTTAAAGCCTTAAATGAAATAAAGTTTCAAGAACCGCCCATTTACTGGGTTACCAAAAGTATCTCCTCCTTCCATACTGTGCAGAATGAATGTATTATTCTGCTGAATTTGAGCGATGACAAACGGACCTGTCCATAAGGAGTCAAACTTTCCACTATTACCTTTCTTTTCCTTAAATGCATCCCATTTAAGTACCCAATCACCAACTTGGAAAATGTCCACTTTTGCCTTCCTGTCAAAGGCTTCTTTCATTTTCTTTTGATGATCCTTTGACTTCTCAACCAGCTTCTCTCTGATCTGCTGTAGTTCAACCAAGTTATTCATTCTTCTTACCATGTCATTCTCTTCATCTTGTTCTTCTTGCAAGAACTTAACCACAGGGAGAATCAGCTGGATAGGGAAAAAAACATCAACACCATAAACCAGTTTAAATGGAGAATTCCCTATGGACTTTTTGATGGTAACTCTGTCAGCCCATAGTGCAAACTTCAACTTGGAATCCCAACTCTTTTTGTTGTCCTGTAACAGTTTTTTGATTACCCTTACCAAACTCTTGTTAGATGATTCTTCCAGGCCATTGCCTTGAGGATAATATGAGGTAGAATGCACCACTTGAATGCCCATGGATTCAGTCATGTCCACCAATTCTTTTGCCTTGAAAGTTGTTGCATTATCAGTGACTAGTATGGTTGGGCAACCAAATCTAGTGAAAATATTCTCATTCAAGAACTTTATGAGAACTTGATGATTGGCATTCTTAGTGGGTATAGCCTCAATCCACTTGGTGAAATAATCAGTGGATATTAAGATCCATTTGTGTTGGCCACTGGAATGTGGGTTGATCTCACCTATAAAGTCCAAGCCCCACTACTAGAAGGTACCATTGACATGTACTGGCTTCAAGGGCAGAGATTTTAGCTATTGTCTTCCTGCAAACCTTTGACACTTGTCACAAGATTTCACAAAAGAAAACACATCAGAGAAAAGAGTAGGCCAATAATACCCAGCCCTCAGGATTTTGTGGGCTGTGGTTTTCCAATAATGATGCCCTCCGCAGATGCTAGAATGGAACTGGTGTATGACTTCCACATCTTGTTCTTTATCTAGACATCTTAAGAGGATTCCCGATGGGTCTTTCCAATAAAGAAGATTTTTATTTATGCAGAATTTGGCTGATCTGAGTTTAATGGCCCTGGCTTGACTTGAGCTAAGCCCTGGAGGGACTTCTAGCTTTTGCAAAAATTGAACTATGCTGGAATACCATTCACAGGTGGCTAGATTTTCAGCCAGAGACTGATTCTGCTTTTGTTCTTCTGCTGCTCCCTCTGTCTGCTCATCATCTGAATTTAGACCTATGGAATTTATGTCTAACAAGCTATAATTTTCTTCATCCATAAGTTTAGCCAAGCCCTGGGCCTTGACAAGCTTTGTGGACTTCACCTCTATGTTAAACTCTATGAATTTTGCAATCCATTTAGCTCTCTTTCCATCAATATCTAGCTGAGTTAAGACATCCTTTACTGAGGCTAAAGGTACATATGCAACCACATTGGAATGAAAAATATAAATTATGAATGCCTTTAAAGATTTTATGAGAGCATAAGCTTGTTTTTCAATAAGGTCATACCTTAGTTCAGCATCCCTTAAAGTTTTGCTAAAGAAGGCCACAGGGTGTTCTATGCCTTCATCATTTTTCTGCAACAGAACTGCTGCAAGTGTATCATAAGAGGCAAAAGAGAAGATACAAAACTCCTTAGTGTAATATGGGCTAATTAGAGTGGGAGTTTCCATGATAGCTTGCTTGATGGCTTCAAAATAGCTTCTTGAAGTAAATGTCCACTTTATTTATGAACCTTTCTTCAGCATGGAAGTGATGTGATTTACTAACTCTACAAAGTTTGGAATGAACCTCCTTACAAAGTTAATCTTACCCAGGAAGAATTGAATGTCCCTTTTTGACCTTGGGATGGACAATGTCTGAATGGCTTGAACCCTTGTTGGATCAATCTTCACACCTTCCGCAAAAACAATATGTCCCAGAAGTTTTCCTTCTTCTAGAGAAAACTATGACTTCTTTGGGTTCACTGAAATTCCAAACTGTCTACACTTTAGGAAGACCTTCTTCAAATGTTGTAAATGGTCTTTGTGGCTGCTGGAGAAGACTGTTATGTCGTCAAGGTAAATAAGGACAAACTTGTCCTTCTCTCCCACAAATACTATGTCCATGGCTCTCTGAAAAGTAGCCCCAGCATTCATCAATCTGAAAGGCATCTTGGAGTACATGAAAGTGCCCCAAGGAGTAGTGAAGGTGGTCTTTTCTTGATCTTCTGGATGTACAACAACCTGTTTGTAACCTGAAAGTCCATCTAAGAAAGACATGACTCTGGCCCTTGAAACTATTTGCAACAAGTGTTCCATCTTAGGCAGGGGGTAGTTATCTTTTTTAGAGCACTTGTTCAAATTTCTGAAGTCAACACAAAGCCTTATTTCTCCATTTTTCTTTCTCATTACCACAAGGTTAGTTATCCATTTTGAATACCTTAGGGGAACTATGATTTTGGCATCCAACAGCTTCTTGATCACTTTCTCAATCAAAGGCAATAAGAGAGGGCTCATAGGTCTTAATTTCTACTTAAAAGGGGTAGTGTTCTTTTCCAGTGGAATCTTGTGCTGAATGATGTTTGTATCATAGGTTTTAAGATCATTGTATTCCCAAGAAAAAAATATCAGCAAATTGCTTCATGAGGGTGCAATACTTGAAATTCTGGGCAGAATACAAATGAGTGGACAGATTGATGTATTTTGGATGCGCTGGGCTCCCTATATTATGTTTACAAACAGAACACTCATTTTCTATTTTGGCAGGCTCATAAGGCACATCGTTATGGTCGAACAATTTCTCTAGAGGCACAAATCCTTTTGGTATATGATTACTAGGCAGCTAGACGATGCTTCCTCGGTCGACCTTGTTTTTTAGCTTGGACTGGCCACATTCTTCCATGGTTTCATTTTCTTGGTCGATGTGTGTTTCAGCAAATTCCTCAATGACTTGTAAAACCCTATTAATTTCCTCATCATATTCAAAAACTCTCCAATATTTGACATTGTCAGGCAGAGACGATCTATATTTTACCTAAACTTCATATGTCAATTTAGGAGGCAAAGGAGGAATAAACGTGCTAGCATACATAGCAAGGGAGTCAGCAAGCTGGTTCTTCATTCTCGGAATATAAGAAATGCTGAAATTATTAAAAGTGTTGGCATTATGATACAAGTGTTGTCCTTGATGGAAACTCACTCAGAGGTATGATACAGGTGATAGCAACTCAATCAGAGGACAGATCTTAGTACAGCAGGTCAAGAGAGATATATACGCAAGTTAACCTTGATGAAATCACGTATACACGCGGGTGAGAAGAACAAAAGGCGCGTATGCGTACACACGCAGGTTCACAGAAGGAAAGGCGCGTACATGTTGGAAAACTAAGTATTGGTCCGTGGTATTTGGTCCATGGTATTTCAGTATTGATCCGTGGTATTTGGTCCGAAGTGCTGACCCCTAGTATTGGGTCCAAGGTATTGGTTCTACATGGTTTTGGACCATGGTATTGAGAGAAGCCTAAACCTATATAAGGAGAAGATCATTAGGCCAAGGGAGGTGGAAGTAATGAGTGTCTGATGAAGTTTGGAGATCCAATATGCTGGTTATGGGTTTGTGATGCTTGGCTCAATCTGAATCAAGTTGGAAATGGTAGCGAAGGTATAAGTAATTATCTTTAGATCTGTACGCTGGTTCTCTCTGGTGAAAGCGCGTATACACGCGGTTTTGATATAGTCAAGTAGCGTATGCATTATGAGATTTGATGTTTCAGGTTGTTGTTTGGTTCTAGTGGTTGTTGCAGAGTTCTGGGCTCTGGTCTATGTTCTAGTAACTGTGTTTTGATGACAGGGTTTCAGTGATTCAGTATTGGGTGATTTAGAGATTGATGATGTAGGTATAAGTTGATGATTGTATTGCAGTAGTGATTGTTTTGTATTTATGGATCCAGTCTGAAAATTTATGAAACGTGGTCCCTGGAAGAAAAGAGAAGGTTGTAGTCTTCTGTAGGCCAGCACCTATGTACTAGTACTTCAGCTAGTACAAGAGCTAAGGGGGTTGTAGCTCCCTTCCAGGAGAGTCTGGAGAACGAGAGAAGGTTGTAGCCTTCTGTAGGTAGAAGCCTGCGTACTGGTATAAGACTACACCAGTACTATTGTAAAAAGAAGTTTCTTATTAAAGGAAGATAGAGATGAATTGCAGCAGGTGGTTTTCACCCACATTGGGTTTCCACCTTATATCATGGTGTTCATGTGTGCTCCTTATGTGTGATGATCTGTTATGTTTTACTGCACCTGTTTACTATTAATATGGTTAATAATGTTCTGATGCACTCATTGAAGATCAACTAATTGAATCATAAGTTTACAGGATATACGCTAGTTGCATTAAACACAGTTGCGTATATACGTAGGTGTCCTTAACTGAAGTAGCATATATGAATCTGAGTATGGAAATGAAAAAGTTATATTGATTTGATAATATTGATTCACCCCCCCCCCCCCTCACAGTATTATTTCCAACAAAAAGAATCCTTGAGCCTCCATACCTCATCTCTATATGCTTTCAGCCTTGGATGCTTTGCTTGGAATGCTTTATTGACCTACTAAATGATGAGGTCTGCATCTCCAAACACTTTCGGGCCTTTGATACCCATTTATTTAGCAGCGCTTAAGCCCAAAATCAAAGCTGCCTATTATGCAATGTTATTTGTGACCTGAAAGGTTAATTTGAAAGATAAATGAATGTATTCCTGTGTGGGGGGCACAAGGACTACACCTGCCCCAGTAGCTTCCTTAGAGCAAGCTCCATCAAAGAACATGTCCCAAATATGTGGGCCTTCTTCCTCAGTGATTTGGCAAACTAGTTTTTTAAGCTGCGTGGAGGCCAACTGGGATTCTTCAATATGAAGAATACATGCTCCAAAATCAGTGTCAACAACATAGATGGGATGATTAGTAGGGTTCTTCTCATCGTTGATGATATAAGCCAACTGTGCCTCTCTGTATAATCTCTTGCTCTCACCTCCAAAAACTAGGACAGTAGCATAAGACAAATCATTTTGTAATGATCCACCTAATCTCTTGATCCAACCTTTGGAAAGTAACATGCCAAACTTGGGGGGTACATATGCTACCACAATATCCATCATCATGCTTTTCATAGGCAACTGAGACAAAGTGATGGCTAGGTCCTTGATTAACCCCGGGCATTTCACTTTTTTAGAGTCAAAAGAAAACAGGTCATGATAAGGCTTGGTGATGTCCAGACCCAACTCATCCATGACAGCCTTGGGCATTAGATTATGGCTGGCTCTAGTGTCCATAAGGCAGTTGTGAAGGATTTTTTCATGAATCGTCAGAGAGACATAGAATGATGGGGAGTTGTCTTCACAATTTTCAATCATTGGGCTGAGAATAATAGCTGGCTTGTCATCTTGCAGATCTACATAGTCAATGGAGGCTTGGATGGCTTTAGGCTCAAGGGCCTCGAGGATGGATCTTTTGAAGGACTCATTCTTCACTAGTTCAATAAGAGGCATAGGTATTCTTAGCTTATGAAATTCTAATTGAAAACTGAAAGGAGAAGGAGACTTGTCAAGGCCTCTTACCTCATGAGCTGGAGCTTTGAGGATGATGGGATCAACTGCCGATTGCTTTTGCTTATTAGCTTGTTGTATTGCAGGGACAACAACTCTTTGAACAGGAGTCTTCTTGACATTATTCATCTTTGACCTTAGACTATATCTGTGCTGATCTTTAGTTTGCAAAATAGCTTCCCCATCCCATTCTTGGCTGATCTGGTCATTGAATAATGACTTTTCATAGGCAGCTGAGGTAAAAAAGGAAGCATTGCCTTTGTCTTCCAGACAATGGATCTCATCATCTTCTTCAAACTGCTCTTCTTCCATGACTGTATTTTGAAAAGGAGCCTTCACCCTTTGGTCTTCATTGGCATCTTTGTTTCTTTGCAAAATCTGCAACTGCTCATTAGTTCTTCTATATGGATTTGGATTTGGATTTCTAGGAGCAAAGGTATTAGGCACTCTTCCTTTCCATGGGTGCTACTCAACCTTTAATTTGGAGATTTCAAAGGCTAATGCCTCTATCATTTTGGTCATTTTATCTATCTTAGGATCAGAGGATGATGAAGACTCGCCCCTCTGTCATCTTCTATCAACATTTCCCTTGAGGTTCTCTACAGCCATGATGTTTGATTCCACTTCCAAGGTTGCATCCTACATGTCATCTAAAGTAGCACATCGCCTCTCCCTCAATAGTAGGCAGAAGTTAGAATCAAAAGCACTGGCATAAGTGAGTTTACCAAAAGTAGTAGTGGGTTTTACTTCAGCTGGTATCTTGTTATACATACAGTTAAACCTCTTATTAAAATCAGACAGCAACTCACCATTTTCCCTCTTTAAGTTCCCAAACTCAGTGTGGTAGTAGAGGAGATCCTTCTTATCCCCCCAATGCTTTAGAAATGCATCATCTAAAGCCTCAATATCTGTTATAGATCTTGGGTTTAGTTCTCTAAACCATTTTCTAGCCTCTCCATCTAGGCTTTGGACAAAGACTCTCATCCACACATCATCTTCACTAATGTCTAGATTATCAGCATAGCTATAGAATGACTCAAGATGTTCTTCAGCAATAACACCTTCAGTCCCAGTGAACTTAGGCCTATATTTCTGATATTCTCCAGTAGGCATGGCATTCAAAGGAGTGGGCAGTATTAGAGGTCCATACCTAGCAGCTATGATTCTTTCCATTTTGGTAGGTGCTTGTGGACCTGCCATAGTTGTGGTGGCTAAAAGAGTACTGGCAATCTGAATGATAGAGGGTTGAGGAGTGATTGATAAGACTAAAGGAGTATGATGGATAGGAGGTGAGGTTTCCTTTGGGCTTAAAGCAAAAGGAGAACCTAAAGAATAAGGAGCTTTATGAATCTCTGAGAGTTTTTCTTCACTGCTAGTATTAGATGCTATACTCTCAACATGTATTTGTTCTATTACAGGTCATTCTTGAAGAGATATAGGAGATTGTTTAGGTTTACCTGAACCTAATGCTCCTTTCTGCAATACCTTTCTCTCTTTGATGATTTTTTCAGGGTCAGGTACTGGGTCAGCTTGTAGCTTCTAAGGATTTCTCTAAGTATGCCTCACAAACTAAGCCAGAACTATGAAGTGGAGTCGCCAAGAGGTTCGGCCTCCAGTAGAGTCGCCAGATAGATGATTACAACCAAAAAAGTGCCTAGACTTTGTCTATCATCAAAGTTGGATCTATGTTGTTTCCCAGGGAAGCTGAGCTTCAGTTTCCTCTCCCCGGCAACGGTGCCAATTATGTTAGGACTCCAGGAAACTCTCCTGGGTTGCAGCTCAAAGATGCCTGGTAACATATAATCTTCAATATTGTTCTCAAAACTATTGGAATGGATGATGGTTTGGATCAAGTCAGATAACCATTTCAGCTCTATTCTCACTCAAGACATGCATGAACACTCTCACCAATACAAGGCTTTAGACCACTAATGCTCAATAATTTATAAATTCAATGGATAGATGGAGAATATTGACTATACCAGCAGATTGCATACATAAACACATATGAATAGCCAGTTAAAGGAAGTAAATGAGACTTGCAAATCTAATTTATCAATGCAAAGATAAGATGACAGTTATCTGGCATTAGACACAGCAGAAAACCTAAATAACCTATTCAAGTGAAAGCATAGAACAGCAAAGAGAATGGACATTGAACATATAATAGCAAAAGAAACTTATATTACTAGAATGAAGATGAGAAGCTTGAAGGAACAAAGGAGGAACAATCTCCAGAAGTTGAACCCTTGTTACATCTAGTTTTCAGCCTTTTATAGGCCTTTTACAATGCTCCTAAGCTCTCAAAGGCTCGGAGTCTTAATCTGTTTGATATGTCTTGTTGACTGATTGATTATCTGAAGAGGCAAGCATGGCTCGGAGGTTTTTTCCTTCTGACACAGAATAACCACCTTTAGGTAGTTTGATGCACTATCTGTGGGATCTCTCATGCTAGAGATGCCCCATGATGTTTGTTTTGAGGAGCTGCGTTGTGGCCTTTGATATTTTTGTTTTTTTTGGACAACTGTGTGTGCTGTGTTGCATTGTGCTGCTCCTCGGCCTCTTTGTCGGTTTGGGGATGAACTGCGCATGCTATGGCCCTTTCAAAGGTTTAACAATGCATGATTTCTGTTAAAACAGAACAGCGCTGCCATATTGTGGACTTTTGCCTTAAACAATGACTGTTTCTATTTTAAACAGAAAACACAGCAACACTGAGAAATCCCACCCCTCTATGTCCTTTTCGGACTTCAAAAGTCCTCAGATATGGCTTATTCTCCTCTCAGGTCCACCCTTGCAGTGATAGCACATCTCCACCGTTGATCTGGGAGTCCTAGATCCAACGGTGGTGATCCATTTCTGGTGCCTCTTTTGTACTAGAGTTAACCACCCGATGAGGGAAATTTTCTCTCTCCTCATCCTGGACAAGTGGAGACCGTTGTATGGCATCGGGTGATTTTTGGCCTAAACCACTTATCGCCTTTGGCTCCCTCGAAATCTTGTCGGTTTTGTCATTTTCTTTGTGTTTCAAAAATGCACCAAAACATTGAAATCATTAAAAAATGGACTTTGACGGACTTCAAAAATTATATTTTTCACTTCCTGGACTCTTTCGAGTCTGGGCTTCATCGCAATCAACGCTGCCCTGTTTTCCTTTGTATTTCGTTATATAACGAAATACATTAAAATGCATTTAAAACAGGCTTACTGCGGACCTGAAATTTTATCGAATATGTTGTATATAACCATCGGGTCCGGTTATCGGGTTGCCCATGTGTATATGCCTACTCCCTTTGTATAGCCGATGTGATATAGCAATGCGATCAATCGCAATCGCATGTCGTTGATGCCCAGGGCCTTTTACTTTAATCGTCGATGCCTCGCCGATGCGACCCGCCGATCCGATCATCGGAGATCGCTGATCGGCGAGTCTTGCGCCCATACTTAAATCATCCTCTTTGCTCGGCTGATTGCGATTAGCCACTTAGATCTGGGCTATTGATTGGCCAGATCTAACGGCTGGTATTCTTTCACTATTTAAAGCCTATGATACTTGATTTCCATTGTTTTCTTTGTTTTTTTACCTCCCGATAGTGTATTTCCACCCTTCCAAGGGCTCTCCTCTTGCGCTGATTTTGACCTTTGGATGATTTTGAGCAAATGTTGAAGATTTCAAGAGCATTTTTGGATCCCTTGGGATGATTCTTAAGAAAATTTGGAGACTTTAAGAGCATATATGGATCCAATTTTGGGCCTTTTTTCAGCGAGGCTAACACAAACCACACTCAATTAGGAACTAATGTTCTTTGTATATGGCATCTACTCTACCTGATATTATCTATATTCAACTCAGTAACCTGTCCTCTACTCATGCCATGCTGCACTCTGTACTCTGCTCACTATGTAGCAACACATTGTACTCATTCCTCTACTATGAACAACATAATATCAGCTCTCGGCCTTCTTCTTCTGCTCTAGCACTTTCAATATCTTTCCTATTCAGATGAACTCTTAGCCTCTTCTCTACATCACTGGTTCACTCAGCCTCACACAACAGCATCGACCCACTCAACCTCTTTTCTCTGCATCATAGGCACACACAACCTCTTTCTCCAGCCCAGGCACACTTGGCCTCTCCTCAAAAGTACACTCAAACCTAGAGCTTTGCACACAACTCTCTCAATAACATTTCATTCCCCCACAGTTGCTCAACTGTAATCCTAGTCTTTGTTTCACTAAAACATAGTGATCGATGTTGTCTTTATCAACCATTCACACTACCTAAGTGTACCCCTTCACTTGGCACTCCTTCCTATTGTTGCATCTAATACATAGACATTGCAGCTTCATTAACCACTAAGAATGGGCTACATTCTCTCACCCATTGTTTCTACATTAAAATGAGAATCGGCACCTAAGTGTTCCCATGCTGAGACATAAATCCTTAATCAAATTACACACTCCAACAAGGCTCTTGTTCTGTTTGTGAATAAATCTCTTTTCCCTAAGGTTTTGATCTTCATTCAATTCCTCATAGTATGCAACCAAGATTAGGGATGGCTTGTCTCAACTCATGACAGACTCCATTATTTCATCATGTGCAATCGTGGTCCTATCTGTTCTTCAAGCCAGGAGTTTCTGCAGTTGCCATTATTCCGAGGTTCTGAAATTCAGGGTTCCAATATTCCGACCTTCTAACGTCTTGATATTCTGACCCTCCAACGTCCAGAGACTCTGACCCTCTGAAGTTCCTAAGTTCCGAAATTTGGGGTTCTGATATTCATCCTTCTTCCAATATTCTACTTTCCCTGGTTCCGAAGATCCAAAATTCTGAAATTTGGGGTTCCGATATTCTGACCTTCTGATGTCCCGAGATTCCGACCCACCGAGTTCCTGAGACTCCGACCCTCCGAAGTTTCGAGACTCCAACCCTTTGAAGTTCCAAAGTTCTCAAAATCAAGATTCTGATATTTGGCCTGCTTCCTTGGTTCCGAGGTTTCGAAATTCAGCCTCCTCCTAAGGAGTTCAAGACCCTTACTTCGACTATCAATAACTTTTGATCCCAAGATCCATTTATGGACTTCCAAATACCATTGGAAATCCTTTTCAAAGCACTTTCCAGTTTAGAAGGTTTGATGAAATCCTGGAGCCCATTTTCTACCTGAAACATGGCTGCAAAATCTTTGTCATTCTTTGCACCTTGACTCTTCTTCTTTTTCCTATAATACTTGACTCCCAGGCCATCAAAATAATTTTTTTTATGGATTTTCCAATAGACATTCTATTGTGGTGATTCTCTACCAGAGACTGCAGCAACTATGGGACTCCCCCAGAACAAACATGCTCACCTCAATGCTAGTTTTGTTGACATCAATGCCAACATACTTGCTATTTGTCAGGAAATACCAACTTCCCAACACGTCTCCCAGCATGGATGTTGACATCAATGCAAACACACTTACTACCACTAACCATCTAGATAATGCCAATTGTCCAACAACCACCATCATCATCAAGGGGGAATTAATAACTAGATCACACAATCATTTGCGCCACCAAGGACCACACCTCATTGGCACCAATTTAAGCCATTTTTTTTTATATAATATCCTGCAAACCATATCAATCAAGTTTATTAGGATTCAAATCGAGGTGGGTAGCATTAAAACCGTTAGTTGCAACCACTTAGGTTTCCCTTAATAGACTATTAAATAAGATTATTATTAGTATTATGAGTTATTAGTGATGATGATGATGATGATTAAGTTTGGTCTATCAAACCTTAAGAAAGGTAAAGATATATTTCTTTAGAATTTTATTATGTTCAAAAATCATTAAGAAAATCATTCCAAGATTATCATAGTTTTGATGACTTAAGAGGTTAGGAATGCCAATATTGTAACACATATTTTGAAATTGGGTTCTAATTTAGGTGTACTCAATTGTCTTAGTGTCACAAAGATGATAGATTCTTACATCCCATTATGTTTTGGGAATTAGTATTAAAAATTAAATATTTTGAATTGGAGTAAAAAAATCTAAAATTTGAACTTCTATGTTTTTAATTAACAAATTATTAGAATTGCATATTTTAACTATTGAGATTGTAAATCCAAATCTTTTAGAAGTATTTTAAAAAAATTACCGTAAATCCGTTAAAATTTACAAAAATTGTTAGAATTGCATATTTTAATTATTGAGATTGTAAATCCAAATATTTTAGAAGTATTTAAAAAAAAAAAAAAAAAACATTGAATTAATTGGGCCAAGAGGCATTGTCCAACTTAATATGGAAGAGATGTTGTAATTTCCTATTATGTTATGTAAACTTTTTGGTTCGATCAAATAGAAATAAAATAAAATTAATAGACTCCAGGTTCTTACAACCCATGGTTTTGTCCATGGTATTTATTGTGATGAAGCCTATTTAAAGGCCTACGAAAATCTATTATGGAATGCAGGAGTACCAACTTAGATCCATCTAAAATCTATTATGGAATGCAAGAGTACCAACTTCGATCCCTCTAAAATCTATTGTGGAATGCAAGAATACCAACTTATATCCATCTAAAATATATTATGGAATGAAAGAGTACCAACTTCAATCCCTCTAAAATCTATTATGGAATGTAAGAGTAACAGCGTAGATCCATCTAACTCTAGACTTGATTCCTCTCGGGGCTTAGTTAATTTAAGATAAATCTAAACTGGTTTATATATTTAAAAAATGAATATACATGTTTGGTTTGTTTAATTAAAAGTACAATAAAACATCAATAATCTTACTCTTGGTGTTAAACTTTGCACTATAAAAGAAGTTTTCACCTCAAGAGATTTGATCATCTTGATGGATCTATACTGCCTCTTGGCTCTTGATGATGGTGGTGGTTAATGTCCACTGAGACCAAACTTTGGTCTATCGGACCTAAAGAAACAATTATTTAGTTTGATTTAAAATCTTATTCCTATGCTCAAAGACCTTGGAGAGAAGCCTCCCGAGCTCACTATAATTTTGACATCGTAAAAGGCTAGGAAGGTCAGTATTGCAACAAAGATTATGAAACTAAGATGTGTAAGCATGTTCGTGTTTAACTTGGAGTTGACACGTGTCCCTTTAAAAAAACAAGAACAAAAAAACATTAGATATAATAAAAAACAAAAATATATCGACGTGTCTGATTTGTTTAATTAAAAATATTATAAAACATAAATAATCTTTGGCCATACTAAGGAGAAGGGATAAAAATATTTCACTCACTCTCAACCATAAATAAAATATTTATCTATGAGATATAATAAAAAGAAATTAATACACATATTTGGTTTGTTTAATTAAAAGTATAATAAAACATCAATAATCTCATTTTTTGTGTTAAATTTTACACTCTAAAATAAGTTTTCACCTTAAACACTCTAAAATAAATTTCACCTTAAAATCTTTCAACTTTTACTAACTTCATAATTAAGATAAATCTATACTGATTTAAATAATAAAAATTTATCATATCATCCATAATTACATAACTGAATTCCAATAATTAATATAAAACATTTAAAATTATTTCATTTCAAAAACTCTATTATTAAAAATAAAAATTAAATATTACCACGTGGAAGTATCACAACACACCAAAAAGGTATACGCTATTATTAGAAAAATAGATGGACCATCAATAAAACAAAGGTCACCTCCATGAGAAACTGTGGATTACGGATGCAAATTATGGACGATAATGAGTGTTTATGCCTTTGAAGAAGAGGGAGGAATTTTAATGTTTAAGACGCTAAAAATAATTAAGAGGGTCTAGTTATATGAATTTTGTATTTAGTTTTTTTCATGACAATGAGATGTGAGATTTTAATTTTTTAATAAATTAACTTAAAAATTAATTTTTTAAAATATTTAGAAGTGAACGTTGCAAACTACACTGGATAATGAAACTCCCCTTAGACTCGGGTCACATGGTTAGACTCAGGTCACATGGTTCATCCTCCAGGTCACATGGTTGATCCTCCTTAGTAAAGAGAATTTTGATTTGGTTTTTTCTAATATTTTCGTTTTATTTTATTGGAAAAAAATATTTTTGGGTTTGGTTATATCAATTATTTAATTTTAAAAAGTTTGTTTCTCCATGAGGGTGCTTTTGAATGACAACCCAACCCTTGTACATTGTTCATCAACCTTCTTATTCAAATGAGTTTTACATTTGGTATTTTAACGACGTTTGAGTATAATTTATAATCTTATAAAGTTTTCTCCACAACTGCTTTGGCAATTTGAGTTGATGAGTTGGGTAGTTTTACAATTAGTGATTCTCTATTATGTTTTATAATTTAATTTTTATTTTGGTTTTTCTCTATTGGAGTTATTTTTTTAATTTTTCTTTACTAGAGATTTTTGTTTTTGTTTTTGTTTTTAATTTATTTTTTCAATTCTTTATTGGTGTTGCTAATTTTTTCAAATTCACTACTTTCTCATGAAGAATGGATTATCCCATTCCTCATCATCCCAACTCATGTCCTTATCTCTCTAATTTCATGTTTTCTAGTTTTCGGCAGTTTGCTACTCACATCAAGATCTAGTTCTTCTTCAGGGCATTGAAGTTATCGTGACCAAAGGTAACAACCTCTTCCAAGGGCAAACTAGGAGTTAAGAGGTCTGCAATTGCCTATTGTAATAATACTTCGTATGCATTTTGTAGGAAAATCAACAATGTATAGCATGAGGCTTACGTGGAATAATGTTTTATTTCTAATGCAGAGGTGGAGGAAAATGTGGGATATTGGATCCTCGACATAGGGAATGTTTATACTAGGAAAACCATATACTTCCAAACTATAGACTTGTATTGGCAATTCAAAATGATTATGACAAAGTTTTCGTGGAATGATCCAAAGCTCAGTGATAAATTATTCTCGGCATTGATGAAGTACAATTCCAACTGAAGAAATTGGATACCAAGGTTTCTCCCCTAGCAAAGAAACTTGGTGATTTGAAGTTCTTTGATTCTAAGGACATGATTGACCCTAATGCTATTTAGGTGGAGTTTCCCATGAAGAAATTGGATACCAAGGTTTCTCTCCTAACAAAGAAACTTGGTGATTTGAAGTTTTTTGGTTCTAACTTTCAAAAGTAATGATATAAAAAGAATAATAATACATCTCCAAACCTGTGATATGGACAAAAGATATACGTATCTTTTAAAGTTCATTATCCATTCCTCTTTATTCCATACCATTTTCTCTTTGCCTTTTCTTTAGTCGTCCATCAGAATTCGAATTCCCTTTTCACTTTCTCACTGCACATCAGAATTCGAATTCCCTTTTCACTGCACATCAGAATTCAACTGTGGATGGGAACAAAGGTTTGGTCTCTACATTCTTTAGTTGTTGATGGAGACCGGGGATTGGTCTCTGCATTCTTTCGTGGTTGATGGAGACGAAGGGATGCTCTCACTCTTTAATTGTGATGGAGACAGAGGGAAATGAAGGCTTGCTTGCTCTCTAAGATCAATGCCTTACCAAACAAAGAGTCGTTCTCATGGACAAGATGCTTCTCCGACATAGAATTTAAAACAAGGAATGTGCTAAACAAACATAAATGAATGTGTCATGACAATTATTTATTTATTTAAGGCTATTTGTTTACTTTATGATAATCGGATTTGATTTGTAATATCATCATCATGTTCAAATAAAATTTAATTATTTAAAATAATTTTCAAACATTTTTAACTTATTTTTTCAAAATTACAATGTAAGTTTAGCTAACCATTATTCCATTTGATAATGAAATCATAATTATGGGAGAAGAATCATGTGGTATTCAAAAGTACGTGGCCTTTAACTTTATACATAAAGCCTAAATGATTGAACTCCGTGTTGTTCAATCTTATATTGAAGAGGAAGAAAGCCACACTTGTTATTTTCACAATCTATTGATAATAATAATTTTTTGTTGAATTTTAATAACTAATGAATATTGGAAAATAAAAATAATTGAATTTTAATAACTAATTGCATTACATGTAGGTTAATTAAATTAAAGGTATTGGAAACTAAGTTTAAGGTATAGGGTTTTGTCTGTTACAATGGCTTAGGTTTTTCTTTAGCTTAGAAGGCAATATTTCCTCCACTCTAATCCAGTTTTGTATAGCCTCTCTCTTTTCTCTAAGGTCATTTTCTCTTACTTTTTCTTTTAGGACTTCAATTCCTCCCTGGTGATTTTGTTCCAAGCTTGGAAACAACTAGCTCCAATTCCATAGGTATCCCACTCCTCTGGTTTGCCCAATGGACACCCATCTTAGTGACTATAGGAAGTCTAGGGGAGAAAATTTACATAGGTCTTGTTCTTTGATTACCAATATGGCCAACGATTATATATTTAGTTCTCTTCCTCCAATTGGTAATATGAATGAAGCTTCTTTTAAGGATATTTTGAAGAGAATTCCTCATTCTCCCCATCTCCTCATCGGGAAGCTCGTAATCACTATTCCCATAGTGGAAGATGTTGCTTTTCAGGATTCCTTCTACCATTCAAATGGGTTTTCATGTCATTTCAACAGCCTTGGTCTCACTTAGTTGATTTACACAAATGCATTTCGGTCTCTTAGAAGCCTCAGTTAAAAGAAGACTCTTTATTTACCCTATGCAAAGGGTTGCTTCATTGTTGAGTTTGAGCTTGTTGAATACAAGGATTTGATTTTAAAGTTTGGTCCTTGATTTTAGGGAAACTTTGGTTTATGCATGAAACCTTGGACTCCTTCCTTCGATATTCTAACTAATTCTCTCTCCTTGGCTCCTTTGCATGTCATGCTTCCAAATCTACCATTGTATTTATGGGGTTTTTCCTCTCTTCGAGTGATTGGAAAATATCTTGGAAGATATTAGTATAAAAGTACCAAAACAAAGAGATAGAGAACCACTACATATGCTCACATATGTGTTGATATGGACTTTAGCAAAGGTTTACTAGTATAAGTAATTTTTCAAGGTGAAACTACTCTTAGAACAAAAAACTAAAATATGGACATGTTTCTTTTCATTGTATGCTTTGAAACAGGGAAGTTAGCAACAAATTGCACAAAAGGGCCAAGGATAGCTAAGAAGCAACAACGAAAGGAAACCTAGAAGGTTGGACAAGGAAACCTAGTAGGTTGGACCCAAGGAAGAACATAAATTAATTTCCAAGGATGATCCACCTATTCCAAGCCTTCTTATAGAAGAAATAAAATTGGATTTAGATGAAATTAGCAATAGCTCATTAGAGATCGAGCATTCAAAGGATATTTCCTCAAATGAAAACCCTTCATCTCAACAAGAATTGACACAATGAGGTTCAATGGAATCTTAGAATGTAAAACCTCTTAAGGAAATTTATGAAGGTTGGGCTAAAGAAGATGAGATACACTAGCAATTATAATCCCTGAATCTAGACAATTTGGGAAAGGCGTGAATAGCAAGAATCTTATCAAAGACAAGGGAAATTTGGACAGCTTTCATAAGGAAGAAAAAATATCCCTCAATGGCACAATCAATGGTGACAAAAAATTGGGCCCATAATCCAACCTATTCATGTAGTTTTTTGTTATTTATTGCGTCAACAATTTGTCAAAATTTACTCATGTAAGAAATATAGGGATGAGTTTTTTATGGTCATGAGTATTTTAAGTCACTTAGCAAATAAGGAACTCGCAATTTTTCTTGAAGCACAAGGATAGTAATTTTTGTAATACCACTTGATGTGTGCTCTTTGCAAAGGTTTTTACTTATACAATTATTTACCATTTATTGTTAAAAAAATATTATTGGGATTTAACTAGAAAATTTTAGAATTGCCAAGAAAAAAGTTTTAAAGTTGAATATTTCATAGTCATATTTATCATGAACATTACCAAATAACTAAAAATATTCAATAGTGAATTATATATATATATATATATATATATATAAGAAAAATCTTGCAAAGGAAATTTGAATACTCCCCAGTACCTTCTCCCTCCCCCCCGTGCCACCCCCCCCCCCCCCCCCACACACACACACCGGGGAGCTCACTTGGCAATCTTGTGAAAAAAAGAAGTAAATATGAGAACTTATCTGAAATCCTGATTAACTTTTTAAAAGTGTTTGCATGTATTTATAATCACTCTTAAAAATAACTCAATTTAAAAGACATAGGCAACTTGAAAGGAAACTACAGAAAATAAACATTAACAACAAACCACATAAGAGAAAATGACACTAGCATGTTGATAACGGATTTCGTCTATCTTCAAGCCTACATCTTCGGGCCCGATCTTCAGTGAGGATGCATCTTTAATAAAAATGCTCAAAAATGCTTGTACATCAAAATATAAGCTCTAACTCATCAAAATAATGCCACCAGTTCATTTAGAATGCCTCAAAACCCTTGCTTAGGTTCTTCCCGTGCTCAAAAAGGTCACCAAATGGCCACAATAAGCCAAAAACTTTCTCTGTTGCAACTCAAAAGGACTTGGCACTGTAAAATATTCGACAAATGAACCTGTGGCTCAATGGTTGAGCTCCTAAGTTATAAAGCCCTAGGTCTCGGGTTCAATCCAAAATGAGATTTATTTGTCTTGATATATCATAGGTTGGTTGTATTACATATATGGCAAATATTAAAAAATTTAAAAGGATATGGTGGTGGGGTCAAAGAGCCTGCCACTCCATCATACCATAATACAACAAATAACATTAAAGTTTATGGCCCTAGGTTATTACCACCTTACATATCCACTCATACTATGTCGTCACTAATGTTGGCTTTGTTAACCAATAACATGGATATGGTAGAGCCGCCAGATATGGCGGGCTCTTTCAATATCCATTCCCCCCATATATGGCGTCGATATAATTTAAATATAATATCTCCACTACACTTAACAAGTAACACTGGTGGTGTAGTGGTAATGTGCAAGATTATTTGCAAGAAGGTAGTTGGCTCAAATCTCATCATGTTCACTGGTCAATCCATAACAAATTATGGCCAGTGTGACAAGGTCACATGGCCTTTCCTGAGTGGGCCACGTGTTGCCTAAGGATTGGCCCAAATTCAACCAACCAGAATCTGCCACTTGGTTGTTGGAACCATGAGCCTCGAACCTCGATCTGGAACCTTGACCTGACCATTGACCTGTTGAACCTTGAGCATTGATCATTGACTTTGGCTTGACAACCTTTGACATTTTGCCCTGCTTGGACTTGAACTTTGGTTGGCTATAACTTCGTCATACGATATCCTTTTTCACCCGTTCAAGTTGCGTTGGATCTAGAACGATGAAATCTATGCAATGGAGCTAGTTTGAAAATCATTTGACAAATTTTATTTTCGAGCATTTTCCAGAACTTTGAGCATCTTGTGGATCCTCTAGGTCGCTCCTAGATCATTTCAGATAATTCCTCCCCACTAAGACCTTTTGTACCATCAAAAGGATTTATACATTGTTTGAAGGTGAAGACAATGTCTCTCCACCTGCCTGATATATTTAGGCCAACTTGTTATGAATTTGTACATGTTACTCATCCACACAATCAACAGTACAACATAAAAATTTCAAAGCACACTGTTACATTTTCCATCGATATCTACATCCATGGTTTTTTTTATCAACCACATACTGTTGAATATAAACAAGTTGAATAACAACACTGAACATACTGACATAAATGAAATTGTACCCTGCTAACTCTTCATAACTGGAACACAAATCAACTTATCACACAATGATACTTGTTGTACAATTTCATATTTCTTAAGCACATCTTTTTTATTTGTTTTAATTATTTTATGCTTAAGTCTCATTGATGGTACAAATAGTTTTACTTGTATAAGTTTCCTCTTTAATTGTTCCACTGTTTGAAAATATTTGTTTGCCTTTATAGGATGAGAATTCACAATATACTCAGTCCCCCTTTTAAATAAGTGATACTAATTTTTTTTCCTATAGAATATTTCTTTCTAATCACATAAATATGGACTACCTAATACCATTCCACATGAATCTAGTGGTACTACATCACATGTTACCTTATCCACAAATTGAGATGTAATTGCAAATTGTAACACACACTTCTTAGTTGCTTGTAATTTATGACTTTACTCATCCAATTCAACGTATAAGGTTTATGATGCATTTTAGTTTTTAACCCCAACTGCTTAACAATTTCCTCAGAAATTAAGTTAACTTGAGATCCATTATCAATTAAAGTGTCGATCTTAGTTTTCTTCATAATGACCCTTATGTTAAATAACTTGCATCTCTTCTTATCACAAGAATTATCAAAAGCAATACCATCATCAGATTTACCTACTAAACCTATTGCAATTTGAGCCTCATCACCTAATTCTGAACCCAAATTTGTTGGCACTATTGCTGTGGTAACTTTTTTCTTAACCTTATTTCCTTTAGGCCACTTTGGTCACTTATCATGGTGTAGTTTCCAGCAATTCTCTTCATCATGCCCTTCCTTCTTGCAATGCTTGCAAGAGAGCTTCTCATCTTCCATCTTAATGGAATTTGTCCTCTTGGATTTTCCCTTTCCTTTGCCCTCTTTTATGGACATTGATTCCGATGATACACCAACTCTAGATTTTCCTGCTTCAATGTAAGTTTCTTGAACAACCACTTCATCCAAGTTAGTAGGACTACACATGAATATGAATATATTCAGGTAATCCTCTAATATATTTCATTAGAGTTTCTTGTGTATGTAAGGGAATATCAAGCATTAATTCCTTCTTACGAAATTCATCTGTGTATTCCTGCACTAATTGTCCTTTCTTAACTTTAAGACTTTTCCATTCTATTAAGGCTTTCTCCTTATATCCCAATGGGTAGAATTTCATTCTAAGCGCAAAAAAAAAAAATTTAAATAAATAAAAAAAAAAAAAATCATTCCATGGTGAAAAAATCTTACCAATCTGTTGAGCCCCATGCTGTAAATTACTCTGTCAACATATGAGTGTTATGCCTTCCAGAAGAAGAGGATCCAATCAAATCTTGATCACATTGTCGGAAATATGTTGCACACTACAATGCACCTCCATCTGTCTAATCCAGTTATCAAGTTTCCCAACATTGATTTCACCATTATACATGGGTAAGTCGAATTTCACATCCAATTTAACCAAAGGTTTTGGAGAAGATGGTTCAGGTTGACCACCAAAAAGAGAAGAGAAAGGATATTTTTTATCATCATTAGTTTCTATCTTTTTACCTAAATCAGATGGTCCTTCATCTTTAGTCTTTTTAGAATGTGATTCCTCTTGGGATTATCTTCCTCTTTCGCCTTTTTGAACTCATGGTACATCTCCTCAACCATGGATCACAAGGTCATGAAAGCATCCACAAAGCCTGCATCAGATCTGAAAGGATGATCACCTCTTCCTTCTTCAGCCATCTCTTCCCCTCAAGTTGTCCTTCTTCTCGAGCCAACTTCTGTATCTTCTTCAACAAGTCATCCTTCACCACGTCCCATATTTTCTTCTAGTGATCATGCACACTTAAACCAAACTATCAATAACCACTCAGATACAAATTGATCTGAAATCCCGATCGAAATTGATACTAGTTCATTAATTTTTAAAAGTGTTTGCATGTATTTAAAATCACCATTAAAAAGAGATCAATTTAAAAGACATAGGAAAATTGAAAGGAAATTGCAACAAATAAACATTAACAACAAACTACACAAGAGAAAATGATAGTAGCATGTTGATAACAGAGTTTGGTTATCTTCAAGCCTACGTCTCTGGGCTCAATCTTCAGTGGGGAGGCATCTTTATTAAAAATGCTCAAAATTCTTGTACATCAAAATATAAGCTCCAAATCATCAAAATAATTCTACCAGTGCATTTAGAAGGCCTCAAAACCCATGTTTAGGCTCTTCCCGCACTCAAAAAGGTCTCCAAATGGCCACAATAAGCCAAAAACACTCTTTGTTGCAACACAAAAGGACTTGACACCATAAAATATTCAAAAATGAACATGTGACTCAATGGTTGAGTGCCCGGTTATGAAGCCCTAGGTTGGGGGTTCAATCCACAATGAGCAAAAAAAAAATTATATGTCTGAGGTTGGTTGTATTACATATGGCAAATATTAAAATTTTCAAAAGGATATGGTGGCGGGGTCAACGGACCTGCCACCCCACCATACCATAATACAACAAATAACATTAAAGTTTATGGCACTAGGTTGTTAAAACCATACGTATCTGCTCATACTATGTCGTTGCTAATGTTGGCTTCGATAACCAATAATGTGGATATGGCAGAGCCACCAAATATGGTGGGCTCTCGCCATATCCATTCCCCTACATATGACGCCCATATACTTTAAATATAATATCTCTGCTACAATTAACAAGTAATACTGGTGGTGTAGTGGTAAGGCGTGAGATTGTTTGCGAGCAAGTTGTTGGTTTGAATCTTGTCGGGTTTATTAGTCGATCCATAACAAATTTTGGCCAATGTGACAAGACCATGTGGACTTTCCTAAGTGGGCCCCATGTTGCCTACAAATTGGCCCGAAATCAACCAACCAGAATTTTCCACTTGGTTGCTAGAACCATGAGACTGGAACCTTGACTTGATCGTTGACCATTGACTTTGAATTTTTTCCCTGCTTGGACCTGAACTTTGACTAGTTGCAACTTCATCATACTATATCCTCTTTCGCTCATTCAAGTTGTGTTGGATTCAAAACGATGAAATATATGCAATGGATTTGGTTTAAAAATCATTTGACAACTTCGATTTTTGAGCATTTTCCGAAACTTTGAGCATCTTTTGGATCCTCTGGGTCACTCCTTGATCCTTTCGGACCAAGTACAGGGTCCTGTGTTCAAATCCTCAATGGCTTACCCATGGCCATGTGATGGGGGGCAAGCACGGTTCGCATAGGGGATATACAAGTAGTGGTTGAAATCACCAGGTATCATGTGAGTATGAGATCAGATTAGTTTCCAATTCCTTTAAATAAAAATTAAAAAATAATAAATAATAAAAAAATTGAGTTCCTCTTTGTATTTTAAACCGACAAGCATTTCTCTACCTTTCACAAATGGTACCAATATAAACTTGTAACTCACTTCCTTACATTTCGAACCCCCAAGAACTAATCTACATTTTGTGAATGGTACCAAATGTAAACATGTTTCCCTAGTCCTGACTTCATGAACCCTTGAAAACTTCTTTGCTTGCTATAAATGGTACCTAGTGTAAACCCATTGCTTAAGTACCTCCCCACATTTTGCAAATGGTACCCAATATAAACCCGTTAGCACTAATTACGACACTTGACCCAAGAAAGACATAAAGTGGCACCCAAAAAAAAACTAGTGCAAGGGATCAACCCCAAAATCCTTACATAAAACTCAAAACACTCAATTAGTCATATTAACACAAGTTTTCATTAACAAACCATCCAAACACCTAAAATAGCCTCTACATTTTCCAAAAATCCACTTAATCCAATATTCCACTAATATAATCTCTTAATTACAATACCAAATTTTACTCTAAATATCTAAAACTTTAATGAAAACTAATCCTTCTAAAACTATCTTCAACCTAAAACCTATTACTACCCACCAAACTTGTATCTATTCATATCAATCTTTCTGATGCCCACTTTTTCAAAAACACAAGCCTTTTATTATACCATTTATTAAACTATTTTATAAAAAAGTAATCAATAAAGTTATTTATAAGAATCTAGCTAGTAATTAAACAGTTTTATATAATAAACAATGTAATTGAAATTTTATTTTTAAAAACTATAAAGATTAAAGTTTAAACATGAATAATATTAAAATTATTATTATATCACAAATTAAGGATAAATTGTGATATGATATAATAATGATAAAAACATAAAAGAAAAAAAAATAAAAATAAAAATTCAAATGTTTATATATCTGCATTTCAGAATAACCCATAAGCCCAATTACAACCAAGTCACAAAGCGGGATGCTTACACCATCTTCGCAAGACATATTTTACATAACTTCAAAACAATGAAAAGAGATCAATAATGAACTCAGCCAACTAGCATACTTGTTCTTTAATCAGCACCCAACACTACCTAAAACATAATTCCAGACAAGCAACAAACTGAACTAGACACACTGAGACTTATAAGATACCAATGAAAAAACATATCCAAATTTATCCCATGTGGCATATAAATATATCAATAGAAATAGAGAGTATGTGGAGTCATACACACCATATCTATAGCAAAGAAACCAAACAAACAACCAAAACCTCACCCATCAAAATCAGTATCCAGGAAATCAATAGGAGCATAGAGCCAACCATAAAGTCCAAAGTCCTCCATAAAACGCATAGGGCCATTGTTGGGTAATTTAATTGTGAGTTAAATTAGTTTCATTAAATTTAAATCTAGGTTCATATACTTGTGAACTACACTTGCACAATATATGCTACACAATTAACTCTCAATCAAAAAGAAAAATAACTTATGTAAATGATTGCAAGTGTTGGAAAATTGGCATTGTCTGATTGGTTAGTGGCACTTGGTATGTTGGCATTGATGTCAACTGGACTAACATTGAGGTCAGAAGCAGCAAATGTTAGCATTGATGTGAGCATGATTATTTTGAGGGAGTCCCATGGTTGTTGTAGTATTCTATAGAGAATCATCTTAGTAGGAGGCATAGTGGAGAAGCTATAAAAATATGATTATGATGGTTGGAAGTCCCAGAGTTTGGAGGATATTATGTCTAAGGATACCAACTTAGATGTATCTGGAAATGAATTCATCGAATAGTGTTCTGGAATAGCTTTCCAATGGTATGTTGAAGTCTGGAAAATGCCTTCTAGATTAGGAGTTACAAGCAGTTGACGTTTGCAGATAGAAAAGTTCATTCCTCAGAACTTAGGCAGATTTTGAAGCAGGTCAGGCCTAGTCGAAATTTGGGCCAAGTTGGAGGTTGGGGCCATGTAGTAGAGCTATTAAGATAAAATATCGACCCCCGACCTATGTTGGACCAACTCTAAGTCATAAGTCGGGCCTAGTCGAAGGTCAGGGTTGCACAAAAGAATTGGAAGGAGAACACCCTTTCTCCCAACCCTCGACCTATGTGGGACCCGGTACATGAATCATTGTAGATGATGTCAATGTGACGTGACAGTATGGAGGACACATGGTAGGAAGATTCATCATTCTTGGGTAGCCTAATGGGCCAAATCTAGGTGACACCTGTCATCATACAGAAGGTGCCACATGGCCTAGATGATGTCATCATGACGTAAGATGGTGATATGGCACAACCTTGAAGTTTACACCAAGGGTAGGTTTTGTGAATATTTACTCATGTATTTGGCCTTTGCCATTGAAATCGATAAAATGGGCCCAGAGAAACGAAAAAGGCTTTAATTCAGGCCTATAAGAAAGTCAGGGGTCAAGGAAAATGCAAGTGCATAAGCAAACAAAGTGGGGCCAACTACTGACCTCCCGACCTTCATTGGAAGTCGTGTCGAGGACATGGTTATGTAGTGTTTCTGTGTGTTAAATACCTAAATGATTTTACACTGAACGAAATGATGTCTATAGGAAAACTGAGATACAAGAAAATGAGGACCTCGACCTATCACGTATTAATGTCGTCTAGCATAGTCAAACCAGAATTTATCTTCACACCACAAAGAGATAAATGAGAGAAATGGAGATTAGACTGAGCTTAAGAAATCAATGTTGTTTGTATAAGAAAACTTTAAATGGAGGAGATCTTTGAGTATGCAGGTGGACTGAGAATTAACTCTCAGCTTGACAAAATCGCTAGAGCCCATTCTCAAATTTAATACAGTTACAATGGTCAGGTGGTGGGATTTAATAGGAAAATGGAGAGACTTTTAGGAGTATGCACTTGCGCAGAGTGAAGAACAAAGAAATCCTTGCTGAAGAACCACAGATATTGAGTGAAAAAAAAAAAAAAATAAATAAAAATAAATAAATAAATAAATAAATAAATATATATATATATATATCTATATATATATCTATATATATATATATATATAGATATATATATATATATATATATATATATATATATATATATATATATATATATATATATATATATATATATATATATATCCATGATGAAGAAGTCTTACCAATTTGCTAAGTCCCATGTTGTAAATTACTTTTGTCAACAAATGAGCGCTGTGCCTTCTATAAGAAGTGAATCCAATCGAATCGTGATCACACTGTCAGAAATATGTTGCACACTACGATGCACCTTTATCTGTCTAATCTTGTTATCAAGTTTCTCAGCATTGATTTCACCATTATACATGGGTAAGTTGAATTTTACATCCAATCTACGCAAAGGTTTTGGAGAAGATGGTTGAGGTTGACCACCAAAAAGAGAATAGAAAGGATATTTTTTATCATCACTAGTTTCTATCTTTTTACCTAAATTAGATGGTTCTTCATCTTTGTTCTTTTTAGAATGTGATTCCTCGGCTTCCTCCTCTTTGGGCTTATCTTCCTCTTTCACCTTTTTGAACTCATGGTACATCTCCTCAACCATGGATCACAAGGTGATGAAAACATCCACAAAGCCTACATAGATATGAAAGGATGATCACCTCTTCCTTCTTCAGTCATCTCTTCCCCTCGAGTTATCCTTCTTCTCGAGCCAACTTCTGTATCTCCTTCAACAAGTTCTCCTTCACCACGTCTCATATTTTCTTCTGGTGATCATGCACACTTAAAACAAACTATCAATAACCGCTCATATACCAATTGATCTTAAATCCCGATCGAAATTGATACTAGTTCATTAATTTTTTAAAAGTGTTTGCATGTATTTAAAATCACCATTAGAAAGAGATCAATTTGAAAGACATAGGAAAATTAAAAGGAAATTGCAGCAAATAAACATTAACAACAAACCACACAAGAGAAAATGATAGTCACACATTGATAACTGAGTTTGGCTATCTTTAAGACTACGTCTTCGGGCTCGGTCTCTAGTAGGGAAGCATCTTTATTAAAAATGATCAAAATTCTTGTACATCAAAATCTAAGCTCCATATCGTCAAAATAATTCTACCGGTGCATTCAGAAGGCCTCAAAACCCCTATTTAGACTCTTCCCGCACTCAAAAGGGTCTCCAAATGGCCATAATAAGCCAAAAACACTCTTTGTTGCAACTCAAAAGAAATTGACACTGTAAAATATTCAACAAATGAACATATGACTCAATGGTTGAGTCCTCGCTTATAAATCCCTAGGTCGGGGGCTCAATCCATACCGAGCACAATTTTTTTTGATATGTCGGAGGTTAGTTGTATTAAATATATAGCAAATATTAAAAAATTTAAAAGGATATGGTGGCGGGGTCAATGGACCCGCCACCCCAACCTACCATAATACAACAAATAACATTAAAGTTTATGGCACTAGGCTATTAAAATAATACGTATATTCTCATACTATGTCGTTGCTAATGTTGCCTTGGATAACCAATAACGTGGATATGGCAGATCCGCCAGATATGGTGAGCTCCCGCCATATCGATTCCCCCATATATGGCACCCATATATTTTAAATATAATATCTCCGCTACACTTAAAAAGTAATACTAGTGGTGTAGTGGTAAGGTGTGAGATTTTTTGAGAGTAAGTTGTTGCTTTGAATCTTGTCGGGTTTGCTATTTGATCCATAACAAGTTTGGGCCAATGCGACAAGACCATGTGGCCTTTCCTAAGTGGGCCACATGTCGCTTAAGTAATGGACTGAATTCAACCAACTAGAATCTGCCACTTTGTTTGCTGGAACCATGAGACTGGAACCTCGATATGGAACCATGACTTGATCGTTTACCATTGACTTTGACTTGTTGACCTTTGACTTTTTTCCCTGCTTGGACCTGAACTTTGACTAGTTGTAACTTCGTCATACTATATCCCATTTCGCTTGTTCAAGTTGTGTTGGATTCAAAATGACGAAATATATGCAATGGAGTTGGTTTAAAAATCATTTAACAACTTTGATTTTCGATCATTTTCTGAAACTTTGAGCATATTCTAGATCCTCTGGGTCACTCCTTGATCATTTTGGATCAAGTACAAGGTCTCGTGTTCAAATCCTCAATGGATTACCCATGGCCATGTGCTGGGGGGGAACACGATTCGCGCAGGGGATATACTAGTAATGGTTGAAGTCACCAGGTATCATGTGAGTATGAGATCGGATTAGTTTCTTATTCCTTTAAATAAAAATTAAAAAATAATAAATAATAAAAAAATTGAGTTCTCCTTTGTATTTTAAACCCACAAACACTTCTCTACCTTTCACAGATGGTACCAATATAAACTTGTAACTCACTTCCCTACATTTCAAACCCCCAAGAACTAATCTACATTTTGTGAATGTTACTGAATGTAAACATGTTTCCGTAGTCCCAACTTCATGAACCTTAAGAACTTCTTCGTATACTATAAATGGTACCTAGTGTAAACCCATTGATCAAGTACCTCCCCACATTTTTCATATGGTACCCAATGTAAACCCGTTAGCACTAATTACGACACTTGACCCAAGAAAGACATAAAGTGACAAAAAAATGAAATCAGCGCAAGGGATCAACCCCAAAATCCTTACATAAAACTCAAAACTCAAACACTCAATTAGTCATACTAACACACTTTTTCTTTAACAAACCATCCAAACACCTTTAATAGCCTCTATATTTTCTAATAATCCACTTAATCCAATATTCCACTAATATAATCTCTTAATTACAATAATAAATTTTACTCTAAATATCTAAAAGTTTAATTAAAACTAATCCTTCTAAAACTATCTTCAACCTAAAACCTATTACTACCCACCAAAATTATATCTATTTATATCAATCTTTCTTATGATCACTTTTTCAAAAACATAAGCCTTTTATTATACCATTTATTAAACTATTTTATAAAAAAGTAATCAATAAAGTTATTTATAAGAATCTAACTAGCAATTAAACAGTTTTATATAATAAACAATGTAATTGAAAATTTATTTTTAAAAACTATAGTTTAAACATGAATAATATTAAAATTATTATTGTATCACAAATTAAGGATAAATTGTGATACGATATAATAAAAACATAAAAGGAAAAGAAATTAAATTGAAACGTTTATATATCTACATTTTGGAATAACTCATAAGCCCAATTACAACCAAGTCACAAAGCGGGATGCTTACACCATCTCCACAAGATATATTTTACATAACTTCAAAACAATGAAAACATATCAATAATGAACTCGTCCAACCAGCATACTTGTTCTTTAATCAACACTACCTAAAACATAATTGCAGACAAGTAACAAACCGAACCAGGCGCTTTGAGACTTATAAGATACCAATCACCAAACATATCCACATTTATCCCATGTGACATATAAATATATCGACAAAAATAGAGAGTATGTGGAGTCATACACACCATAGCTATAGAAAAGAAACCAAACAAACAATCAAAACCTCACCCATCAAAATCAGTATCCAGGAAATCAATAGGAGCATAGAGCCAACCATAAAGTCCAAAGTCCTCCATAAATGCATAGGGCCATTGCTGGGTAATTTAATTGTGAGTTAAATTAGTTGCATTAAATTTAAATCCAGGTTCATATACTTGTGAATTACACTTGCACAATATATTATACACAATTAACTCTCAATAAAAAAGAAATTAACTTATGGAATGATTGCAAGTGTTGGAAAATTGGCATTGTCTGATTGGTTAGTGGCACTTGGTATGTTGGCATCGATGTCAATTGGACTAGCATTAAGGTCAGAAGCAACAAATGTTAGCATTGATATAAGCATTATTATTCCGAGGGAGTCCCATGGTTGTTGTAGTATTCCATAGAGAATCATCATAGTAGCATGCATAGTGGAGAAGCTATAAAAATATGATTATGATGGTTGGAAGTCCCGGAGTTTGGAGGATATTATGTCAAAGGAGAAAAACTCAGACGTATCTGGAAATGAATTCATTGGATAGTGTTCTGGAATAGATTTCCAATGCCATGTTGAAGTCTTGAAAATGCCATCTAGATTAGGAGTTATAGGGAGTTGAAGTTTGCAGATAGAAAAGTTCATTCCTCAAGACTTAGGCAAATTTTGAATCAGGTCGGGCCTAGTCAGAAGTCGGGCCAAGTAGGAGGTCAGGGCTGGGTAGTAGAGCTGGCAGGACAAAATCTCGACCCCCCGACCCCCGACCTGTGTGGGACCATCTCTAAGTCATAAGTCGGGCCTAGTCGAAGGTCAGGTCACACAGAAGAATTAGAAGGAGAACACCCTTTCTCCTGACCCTCAACCTATGTGGGACCTTGTATATGAATCATTGTAGGTGATTTCAATGTGACGTGATAGTATGTAGGACACGTGGTAGGAAGATTCAAAATTCTTGGGTAGCCTAATGAGCCAAATCTAGGTGACACCTGTCACCATATAGAAGGTGCCACATGGGATAGATGATGTCATCATGACTTAAGATGGTGATGTGGCACAACCTTGAAGTTTGCACCAAGGGTAGGTTTTGTGAATATTTACTCATGTATTTGGCATTCAGCATTGAAATTGATAAAATGGGCCCAGAGAAATGGAAAAGGCTTTAAGTCGGGCCTATAAGAAAGTTAGGGGTAAAGGAAAATGCAAGCACATAAGAAAACAAAGTGGGGCTGACTACCAACCTCCTGACCTACATTGGAAGTTGTGCCCAAGACATAGGTATGTAGTGCTTTTGTGTGTTAAATACCTAAATGATTTTACAGTTAATGAAATGATGTCTCTAGGAAAACTGAGATATAAGAAAATGGGGACCTCAACCTGTCACATATTAATGTCGTCTAGCATAGTCAAACCAGAAGTTCTCTTCACACCACAAAGAGATAAATGAGAGAAATGGAGATTAGACTGAGCTTAAGAAATCAATGTTGTTTGTACAGGAAAATTTTAAATGGAGAAGATATTTGAGTATGCAGGTGGACTTAGAATTAATTCTCAGCTTGGCAAAATCGCTAGATCCCATTCTCAAATTTAATACAGTTATATTGGTCAAGTGCTGGGATGTAACAAGAGAATGGAGAGATTTTCAGGAGTATGCACTTGCGCAGAGTGAAGCATAGAGAAAGCCTTGCTGAAGGACCACAGAGATTGAGTGAACTAATCCTACTTGCATAATTGACTTCAGATGCCCATCCTTTGCGTCAAATCATTTGAGTGACTGAGAACACAAGCTACAACAGCATGAAAGAGCCTTGTTGTTTTGGGTTCATTCTTTGCATTAATTGTAATGCAACTACAATTGGATCCCATTCAAAGTGATTAATGTAATTGTAGTGGTCTTTCACTATGATGGAACAACAACATCGAGAGTGATGTAGAAGTACAAATCTAGGCACTTCATTGTTGAGACAACATCGATCATAGTGCAGGAGAAGAAAAAACCGTGGAGAGCAGTTATGCAAAGTGGGGAATGCAGAATTGTTGAGTGAGAAAAAGAGCAGTGTTTTGGGTGTGTGACTGAGCTAAGTGTCATTGAGTAAAGGTGTTTCACAAGGTTGAGACCTAAGCTGGGTAAGCAATAGAGAGCATAGTTTGAAGGAGAACTGGGGAGCTGAAGGAAGGGAAATGATACTGGAACAGATCAGTTTTTTTTTTTCTATGTATATGCATTCGCCTCTATTTTTAGGTTGAAAATTGTATGAAAAGTAGAACAGTGGCTAGAGAAGGTAGTGGTATGCATTCTTAAGAGGTGGGTGACTCTTGGCAAGTAGTGGCTTGCTATCTTAAGGGGGTTGGTGCCTCCTGTGAGTGGGTTCTCACAAAAAAATTGATGTAATTAAGTAGGTGCTTAATTTACATCATAACAACAAACAGGTTGGTGGTTTTTTCCCTTTGGGTTTCCATGTAAAAATACCTGTGTCAAAATGTGTGTGTTACTCATGTGATGGATTGTATGTACATGTGAATGTCTTATCTTTTTGTTGATTTGTATTGTGTATGAAATATCTCACAAGTAACTGACCGTAGTGAAAATAATCAAAGGCTTATACTAAAAAATTTAAAGAGCCTCACAATTATTGATTCACCATGTTATACGGAATCTACGACTACAGACAAAAGTATCTTCCCTATGCCTGGTGGACTGACCTAGAACAACAGAAAGACAAAGAAGTTGATGTTTTCCTTAAAGTAAATAGATAACGAGATGAAGCCTACCTGGAATTTGTCGTATGATTCGCTCCTTCCTTGGCTTATATGCTCCAATCCTAGCTCTTATCACTATAATTATAATCTACACAATTAGCCAAAACAAGCCAATGATCTGCAGGATCTATGTAGAATCATCTAATCACTTTATTCAATAGATCAACATGGTATTGAAATACATGAAATCATAACATCATATATAGGAAAACAAATAACTCTTTGCATTAATAGAAATGGAGTGAGTTACAACCAAAAATAGGTGTTGATCTTGTAGAAGAGCTCCTCCAAGTTGACTTGTCCTTTCCTTGCCACAAAGTGCACCTCTAGTCACCCTAATGCATGGAATAATATCTCTCACATCAACAACATAAGGGTAGAATCAATCTCCAAAAGCCAACCCCTAGCCTATGGATGGTTGTATATATATATATGAGGGGGGTAATTCATGAATTCTTCTCCTTTTACCAATCTGGGCTTGAGATCCACTGTTGATGGGTGGATGAGATCAAGGGATAAGGGACGAAAATTTGAAGGTAGGATATGATACGATTTGAGACTTTTATCTAAGGTAAATAGTTACAATATATCCTAAAGCTTCTAGAAGAGGAAGCTTCGAGATTCTTTTTTTCTTTCCTGAATTTCTAGAATCAGTGCACCCCTAAGACTGAGCAACTTGTAGGTGATCAACGTCGGTCTAGAGTAGGACAACCTGGTAGTCAATTCTGGCCAATGAGGGTCCAGGGTGCGTTGGTCCTAAAAATGACTGAAATAAATCAATTTTCAAGAAGAAAGTCAAGGATATGAGAGAGGCATACTTAGGGCTTTGTGCAGATAGGATGACAAAGTGTTCAAATGATGTGAATCATCCTATTTGAATGCCTATTGACCAAATGTTACAAAATGGTCTATAAACAATTCCCCCCTAAAACGTAAAGTCAGAAATGAGGGCTTGTAACTGAAGTGCTTTACCTTGTGACAAGTCAGGATCAAGAAAAATGGGCTATATCATCATCTATTACAATACATATACATCATGACATAGTTGTTGAGGAAGGCATACCCATACTCAGCACATAAGCTAACATTATTTTAGGGCCTAAATCTACCTCAGGCTGAGAAAGGCAGGATCTAAGGTAACATCAAACCACGCTTAACTTGGTAGCTAGCCCTACCAGGTCAGGAGAGGGCTCTCTCCTTGTCAATATTAGGAAAATATGGCCAATAAAGCTTGAGATGACTGATATAAAGACTAATTTTAGGCTAGGTATATGCTCAGAGGAGTTTGATTGAATTTAATGTTGGTTTGCTGGCTCAAATGTGAAAGGCAGATTTGGGTCCGAGGAATGGACTCAGTCTTGCAGAGGTTTCTGTGGGGCGAGGTAGGAAAATGGTTTAGTACTTTGAAATAAGTGAGATGGAGAGTCTTAATACTGGTGAGGAGTTGGAGAGGGCATGAAAGTCTCAGGGATCCTCTTCAAACTGTTGAAAACATAGAAAACTAAACAAACCCTAGGTAGAGCACTACAACATCAATGAATTCTACCTTTATCCTTGATTCATTTAGTTAAGCTAAACAGAAAGAGATGATGGCATACATAAACACATTTAAACTTGCATTACAGAAGGAAAAACAATACCAAATAAAGTTGCCACAAGAATCCCACAAAATGCTACAAACCCTGGTCTATTCCTTTGCCAAAGTGCAGAGATGAGTGTACAATAATGCTCAAAGCATTCACAAGAGTCCAAACTTTACCAATGACTAAAAAAATACTAGATATAAGAAACAAACAACTCATGCTAGGCTTTAGGGGTCGAATTCATGAGCTTAGGAGCTGTTTCAACAAGATCTAAATTAAGAACTGAAAAGTAGGCAGTGGAACAGCTTGCCTCTAAAACCTAGGAAACTGATTCATTCAGTTTCAAACTACCTTTTCATGATGTATCTACCTCCACGACTACAATTTTAGCATATTTACATCAAATTACATCATGATTTTGACCATGAGAAAGAGAAAAGTCAAACTGAGAAAAAACTAGGCGAAAAAACAGAGTTTTTGGGCAAAAAATTCAATTTTCCATCCTGTGCACTGCGCCTCTGTCCCTTGCGCTATGCCTTTTTCAGCTACTTTTTGAGGCCTTCTCGTGCACCAAATTTGCTCCAAGGGGGCTTGTTGGAAAGGTCTATCTGTCTACTTTCTAGAACAGGTGGAATGTTTTAATTTGGTGTCCATTTGCCCCTCCAAAAATGAGTTCTCCCAACGCTGCTTCTTATGTGGCCAAAAATGGGCAGAAAGGGCATTTTTGAGGTGTTTTTGACCCTTTTGGAAGCTCAAAGCTTAACAAAATTTCTTGGCCATTTGTGAGAATTCATATTTTTTCCTAAGGAATCCAAAAATGTTGAGTTTTCCTCCAAAGGAGCTCCCTAGCAAAAGCGCGCGCCAGGTGGCACGACGCACCAGGTAGAAAAATCTGTGTTTCACTCCAAAAATTCAAAATTGACAAAAAGTGTGCCAAATTTCTTGAAATTTGGGCTGAGTGACCTGAATTAAGTGCTATGTTGGGCCAAGGAAGCTTCAGCCAAGATCTTGACCTTATCTTACTCTTTCTTGCTCTTCAAAGTCTTCCTCAACTTGGCTTTTAGGCTCCTTATTCTCGCTTTGAAAATCTTGTTTCTTGCCAAATAATGAAAAGCCATGTGCCACAACATGTCATTCTCCTTGTTATCCTTGTCCAGCAGCCTCACCAAGTGCATGTTCATGTTCTCCAACCAAGACTCCTTGTCATTCTCTATCTCTTGTTCAGTGGAAGTCAAAATGACATGGTCCTCTTCGTCATTTTGCTTCTTCAGTTTCAACATTTCTAGCTCCATTAAGCTTTGCTTATCCTCCAACTGTTCATTCTCTTTTTTGTTCATCATCTATATTATCCTCGTGCATCTTCTCTTTGCCTTTTCTTTGCTGCTTATCATAGTCATATTCACTGTCTCTTTCCATTGTTTTCCCTTGGTTTTGAAAAATGTGATTATATATGAATGGTTTGTGGATAATAGTATGGAATAGGATGGAGGAATGGAATGGGCAGAGTGTATGGGGAAGGGAGTGTAGAAATGTATGTGTGAACAGGGTTTAGGGGTGTGAGTAGGGTTTAGGGAGTGAGTAGGATAAGTGTGTATGAGAGAAGGAAAGGGAAATAGAATGAGTGAAATGTAGTGTGAGGAATGTGAAAATGATTGCAGGGGAGTAACAGCAAGAATGACAACTTTTCAAACTCTAAACAATTTTTCAATATGACTGTGCAGCAAATGAGGGTTTTATCTTGCACCTATTAAAACACCATCAATGATGATCAAATCTCTTGCAATAACACTTAGGGATGTTTTACTTACTTGTAGAATGGTATTGGCAAAGTTTTGGAGCTTGGCAAGATTGATTGGAAAAAATTTGGGCTTGGAGGGCAGGTGCACCATGCCAAGACATAGGTGCACCACGCTCAATAGGTGCGTCGCGCCCATTCAAATTGCGGTGTAAAACCTGCACCAGGTGCGTAGCACCAGCTGACAGGTGCATAATGCTTTTTGCAGGACACTTTTAGAGGCATTTCAGGTGTCCAAATTGGGCGTGTGATAGCTCGTTAGAAATATTATTGAGTCTACTTTCCAACACAACTTGAAGTTTTCAATTTGGAGTTCATTTGCCCTGTCAAAAGCCAAATCACCCAAGACTATTCAAAATGTGAAAAATGAGGCTGCCTAAAGGCAGAGTGCTGTTGCAATCAACTTTTGAAGGTCTTCATCAACCCCAAATTGAGCTCATGATAGCTAATTGGAAATATATTTGTGTCTAGTTATCATTTTACTCATCAACCAAGTCATTTGGCCAACCAAGCTAGGAGAAATCTTGATTTTCCCAAGGTCACTTCAGAGGTGCATCAGTTCTCCTGAGGCAACTGTATTTTTGACATCTCTCTAAAACCATGACACCCATGTAAAAAGTTAAGGAGGTTTTTATTCCTTGGCCTATTTTGGACAAAAATATCTCTTAGTTTTCCCAAATTCATCTTTTCTTGCTCAGAAACATCATTGGAGTAAAACCTATCCCGATGTGTGGAACAAGGGATTTGTCGAAATGAAGTGAAATGAAGGGGATAAAGGGCTTCTAAATTCTTGAGAAAATTTTGGGAAGTAGGGAGGGATGTTAGGAAGCAGGGAAAAGTGGAATTTCAAAGATTGAGTGAGGGGAAGGGGTCAAAAAGGGAAAAACACAGACCTAGCCTAGAAAATTATCAAATTGTAGCAAGAAACTAGGGTTTGTGTGAAAATGAGGAATTTGAGGGATATTAGTGATGGGATGTGTTTAATAAGGTACATTAAGGATAGGGGAAGGTGTATGAACATTAGGACACAATTTTTGTGGATGATTTGACCATCCAAGAGAAATTACCTTCAGAACCCTAGGAGAGATAAATGAACCTTACCTAAGCACAACTGAAGCATGAACAAGGTGTAAAATGACCCATTGGAACCTGACATGATGATGACAACCCTATAAATGATGGTACACTCAGCTGAATGGTGACATGGACTGACATTTGGACAACTTTGAAAGGAGTGAAAACAAACCCTAGACCTAATACCTAGTGACCAAATTTTGCTTGAAGACTCACTGAAATGACAAAATTTGACCTTGACACCTTAAAATCACTTTGTAAGAGCATGTTTGATCACTGGAGGAAGGTTTCAAAGACTGACACTAACAAATTACATGTACAATGATCAAAAGAAACATCCACAAATGAAAAATGGTGAACCCATAACTAGATTATTGTTTGTACGATCATAGTCATCATACATTGTGATCTTGTATTACTCCTGGAATTGTATCCCAGATGGACGAAACTAGATCCAAGGTATTCTATCTCATTCACATGACTAACCAATGTATGAGTCTAACCATGTGAATCAATGAGTTGAGGTCGAACACAGTAGACCGGCCAATTATGTAATTCGTTAACAAACGTGAAAGAAACCATTGATGATGTTAATGGCTCTCAAGGTACTGCAATACAATTCAAATGGTGTGAATAAATATATTGATGTCAAATACCACACAAAATCTTACGGTCGTAGGCCAATGATGTAAACTTATCGCCAAGAGTGAGGAAAATTTCTATTGATGTATGCAAGTACCAAGGTATCGAAGGGGTGTTTCTAAGTCAACTTCTTGGATAATGAGCTAATGTCGATAGGAAGTGGCCCGTCGCAAGAGGGTTTTTATGTATCCCCCATCAATGACACGAAATGGGTATCACGATTGAGACAGAATGATCAAAATGATGCTAATACAAACTAGATAAGGAAAGGAAGACATGGAATGAAGGCTTAAGAGTATTGTAGCATATATTGGCTGAATTAATTCTCTTGAACATACAACAACATTGAATGGAGTTGGCAGCATTGACCCAAAACTGAAAGTGGAGGTTTTGAAAATGTATGATAAACCAAAGAAAGGAATATTTCCCAACCCAACAACCACAGAGATGAAGTGGAAGAGTGTCATGTTCAAGAGCGACTCACTGCCATTAATAAAATGGAGTACCCTGTTTTCCCAATTTCCCCAACCATACTAGTCAGTACCTCTTTATTTTTTAACAAGCTTGAGGAGGATAACATATGCTTGATATGTAAGTTCATCCTTTGGATGAATCCCTCTGAGAATATTTAACAAACCCAGAGAAGGAGTGGTTTGGTCCCATCATGAATGATGATTCCATTATTGTTTGATATTTTTACGAGTCGAGTAAAGGTGAAAACTCGACATCTTTTTCATGTTTAGAGAGTTTGAAAAAGAGGTGAAAAAGAAAACTCCAAATGTTCCTTTTCATGTATAGTCCCTTAGGTCTGAAAAGGCAAAAAATAACCCAAGATAACCTCTTATCCATGTTCGACTAAGGTATTCATTTTTCATAAGTAATCTATCTTAGTCTGAAAAAGGGTTAAATTTATATTGAGTAGACGTCTTTCCATTTACTTTAACGAGTTAAAAAAGATAAGTGCTCAACAATATTTTCATATTTTGGGAGTCTGAAAAGAGTTGAAAGAGGACTCCAAGGGGTTCCTTTTTTGTGAGTTTACAGAGCCCGAAAAAGTGATAAAAGTATGCTCCTCGGTCAAAATAATTTGTTCAAAACATGACAAAATCTGTCAAACAACTGTTGACCTGCTCAAAACATCACAAAAGTGATTAAAAATACTTGTTTCATGGTAAAAATGGGTTGTAACTAGGTCAAAACATTAAATATGAATAAAATAATGGAAGAAACAACCATAAATATTCAAAATGATTATTCATCTTTACCATTTCACATTTACTTTCAACATTGAAAATTATGAGTAGTTTTTCCCTTGATCTTCTGCAGTTGATTGCACTCAATTTGGTGGATCGTTTCAAGCACCGTCACTTCCAAGTAAGAGCTAAGACATTTCTCTTTCAATTCATGGTTTCATTTTGTGTTTTCATGCAAGTTTTTGGTGTTTTTGAGGGCCCTGGGGTTTAAATAACTCACCCTAGGACCAACACAGCCCCATATAGTCGAAAGGTGTGTTGAACCTAAGTGAACATATACTGCAAGGAGGGGTCCAATGAACTATCTCTCCTTATATGGATTCATTGGGCACAAATCCAAAGTTTGCTTACCAATTTCCCTTCAAAAAAAAAAAAAAATCTTGCATGGAATGGACCCTAATGAGTCTCTTTTTGATGTTTTAGGCCTTCATTAGCATAAAATGGCCTTTATTTGGAGAGAAAGAGAACATGAAGAACATGATTTGAATGTAGCCAATGATCTTGCTACTATCCAGGCATTGAAAAACTATGGATTGTTGAAATTATTCTGGCTTCCTGGTATGAGGGAGCAGATGGAATTATTAGAGTATCTTTGTCATTCATGGGATGTTCAAGCACAAGCATTCATATTTGGGGAAAATTTGCTCGAGATAATGATAAAGGACATATATTTTCTTACAGGTTTATCCATGAGAGGTGGCCCCATCTCTCTCCTAGGTGGGGTAATGGGTGGGGAAATGGTTAAAGATTATATTTCCAATTATTGCAGATCTCGAGCCAAGCCAACTAAGGATAAAAAAAGTAGCATAAAAGATGTAACCCATTTTCCTTTAAGAATGTTCTTATTCATCATTGCCAGATTGGCGGGTAGCTCAACACTTCATGTAGCTAGCAGATCATACATGCAGTATGGTGTGGAATGTTTGGAGCTAACATGAGGGAGTGCTGCTCTTTATGAAGGAAGAAATAACTAAAGAAAGAGAGGGAAAGTTAAAAAAAATCGGCTATAGTTCCATCTTGGTATCTTCTGCTCTAGAGCGGGATATATTACTGCAAACTTAGCATATTACACTCAAGCCCATTGATCCAAGGGTTCCACGGAAGAGGAGGTGGATAGATCATATGTCTCGATATGCAAGTCTATTGTCGATCAGTTTCTCACCGACCTTCTTTGGATGGCTCTATAGGCAGTTCATTATTATCGATGATTATCCATATGCAGGGATGGATTTTCATGACGGCCCTAAACTTGAGCTTCCCAAGGTTGAGCGATGGGGTGTTACAGGTAAAATATTTCAACCATTTGAATTTTTAAAGTTTTACAATTGTTTTGTGTTTTTTAATGTTTCTGAGACTAAACTATTGATTTGTTCATGTAGATATTAGGCATGTTCGTCCTATAGGTGCTTCATATCTTTGTCGTGCAGGAGAACAGCCACAAGAGGTAGTACTAGTACAGGGTGTTGCAGTAGGATGGGATGCACTACGGGATCTTAATGTAGCTAAGATCCTAATGGAGGTGTGTTGGTCACTTTAATTGTCTATTAATAAAACAATCGAGTGCCACATAAATTATCAACCCGGGAAAGTCTGATTATTCCAAAGGTGACTACGTACTATATGTACTCAATCTTAATGGTATTAAAAGTTGTAGTATAAACAATCTACTTTCTATTAAATCCCTACCCTGTGTTACAGCCTATTGCAGAAAATGAAGTAAGAACAAATAACTTAAAGGAAACAAATCTGCAAAAGGAAGTGATGGCTGTCCTGCAACAAAGGATCAGGACCCTATCCCCAGAGTAAGGACTTTCAGCACCTGCCTCTGTTGTCCAGTTCACCAATACACTCTATAAATCCTAATCACTGGTGAGGCACTCATATACAACATCAATCAGTTAAAAAGGAAAACAGAGTTTTAGCAAAAGTAAATATCATTAGAAGCAGTACTTGTGATATAAACAGAAATCACACACACATCACACAACAGAAAGAAGATGGGTGAATCTTGTGATGAAGGTGGGCCCCGTCCTTCTCACAAGATTCCCCAAAATGCAGGAATTAAGATAAAATACTCAGAACAGAATTGTATTCATCTGCCAATAAACCATATTACAAAAAGAGATTCAGTATCATCCCTTCACTAAAGTTTCTGTGTTACAGCTTGTTCCCCTCCTTTCTGTCCCCCTCTCTAATGTAGATGTCTCCTCTTTATAGAGGAGACATCTATTACAAAAGATTTTCATACATTCTGATCCAACCCTTTTGTACCAAAAATAGGAAAGTCAGATCTTGATAATAAAATATTGTTACAATCATGAGGATCATGATCATTACGACCAATATAGTAATCGGTCAGACTCCTTTGCCGATGCATATTTGTTACGCAAATCTCAACTGTTCCTCAAAGTGCGCATGCTATTCGTGCTATTTCAGCTTCGAGGTTCATGCTATTCTTGTTGTTTCAGCTTCACGGTTTGCGCTGTTTCCGCTGTTTCAGCAACGACAAAATGTGATCCTGCCAGTTAGGCAGTTTCAGCAATTGGTTAGCACTTTAATCAACTTCAGGGAACAATTATAAAGATAGCATGATTACGTGTTGAATAATTAAACATATAGCAATGAGGAGAGTTACTCTATACCTTTTGGAGTGATTAAGCCAAAACACTAGCAAAGGCTTTCAACTAAGGGTTGAAGAGGGTAATATAATGGCAAAATATACGGTCAAAAATAGACAATATGGGAACCTAACATCCCCCCCAACTGAAAATGTTGCATGTCTGCATGCAACGTCTACTTTGAATCGGAATCAGAATACTGGGCTGAACAGTGTAGATTGCTTATGTAGTAAGTGTAGAAGGTGTTGTCAACCATGTCTCTGAATCCTTGGACATTCTGACGTCTTTTCCATGCTGCCAGTTCTTCCTTTTTAGTTAATGTAAATTGAGCCTTGTATTGTTCTCCAGGAAGCCATAAGAGAGGGAAATGAAAACGGTAACCAATCCACCATTCAGCACATTGTCTCATGCATTTTACATAATCAGGTATCCATGAGATTGCCGCTTGAAGATTGAGGGGATTGTAGGGATGGTATTCCCGTATTTCTTTGGGACAGTGTTCCCAGAATAATTCATTTGCTTTTATGGCCAGAGGTCCTTTAGTTTTGACATAATGTTGGAAGTCTTCCAAGACTACTGCTTGCAGATTCCTAATATGATCGTCCATCCCTGGTTCTCGTAGATTCTGTTGATGTTCCATAAGGAAGATGGCTGCATTCTGCGGTTCCGGACAAATCCAGAGAATTCTCCTCATTGTGTTTTGCAGACATGAAAGCATTCTGCCAAGTAATCTGGTTGGCCAAAAAAGAAATAAAAGCTCTTATTTGAATATCACCACAAATAGGAAGTAAATTAATCTTTCTATCTTCAGGCATAGCCTCATTGTGAAGATAGAGTTCACACAGCAAGTTCTGGTCATTGTTTGGTGCTTCTGCAAAAGTCTCAATGAATTGATGTGGTGTAGAGACCTGATGCGGTCTTCCATCCTTAATTGCTTTTAATTGGAGGAACGCTAAGCGTTCTCTCAAGAATACAAAATAATTAAAAGAAGGCTTTCTTGTAGCCAGTAAGCGCTGGACCAAATCGAAGATAAGGGATAGTCTGGCTTTTAATTGCTTATTTTCCTTGTACTATGCACGACACTGTTCCATTGCTTCCCAATTCCTATAGGCAAAGTTAAGCCATAATGACTTCTGTTGTTTAAATGCCTTTCCTTGGGAGAGCTCGTATTCTGCTTTCCATGTGTTGCTTAATTCTTGAAAACTAGAAGTCTGTGCATGAGCATTGCTAACACAGGGAGGTTCAGTTTGTATATGCACAGTTGTAAAAGATTTTGATTCTGATTTCTGCTCATCAATAACTTGGGTAGGTCGGGGTGGTTATGTTTCTTCTTCTGAAATCCTTGAAGACCCTGCTGGTTCTTGTGTAACAGCAGGGTGTTCCTTTTTGAATATAACAGGGCTGGCTCCAGTCAATGGGACTGCAATTATCTTATATCCTGCTTGAGTATAGATATCCCCACATTCACTGCACATGTATTCACTATATTGCTCTTTCTCTACACTCTTTTCAGCTTGAGATGCTACCTGAGCTAACATGTACAGATTGAGTTCTTTTTTATAGGCTTCCCTAGCCATTGCTAACTCTTTCTGATAGGCCTTAATTTCTGATTTTAAGAACTCATTTTCTTCTTGTAGGGAGGCTAGAGTAACCGAGGCTTCTATAGTTACAGATTCCAACGGAGAAGAGAATTTTTGTTCAGCATTAACTTCATCATATGTGTCCCCAACAGGTGGTTCTTGTGTTTCACCTATTGGGTCAGTTTGTGTATCAGTTTCACCTAGGGCATCTTCTTCTTGCTCCCCAACAGGTGGTTCTTGTGTGGCACCTATTGGGTCAGTGGCTAGTTGCAGGTCGTCTTCGTTTTGCTCCCCAACAGGTGGTTCTTGTGTGGCACCTATTGGGTCAGTGGCTGGTTCTTGTGTAACGGCCACATGCAGGTCGTCTTCTTTTTGCTCCCCAACAGGTGGTTCTTGTGTGGCACCTATTGGGTAAGTGGTTGGTTCTTGTGTAACAGCCACATGTCCTATATCATCTTGGATGTCTAGTTTGAATTTGTCAGCAGCTAGTTCTTGTGGAGCAGCTGCCTCTGTTGAGAAAAATGATGTCACAAAATCGTGAACACTTTGTATTTCGGCATCTGAGGGTGAAGGAGGTGAAGGTTCAGGGCTATGCGGGATACGAGGATTTAAAATGATAGGAGGGACAATTGGAATAACGGCCTCGGTTGCTGCAAACAACCTTGTTCGTTGCTGAGGTAGGGAACTGGGAGAGACAGTAGTTTTCCTCTTGCGAGGACTTTTACTCAGGGTAAGGGAATCATCAGAAATAGTAGCTGCCTTAGCTGAGGCCCTGGTTCTTGTTTTTAGCGGGGTTGCAGTTTTCTGTTGCTTTTTCCTCTTAAGGAAAGTGATGAGGGTATCCTCGTCTGAATCATTGGTAGGGACATGAACTATGGGAGTGAACGGTTCGGCTTCATCATGGGGTGAGGACTGCTGCAGATTTTCAGTGCTCAATTGGGGTGTTCCTGTTGCTGGTTGCTGAGTTTCAGCATCTTGCTGGGAATTTTCTTCATTTTGCTGAGGATTTTCCTCAGCTTGCTGGGGAGGGTTAATGAGGGGAGGTGGATTATGCAAGGCGAAGCCTCTATTTATCAGGAGTTGGACCAAATGATGGTGCATGAGGTAGAGGAGTTGGTGCCTTGCGTTCACAGTATAGTGTGCCATATTTTTTAGACATCCAAGGAGATAATAGGGCATATTTACTAGATGACCATGCCGAAAATGATTTAATAAAACAAAGTCATGTTGGTAGACTACCTGATAACGGCCCTCGCAAGTGAAGTAATGCTTGACGAATTCTGCAACCTTTGGCCAAGGTGGTGGTAGTGATTGAAGCGCAACACCCCTACCTTTGGCTTCCACCTGCTCCCCAGGTAACAGGAAATCTTGTTGTGCATTGAAGATAAGATGCTTCCTGCTGAACTAGCGAATACCGTTGGTTGAGAGCCCCGAAACTTGCGCTATGTCTTCTTCTGTTACTGGGATTCTCACCCCTTGGACAGTAGAGTACCCCTCCCTCAAATTGCATGCAAATTCCAGAACCTGCTGCAAATCAAAATCTGGAAGTCTTCTGAAATAGTCCACCCATCCTGCTTGTAGGAAGATTTGGTATGCGTCTGGGTAAAGTTCCAGTAATGCCGTCGAGCCCAGTTCATGTCTAACAGCATCTCCTCCCATGGTTACTGTTTTAGGCAGAATACAAAGTGCAGAGCCAAGTTGCCGAGGTCGAAACAGAGCAGAACATTGCAAAATGAAATTATGACGTGGTAAGGTATAAACGAGGTGGATTAGACACAACCGCGAGGAATAGGGATGGCGGTGATCGGCGTGTTATGTAATGATTACAATATTTCGGTAATCCCCCCCCAACTGCGGCTGAATGATATGGTTGGCAGTACGACGCTTTTAGCGGTCATGTCAACTATCTCCTCATTAACTACAATTTAATATTCACACATAACATGCATACCTTTACAATTACCTTTGGTTGTTGCGCCGAAAAGTGTTATCTCGTCCTTAATAGGTCAATGATCATTATAGAAAGGGTTTGTAAGGTGTGAGGGTTTTTATACACGAGGTTTTTATTATTCCGAGAGGCAGTAATGAAGAGATATTATTAACAGGATAAATTGATGATTCCTTTGAATAAAGAATGATATGTTTCTATTGAAGTAATAGTTCATTCTCGGGAGTAAAAATGGGGACATTTAGGAAAATGGAAAAGATTGGTGTTCAAGTAGTGGAATTTGGTGTTTCGACGCTGGAAAGTGGTGTTTCAGCAATGGGAAATGGTGTATCGGTAACGGTAAATGGTGTATCGGCAATGGAAAATGGTGTATCGGCAACGGGAAATGGTGTTTCAGCAATGGGAAATGGTGTATCGGCAACGGGAAATGGTGTATCGGCAACAGGAAATGGTGTTTCAGCAATGGGAAATGGTGTTTCAGCAATGGGAAATGGTGTATCGGGAAATGGTGTTTCAGCAATGGGAAATGGTGTTTCAGCAATGGGAAATGGTGGAGGGAATGAATTATGATCTGGAATGACATGGCAATGCTTTTCCAATCTGCAGATTAATTCTTCCTATATTGGAATTTTTCTTTTCAGCCACCATCCAAAGCTAAGATCTGCAAAATAATTAATTGTAACATGGCAACCCTTGACAGGGATTATTAGTTAAGAAATCTAATCTAAAAATAAATACATAAACAGGAAATTAAGTGCATTGAGGGATAGCCGATTCCCCCAAAAATGCATAGTGTATGTCTGTCATGCAAGTAGCTTTGAAATCCTCTTTAGAAATAGGTTGTTTATATAAACGAAGTCGATACCCATTTACTAATAATGGTGTTCTAGAATCATCAATCGTTAGGAGTTTGACTGTTCCATTTGGAAAAACAGTATCTACTTCATAAGGTCCTAGCCACCTTGTTCTTAATTTACCCTGAAAATTTTCAAAACGGGAGTCATACAGTAAGGCCCAATTACCTTTTTGGAACTGCTTGTGCTTAATAGTTTTGTCATGCCACCTGGTTCTTTGCTGTTGTATCATGGTTGTTTGATGGATGGCATCCAACCTCTTTTCATCCAATTCCTGAAGCTGCTGCAACCTAGCTATCTGTGCATCAGTCAAATCAAGGTTAACAGCTAAAGCAGTCCTTAAGGTTTTGATTTCAAATTCCACAGGAAAAACAACACTTTTACCATAAACTAATTCATAAGGTGAAAAACCCGTAGTGTTCCTCCAAGTAGTTCTGTAAGCCCATAATGCTTCAGGCAACCTTTGAAACCAGTTCCTTCTATTCTCCTTGACTGTCTTTGTTAAAATGGCTTCTATGACTTTATTTGTACTTTCCACTTGCCCATTTGCCTGGGGGTGATAAGGTGTAGTCATTTTATGGTTAATGTGATATTTCTAGAGTGTATCTTTGAAGCCATGAGAATTAAAAGGAGGTCCTCCATCTGTAACTAGCTCTCTAGGCAAACCAAACCTAACAAAGATTTCTTCAAATAGAAAAGTCAACACTGATTCTTCATTAGCTTTGATGAGTGCCTTAGCTTCTACCCACTTAGTCATATAATCTGTGCAAACGAGTATATAAACTCTTTGATTGGATGGAGGATTGATGGGACTTATAAAATCTAGTGCCCATCTTTCAAAATGGTCAAGTATTACCTGGGGGTTAAGTGGCATTTCATCCCTGTGATTAGGCTGGCCCATTCTCTGACAGCTATCGCAGGCCCTAACATATTTCTTTGCGTCCTTGAAAAGTGAGGGCCAATAGTAACCCATTCTGAGAACTTTGTGTGCTGTTCTTTTGTCCGCAAAATGCCCTCCACAAGGGCCATCGTGGCAAGCCTTCAATATATCATAAACTTCATCTTCTCTGATGCATCTTCGAATTTCCTGATCGAGTCCTGTGTGAAAGAGACACCCACTTATCTAGCTGTACCTAGCACTTTGTTGAATGATCTTTCTTTTCTCTCTGTGCGATAGGTGTGATGGTAGTTTCCCTGCAACTAAGTAATTGGCAATGTCTGCATACCAAGGTGAGTGAGCAGATACTGCAAATAAATATTCATCAGGAAAAGAATCATCCACTGGAATATTTTCATCAGTTTTTAACCGAGAAAGAAAATCAGCAACTACATTTTCTTTACCTGGTCGATCTACAATTGTGATATCAAATTCTTGTAATAATAATAACCATATGGTAACTCGAGCATTTGTAACTGATTTGTTCATTAAATATTTAATGGCCGAGTGATCAGTATGCACAAAAGTAGTGTAACCAGTAATATAATGTCGAAACTTATTAATAGCATAAATAACTGCTAAGAATTCTTTCTCGGTGACTATATAATTAAGTTCAGCAGGGGTCATATTTTTACTAATAAAATAGATAGCATAGGGAAGATTGTTTTCTTCTTGACCCAAGATAGCTCCAATTGCAGTATCTGAAGCATCAGAGGATATATGAAAGGGAAGTGCCCAGTCAGGTCCTCTTAAAATGGGAGCTGTAGACAATTGATGTTTAAGTTCATTAAATGCTTTTTGACAACCATCAATCCACTTAAATTCAGCATTTTTCATAAGTAACACAAACAAAGGAGAAGCTATTTTAGAAAAATCCTTGATAAATCTTCTATAATATCCAACATGTCCTAAAAAACTTCTTACATTAGTTTGTGTTTTAGGGATAGGCAGAGTCTGAATTACTTGTACTTTAGCTGGATCAACTTGAATTCCTAGGAATGAGATGAAGTGTCCCAAAACAATACCTTGATTCATCATCATATGACATTTTTCAGTACTTAAGGAAAGATGTGCTTCTATACACCGTTTAAGTACTTTTTCAAGGTTCTGTAAAGCATCTTCAAAAGTCACACCATAAGGAGTAAAGTCATCCATAAATATTTCTAAGGAATCATTAAGCTTATCAGAAAAAATTCCTATCACCGCTCTTTGAAATGTTGCTAGGGCATTACATAGTCCAAATGGAAAAACTCTATAGGCAAAAATCCTCCATGGACTAGTAAAAGTGGTCTTGTCCTGATCTTGGGGTGCAATCTTGATCTGGTTATATCCACTAAATCCATCCAAAAAGGAAAAGAATCTCTTACTTGCCAAATTATCTAGTACCTGATCAATAAATGGTAGGGGAAAATGATCTTTCTGAGTAGCCTTATTTAGAGCTCTGTAATCCACACACACTCTCCATTTCCCATTTTTCTTAGGTACTATTACTAATGGTGAAACCCATTCACTATCATATATAGGATATATAAATCCTGCATTCAACAATTTTTGAAGTTCTTCCTTCACAATTTCCCTTAAATTGGGATTCATTCGTCGTTGGGGTTGACAGACTGGGCGGGATCCTTCTTTAATATAAATACGGTGAGTACATAATTCAGAAGAAATTCCCTTCATATCTGTGTAATCCCATGCGAATGCTTGTTTATTCTCGTGGAGTAACTTCATTAACTGTTGTGTTTCAGCATCTGTTAGGTTAGGGTTTATATTTAATGTTTTGCCAGGCTCGATTTCAACTGTTATACTTTTGGAGGAGGTGTCAGCTGATGTCTGAGATAAGTCTTCAGTTCTAAGATTTTGCTGTGATTCAGATTCCAAGATTGTAGTCAAGTGATCATGTATTTCAGAGTTAACCGAAGAAGGTTCAGAAATAAAGCTACTAATTAATTCATCTTTGGTTGAATCTTTAAAAGTTAGGGCTTGTCCGACAATCAAGATGGGTTGAGTCTCATCATCCTCATAATATAACCACACAGAGTTATCATTATTAATCATAGGTGTAGCATGAGGGTACAGAGTAAGCTGTTTGGTTTCACATCCATTAGAAATTGTCATTGAACCTGACCTACAGCTGATGAAGGCATATGCTGTAGCTAGCCAAGGTCTCCCTAAAATCAATGGATGACCCCCCAACTTTGTTTTGGTCTATAATACCACAAAATCAGCTGGGTAGTTCCAAGATTCGACTGAAATTATCAAGTCTTCAATGACTCCTTCAGGTTTGATTGTGGAGCGGTCAGCCAACTCTAGAATGGTTGGGGTTTCCCTAATTAAATTTTTTAACTGCAGTAATTGTGTTGTTTCAAGTGTCATGATGTTTATTGCAGCACCCAGATCTACTAGAACTCTAGAAACAAAGGTTCTACCAACCTGAACTGTGACTGTAGGGTGACCAGGGTCACCATATTTCACAGGGGGGTTTTTTTCTGACATTAGAGCAACTAGATCACCCATCACATGAACTGTGAGGGGGTCCTTAGCTTTTCTTCCAGGTTTCTTAATGCAAATATCTCTAATAGTTCTAGCATAAATCGGTACATCTCTCAGTGCTTGTAAGAGTGGAATTTTAACATATAAATTCTGCAGCTCTCCTAATAGATTAAAAGCAGGTGGCTCAAGTGTTTTGGTAAGAGCCAAATGTTCACGGAATGGTGGTTCTACTGCTTCAGCAGTCTTTTTAGAGGATGTTTCAACTGTTTCAGCATTGTTATTAGAGGATGATCCAACTGTTTCAGCATTAGATGACTTTTCTTTTCCGATTTCTTCTTTATCAGAATCGGAAGTAATGTCATCAATAATGGGTTCAACTATTCTTCCAGAGCATAAATGAATGTCATTACATTGGATAGGGGAAACCAGTTGGTTTTGAACATCAATTACCTGCAGAGCTTTATTATTATTCGGGTTGGGGTTAGGTTGTACAGGCAGCTGGGGTCTCATTGTCTAATTACTTGGTGGGGCATTTGATGGTAAGGAGAGAGATTGCTGATACTGAGGTAATTGGTTTGGAAATGGGATCCATAGAGCTATCCAATTTGGGTTCCATTGGTTAAAATAGGTTTGCTGTAGAGCCCAGGGATTCCACATCGTAGGATCAACAAAAGGAGGGTTCAATTGTTGCACGGGTGGGAAATTCATTTGATTAAAGTGTGGGTACTGCATTTGATTGAAGGGTGGGTAATTTGTTTGAAAAGGAGGATGATTATTCCAATGATTAAATGACATGTTAGAATTTGTACCTTGTCCTCATGGTTGCCATTGCCTTCTCTGTGTGAGGAGATACACTGCTTCAGCTTCTTCTTCAGTTGGCTGCAGTGCTGCTTTTATTCCGGGCAAAGAAGGGCATTGTTGAGTCTCATGGTCCTTTTCACAGATAGTGCAGATTGGTAACTTGTCCAGGGGGCATTCCCTTAGTGGGTGTTTTTCCCTGCATTTAGAGCAGAAAATCGTCAGAGCAGCTTCTGCTTCTGCCTACTTCTTTTTAACCTGCAAGGTATCAATTTGTGAAGCAAAAGAGCTTAACATTTCAGTTTTAAATTCGTCAAGTAAGTTACCTATTTCAGCCCGTGTTGCTCCTCCACTTGCTGATTTCTGGACTCTTGAGTATGTACTATCTTTGCTTTTTGGTCTGCTTGCTGCTCCTCTCGAACATCTTTTACAGAGATTGATAATCTCATCATAGGATTCCTTAGATATGTTTCCTTGTCCAAGCATATTCAACATATCTAAACAATCATCTCGTACCCCTTTTAGCAATATTGACTTGAGAATATCCTTACTCATATCAGGATGATCAGATCACTGTAAGTTATACTGTAGCCTTTCCACAAAGTCCTCCAGACTTTCGTCCTCCTTCTGAGTCATCTTGAATAATTCCTCCTTCCTTTCTCTTGTTCGACAATAATCTTGGTATTTAAGCCAAAAATTTCTCCTTCATCTAGTCCCATGTTGTAATCACATGAGCTCCTAAGATCATGAACCATCTTAATGCGTTCCCTTTTAATATAGCTGGAAACAACTTCAATTTCTGAGTAGCATTAACATAGTCATAGCTTCTACACAATATATCAAATTCAAAAAGAAATTCATCAGGATCTTCTCTGGATAACCCATGGAAATTGGGTAATGCTGAAAGTGGGATATTCTTCATAGGAGTTGCTCCTCTGGGGAGATCTCCAATAGGGAATTCCAGGGTGGAGAGAGAATTTTCTCCCCTTCCCTCTATTCTGCAACCTCCACCGAAAAGTCCTTCATTGTTATCCTCCATTGGTTGTTTTCTTGATGCGCTTGCCTGGTCTTTAGAGTTTTCTGTTGGAATTTCAATGTCCTGCACTGGTTCCTCCACCTTAATTTCCTCTATTGGTTCTTCTACTAGTCGTTCGTCTTCTTCCACCGGTTCCTCAGTATATTCTGATGGTTCTATAACCCTCTCTGGTCCCACTACTTCCTCTGTCTGATAGTCTGTCTGGGAAGAGTGTTGGGTTTGTGGCCTTCGAGAGCTTAACCTCTGGGATGTCTCAGCTTTTGAAATAATATCATCAATAAAAGTTTTTCTTCCTCCTCCTTTGCCTTTGCCGCCTGAATGGTTAACCTTCTTGCGTCCTCTCATGCATCCTGCATTTCTAAAGAAAAATTGTTAATACCCTTAAAATCTTCAGTCGCCTTCCCCGGCAACGGCGCCAAAATGTTGGTCACTTTAATTGTCTATTAATAAAACAGTCGAGTGCCACATAAATTATCAACCCAGGAAAGTCTGATTATTCCAAAGGTGACTACATACTATATGTACTCAATCTTAATGGTATTAAAAGCTGTAGTATAAACAGTCTACTTTCTATTAAATCCCTACTCTATGTTACAGTAGTTACAGTAGTTACAGCCTATTACAGAAAATGAAGTAAGAACAAATAACTTAAAGGAAACAAATCTGCAAAAGGAAGTGGTCGCTGTCCTGCAACAAAGGATCAGGACCCTATCCTCAGAGTAAGGACTTTCAGCACCTGCCTCTGTTGTCCAGTTCACCAATACACTCTGTAAATCCTAATCACCGGTGAGGCACTCATATACAACATCAATCAGTTAAAAAGGAAAACAGAGTTTCAGCAAAAGTAAATATCATTAGAAGCAGTACTTGTGATATAAACAGAAATCACACACACACCACACAACAGAAAGAAGATGGGTGAATCTTGTGATGAAGGTGGGCCCTGTCCTTCTCACAAGATTCCCCAGAATGTAGGAATTAAGATAAAATACTCAGAACAAAATTGTATTCATCTGCCAATAAACCATATTACAAAAAGAGATTCAGTCTCATCCCTTCACTACAGTTTCTGTGTTACAGCTTGTTCCCCTCCTTTCTGTCCCCTCTCTAATGTAGATGTCTCCTCTTTATAGAGGAGACATCTATTACAAAAGATTTTCATACATTCTGATTCAACCCTTTTGTACCAAAAATAGGAAAGTCAGTTCTTGATAACAAAATATTGTTACAGTCATGAGGATCATGATCATTACGACCAATATAGTAATCGGTCAGACTCCTTTGCCGATGCAGATTTGTTACGCAAATCTCAACTGTTCCTCAAAGTGCGCATGCTGTTCGTGCTGTTTCAGCTTCGAGGTTCATGTTGTTCTTGCTGTTTCAGCTTCACGGTTTGCGCTGTTTCCACTATTTCAGCAACGGAAAAATGTGATCCTACCAGTTAGGCAGTTTCAGCAATTGGTCAGCACTTTAATCAACTTTAGGGAACAATTATAAAGATAGCATGATTACGTGTTGAATAATTAAACATATAGAAATGAAGAGAGTTACTCTATACCTTTTGGAGTGATTAAGCCAAAACACTAGCAAAGGCTTTCAACTAAGGGTTGAAGAGGGTAATATAATGGCAAAATATACGGTCAAAAATAGACAATATGGGAACCTAACAAGGTGGAGTGCCACATGGAGGGGTTAGCACACAGGATAGATAAGACTGTGATTGATCAGATTTTGATGTGACTTCAGCACCACATTATAGGAGTTCCTAGTCATGTTGGTTGGCTCTTGATGAGTCTCATCAATAGGTAAATTATATGGACCTTAATTCCACTCTCCAACTTATTAAAATCAACTTTTCTCACATTTCTTTACATATTTTATTATATTTTTCTTAGTGAGAAGGGTAAAGATAAGATGTTATGTCATGTGGCCTAATGTGCATTAATTGTAGGATTTTGCCCAATTTTGGCTAATTTAAGTGCAGGAACTCGAACTAGACAAGCAAGAGGGATTTTAGGAGATTGGATCTCCCTCCTTAACTCCTCAATCACTCGAAGATTCCTCCACCAGATCTCATAAGCTCGGAGTTACAAGTAGCCAATCCCACTGAGGACATTGGCAGCGAAGCCAATGATAGTTGAAGACAAGTTAATCTTGAGTTTCAGAGCCAAGCCTCCCTAATTTTAAGGAAGTTGTTGGTAGCTTCAGTTGTATAAATAAGAAGGCTTATGTCCTCATTAGGATTCAACTTTTTTTTTTGTAGCTAAGAGGCATCGTCGAGCTAAGACTTTGTGATTGATTACTCTTACGTATTTTTGACATTTTGATGAGAATAAGAAGCATTCCCTTGATCCAACATTGAGTTGACTCAGAGGGCTGAAACTCTTCGGTTAGGGCCCAACCTTAGTAGCAGAGGTTCCTTTTTTTGTATATGTATGCTTAGATTACATTCATAGTTAGCTACTAAAGTGAATTTTGTTTTGTTTAATCAGCAAGTATTTGGATGATTACTTAGTTTGCTTCCATTTGTGGACAGATAGATTAGTGGTATAATAGTGAAAGTAAATACTTCAAAAACGCTTGTGGTAGTGGCCTCTACCTCCTCTCCCTTATGGGATCATGGTTTGAGGGTTCCATTCTCACTGTCCAAAAACATATTTATTGTTTGATCACTACATAACTTAGGATTTCTTGTTGCATAGATCATTGTTTCTCAATTCCTTAGAAGTACCTGCAATTTTCATTTTGGTTTCTTGAGTTTTTTATGGTTTAGAAGAACTTCCATTCATAGACCTAGCCATTAGTTATTAATAACTCTGTTTTTCCTAAATTCAACTCATCTTTTCCATATATAAATGAAGCTGTGCATAAATGATGAAAAGAATGTATGTTTTTGTAGGAGTTTCTAATGTGTGGGAAGACCTCATCTCACTAGCCTCATCTAAGTCTTCTCCACCTACACTACCAAATTCCACCAAACCCTAATCTGAATTTATATTTTGTAGCAAAATGGACATTTTCCTTGAGCAAGTCCAACCATATTGAAGACTTGGGCTGAGCCTTGGGTAGTGTGCACCTCCTCTGTGCCTTATTCCCCCATCGGACACCTTTCCCACACTTCATTCTACCTTTCCTACCTCTTTATAATCTTTCGGCCTGTTTCCTGTAGTAAAACAAGGCATCCTGTAAAAGAACTAGGACATCCTGTAGTACTACAAGAAACCCTATAGCAGCTTGTTTTAAGCCCGAATTGAGCAAAAATGGTCATCTGAGTTTAGGTTAGGCCTCCAATTGGCTTCCATACCCTCAACACCATTCTAGGCATGTTTTCCCATACTTGTCTCCCCCTCTAAGGATCAAATTGGTTAAATTAGCATTTACATTCATAAAATTGAAAATTAAAAAGGCTTTTCTACAATTTCTAGTTAGTACATGCATGCAGTAGTCACAGTAGTTTTAGGATAATTTCCATGCTTATTTAGTCCAGATAACTAGATGTTAGATGCAAGGTTAAGTTAGGTCTCCTTTGCAAGAAACATATGTAGATACTTAGCTAGATGATTTCATGTCACTTTCTAGCATTTTCCAATTCAACACTTTCATTTCTTACAACAGGCAACATTTCCAATCTACATTAAGAATAGTTTTCGCCTTTCTATTTGGTAGTCGGACTCCTTCTAGTCAATAGAAGATTGGTTTAAAAAACCCTAGTGGTATAACGTCCCAGTTGAAAAGTGCCAAGAGTAGACCATTGCATATACGATGTATACAACACTATCACCTCCAAGTTTGTACGAAACCCTAGTTGATGAAGTAAAGTTGGTATCCCTAGGAGTTGCAGCATCCTTGCTGCAATACTGGAGCTCATCACTTTTTGGCATCGTTTTCAGGGAGGTTTTTAAGTAGATGTGATTTATTATTTGCTTTTTGTTTTGCATTCAATAGATAGTTTAAATATTTTCTTTCTTTCCATTCTACTAGTAGTTTCATCTAGAAAATAGTTGCAAATCCTACTTTCTTTCCATCCTGCAAGTAATTCTGAAAAAATCCTGAAAATAAAACAAAAAGAATTCCTTTCATGCCTCAGAGGAGTAGAGAAAACTTAGGGAAAAAATCCAAATACCCCCACCACATCCAATAACCAACCTTCCCTCTTCTTCAATGGATGTTAGCTAGAGGACCCATTAGGCGAACAACCAGAGTCTTTGAAGATCCTATTGGGGAAGAAGAAGAACAGACCATTCCACCAACCTACACCATGGCTGAAAATAGAAATGGGATTGAAAACATAGAAGTAGTTGAAAATAGAGATGAGGGTGCTTTTCCCATAAGGGAAACTAATGGAGATGCTAGGATAAAAAAACATAAGCCCCTCTTCCCTTCCTCACTTCTATGGCTTAACCTCGGAGGAACTGGATACCTTTTTGTTTTAGTTTGTTGTCATATGCAGAACTTATGATTATACCTCTAACGACTAGAAGTTGAAATTGTTCCCATCCACCCTCAAAGATGCAGCCTTGCGCTGGTTCATGGGTTTACCTGGGGACAACATCACCACTTGGGCTCAAATGCAACAAGCCTTCAACAATAATTACATGGATTATTGCAGGTCCAAAGATACCAAAGAGGAAATATTTATAATGACCTTGGGACATGATGAGTATTTGGAAGATTAAGAGGAAAGGTTCCAACTCAGCTACAAAAGGGCCAAATGCACCCTCAATCCAAAATCACTTAAGCTAGTCCTTCTTAGAGGGATCAGGGAAGATCTCCTAGAAACCCTAAACATGCTGTTAGGAGGGGACATCTATCAGTTACCCTATGATGATATCAAGACAATTTTCAAAAATCATTCTAGGGTAGCCAAAAAGAAGGGCGGAGCTAGTCAATCTTTGGTCAGTTCATCCTCCTCCAACACATCCATCAAAAGTGAAATCAGGAACATGTTGGAAGACTTCAAGAGTGAAATGTTTCATACCCTTGCTCTATAAATGGACACCATGCAGATCAAGAGGAAGCAGGAGGAAGTAGAAGGATCCTTAGCTATCTTTTTCCCTAGATGCATGTTGGGTAACAGAAGCCCCACGTAACGGTTACAAGACACAAAGCCCAAAATTTTGGGTAAAGAAAGGGTAAAGACTCTGCGGGACGCACGGAGTGCAATTTGTAATAACATTGAGTCAAAGGGTAGTCCGCCCAAAAATAATGTAAAGAAATGTAAGTGAGTCGGCCTGCCTATTGATCGCAGTCCATGGAAAGGTATAAATAAAGCGAGGCTTTGTGGGTAGAGATAGCTAGTTTTTGATGAAGAATTATCTGAATTGTAATGGGTTGTTGAAGGAAAGTCTTAAGCGTCTGTAAGTTCGAGTCTAGGGATTGGGTAGTAGATAGAGGCTCTACAGCTGTGTGCGCAGAGGCCTAGAAGAGTCCGCAGCTGTGTGCGCAGACCCCTGCAGCTGAGTGCGCAAGGCAGATCTGGATGTAGTGGTGAAGAAAGTGAATAAAGATAAGTTGATTCTGAAATTCTGTGTTAAATCTGTATTATCGTGGATCTGGCTATTGTATGGTTAATATAACTGTTTGAATCTATGTGCATATGCTTATGTTATGAATATATGTGAATCTTTGTCTATTCCAAATGCGCGAACTGGTTAATTTTGATAAATGTTTGCTTAAAGACCCTTCTAAGTAGATCTGATTCATAATACATCATTAAGTAATTAATCTTGAGAAGTAGCCCTGTTACGGATCTGTGCAGAAGTAGAGTGGTGCGAAGCTGCAAAACGATGTGCAAAGCCTCCAGACCACATCTAGACATCCCAAGGGTGTAGAAACCTAGTTCCAGCTCCCCTGCTACCTTGGGTGAGACCTCAGTCCACATTCTGCGGACTGTTGCCAAAAGGGCCGGTAGCTGCGGGATTTGTTTGGATAAATAATTCTTACGAACCTAGGTCAGGCCCATATAAGCTAACAAATGGTCTGTTGCCGGGACACAGGATCTGCCTAAGGGGTGTCTGATGTAGGAGCGCGGGAACTCTGTAGAGAAAGAATTTAAAGGTTGAAGGGATCAGGAACAATAGTAGTCCAGAATACACCGACGCGCAAGCCAGATGTTAAAAATGACAAGTGTGATTCAGCTACCGGTATCCAAAGGAGCAGGAAGCGAGGATCCAAAACAATATTGGTTCGTGGTAACATCGGTATGGGATGCACACAGAATTACGGACGATATTATCAGAAAGGCTATTTTAGTTAGTTCTCTGTAGGACCAAGCGCTGACATTGTATATAAAGTACTTAAGCGATCACCCGAATGTGGGGATAGCAGAGATTCAGACCAAATTGAAGAAAAAGTTTAGCCGGCCAAAGTCAGAAACACAGTCGATCATAGGGTTCAAGGAGATCGTGATGATACCTAGTGAAACCCTATGGGATCTGGATCAAAGGCTGAAAAGTACCATCCACGAAGCAAACATGACACTTTCAAATGCACAACACTACGCTTGGTTTTTAGCGTCATTGACACCGCATCTGAGGACGGCTTTATCACAACAAAATATCTCAACCCAAGCTGAAGCATTGGAGACAGCGATGAGGTTCCACGAAACTCCGTTACAAGACCTAAGGTTTGGAGTTCAGCAAATCCAAGCGCATATACAAACCCTGTGTTTAGAAATGAAGAAGTTAAAACAGGAACAGGCACCTCGCCCAGAAGCCTGGGAAGAAGTATGGTGTATAAAGTGTAGAAGCCAAGGTCACAATAAAGATCATTGTCCAGTCTTTGCGAACTATGTGACAGGGGGGACCAATGCCATTGCAGCCAGAGGTACCGGCAGGGCCAAATGCGGCACCCACCCTCTGGTGTGCAATATTTCAGGAGGGAGGAAAGCATGCCACGGACAACTGCCATCTACTACAGAATATGAGATAACCCCCCCCCCCCCCCCCCCCCCCCCCAACGGGTATTTTGCAACTTTTGCAGATTGTTGGGCCACGACGAATGAGACTGCCGTAGTTATCAATTATTGATGGACCAGTCACCAACCTACAGAATGCAGATTGAGGTGCGAGGTCAGGATCCAGCCGCGGTGCTCATGCATGGTGGGTTCCAGGGACGTGGACGAGGATAGGGTGGAATGGGGCCAGGAAGGGGTCACGGACAGCTAATCTGTTACAACTGTGGAGGACCAGGACATTACGCGTGGGATTGTACCAACCCAACTAGAATATCATGCACTTACTATGAGCAATTCGATCATGAGCTGATAGATTGCCCCACACTGATAGCACAAATTCATGAAAAAAGGGCAAAGCAACCTACGATGACCCAGAACATGTAGATGATGAGGTCCAAACCCCACGACCCCTATGTAAATATGGTACTAAGAAGTGGCATGGCCATAGGAGAAGATAAAAGGGACTTAAGGAAGGAATATGCAAGCATTGGCAAGGAGACGTATCTAGAAGCTAGGGAGAGCTTTGTTGAGGTCTCTACCCCAGGTGGCAGGGATCAACTTGAGCAGGACAGGGATCCCTCAATGATAGCTACCTTTTAAGAGACATGCATCAAATTGTTACATGATAATAGGGTGGTTAGAGGCTTGCAAGAATTAATAAATAGGTGTGCAGGGACGCGAGAACCTAGCGTGGTCCGCAAACTAGGAAAACACGCAACACGGACGAGGTGAGAGATGCGATTAACAACACAAATTGGTGACTATGAGATGGATCTCATCAGTTTGGCTTTGGGCTCGAATGAAAATGTATTGCCTAAACAAACTTGGGAGCACGTGGGTAGGCCTACACTACAATGGTCTCCTATTCAATTGCGGTTCACAAACCAACATAAAATTTTTCCCATGGGAAGGCTACAAGGAATTATGGTAGATATAGAAGGTGCAAGCACTAGAACAGACTTTGAAGTAATTGAAATCATGGATGAAAGTACGCCTTATCCTGCGTTGTTAGGAATAGACTGGGCCACTAACATGAATGGGGTCATTAACTTAAAGAATCAGACAATGATATTTGAAACAAAGTCGCTCCGCATAGTCGTTTCGCTAGATCCAGCCGAGGGATCGCGCTACATGGAACCCGTGCGTAACGAAGAAGGTAACGACGAATTAGACTGTATCTACAATATTTCTGCACTAAGGCAAGAATGGGTCAAGTCAACGAAAGATAGAATAATATCATGGGGTTATGTAGAGTCCTGCACTACCGATTCAGACGAAGAAGACGCACGAGGGCATAACGAGTTGAACGGAGTAACCACGCTACACTGCAATATGGTGACTAAATCTCTATACTGCGTGAGGGCCCAGGACTGTGAACTGCCGATGTATGATGGGTTGACAATAATAGATGAATTTCTGACCAAATTTGAAATCGCGATACCAAAGCACCAATGGTTTGATGCATTGAGATGGGCGTTGTGTGCGACACCTGCATGATGGTGGGGCACACATGAAGGGACTTTCGAAGATTGGCGTGGTTGTAGGTGCATGATGCAGATCAGATTTGGGAAACCAAAACTACAAATAACAGAGAAATACAATGGACGTGATGACCCACGCATGCACCTTACCAGATGGATCAAAAACTACGGACATGACCCTCAACTAGAGTGGGTGCACTTATTTTATCATACCCTAGATGTCATCCCAAGGAACTGGTATACTGAAACAGACCTTCAACATGGCACCGGCGAGTGGGATATCTTGCGCGAAGGGTTTCTGTCGACATTCCCCTTTGAAGACCAATGGATGGATACCGCGGACGACGCGTTATAGCTGGTGAAGGCCACCATTTTCAAAACACCACAGGAATCGGAAGAAATTGTGCAGCTAGACTGGTTGCGACAGCTGAGCCAGACCCTGGAATGTTACAATGTACAGATAGAAGATGATGAGGATGACCCATGAAACATCAATATTTCAGAATCCGAGGGAAGTCGTGAGGTGCACAGACCTGAAATTGAAGATCCATATATCACAGCGCCGTTGAAAACGAAACAAGTGAATATCGAAACAGAAGAAGAGCCAAAGTATGCAATGCTTGGGGACTGTTGGGATGGCGCCAAGGTGGAAAAGGTCATCGAGTTGCTTCAGGAATATTGAGATTTATTCCCAACAAAAATCACGGAGCTAAAAGGGATCCTAGGAGACCTGGGAGTGATGAAGATAACATTGAAACTGGACGCGAAGATGGTTAAGTAGCGGCCTTAACGATTGAATCCAAAATACAAAGCAAAGGTCCGCGAAGAATTGGACAAGATGCTGGTAGTAGGAATCATTGAACCAGTCGAGGAGTCTGACTAGGTGCGTCCTATTGTGGTACAGGAGAAGAAACAGAAGGGTGAGATTCACATCTTCGTGGATCTTAGAAAGCTCAATGATGCCTGTGTTAATGACCCATTCCTGACACCGTTTACAGATGAAGTACTGGAAAATGTGGGGGGGCAGGAAGCCTACTCCTTCACGGACGGGTTCTTCAAGTACCACCAGATCAAGATCGCGCTAGAGGATAGGAGTAAAATAATATTCACCACTGAATGGGGTTGTTTTCAGTATACGGTGACGCCCTTTGGACTGAAGAATGCACTAGCGATATTTTCCTGCATTGTGGTAGCTTCATTCAAGGAATTTATACACAAGTTCTTAGAGGTCTACCTTGATGACTGTACCGTATTCGGACTAGTAAAGAAACATACAACGAGCTTACAGTTAATGCTAGATACTTGCCGACGACACCAGATTGCACTAAACTTAAAGAAGTGTACTTTCCTCGTCCCCTTTGGGAACCTGCTTGGCCATGTGGTTTGTAAGAAACGACTGATGGTGGATCCAGCAAAGATCACTGTCATACTCAATCTGCAAGTGCCACGGAGTGTCAAACAACTCCGCGCCACATTGGGACACATGGGCTACTATCGAAAGTTCATAAAAAGCTATGTCCAGATCATGGCTCCAATGGAACAGTTGCTGAAGAAGGATGCTACTTATTGCTGGAATGAGGAGTGAAACAAAAGTCTGGAAACGTTGAAGGAAAAGATAGCATCCGCCCCTATATTGATCTTTCCAAAATGGGACGTCAAATTTCATGTGCATGTCGACACATCATGTATCACGTTGGGGGTAGTACTTACTCAACCAGGAGCGGAGGGAATTGACCACCCGATTGCATTCGCAAGTCGCCGATTGTCAAAAGTGGAGAAGAATTACTCCACTACTGAGCGAGAGGGATTAGCGATGGTATACGCACTTCAAAAATACCGCCACTATCTGCTCGGAGGCCACTTTAAGATGTATACTGATCACTCGGCGCTAAAGTACCTAGTGAATAAGCCTATGTTGGGGGCGCGCATTTGTAGGTGGTTACTGTTATTCCAAGAATATGACTTTGAGGTCATCGTAAAGCCGAGATGTCTAAACACAGGCCCGGATCACCTGTCCCGAATTGAGACCAGCGAAGAGCCCACAAGTTTAGAGGATGGACTCCTAGATGCACAGTTGTATGCAATGCGCATAGCAGATGGCCACTTTGAGGATATAATCCATTTCTTAACTACAGGAACCGCGCCGCAGGGATATTCTGTTCAGTAGAAGAAGGAACTAGTGGTACGCGCAGCAGACTTTACCGTGATCGCAGGGCACCTCTACAAAATGGGCAACCATGAAATATTACGCAGGTATGTCCCAGAGTTCGAGCAAGGACAGATCCTGGCCGAAGCACATGGGGGGGTTGCTGGCAGACATTATGCAGGTCGCGCCACAGCCCGGAAGATTCTTCGTACAAGATTATGGTGGCCCACTCTACATCAAGATTTGAAAGCATACTGCTGAGCCTACGACGTATGTCAATGGATGGGGAAACCAACATGGAGGGATGAAATGCCACTCCAGCCACAGATGACGCTACAGCCATTTGAGAAGTGGGGGATCGAATTTGTAGTACCTATCACGCTGCGGGGCAAGACGGGCACGCGCTATATCATCACCACGACAAAATATTTGACTCGATGGGTAGAGGCGCAGCCGGTCAAGGACTGCACGACTGTGACAGCTGTGACTTTTTTGTTTAAGAACGTGCTGACAAGTTTTGGATGTCCCAAAATTCTCATAAGCAATAGGGGAGCGCACTTTCTGAATGAAACGATTAGCACACTCACTGAGGAATTCCAGATATATCATCAACAAAGTACGCCTTACCACCCGCAAGTGAATGGGACCGTTGAAGCATTCAACAAAATTCTAGAGACTGCGTTGACAAATATTTGTAATGCGCAGTGAAACTACTGGGACTTATGCATCCTTGTTGTACTATGGGCATACCGAACCACATGCAAGAAATTGACGGGCCAGACACCTTTTCGGTTAGTCTATGGCAAGGAAGCTGTTATGCCTATGGAATACATTGTACCTAGTCTATGGATCATAGCAATAACAAGTATGGCAGACCGTGGGGCTTTGGAGGAACGGCTAGCGCAGCTAGAAGAGCTTGAGGAGGAAAGGTTTTTAGTTGGATTCCATTAGCAAGTACAGAAACAGCGAGAGAAAGCATGGCATGATTGCCATATCAAGGTGCGCACTTTCAAGGAGAATGATATAGTATTATTATATGACAGCAAGTTCGAGAAATTCCCTGGCAAACTCCAAATGCATTGGTTGGGACCCTATGTCGTCAAAGAAGTTACCGATGGGGGCACGGTTCAGCTTGCCAAACTCAACGGAGACGCCTTCCTGGGAAGAGTGAATGGCAGTCCCCTGAAGCTCTACATGGGTGGGCCGCCCGTCTGACTAACCATCCGAAGGACAGTCTCACCATTCCAGCTAGTTGAAAGAGAGCGCGGGATGATAAAGCAGTCTGGGGGAAGGATGTGCGATTGCGAGGGTGCGCGTAGATTTGGTCAATTACAAGGGTCACGGTTGCGTGGAAAGGATTGCGTTGTTTCATTGCTAAGAGGAGAAGTGACCATTGCTATCAATATTCATGACAAGATGTCTGCATTATGGCAAAAGGGAGCAGGCAGTGGGCAATTAAGAGAAGGAGTACAAGCCAGCTATGGACTGATCTGCCACAGGTTTAACACGAGGGTGCCAGAACAGGTGGGAGACAGTGAATTCTAAACTCGAAATGCTTATAAATCGCAGGGGGGATTCCATTAGGCAAATTGCACTTCTGAAAAATGCAAGCTGGCTACCGATATGGAACTTTTCATTTTCTCTCCACAAGGAGTAAGCCCGGGGGTGGTGATCTAGCCGATGGAAAGGCAGGGCTCTCTGAGGAACATGGTGTTGACAGCTGAAGGTGCCACGTAGAGTTCAGCATCAACAAGAGGGGATGGACCAGAATTGGTCTAGATGCCGCCGCCTTACCGGGGGGAAGGCCCACGAACTATAACAGAAAAGCGAAAGATTGGAAAGATAGAGACCACTGGTAGAAATGCAGTTAATAACTCATCCTTGATGTACCTTGAAGATTTGGATCTCATGGACAGTAGCAAGGGTCTTGCAAAATTGCAACACAAGTTGCAGCAGATAGTGCGAAGAGAAGATATGAAGGAAGAAAGTGGCTATGGTGGTACAAGGAGGTCCCATATGCCGCTCCCCTGCTAGAGCTGAAATCCTATGAAGGGGTGTTCTGTGTTAACCGAGTAGAGCAAAATGAGCATTATCAATTGTAAGAATTGGTAATAACAACCAAGCAGGAGTCGGACGGAGCGTTGCAAGAGATAAAAAAGGAGCAGCAGGACGAAGCACGCCACTCGAAGGGGAGGTGAATTGCAAAGCCAAGCCAACGCGTCTCGCTGCACCAAGTAGTGACTTGAGATGAGTCACGATGATTGTGTTGGGGGACTATTGGGTAGCAAAAGCCTCATGTAATGGTTACGTGGCACAAAGCCCAAAATTTTGGGTAAAGAAAGGGTAAAGACTCCGTGGGATGCGCGGAGCACAATTTGTAATAAGATTGAGTCAAAGGGTAGTCCGCCCAAAAATAATGTAAAGAAATGTAAGTGAGTTGGCCCGCTGATGGATCGCGGTCCATGGAAAGGTATAAATAGAGCGAGGCTCTATGGGTAGAGATAGCTAGTTTTTTATGAAGAATGATCTGAATTGTAATGGGTTGTTGAAGCAAAGTATTAAGCATCTGTAAGTCCGAGTCCAAGGATTGGGTAGTAGATAGAGGCTCTATAGTTGTGTGTGTAGAGGCCTGGAAGAGTCTGCAGCTATGTGCGTAGACCCCTGCAGCTGGGTGTGCAGGGCGGATCTAGATGTAGTGGTGAAGAAAGTGAATAAAGATAAGTTGATTCTGAAATTTTGTGTTAAATCTGTATTATCGTGGATCTAGCTATTGCATGATTAAATATAACTGTTTGAATCTATGTGCATATGCTTATGTTATGAATATATGTGAATCTGTGTCTATTCCAAGTGTGCGAACTAGTTAATTTTGATAAATGTTTGCTTAAAGACCCTTCTAAATAGATCTGATTCATAATATATCATTAAGTAATTAATCTTGAGAAGCATCCCTGTTACGGATCTGTGCGGAAGCAGAGCGGAGCGAAGCTGCAGAATGGTGCGCAAAGCCTCCAAACCACATATAGACATCCCAAGGTGAGGAAACCTAGTTCCAGCACCCTCCGCAACTACCTCGGGTGAGACCTCAATCCGTGTTCTGCGAGCTATTGCCGAAAGGGCTGGTAGCTGTGAGATTTGCTTGGCTAAATAATTCTTTTGAACCTAGGTCAGGCCCATATAAGCCAAAAATGCACCAGAAAGCACCCTAGAAATGAATGTCCATTGAATCTTATAGGGATTTTCTCGGTCTATGAGGAAAATGACTTGTTGGGCACCAAATCTGGCTATCTTTCTGTCGCATTTCTATCATCCTTTTTGACCTTTTTGTACTTATTTACCCATGTTTCTATGCTAAACTTACAAGGTAAATAGCCCTGACTTGTCTGATTGGAATATTTTAATTAATTAAGTCATGGAGTCTTATCTATTCATAGCACTAAAATGTATGTTTGACCGCAGCTTGGAGAACATGAACCCTTTCTTCAGCATCTCGCAACAGATCTAGTAACGACTAGCCATAAGGATGTCGCGCAGCTAGAGTCACAGCTCCCTGAACTATTCTTGGGCCTCTTGTTGATCTTGGTTATCTGGCGTTGGTGTCGTTCCAACTAATGTATATTTCTGAATATGCAGTTACCATGTTTTGGGGAGATATGTTGTTCTCCTGTGCTGTGTATAAAAGACAGATTGTTCCTGTAAATGGGGATTCCCCCAGCGATATTGTAATCACTGTTACAAATTAATAAATTATCACCTGTTTTGTTGTTCTAATCTTCGCTGTGACTAACGCAGCCCTAATCAGAGAGCTGGGCCCGCTCTTCTAATCAGGTGTTGCGTATTTTTGTGTGTATTACTTATTAGTTTATGCTTGCTGTTACAGTTCTTTACTTCTTGTAATTGTTTCTAGAGTTCTGTATTTATTTTAATCTTGCAGCAATGTTTTGAATCTTAACCACAAACCCTTGGTCGTAACGGATTGCGCTTTTTCCCCTGCATATACCCTGAACGTTTCCTTGAAAGGATATGCACCCGGATTGATAAATTAATGTCGGAATAGGGTGAATAAATTGTTCATGCCTGGACCCCAACATTTTGGCACCATTGCCGCGAAGGCTAACAAGGTGCAAAACAACAATCCGGACCAACCAAAGGGTCAATCTCTCGTCCTGGGGAGAGAACAAGTTTTCTCACTCTGCTTCAGGTCCTGAGTGTAGGTGTTCTTTCCGCTTGTTTATTTTTTCTTTTCTGTTTGATTTTGGGCCACTCTCTTGTCCTAGGGAGGGAGGAGTCTTTTGACGCCCTGCTCTAGGCCCTGAGTTAGATTTATTTCTTTTAACCCTTTTGTGTGATTTTTGGGAAACCCTAGCTTTTACCTTGGGGAGGGAGGAGTCTTTTGACGCCCTGCTTCAGATCTGGAAGTATTAGGTCTTCTCTAGGTTTGTGTTTTTTTCTGGTTCTTGTCTTGGGGAGGGAGGAGTCCTTTGATGCCCTCCTCCAGGCCTAGAACCTTAGATTTTTGTTTTTTTAGCTGCCTTTCTTTTTGTAAGTTCTTTCATCTTGGGGAAGGAATGGTCCTTTGACACCTTACTTCAATATTGAAGCATTGTAGATTCATAATGAGACCTTCCATAATACCAACTTTTGTATGAACAAAGAACCAAATATGAGGGGCAGAGGGAGAGCCACAAAGAGGGGAGGACCAGATATGGGAAGAAAAACCTATGTCCAGCAAATCATAGCAAAGGCTGAATCAGAAACATCCTCTCACGCAGCTATGAGACCAGGGGTGCGGAGAGTGAAGTCTGAGGGAAAATCAATAGATCAACCAGTGTTGTCTACAAAATTCTTTGGTGATTCAACACAACAAGTCCCTATAGCAGTGGAAGAAACATCCAGCAGTAGGCCTGACCATGAGAATCTTACGCTGGTAATAGCAGAGGAAGAGGTCGCAAGCAGAACATCAACAGGGTCAGACTGCTCCAATAAGGGAAAGGAGGTTGTAGCTGAGGGATCAAGCCATCAGGACATAGGAGAAGGAAATGAGGAGCTACTCACATCACCAAGGGACTGGGGAAGTGCTGCTAAAGCAACTCGAATCCGAGTGGTAAGGAATCCTCAGCCATCTTCCATAGAACCTGTTGAAATTCCCAACGGTTATTGGAAGATATTTATGGCTCCCACAACCTCCACCATCGATTTTCCGATCGGGGATCTGGGAGCTAGTGCACCCACAAAGCCTATTCCATTAGAATCCTTACCAAACTTTCATGGGCTTGTTTCAGAAGACCCCGACACATTTCTATTTGAGTTTGACATAGTGTGCCGGGGTATGACTACACAACGGATGCCCAGAAGTTAAAAAATTTCCCTTCTACATTAAAAGGAACGACTCTGCGATGGTTCATGGGCCTTGGAGGAAAGTCTATTTCCACATGGGATGATATGCAAACAGCTTTTCTGGAAAAATACCAGGATTTACTGTAAATCCCTAAATATCAAGGAGGAGCTTTTCAGGTTCACATAAAAAGAAGATGAGAGCTTGGAAGATTGTGTGGAACGATTCAAGTACACCTTACAGAGGTCAGGTCACTCTAACCTGGATAAGGAAATTTTAAAAATTATCCTCCTTCGATCTTTTTGTGAGGACTCGATGGAACTATTAAACATTGTAGGAAAGGGAGACATCTCTAAGGAAAGCTTCAAAGCTATTTGCAAACTATGCATTCAGTGCTCGAGGGGGCTTGCAAGAAACAGACAAGGGATTCGCTCAGCAAAGGGGTCTGGTGGGGGTGTTACAAAGGCAGAAATTGGAAACCTGCTAGACAACTTGAGGACAGATATCCTCAGCACTCTGTCGGCACAGATGGATACTCTGCAAGTAAAACAAAAGCAGCTAGAATTGGACAAGACCATGGTGATATTTTTCCCGAAGTGTAGAAAGAAGCACCTGGAAAGGGAATGTCCACTAAACTCCATAAAGGAATTTGTAATCTGCGAGCTAAACCATACAACAATCTCATGCCCCTGCTTGCCAGGCTTGAAGGTAGTATTTCAAGGGATGGGGGAAGACACGGAGCAACTATACCTCATGGGGTTTAGGAAGCCATGGCAGCCTCGACCACCGATGGAAAATCAAGGTATGTACCCAGATCCATCTCATTATTTCAATAATTTTAATATGAATCCTTAGACCATGCCTTATCCTCCCATGTGGCCACAATACCAGTTTCCACCGTGGCAATAGTGGAACCCTCAAGCCAGTACGAGCTCTCCATGGGCTCCAACTTGGCGAGGATCCTCTCCTGGGCAGTTTCCTCAGCAGATGCCACAACAGCAACTCCAACTGCCCTCTAATGTGCCTCTTGGTAATCAACCTGCTCGTCCTCAGCTTCCAATGCAACCTAACCCTAATCCTAATAATAAGTGAGCTCATCAAGTTGATGTTCCTAACCTACGTTCATATAGCATCTCCACTACAGAGTTGTATGAAATGAATTTGCAATTAGAGCGAACAGTCAACGTTCAACCTCCTCCAGTTATCATTGAACAACTTGAGAGTGAAGGTAAGGAACCAAAACCAATTAATAAAGAGCCAAAGAAAACTGATAGAAACCAGGCGCCTCCTGTAAAACAACATCAATCTAAACCACCTTACCCAAAGAGACTAATTATGAGTAAACCAAGCCCTCAAGCTAAATTTGATTTGTTAGGAGAATTGTAGAACTTATTTGTTAAAATTCCCTTGTTACAAGCTATGAAGGATGTGCCAATATATGCAAAGACTCTTAGGGAATATTGTTCAAAGAAACCTACAAAGAAATCCAAAGACCCCCTCACTATTCATGTTATGGGAAAATTATCAGACTTCATGATGGGAAAATCAATGCTGGTAAAATATGGAGATCCAAGGAACCCAATTTTGACAGTACAGATTAATGGGGTAGAGATTCCAAATGTGTTGGTAGACCTGGGTGCTACCATCAACGTCATCACCACTGAAACCATGCATGCGTTAGGTCTTCACAATTTGAAACATACACCTATAGTATTGGAATTGGCAGACTGATCTACAGTCAAACCTGTAGGGAAGTTGGAAGATGTAACAATTTCAGTGGATTCATGGCACTATCCCATAGATTTCCTAGTATTACATACGCAATCTTCAGTGGGTGGCCATCCTTTGATTTTGGGTAGACCATGGCTGGCTACTGTAGATGCTTACATTGGGTGTCATTCAGGGAACATGGTTATTTCTAATGGGCATAACACTAATAATTTAGTGTTATATCCACCTGCAGAACCAAATCCATCTATAAAACCAGCAGGTGGCAAGAAAACTTTATCCAGGGAAGAGCCCGAACGGAAAATGAGGATCGAGACCAATTCTCACTATTGGAAAAGCTCTTCAATTGAAAATGGAATCGGAAGATGATGTAATCACTTCCTTTATGGATGATCCTTGCTCCGTTTTAGAGCCAAACCAGCAAATCCTAGAATCTATCCTAAGCTGTGAGACTCAGGAAACTATTGAAACAATAGAAGGATTAGAGGAGCCACCTGTTGATGCACCTCATGAAAGTGTTCAAGTGGAATTAGAACCAGGAAAAACCTTGAATATTAATCCAAACCTGTCAGAATCCTAGAAGAAGCAACTTGTAGACGTCCTTCGAAAACATAAAGAAGCCTTTGCCTAGGATTATTCAGATATGAAGGGGATTCCTGCCAACTTATGTACCCATCACATATATATTAAGGAAGATTGTCATCCTGTAAGACAACCTTAGAGAAGAATGAACCCTGCGTTGAAAAATGTTGTGAAAGAAGAGCTTCAGAAATTACTGGACGTAGGTTTTATCTACCCTATCTTAGATAGCCAATGGGTCTCACCATTAGTAATGGTCCCCAAGAAAAATGGTAAATGGCGGATCTGCGTGGATTACCGAGAGTTAAATAAGGCAACGCAAAAAGATCATTTTCCTTTGCCATTTATTGATCAAGTTTTGGACGTATTGGCTAGCAAGAAGTTTTTCTCTTTTCTAGACGGGTTTAGTGGATATAGCCAGATCCAGATAGCTCTTGAGGATCAGGACAAAACCACTTTCACATTCCCCTGGGGAACATTTGCATACCGGGTCCTTCCTTTTGGCCTGTGTAATGCTCCTGCAACATTCCAGAGGTTAATTCTAGGGATCTCCTCTGATTTGGTAGATGACAGTGTTGAAATTTATATGGATGACTTTACTCCATATGGGGACTCATTTTTAGAAGGGCTGAAAATTTTAGAAAAAGTTCTTGAAAGGTGTATACAAGCACATGTTTCTCTGAGCACAGTAAAATGCCATATGATGATGGAAGAGGGAATCGTTCTGGGAAATTTGCTCTCAACTTAAGGAATCAGGATGGACCCAATGAAAATAAAGGTAATTCTGCACTTCCCAACACCCAAAACGCCCACACAGGTACGCAATTTTATTGGTTGTGCTGGTTATTACAGGTGTTTCATAGAAAATTTTGCGAAAGTAGCACACCCACTGTTTCAATTACTAACAAAAGATTCAGAATTTGTGTGGTCAGGTGACTGTGATGCAGCCTTTACAAGAATTAAAGAATTGGTTTGCAGTGCTTCGATCCTTAGAGGACCAGACTAGGCATTACCTTTCCATATTCATATGGATGCTTTTCAAACGGTAATTGGTGCAGCTGGGACAGCAAGAGGATAAAGTACCTTATGCAGTCTACTATGTTAGTAAGAATTTGGCTCCTGTGGAATTAAACTACACAGTGATTGAGAAAAAGTTCCTCGCTCTCATTTATGCCATCAAAAATTTCCAGCACTACATTACTGAGTATCCTACTTTTGTGCATACTAATCATGAAGCTATCAGGTATTTAATGAATAAACTTGTTACCCCTGGTCACATTACAAGGTGGCTATTGCTACTACAGGAATTTGATATTACTATAGTAGACGAACCAGGGAAGGACAATGTGGTTTCAGATTTCTTATCTAGGATAGAACATGATGGTAAGAATACACCAATTGAAGATAATTTTCCAAATGAGCATCTTTTTGCAGTTTCTGCTAACACAACGTGGTATGCAAATATTGCTAATTATATTGCTACAGGAAATGTGCCTCATCATCTGTCATATGAGGAGCAAAGGAAGATCATTCACCAGAGTACCCGATATTCATGGATGGCAGGATATCTCGTCCATACAGGGGTTGACCAACAGATTTGGCATTGTGTGGAACAAGATGATATTTATGATATATTAAAGGTTGCACATGATGGACCCTGTGGAGGACATTTTGCAGATAAAAGAACAGGTCACAAAGTGCTGCAAATGGGATATTACTGGCCCTCCATCTTTAGTGATGCTCAGGATTATGTTCGAAGGTGTGATAGCTGTCAACAGATGGGACAACCTGGGAAAGTAGATGAATTGCCTCTTCAGCCCCAGATAGTCCTTGAACCGTATGAAAAATGGGCCATCGATTTTGTTGGACCCTTCAACCCACCTTCTCATCAGAAAGATTACATCCTAGTCTGCACTGATTATGTAACTAAATGGGTGGAAGCCAGAGCGTCACGAGAGAAACATAGAAAGTAGTGGCAGACTTTATTTTTGAAGAAATCTTTGCTCGATACGGTACTCCAAGTGTATCAGATGGAGGATCATAGTTCACATCTCATAGGATAGGAAAGTTGATGCAGAAATATGGGTCAAACATAGAGTGACAACCCCCTATCACCCCCAGGCGAATGGGCAAGTAGAAAGCACAAACAAGGTATTGGAAAATATCTTGACAAAGAAAGTAGCAAGTCATCATCGGGACTAGGCACATAAACTTCCAGAAGCTTTATGGGCATACAGAACGACATGGCAGAACACAACTGGGTTTTCTCCATTCAAATTATTCTATGGGAAATCCCCCTTGTTTCCGATGGAATTTTAGATCAATACACTCAAAAAAGCTCTAGAAGTAGGCCTAGATCTATCAGAAGCACAAAAACATCGACTGGGACAGCTGAATGAGTTAGACGAGATTCGATTAGTAGCTGTCCAGAAGACTACTATTGTTCAACAGCAGAGAATGAAATGGCATGATAAATTTATCAAAACCAAGGTGTTTCATGTGGGGGATTGGGTATTACTGTATGACTCCCGATTTAAGGATTTCAAAGGCAAGCTTCACACTCATTGGATGTGTTATAGACATATTTGGGCACTGCAACCCCAATCTTATATGTCGATAAACCAAGGGCTCTTTAACCCCTAAAAATGTTGTTTCATACCCTAAAGGATCATGGTCAACTGATTACATAATTCCCCAAAAGTTTCACCTAAAAAACCACTAAGAATTGGCCAAAACTGGACCATACTGACTGCTCCACTGTCAGGGTGCGATGCATACTGACTTCTACACTAGCCAGGTGCGATGCATACTGAAGAGGCCTTCTGTAGGGTGCGATGAGCGAGGATGGAAAAATGTCCGAGATAGTTTACTAAGTGGATGCTCATGGAATCTTTCAGAAACTTCTCCTATGACACTTGCCTCTTTGAATTCGCCCAGGGATGAGTAAGAGATCCAAGAAATATCCAAGTGGAACCAAGAAAAACAAGTGGAATGACACTAATAAAAAAACTAGAGATGACTCACACCCTTGCAGACATCTATAAATGGATCCCTCATCTGAGAGATCCAGAGGCTGGAATTTTGTAATTTGTAAGGAAGTGTTGATAGTTTGTCTTTGAGAAAGAGCATTGTATTATTGGGTGATCTTGCTTTTCATGAGGTGAAGAGGGCTTTGATGTTGGATTAGACAACTGGGTTGTAATTCTCCCTTCTACTATTAATAAAGTTCTTTGAGTTTTCCTCCATACAATTGTGTATTTGTGAATGTTGTTGTGTGTGAATGCCATTGTATGATCAACGTATTTTTGATTCTGCATTGTTTATGATATAATAGATTGAGATGCTTTGATGGTGTTTTGTTACTTTTTCTCTACAGGTATTCATTGAGCGGGATAAGTAGGAGAAGAGGTGCAAGCTCTATCAAGGGAGAGAGGAATCAAGCAAGGAGTCAAGCGGAAGATCCAGGTTGGTCCCTTTTCTCCTCTCTTATCTACCATACATAAAGGAAATCACAAATTGCTTTGATTGTTTGTTTCTAGGATAGCTGCCAATCCTAGTGGGGCTAGCAAATAAAAAAGACACTAGTTTTCCCATAAACAAAATAGCGACTCCACTGGGGATAAAATAGTTTGTTTGTTTGTTGTTGATTGTTTGTTTAATAAACTATAGACAGAGCCTAAAGTTAGCCATATAGCCTTCGAACTGCTTTTTCTCTGCAATTGCAAAGTAGATGAATGTTGCTTCAGTCAATCTCCGGTTCAGTTTATGATTTGAACATCTGACTTACAAGCATTCTAGATGCCCTGTTGGTAGCTCAATAACCCTCCAAGATCATACCCTTGTACTTTTTTCTTTACTTTTCATAATAGCTCAGCTTAGCTCACTAAATTCAGCTGCAAATTTGAGCCAAAACCCACCTTAGTTGTGCTCCCTAGCCCATCACATTGTCTGTCACTGGAAGCCAGTCTGCATCGCACTTCCTGAGTGTAGCAGGTGAGATGCATCTCTATTTCTGTGAAGCACATGTGCGATGACTGAGTAGTCCTATTCCTCTCATTGAAAATTGGGTTTTTTGTTCTTGTTTTCAGCTCTATTCAATTGTTTTGCTGCTTATGAACAGTACCTCATTGTTGAAGCCTCCTTACTTTACATAGTTCAGCCTCCATTGATTAGGATTAGCAAGTGTTTTTATGTATTTTTCCATCATTTGCAATCAGTTGTCGAAAAGTTGATAAAATCGAACTGTCGTTTTGATGCAAAAGAGTGTTGTAACTGTCGTTTTGTATCAAAAACAGAAGTGTCATTGAATCTTCCTTCCTTGGATAGTTGATTGGACTTTTTGTCATGTATTTGATTTGATTTGTTGATATTTGAAGTGTCAAAATCATTCTCTATTCGAAATCAAAAAGTGTTGTTCAGTCTTCCTTTCATTTTGAAGAGAAATTGTCGAAGTGTCGCTTTGAAGAAAATATTTCAGATCTATACTTAGTTTTCCTTTTTTGGCATTTTTCACATTAAAGGGAATGAAAAACAAATACATGCATTTTCATTTGCATTTAGACTGTGTGCGAAAATTGATTTAGGAAAAGTGCATTTAGTGTGTGCTCTTTGCTCTCTGTTTGAAAGAATCGTAACTTTCTTGCCTTAGTAGCTAGGATTTTCATTGCTAAAAAATAAAAAATGATTGTTTATCATTTTAGATTGCATATTTACGAATTTTACATATACATCACACAGTGAACCTTGAAAGGAAAACTTCTAAGCAAGATCAACTCTAAAATAAATTTCAATGAACTTAAGAATGCTTTGGAACCTAACACAACACATATAGAGGTCTAGGCTAGAGACGTGTTCTAGCGTTGTAAAATCTAGTAATTATCATTTTCATCAAAGGTTGGGTGATTCCTCCTCTTTGATACAACAAGTGATAGCACGCACTTGTGCTCCCCGTACCATCGAGTATATATTGTGAAACCACAATAGGCTTATATCCTTTATCCATAGGAAGCCGTGTCTGCTTCCCTATCAATCGCAATGCACTGAACACAGCATTCGGGAAGATTGACTACCGTACATAAGTCCTTGGTAATTTCTCTTTAATTTATCACCAAGGTGTATTTTGCAGTTTTGCGATTGGTTTGGTAATCCCTCTGTCTAGATCTCCAGAGTAGTCACTTTCATTCCTTTTTGACTCCTTAAAAGAAAAGGTCCATCTGAGCACTTGTCACTTCAGGCTCATTAAAAATCGAAGGGGACTAGAGTCATCTTTAGCTTTTTCTTGACTCTTAAAAATTGAAAAAGCAAAGTTGTGTCAAAGCGTCATTAAAATTTATTTAAATCCGGAATAAAATCCCTATTCCTTCGTTGATCTTAGGTTGAGTTAATGGAGTCTACCAATCATGGAATCCCTCTTGAGGTGATTCCTATCCCTTTTACATCTTGGGGAAACATTGGTGCACCTCATATGGCCACATTGTCTTTGCCAGGTCTGACTATTGGCCTACCGGTGTGGCTATTCTCAACCTCTGTGGTTCAAAATAATATGATTCCTCAGCAATCGAATCAGCATCTAGTTGATATTGAAGTTGACCCTTCACCTTCCTCTTCATTTGTTTCTCCCTCCCCTTATTCATCTTCGCTTGGTGAAAATAGTGATGCTAGTAACCAAGTGCTTGGGAAGAAGAAGAAAGGAAAGGAGAAGAAAAAGAAGTCAGTTAAGCAAGGGGGCAACCATTAATCATCTGGTGAAAATCCGCACACTAAATCTCCAAATATCCTTGTCTAATTTGCGAAGGAAACCATTTTCATCGAGATTGTCCTTGCATTCCATAGATCTTGAGAGAATGGCCTTCCCATTCACACCGTCCAGTGTCATCAACCTCTGGTCATCATGTTGACAGCACACCATCAACTAGTGAAAATGAAATTCCTAGACAGAAAGGGAAGGTCAAAACTCCATGTGGAATAGGTGAAGGGGACCATCGTCTTCCCCATTTACCTTTTTTGGGTGAGGCCAAAAGAGTCTTGCATAACCGTCCTGCTTCACTGCAGCAACTTCCACCTGGATACAAGAAACTCTCCCCTAGTCCTTTACTAGTTGAAAATCCGACTGACTTAACTGAACCGTTGGTCGAAGCAGCTATCTCTGAAAGTGAATCTTCTAAGTCCACACCAGAAAAAATTCAATAGGTCGAGATGGCAGTCGACCCAGTCTTGCTTTCAGAAGATCCACTTTCAGATGATATCATTCCCAAAAAGAGTGAGAACGATACTGTTCAAACTCTTTTTGTCAATTCAAAGTCCAATGAACTTGGGGGAAATCCACCCGTTCCTTCACAATAGTAAGAGAATCCCCCAGTTCCCGCTACTCAAGGGGTTATTTCACCCATTTATTCGGTACCCCCTCCAAGCAGTCTAATTGCTTCCTTTGATTGGAATCGACTAGCAAGATCCGCCTTCCTTATAATGTACCATTCCGAATCATAGTACAAGTTTACAAAATGATAATGTCTGGCACTATCATAGATGAAGGGGCTTCAGTGAGTATCCTTTCCTCAACTTCTTGGAAAGCACTTGGTTCGCCATCGCTTATGCCTGGTAAACAAAATTTATCAGGCTTTAACAAAGGAACCAGTCGACCGTTAGGGATCCTTCCTAAGTTGCCGATAACTTTGAGAAGGAAAACCATTCACTTGAATGTGATGGTGGTCCAAGGGCCGTTAGATTACAATCTACTCCTTGGACGTGACTATGTTTATAGCATGGAAGCTATTTTTTCCACACTCTTTCGAGTGATGTGTTTCCCACATGAAGGAAAAATTGTCCAGCTTATTGACCAGCTTTCATTTCCTGGTTCAAACACAGTGCCAAGTCAATCATCATCCCTAAATGGTCTTTTTGAGTCAAGAGTGTCTCTTCAACCTTCATTCCATCCACCTAATTACCGCAAGTAGTCCGGTGAATGTAACGAAGCTTAGGGGGCATGCACCCTTGTCCATTTGGCGAACGAACCCAGCTGAAAAAAATAAGTTTCCATGTAAGTTATGTGATTGGTCCGAAACACCATTCACTTTTGTCTAAATTACGGACAAAGCCAAGGAAGTGTTTTGTCTATTTTGTGGACGAAGCCATCCTACCATATGAATTTACTTGTTAGTTAAGTGATTGGTCTAACACATCACTCACCTTTGTCTAATTGGTGGACAAAGCCAAGGAAGTGTTTTTGTCTAACCGTTTACAAAAACAATCCTGCTTAACTACAGTGGTTCCCATATGGTTACTGGAGACTCTCCTTTTCTCAACGCCTAGGGCCATGCAAACCATTTTATGCAAGCGAAAAAAAACCAATTTCATTTTTTAGCTTTTTAGCTGTTTAGTTTTAACTCCTGAGGTCAAGTGATTGGTCTGACACACCATTCACCTTCACCTATTCTGTGGGTGAAGCAAAGGAAGAGTTTTGTCTAAACAAGTTGATGAAACCATCCTACCTAACCTCAGTAGCTCCTTAGCTTTAATAGTTTTTTTAGCTTTGTAGTTTGGTCGTTTCTAGCCTACGTAAAAAGGAAACCGAGCATACTTTCCACAAGGTTCGAGCTCGTCGCTAAAAAATGAACCCACACTCCCAAGCATACTTTCCGTAAGGTTCAAGCTCGTCGCGAAAAAATGAACCCGCACTCTCATGAGAAATGTTATCATATGGTTCAAACTCGTTAAAAAATAAACCTACCAATGAGCATATGTTCCCCTAGAGTTCAAGCTCATCAAAACAATGAACCCACCTTCGATAAATAACCCTTATGATCGCAAATTATATCAACCTTTTGAACCTTGGTTGTGTTCCCTCCATCACCTCCATCCGTTTGGCCGATCATACGCTTCCACCTGATTGTTTACCAGTTTTAGGAACAGCTGCGATGAGTGGTCTTGTTAGCCACCCTCTTCACATCACCATGTTTTGAGAAGTTCCAAGACTACCCGAAACCAGTTGCTACCCTAGATACCACTCGTTCCTAACAAAAAAGAGTCCACTTTAAACCCTTTTCAAACTCACTAAATATGAAAAGGTTGTCGAGAAATTGGCCTCTCCAGCTCGCTAAAGTGATTGGAAGCGCCATCCCTCCTGTGTATTTTAAACTTTTCAAACCTGAGGGATTATCTCATAAAAGTTCGAGCGCTTGTCTTTTTCGGCTGGCTAAAGTGATCGAAAAGTCATCCATTTTGTATTATTTTAATATTTTTCAGACTTAAGGGATTATGCTACGAAAAATAACTACTGGAGTTCTCTTTTCATCCCTTTTCAAACTCTCTAAACATGAAAAGGACCGAGTTGTCTTTGTCGTTAAACTCATTAAAACAATAGCGACAAACTTGTCCACCCAAACAAGAACGAGTTTCACTATCGCTAAACTCGCTAAAACATAGTGACAGGTTTTCCCGAAGAGAAATTTATAGAACAAGCATATGTTATCCTCCTCAAGCTTGACAAAAATAAAGAGGTATTGGTCAGCAATGATTGGGGAAAAAGGGAAGAAAACTTAAAGAATTTTATTGGTAGCAGGTCACTCTTGAACATGACACTTTCACTCCATCACCATGATTGAGTCGGGTTGGCTCATTCCATTCACTGATCATATCGCCATTGGTCCTCCATACCATCCATCTTTTTGGGGTTAACACCACCAATCCATCTCAGTGTCGCCGATATGTTCAAGAGAGGTCATTCAGAGAATTCACCATCCAGTTGATGCCTCATCCACTACAATACCTTCACCCTCCATTTTTCATGACCACCATTCCTGAACCTTGTATCATCAGAACGTTTTCACCTCCAGAAAATAATTTGCTTCGTTTCATGTCATAAATGTGGGATACATTAAGTCCCTCCTACGACGGGTCACTTCTTGTCGACATCAGCTCATTATCCAAGAATTTGACTTAGAAACAACCCTTTCTTTACTTTGAAGCTTGCATGCCTCAATGGCAAGTCTCTCACTTCCGGCGACAGGTTTACATCAATGGCCTTCGACCGAAATATTTTGCATGGTGTTCGACATCGGATCATATATTCACACCATGTGAATTGTACTATAGTACCTTGAGGGTCATTATCATTATCGGTTATTCCTCTCGTGCCTGTTAACAACTTACATTATTGGTTGGTAATCAGGCGACGTCTTTCCATGTTCGACTTCAAAACATCTTTTCACATGGATCGACTTGCACATCGGGCGAAGATTGGACGAGTTTTGAAGATCCCAGATCTAGTTTCATCCATCTGGGCTACGATATATTCAGGAATATAAAGACATCAAATGTACACAAAAGCTACACACATAGTCATCTAAGCCAGAGAAGATGACCCTTCATATGAAGAATCACTAGTCTGCAACTGCAGACAATTGTCTATCCTATGTACATGAAAATGAATTTATAAAGCTGAGCATGGGAATGCCCGCCTCAACTATATCATGAAAATAATATGATGATGATGTATTGTATTGTATATTATACAGGTCACCTTCCAGTTTGAATACCTCAGATCCTCATGATAAAGCATTTCACCCGACATCAAAAGATTTATGACTTCATGCTTTAGGGGGCAACTGTTATAGACATATTTGGGCACTGCAACCCCAATCTTATATTTCGATAAACCAAGGTCTCTTTAACCCCTAAAAGTGTTGTTTCATACCCTAAAGGATCATGGTCAACTGATTACATCATTCCTCAAAAGTTCCACCTGAAAAACCACTCAGAACTGGCCAAAACTGGACCATATTGACTGATCCACTGTCAGGGTGCGATGCATACTGACTTCTACACTAGCCAGGTGCGATGCATACTGAAGAGGCCTTCTATAGGGTATGATGAGCGAGGATGGACAAATGTATGAGACAGTTTGCTAAGTGGATGCTCATGGAATCTTCCAGAAACTTCTCCTATGATACTTGCCTCTCTGAATTTGCCCAAGGATAAGTAAGAGATCCAAGAAATCTCCAAGTGGAACCAAGAACAACAAGTGGAATGACACTAATGAGAAACCCAGAGATGACTCACACCCTTGTAGACATATATAAATTGATCCCTCATTTGAGAGATCTAGAGGCTGGAATTTTGTAATTTGTAAGGAAGTGTTGATAGTTTGTCTTTGAGAAAGAGCATTGTATTGTTGGGTGAGCTTGCTTTTCATGAGGTGAAGAGGGCTTTGATGCTGGGAGGATGATGCTGGATCAGATAGCTAGGTTGTAATTCTCCCTTCTACTATTAATAAAGTTCTTTGAGTTTTCCTCCATACAATCGTGTATTTGTGAATGCCATTGTATGATCAATGTATTTCTGATTCTACATTGTTTATGATATAATAGATCAAGATGCTTTGATGTTGTTTTGTTACTTTGTCTCTACAAGTATTCATTGAGCGGGATAAGTAGGAGAAGAGGTGCAAGCTCTATCAAGGGAGAGAGGAATCAAGCAAGGAGTCAAGCGAAAGATCCAGGTTGGTCCCTTTGCTCCTCTCTTATCTATCATACATAAAGGAAATCACAAATTTCTTTGATTGTTTGTTTCTAGGATAGCTACCAATCCTAATGGGACTAGCGGATCGAAAAGATACTAGTTTTCCCGAAAACAGGATGGGACCATATCAAGTAGACGCAGTGTTCAACAATGGAACGATCAGACTAATTACAATAGATGAGAATCATACCTCATTCTTAGTAAATGGGCACCGTCTAAAACTATACCACCGTCGAGCCTCTAAAGATGGCTTTGTCAAACACCTTTCTGATTTATCCGATCTAATGGTTATTGGAAGAGAGGACACTCTCACTCTGCTCAAATAATAATAATAATAATAATAATAATAATTATTGTTAGATAATCTTCGGCATAATCACATAACCAATCTTTTGTCGACGCGTTTCGAACCAACCAGTGTGGTTCATCGTCAGGACAAGTTGAAGAACCAATCTGGCTTAGCGTGATTAAATAGTGTGTGCAGAGACTCCAACGGCTATAATGCTAACGGCTAATTTTGACCGAATGATCTTGGTCAAACCACTAAATTAATTAATAATTCACGAAAAGACTAACAAAGGTCAATAAAGGAATTCATATGGTAATTTAAATAAATAGTTATATTATTGTTATTATCCAATTATAACTATTTATTTAAATTACCATATGAATTCCTTTATTGACCTTTGTTAGTCTTTTCGTGAATTATTAATTAATTTAGTGGTTTGACCAAGATCATTCGGTCAAAATTAGCCGTTAGCATTATAGCCGTTGGAGTCTCTGCACACGCTATTTAATCACGCTAAGCCGGATTGGTTCTTCAACTTGTCCTGACGATGAACCACACTGGTTGGTTCGAAACGCGTCGACAAAAGATTGGTTATGTGATTATGCCGAAGATTATCTAACAATATTATGGATCACAGAAGTCTAAATTCCTTAATAATAATAATAATAATAATAATAATAATAATAATAATAATAATAATAATAATAATAATCATAATGATAATATATATATATATATATATGGTTATTACTTACTTGTTTGTATTTTGCAGGAATAAAAAAGAAATATGGCCAGGAGAAATGTAACACTCGGTGTTGTTACTCCACTAGTGCTGACATTAAGATGTTGTTGTTATTTCACTGGTGCGTGTCACTAAGTGGTGTTACTCTGTAACTGTCGTTACTCTGTAATTGTTGTTACTCCGTAACTGTTGTTACTCTGCATCTACCGTTACACTGCCAATGTTGTTAATCCACTAAGTGTTGTTACTCCATAACCACCATTACTCCATAACTGCCATTACTCCGTAACTACTATTACTTCGTAGCTATTGTTACTCTGCAACTGCCGTTACACTACCGATGTTGTTACTCCGCAACTGCTATTACTCCACCGGTGCTGTTACTCCACCGATGCCGTTACTCCGCAACTACTGTTACTCCGCCGATTTCGTTACTCCGACGTTTTCGTTACTCCGCCAGTGCCGTTACTCCACCAGTGTCGTTACTCTGACATTTCCGTTACTCCGCCGATGCCGTTACTCTGCCATTGTCGTTACTCCGCCAATGTCATTACTCTGTAACTGTTGTTACTCTGTTGTTTCCGTTACTCCGCTGATGTCATTACTCGTTGTTGCCGTTATTCATTGTTGTTGTTACTCCCTGTGTTGTTACTCGTTGTGCTGTTACTCGTTGTCGCTGTTACTCACTATTGCTGTTACTCCCTGTGCTGTTACTCGCTATTGTTGTTACTTCGTCAGACATTTTTGCTACCACTCCACCATAAGGTAGGTCCATAGGTATGTCTCCATTTATTTTATGGATTTAATTAAATATTCCAAAAAGGACATTAAAATGTGTCGTGGACGACCATCATTAAAGTTGGGGGGAATTTTCATAATAAATGACAGCGTACCTCGAAAAAACATTCATGACACACGATCCTCACCTAACAGAATCTAATGATTTTGGTACTCTATAATCATACCTTTGATGTGTTGGAATGCGTATTCGTATGCGCAGAGTCATATCAGTCACCCTCCTAACATGCTGCATTAAAATTCCTGAAATATCTAACAGTACCACCATAATCTATCATCATTTTCAAATGTACCAGTATTGTTTCATCCATTGTCCCCAAAAGCGGCCATGACGTTATTTCAGTTTCCAATGGTTTGGAGCCCTGTCACTCTCCCCTTCCAACCAACTACAGTCATCACGCTGATTCTGCCTCTACAGCAATGGGTGGCCGATCTATGCGACATGAACCTGAGGATACAAGAAGAGTTTGGAGCAATCAGGAGGTGTGGCAGGTTTTTGAGAACGCAGGCTAGAATGTTTATTTCGACAGGTTGAGAGGGTTGAATGAAGAAATTATGGTGGAATTTGCATTAAACTTGGGAGAAGGAGGCTCTCGGGTCCGTGGAATTGAAATCCTTGTGACAAAGGAAACCATCGCGGAAGTTAGTGGGTTCCCTCAACACGGACAGCGATGGTTTTTGAGAAGGACTGCCCTTCCAGAATTTCCCGAGGCATTTTTACAGGCGGGACAAAGTATCACGCAAAAGGATTGGGGATATGACTGAAACTCACTACCACATTCATGGGGAGGAGTAGCAGAGTTCATCATAAAATACATGACTTGCGAAGGAAGATACTCCACCAAATACCATCTCTGCATACTAGCTCACCTGCGATTTCCAAAGACAGAAGCTTTTTCAATGAATGGCCCCTATTTCCTATTGAGAAGCCTTCATTTAATGGCACATTTGGCAGGGGTCATGAAAGGTATTGGCAGTCATCACTCACCATGGGTTGGTTCAACTATTAGTAATGAATGTAATTAAATGAATCCCGATCTTGTGGGAACTGTTTTAGGATTCCATAGAGGAAGAAATAGCAGCCACTATGGCCGCCAGGGCAGATGAACCTGAAGCTATGGAGGAAGATGTAGAAGACAATGATTATGTTGACCAGGAGGAGCTGGAAGAGATGGAGATGAGAACTGAAGAACTTGAAGAAGAGGCGTCTCCCCAAGAGCAAGCCGAAACTGTGGAGTCAATTGAAGATACGGGGGTTGACACAAAAAGGCCCACTAGTACGATGGCCGAGGTTGTCCCACAAGAACCAGCCTTGCCCATGGGACTACTAGAGCAAGTTGATAGTATGGTAACCACAGAGGCAGACCCACAATAGGCAAGAGTGGGTAAATTGGTCGATATTGCGACCCACGATACCCCACAGGGATCTCCTACCACCATGAAGCTGATGGAGGAGGATAATCCGATTGAAGAAGAGGCTGTAACCACTTTGACCATAAAACCCATGGAGGAGGAGGAACAAGGACAAGAAGGGCCTGGAGCTGAGGAAACCATGGGACCTGTGGAGGAAGCGCTGGGAGAACTAGGGCGTGAGGTCGGTGCTGACCCACAAGAACCAGCGTCGACTTTGGGACCAAACGTTGAAGACTCGTTCCAGTTCTCCTTCTTCTCCTCTATTCCAAGAGGAGCAAGGGTAACTCGTTCCCCTTGCCAAAAAGAAGAAGAATATCGTGCCATTCCTATAGCTTTGAATTTATCACAGAGGCCACAACTGTGTGGGGTGGATGCTACTCAGGCAACAGGCACTTCGGAGCCTGAAAGGAGAGAAGAGACAGAGGCCCCTGAGGCTGGGGAACCGGAAAAGATTCCAACAGGCCCATTAGCAGGAGAGCATCTCACAAGGGCATCACTGGTCGCGGTGAGTGCGCATGAAGAAGAAATAGCCATTGGTGAAGAGGAGGGACCAAGCGAAGCAGTCCTGACGAATGAGCCAATGGAACAACCAAGTGAGAAGGTCGTGAAGCATGAAATGATCGAAGAAGAATTGCCAGTAGAGGAAAACTCGACAGTCGGCACAACAGAAGCTGTCCTAGGGGATTTACCCCCAGCTTCCGAAATAGAGGAAGTTCTGGTTAAGAAAGAGTGGGTAGAGCTGTGTGAACAGTGAAGACTTCCATTCAAACAAAAATATCAGCTGCAGTTTAAAGAGACAATGCGGCTTAAGATGGAGGTCAGGAAATTAAGGAAGCAAGTGCACAAAATGTAGAAATGGATAAATAAATACAAGCGGCAAGCTAAAAATCCCAAGGCCGTAGGGGTCGAAGCAGAAACTCAGGTGGACCAGATAGTCACAACCTCTGCTGCCACTCAAACAGACCCAGTCGAATGATTGTTTGAAGACCGTGAGTATGCCTTAACGGCTGAAGTGCAGACTTGGAAATCTACTGTGACCCAATATAAAAATGAGGTCAGGAGAACTCAGGAAAGAGCCTCCACAACCATCTTTGAATATGTGGAGCGCATAGATATCATGAGATTAAGGCATGCAAAGCAGCAACTCAGGATGGAGCAGCTGGAAAAGCAAGTGGCAGAACTGAAAACTGATAAGGAGCAGATGTTCAATTTGGTGCAAGAGGTGATGGCATGTCGTCCCCCTGCTTCTTGTTATTCTTTATTCTTGCATGAATGTTTTCTTTTATTCTGCATGGAGAGCATCAAAAATGAGATTAGTTATGAGATAGAAGATGGTGTACAATTCCTCCGAATAATGAGGAGTCATGACGTGCCAACTTAGCATTTGATGTGTGAGTTTTACCTGCACGGGTATCTACTGCGTCTAGACAGAGAATTCAACCTGGTTCCATATGTGGGGGACATTCATTTAAGGGCCCTCACCTCTTATGCTTTCAATCAGATCAATTGGCAGAAAGCTTTTAACACTTTTGAATCCAATCAAGTTACAAAGCCATTTATAGTAAGAGGAGAACATGAGAGGTCAATCACAATGTTTACTAAACACAACACCTTTCTGGGAATTGAGGGGAACAAAGATAGAATGCTGATGGCACAAATATGGTGCCTTGATCTTTGTGTCAATCAATTAACCACATTTCAAGGTGAGGCCCTTGATTGTTATCAGAAAATGTGGATGATGTCACCTAAGCTATCCGGAACAGGGAACCTTTTGGGGCACCAAATTTTGCACGAGTGCTCCCCAGAGTGCCGAAATATGTGGCATGTGTCCAAACATGTGGGGTCTGGTGGATAGGGATCTGGTTTCAGTTTCCTATTATTTGGTTGCCTGCAGAACATTACACTCCAACGTATAATGTTCCGGTAGATTGGTGGAAGGAAGTTCTCCTTTCAGATGGTTTTAAAGTTCCAGGAACAAAGATGGCCGTAGAATATGATCTCGCCCAACTTCATGAAGTCTATAGTCTGCAAAACCCAGACCTGCGGAGGCAACGAACTACATGAGGGCATGCAGAAGGCTAGTTGGGGGGAGATGTTGAGCACCAAATCTGGCTATCTTTCTATCGCATTTCTATCATCCTTTTTGACCTTTTTGTACTTATTTACCCATGTTGCTATGCTAAACTTACAAGGTAAATACCCCTGACTTGTCTGATTGGAATATTTTAATTAATGAAGTAAAGTCACAGAGTCTTATCTATTCGCAACACTAAAATGTATGTTTGACCACAACTTAGAGAATAGGAACCCTTGCTTCAGCATCTCGCAACAGATCTAGTACCAACCAGCCATAAGGAGGCCGCGCAGCTGGAGTCACAGCTCCCTGAACTATTCTTGGGCCGCGCAGCTGGAGTCACAGCTCCCTGAACTATTCTTGGGCCTCTTGCTGATCTCGATTATCTGGTGTTGGTGTCGTTCCAACTAATGTATATTTTTGAATATGCAGTTACCATGTTTTGGGGAAATATGTTTTTCTCCCATGCTATGCATAAAAGATAGATTGTTCCTATAAATGGGGATTCCCCCATCGATATTGTAATCACCTGTTACAGATATATAAAGTATCACATGTTTTGTTGTTCTAATCTTCGTTGTGGCTAACGCAGCCTTGATCAGAGAGTTGGGCATGCTCTTCTGATCAGGTGTTGTGTCTTTTTGTGCGTGTTATTTATTAGTTTATGCTTGTTATTACAATTCTTTAATTCTTGTAATTGTTTTTGGAGTTCTGTATTTAGTTTAATCTTGTAGCAATGTTTTGAATCTTAACCGTGAACCCTTGGTCGGAACGGATTGCACTTTTACCCCTTGCATATACCTTGTGCTTTGCCTTGAAAGGATACGCACCCAGATTGATAAATTAATGTCGGAATAAGGTCAATAATTTTTTCATACCTAGACCCCAACACCACTCCCCAGACAAGTACCCTTCTCTGCCCAGATTGAAAGCTATGTATCAAGGAACTAAAGGGGTGACTGAACAACCCTTCTATATCAACCAAAGAAGGCCTCAAGGACCTCGACCATACCAGCAAGGCATGCAATGGGCATCCTATTCATATTACAACCCTAAGTAGAATGCATCTACCCCCCCTTGGTTCCCTCCTGCTTATCCTTCATGGTCCACACCTTCTCCCTCGTCTTTTGCACCTCAATACCATTCCCAACCTGCCAGTCAATAATTTCAGCCATATGCTCCTCCACAACTGTGGTGAAATACACCATCCCAAGGGTGGAGGCCCCGATACAACCAATATCCAACCTTACTGCCTCCACCTTCATCTCAACCAAAACTCATTCACCTTGATCCACCTAAGCAACCTCATATTCCTGCTCAACCAAATCCGAACCCAAACAACATACAGGCACAGTAGGTCTATAGTGGGGAAACATATTACCCTGCCTATGTTGTGGAAATTCAAGAAATAAACCTCAAGTCTGGAAGAGTGCTTCCAGATAATCAAACTTCATCCCCAGCTAAGGATCTTGAAGAGTAAAAGGAGGAGAGTGTTCCTCAAGCCAATCCACCTCCTTTTCCTGACAGATTAATCCATCCTATCTAACACACCCTAGAAGAGACTGAACTTCTGGGTGAATTGAAAAATTTGTGTGTTAGAATCCCGCTCCTCCAAGCTATCAAGGATGTCCCCCATCTACAAAAATTTAATCAAGGAAAGATGCTTCAAACATCCCGGAAGGTGAAAGAAAGACACACCTACCATTAATATCATTGGACAATTGTCTGACTTAATGTTATGGCGAGTGATTTGCTCGAAGTATCTAGATCCTAGAAGTCCTGTGGTAGATGTGCACATCGATGGTATCATTGTCCCCCACACCTTGATCAATCTTGGGGCTACCATCAATGTGATGACTAAGGATACTATGCTTAAACTAAATCTCCAAGGATCATTAAGGAAGACCACAACAATCTTGCATCTTGCAAACAGGTCCAAAGTAGCTCCTAAGGGAGTTGTTGAGGATGTGATGGTCTCCATTGATTCTTGGGAATACCATGCTGACTTATTAGTTCTCCAACATAAGACCAATTTTAATGGTTATCCTCTCATCCTTGGAAGGCCATGGTTAGCCACTGTTGATTCTTACAAAAGTTGCAAGGCTGCGAATATGACCATTAAAAATGGGCATTTGTCAAAACAATTGGTCTTGTACCCTCCTGCTCAACCATCTCTAGAGAATGACTTACCTTTATGGTTTAAAGAGGATGAGGAAGATGAAGTATACTCTTCCCCAATTTGTACCCTAGATGCTACTATAGGAGGGGGGAAACCTGATGAAGACAACCTCATTGAGAAAAGCCTCCAGGATCAGCTCCCCAGCACCATGTCTCTTGAGGAGTTAGTAAGGAAAGCTGAAGATAACCCTTGGACTGATTTGTGCCTAGCTTACTCAAGTCCTACTCATGTCAAGATGATAGTATTTGGTCCAAAAAGAAAATTGAAAATCAACCCCTCTCTCTTTGCACATCAGGAAGAGGAGTTATGTGACATGCTAGGAAATAATCTTGATACATTTACTTGGAGTTATAAGGAAATGAAGGGAGTGCACCCTTTGGTGTGTACTCACCAAATTTACATCAAGGAATGTTGCAATCCAATGCACCAACCTGAGAGGAGAATGAATCCAACCCTCAAAGATATAGTCAAATAAGAATTGTAGAAGTTGTTGAATGCAAGGTTCATCTACCCCATCTCAGATAGTGAGTGGGTGTCTCCTATGGTTCTGGTTCCAAAGAAGAATGGGAAGTGGAGGATCTGTGTTGACTACAAAGAGCTAAAAAAAGCCACAAAAAATGACCATTTCCCTCTACCTTTCATTGACCAAGTATTAGATGGTCTAGAAGGAAAGAATTTCTTCTCTTTCCTGGATGGATTCAATGGTTACAATTAGATTCGGATCAGCATAGAGGACCAAGATAAAACCACCTTCACCTTTCCTTAGGGTTCCTTTGCTTATAGGTTCCTTCATTTTGGATTATGAAATTCCCCTGCCACTTTCTAGAGGGAAATCCTAAGAATCTTTGCAAATCTAATCCATGACTCTATGGAAATTTATATGGATGATTTCACCCTCTATAGGTTTGATTTCCTGGAGGCTCTCTCTAACTTGGGAAACTATTTAAAAAATGAATTGAAATGAACCTATCCCTTAGTTCTGAGAAGTGCTATTTCTTGATGAATGCAGGGATTGTTCTAGGTCACTCAATATCCTAGGAAGGACTCCCAGGAAGGACTGCAAGTGGACCCAAATAAAATTACTATCATAAAGAGGGTCCCTACTCCTCAGAAGTAGAGGGATGTTAGAATTTTCTTTGGCTTAGCTGGATACTATGGGAGATTCATAAAGGACTTCAACAAAGTAGCATCACCTTTGTTTGGACTATTAGCCAAGGACTCCGAATTTTTATGGTCAGAAAGCTGCCGAGAGGCCCTAGAAACCCATTCGAGGCCTGAATTGGACTCTTCCTTTCCACATCCATGTTGATGCCTCTAAAAAAGCTATAGGAGTAGCCCTAGGCCATATAGATGACAAGTTACCTTATGTCATTTACTTCATCAACAAAAATATCTCCAAGGCTGAATACTGTGGCTGAAAAAGAGCTCTTAGTTGTTGTCCATTCCTTGAATAAATTTAGACCTTACATCACTTGTTAGCAAACCTTTGTACATACTGACCATGTTGCTATTAAATATTTGATGAACAAGCCTGATGCGAATGCAAAAATTATTAGACGGTTTCTTTTGTTACAACAATTTTATTTAACCATCATTGATAAGCCTGGTAGAGAAAATGTAGCTATAGATTTTTTGTCTAGAATGGTTTTTCCTAGAGGTGAGGAAGGAATGGTTGATGATCAGCTGCCAGATAAGAATTTATTCACTATTTCAGTTCTCTCTCTATGCTTTTTTGTTGTAGCCAACTACTTAGTGGCTGCACTTTTCCCTCCAAACCTGTCCTCCAAGGAAAAGAGCAGAATTATAAGAAAAAGTGCATCATTCACTTGGATTGGGGGAAATCCCTTCAAGCTAGGACCAGATCAAATTCTGAGAAGATGTGTCAGGGAGGAGCAAGTTTTTACATCCTTTTGGCCTGTCTTGATGGGCCTTGTGGAGGTCACTTTACAGCCAAGAGGATAGCCTTCAATGTACTACAAGCTGGCTACTACTAGCCCACTCTCCACCAAGATGCAAGAAGATATACCAGTTGATGTGACCAGTGCCAGAGAATGGGGAAACCTACTCCCAGGGATGAAATTCCTTTGTAACCTCAAGTGAATCTTGAGCCATTTGACAAGTGGGGTGCAAATTTCATTGGGCCCATTGATCCACCATCAGGGCAGAAAAAGTATATAATTGTGTGCACTGGTTACTTGACAAACTAGGTTGAAACCAAGGCTATCAAGGTAGCAACAGAAGAGAAACTAGATGAGTTCTTAAGGGAGAATGTGTTTTACAAGTTTGGGTACCCTAGAGATCTAGTCAATGATCAGGGTGCTCAATTCACCTCACACCTTATTGAGAATCTGTTGAGCCAACATAAGATTAAGCACAGGAAGTCAAATTCTTACCACCCTTAGGCCAATGGACAAGTAGAGGTTACCAACAGAGCATTGGAAATCATTCTCACAAAGATTGGGCTGACAGACTAGTGGAGGCCACTTGGGCCTATAATACAACTTGGAAGACAACCACTAGCTTCACCCCTTATGATTTGGTCTATGGGAATAAGTCTCTGCTCTCCATTGATTTTGAGTACAACACTTTGAGAATGGAAGCACAGTTGGATTTGGATGTTACAAGGGCACAGCAAGAGAGGTTTCTCCAGCTCAATGGGTTAGATGAATTTAGGATGCAAGCCCTCCTACACACAAAGGTGACTCAAGTAAAAAGAAAAGTTTTTCATGAAAGAAAATCAAAGACAAAGTTTTTCAAGAGGGTCATTGGGCTCTGCTATATGACTCGAGGTTCAAGGATTTCAAAGGCAATTTGATGACCAGATGGTTGGGCCCATATGTGATATAAAACGTTCCATGACAATGGGGTTGTTCAAATAAGAACCATTGATGAAGAAGGTATCCCCTTGCTTGTCAATGGGTACTTAATGAAAGCCTATAAAAGACCTATGTCAAAGGAAGAGTTTATCAGTACTATTAGTAAGGAAGTGAATGTGATTGGAAGTGTCTCAACTTCCAACTAAATGAATTCTTGAATACTATTTTATTTTTGAGGAAAAATATGAAAAAAAAAAGAGAAAAACAATAAAGGACCTAGGTGAAAACCTCCATGAGGCACCTGAGGCCAACTTTTGGGTTAAAAATCTCCTTGAGGCGGCCCAAGAGTGAAAAAAGAAAAATGAAAGATCCCTAGGTGAAAACCTCCCTTGAGGGGCCTAGGGCATGCAAACAGGTTGAAAGCCTCCTTTGAGGTGACCTGTGTGTCTTTCAGAAAACAAAAATGCTATGGCAGGGACCTCAAACCTGCCCACTAATAAAATTCTGTGATTTTGCAGGTTTTCAAGGCAACAAAGGACACCAAGTTCAGAGGGAAGCAAGCCAAGAAACACCCCATTCTTCCTTCATTCACTTCATACCTTCCATGCCCACCATGTATCCAGCATCCATTCTCATCTCCAAGCATCAAAAACCAGTTTGCAGGCAATTTTTTGACTTCTACAGGGTTCTTGTAGTTACTACAGGAGTTTCCTGTAGTACTACAGGATGTCCTGAAACTCTATAGGAATGGAATTCCGGTTGAGAAATGATGATGCAGGATTGTTCTGGGTTGAAAGAGGAGACCATTGACCTCACCACATCTCACCCAACACCAACTCATGACCATGCCACCCTCGATGTCCATCAAAAAAGAAAAACCACTCAAAAAGAAAGATATATATAACAAAAGAAAAAATAAAAATAAAAAATAAAACACACAGAAAAGTCCAAGGGCCATACCATCAATGGCCTACCTCACCTACCACTCCATCTTCTCCATTGCCACCCCTTCCACTCCTACCTCACCACCTATTCCTCTTCTAAGAAAGAAAAACAAAAGAATTAAGAAAGAGGTAGCTACAAGATTTCCTGTAGTACTACAAGAAACCCTATTGTTGTGGGGAAAAATGCCTATGCAGGACGATCCTATCCACCTAAGGTGTGACAGTGCCTTAGCAACAAACAGAGACAGCTATTCTAGTGTTCTTCCTTTATGAATTAAGAATGAAGAGAGATAGATGGACTAACCGATGTCTTTCGTTTGTCCCTCGATCCGGTTCCTCTTCTCTTTGGGAGTTCCCAGCTACTTGTCTTCTCGCTCGCCCAGCTTCAAGAGGTTTCTGCAAGATCACAAGAAGAGAACACTACACAAAGACATAGATTCATATTCATAACTAGTTCAGGATTAGAAATAAACTAAATACACTAATGCAATCATACATCAAAGACACATCAGCATATAGGAGAAACCAAGATAGCTTTACTGATGAATAACAAGGTTCAGGAAGAGATACAACCCAAAGGGCTCCAATCCAGCATCTCCTTCCCAGCAAATGAAATTCCTATCTTCACCTTCCCTCAAAGCATTAAGCACCCAATAATTCCAGTCTCAAACCAACAGCAATTCTTTGCAATAACAAAATTCCAGCCTCTAGATCTCATGGAGGAGAGATCCATATATAGATGTTTGGAGAGAGGATGAGTCAGCTTGAGATCTGACTAGTGTCCTCTCCCTCTGTCAGTTCTTGATTCCACTTGGAGGTTCTTGCTTCCACTTGGAGATTGGGAACCTCTTACTCATCACTAGTCGAATTCACTGAGGCAAGTGTCATTGAGGAAGATTCTGGAAGCTTCCTGGGTCTTGACACCTCTTGGAATGAACTTGCCATTTGTCAATTCCCGCTCAGCGCACCCTGGTAGTGCTTCTACCTGCGTTGCAGTGCAGGTAGCCAGTGTTGACTTTGCATTTCAGCGCAGACAGCTAGTGGAGCCACTGAATTGATCCTGAATTGACTTGTTTTTGAGCAGTTTCTGGTGGAGAACTTCTGTGAATTGTTGTGGTTTGTTAGCCTTGTTCCTCTAGGGGTAGGAACAACATGTTTAGGGACTTTGGATCCCTTAGATTATGGACATTTCATGCTCAATGTTGTAAGGCACAAAAATGTCTATAACACCTATAGTAGCTTGTGTTATGACAGCAACAGTCTCCATGTGATGGGTGTGGAGCCTGATTATCTTCTTTATTCAGAGGTATCATCGCATTGGACTCCCTTTCGTATTGTGGCGGCAAAGCCACCCATAATTTCGTAGTCAATCTGAGCCGTTCATTAAGTGGAAATTTGACAGTAGAAGTTATGTTTAATTTAAGGTTTTTTTGCCCTAGAAGGAAACCCTCGCTATATATGAGGAGAGGATTGCATAGCTCAAGCAATAGCTCGAAGCAAAGAAGACAAGTGTGAATAGGCAAGGAGCTGAGCAGCTTGCCCAATTGCAACAAAGCATGTAGGTCATGAAAATAAGCCACGAAGTCGATATATCAGTAAAAGCATGCAACTCCAAGAATTATAGCAAGCCATAGAAATATATAAGGATGTCCCTACTATTGAGGATTTTGTTAAAGAGGCGCTAGAACTAAATTCCCTCCTGATGAAACACCAAGAAAACTTCTGCTAAAAGATGTCACATATTACTCCTTATCTAGCTACTAGCGATCAGCTAACAGACAAGGTAATCGACCAGAGAACCGAGTTCACTAATCTAAACACCAGAATCTCGGAGTTCTTTGAATGGCAGGAGACAGAGGATGGAAGGAAAGCCAATCTGCCTGAGGTAGAGTGTTGCACTAAAAATTATCACCTTAGCATTCTACAATTTGTGTGAGTCCATTATCACTCATACTTTCCTCCTTTGCAAGTCTTAAACCTTGGTTCCTCATATCAAGCCTTGAAAATAAGAGAAAGCCCTCAAAAGTCTTTAAAACTCTGGTTCCGCACTTTCTCTTTGCATTACCTGTGGTCCCGCACCTAATGGTCATGTCTCCTACACACCTGACCGCTCTGTCTCTGTGTTATGGATACAGACCCCTGTAAAAGTTAAAAGGTGCGAGTATACTCTAAAAAACTCACTTTCAGTCATTTCTAGAAGCTTCTGGAAGGAATCTTGAGGTGGCAAGTTCGCTCTCTTAAGGTTCATGCATCCCATACCTTAAGGATATAACCCCTTGATGTCAAGAGCTTATCCTTTTGAAGGAGGACTCTATCCCTTCATAGGTGGACCTGTAACCTCCTCCTCTGCACTATAAAATGAAGCATTGGGCTGGTTACTTGAGGGGTTGAAAGCTGAATATTTTTGAGGTGAAATGCTGCTGGAACTTATTATTCTTAGTTGAGTTTTTATGAGGAGAGATTACATACCTCTAAGATCTCATTTGGAGGAGTGCAAGGCTTGTCAAAGTAAAGGAAATTCCTGTTTCGGACCACAAGAAGAGCTTGTTCAACATCAAGGCTAGAAAGGTTGTAAGGTTCTTCTACTTCAAAGTTAATACAAATAAGTTTGTTTTTCTCAATAAATTGTTCATTTATGGTTTATTTTATGGATTCCTTGATCACCATAATAGACATGATTATGATATTTTCTATGCAGGTTCTATTTGATGTTTGCTTGTTTGTGATTGCAGGGATTTAAAGATAACTCTTTCGAACAATCGAGGGATGACTACAACGAACAAGTGTTGGATCTAAGGTAAGATCGTAACACCTCTATAGTCTTTATTTGTAAATTGCATATGTCTAGAGAAAGATAGATTTATTTCTCTATTTTTTGTTAGATTATCTTGTGATACTAGGGAGATCGGTCTTGTCCGCAAGATCAATTTATCTGGCCAACAAATTGGCGACTCCACTGGGGAACTGAATTTGGTTTTTGGTTTTCCTTTGTCTTTGACTTGAGAAACTTGTTTTTGTTTCTGGTTTTTGATTGATGTATGTTGGCTTGGGTAGTTTTTAGAATCTGGATTATTTTATTTGTTTTTTTTGAAGTTTTCAAGGGACCACACTTTCTCTTTATAGACAGTGCGGGCATCTCCACACTTTTCCTTTAGTAAACAGAGTGGTACCGCACCTGGTTCTACTGGAAGCCTGCGGATCCTGTAATTTTTTTCAAAAAACCTAAAATTTTTTCTTCCAATTAAGTTTAGGTTTCATTTAAGGTCTTTAGTGTCTACCCAGATCTGCATTTGTCCTGTCAAAAATCTCTTGTGAGTGAGTTCCGATGGCATTTTTGTTTTAAATGATTTTCTAGAAGTTTTTCATGCTTGGAGTGGTTTTCACTTGGTCTCTGTAGCGACTCAAAGATTAGAAGCTTGAGAAACCTTAGATTTCCCTGGTGTCTTTTCGTCTTCTTGATGAGTTTGACTTGGTTGCAAAATCTATCCTTTGTGAGAAAAATATTTGGTTTTCTCCTTGCAAATCTTTAAACAAGCTTTGTTATAAGTTTTGAATTTCATTTTTATAAAAGAAAACATATTTGGATGTTTTTTGATTGATTTGTTATTCTGAACGAATGAATCCTTAGTTTACTGAACAACTAAGTAAAACATCCTTAAAAATATTTGAAGCTTTTATTCAGTTAGGTTTTAAAAGTTTTTAGATCTCAAGATTAGTTTTTGTAGTTTTGAGTCTTTTTTAGAACTTGTAGATCTCTTTTGAAGAAAATTGTTTTTTGTAGTTTTGAGTTTTGAAAAAGGAAAGGGATTTATTGTGAGCATTAATTAGTAGTCTCGTTTTGAGTTCTTATTGAAAAAGACAAAAAGATTTTCTTTTCATTTACATGTTGAAAGAAAGAATTGTTTTTCAAAGAATTGCATTCTCAAACTCTTTCTTTTAGCTAGATTTTCATTGAAAGAAAAACGAATTGCTTATCATTTTAGGTGCCATTTTTAGTGTTTTTGGAGTCGAGTCTTCACACCATCAAAGTTTCATTTCCATACCTATTGACTTAAAGAACAACCCATAAAAGCAATGCTTAATTAAAATTGATCTAGTAATCTTTTTATTTCTAGGGCTCTTATCACCAATATAGCTTAGGCTAGTATCATAGAGTAGGGAGTAAATAACTCTCCAATATAGTTAAAACAAACAAGTAGCTATATCTTGCGGTAGGAAATAAATCCAATTGTAATTGATACATTCTGGGAAGCTTCTCTTAAAGGAGTCAATCATGAGATAATGTCTGAACCTTTGAGATAATCAAGTCTGTTTCATTGGGAAAGATAGAAGATTTGCACATATTATAAACGGTAAACCTCGGATTAACCATTGTCGAGGAGACTGGGGTCACTTGTTGGTAAACCTCGGATTGATTATGTTGAGGAGCCTTCAAGGGGATTGAGCTTTGTTACTCTGCCCTTGCGCATAGATCGGATCGTAGACTGTTCCCCCAGTTGTATTTATTGCTGTTGGTAACCTTAGTGTCCATAAACTTAAGATTATTTCCTAAAGTGATGGTGAAGGACAGGTCTCACTGTACCTAGAGCAGACATCAACTAGACTCACTTGGACTCTCTAGGGGGTTCTCTTCACTCGAGATGGTTTTGTGAAGAAACTTGTGCCAGTCTGTTTCATTAAGCAGGTTGTCGGGGTAACTATTCCAACCGCCCTTTCTATATTAAAATTCTATGATGTTGGATTTCATCACCAACTAGTGTTTTTAGTACGGGAAGTTACTGTTTGTGTGTGGTTTGAACTCTTAGATTTTTTAGGTGTGTGATTCAGATTGTTTGTTTCTTTAGAGACTTTAGGTGGATTTATTGAAATTTTCTTTGTTTGTGTGTGATTAATTAAATATTTAATCGTGGCTGAATTACTGAGACAATATCGTAGACTTCAGGGGAAACCTCCTGAGTACACACCAAGTCAGCTTGAAGGGCTATGAGCTCTTGTATCACCTAGTGACAATAGAGTTGGATCACCAGAAGCCGGAGAGTCATCTTTAATTGTTCACCCTGATTATCAAATAAAAACAACAAAGTACATTCAAGAGCCAATTTCATTTTCCAAAGTTACTAGTAGTATTTATCCTACCAGTGAATTAGTTGAAGAACCTGAAATTTCTCAGCCTGAAACTGAACCTGCTACTCCAACTTCAAGATTCGCTTCTCCAACTTCTAATGGTCCTGGTTCACCCAGGGTAGGAAATATCATTACCCAAAATCTTCCTTCTGGCCTCATTTCTATTGAAGAACTTGTCAGTCCAGACAAAGACGTAATTCTTCCCGAAAATCAACCAACTTTAGAGCTTAGGGAGCGTGAATCAATATTCTACAGTCCTTTTAGGAGTGACGCTTGGTACATATCATTGACAAATTTTTTAGAAAACCCCGGTCTTATTTTTTCACCACCTCGAATTCCTTTTCATCCTACACCAAGAGGTTATTATCCTCCATTGAATATGTCAAGACAGTCATCTATGCTTTCCCAAACATCGGAAACATTTTTATATGGCAGTCCTTCTGTTCCTTCGAGGTACCAGTCACTCACTGATACTTTTTCGAGAGCATCTCCTCAACCAATCGAACATGAGTTATCAACTGGTAATAGTGGAACTCGAGTGTTGAATGCAGAAGAAATCCTCATGATGTCTGGTAGTATTTCAAATCCTCAATCTCAAGGTAGTCAGTTACCACCTAGGGGGCAACCCCAAGGTAGTCAGTTACCGCCTAGAGGGAAACCTCAAGGTAGTCAATTACCGCCTAGGGGGAAACCTCAAGGTAGTCAGTTACTGCCTGGGGGGCAACCTCAAGGACAGTACATACTGTCAAGACAGTACATACCTCAAGGTCAACCCTAGACTCAATACATACCTCAAGGTCAACCCCAGTTTCAACATATACCCCAAGGTCAACCACAGTTTCAGTACGTGCCTCAAGGTTATCAACCTCAAAATCAGTACCCAACTCAAGGTTTCCAACCACCTTCTGGTCAATCATTTTTATAAGGAGCTGGAAATGTACCGCTTAATTATCAGCCCTACGTTCAACCAGGTTATGGTCCTCCATATGCACAACCTTTTATGGGTCTATACCCTGGAATGAATATGGTGTGGGATCCATCTCAAACTCAACAGACTATGCAACCTAATGTGCAGTTATCAAGTCAACCTGGACAACCTTTGGTTTCTGGTCCAACCCAGCAACCTATCCAACCTACTGTTCAAATCTCTGCACCTGGTTCAGTTCAGCAGCCTGGGCCTAGCTCACCTCGAACTCCACCTCAAACTACTGTTGCAACTACTGCAGCTTCTGTTCAACCTACCACACCTGTTTATGGAGTATCTGTAGCTCTGGTTTCTACTATTCCTACATCAGTGAAAACTCCTCAAGCCTCTTTACCACAGTCAGGACCTACAGTTCAGACTTCGGTCCAGATGCCTACAGGACAAGCTGGTCCAAGTACGGTTGTCACAATTCAACCGCAATTTACTTATCAACCGTACCAGGGACAATATTAATTCGGTCCTACTGTACAAAATCTAGTTTATCAGTATCAACCATATCTTGGCTATACTTATCAACAGCCTCAACAACCCCAGTTTGGTCCAGTTAATCCTGGTTTCCCAGGAGGTTATAACATTCCTAATGCAAATCCAATTGCAGGTTATCTTGGATATCCTCCTCCTGGGGCTGGTCTTGTTACCCAAAGTTTTTGCGACCCTAACCGTCAGTTACCATTTATTGCAACTTTGGATTTACCTGATTTGTGACGCCTTACGAACGATCCAATTTACTATCTTCTATATTGGGCACCAATGCCTAGTAAGTTGCCCAGTGATATCCCAAAATTCGAGGGTAAGTCAGGAGAGGATTCGTCAAATCATGTTATTACTTATCACCTCTGGTGTGCATCTAATTCCATCATTGATGATTCAATTTGATTACGTCTTTTTCAACGAACTTTGATTGGTCTTGTTGCCAAATGGTACATTGAGTTACCATGAGGCTCTTTTTATAATTTCAGTCAGTTAGCCACTTCTTTCTTAACTCATTTTCAGTTGCCTGTTAGATATGACAATGGCACGGAAGTGTTAACTTCACTGAAACAATCCACGTCCACATATATTTCTAATCATATTCATGAATGGCGACATAGAAGGCATTTGGTGGAAGTTTTTATTCCGGATCAAATTTTAGCAGAATGGTTCGTTAAATCATTGTTACCTAAAATCACTAAAGATGTAGCTAAGGCAGGGGTTGTTACTAAAGAGCAAGTCATTGCTCAGGCTCAGTACCTTGACCTCGTCTATACGTAGTCAGGTACTTTACATGAAAAAATTCCTGATCTTCCAAAACACGATCAAATAACTGCAGCTCCTTCAAGGTCTCATGCTACTGATGGTATGATTGGTTCAGTTAGTACTAAAAGTAAGAAGAAATCTTCAAAGAATTCTTCTCCTATTATAACTTTACCTGATTCCCCGACAGGAGATTCTTCTGGTGAAATTCCTGCCGATATTCATGTCATAGACTCATCTACTGCCAAGTCAAAAAACACAATAAAAAGAAAGGGAAGAAGAAAAACAAACAAAACTCAAAGGAGAAAACAGATAAAAATGAATCTACTGACGAAAAACATAAACCTCGTTGTCCTTGTTTCATTTGTGACGAGGATCATTTTACCAAAGACTGCCCACATCGAGTAGAGGTTTCAAAAATCGTTAAAGGTTCTCAAACACCTGTTGTATTGAAGGATCCCTTTCCTAATCAAGATAGTAATATGATTGGTTCTTCCTTGAATTCCTCAGAATAACCCATAATGATTATGTCTCATGTCAGGATTGTGATGCGATCGCAAGATTATGGTAGTAAAAATCCTGTTGGTGGTAAAGAAGCAAAATCTTCTAATTCAAACACATCAACTACAGATCCTCCTGGTTCCAGTCCACTACAGATCAAGAATCCCAACCCTGACTTAGTAATCAAACCGCCTGCTAAAGGTATACTTCGAAAACCAGCTTCCAATCCACATGCGAGAGCTGCTCAGAATTATAACATTGTTGAAGACTTAGCTATTTCCCCTTCAACAATGTCGGCTTTGGAAGTGCTACAATCGTGCCCAGCACAACATAAATTACTATTGTCTGCTATAGGAGTTGTCGATATTCAGGATTCGAACCTAATAATCTTCGATTTAGAGAATAGTACACCCCGCCTCCCTCATCAAATGGCTTTCCAGATTCCAGTGTTAGTCAAAAGTAGACCTTGCTTTCGGACTGTGATTGATGAAGGAGCTTCTACGTGTATTATGTCGATCCAGTGTTGGAGATCGCTTGGTTCTCCCACACTCAATCAGTCTCCGACAATTCTAAAGGCTTTTGATGGCCGAGGGTTCCATCCTTTTGGTATTTTGCAAGATTTACCTATAGGGGTCGAAGGAAAAACTGTAAATCTAGATGTGGAAGTGGTTGATGCCCCTCTAGTTAATAACCTTCTCTTGGGTTGCAGTTGGTCTTATTCTATGACTACTATTGTTTCATCGGTCTTTCGGCTTATCAAGTTTCCTCATAATGGAAAGATCGTTAAGATAGACCAACTGACTCATTTCTCATCTGACCCAGCCTCTTCGGAGAGTATTCAACACGTCGGTAAAACAACTATCGCTTACAAGAATGTTGGAGCAGGTTTGATTAAAGATTCTGGTTTACTAAGAACTTTTTCCTTCCCTCCTCCTAACATATCACCTTCTATTGCAACTATTCATATGATTTCATCGAACATTATTGCTTTTGATGATCCTTGGATCGTACCTTTCGATTCTGAGGTGGATTCATTTGGTGACGCAATGCCTTTGAGTCCCTTTGAAATTGCATATCAGGTTGTACAGTCATTTTCTGACTCTTATTCAACCAAAACTGATCCAATGAATGTGGTCCATGGGGAATCACTTTCGATATCAACCTCAGCTTCAACAACATTTTCTGATCCTGTTCATACTGATGAGCAGATTCATGAAATTTTGTCTGTTGATGGTTTACCATGGGAAGATCTTCATCATCGATCTTCGTTTTTACCTAAGCTGGATCATTTTGAAAACGATTTTTCATCTATTTTTACTACTGACTATGTCAAAGAACCACAAAATCCATTGCAACATCCTAATTCTAATTTAAAGTTGGGAAATATCTCTCGAATGGTTCCTTTTGACATTTCAGTTAAACGCAGAATTATTGAAAACATTCATATAGGTGCTTCCTGTACGGACGATGAAATCCAAACTTATAAAGCCCTATTTCAAGAATTTCGCGACGTGTTTGCCTGGTCATATGAAGAAATTCCAGGAATCGATCCATCAATAGTTGTTCATGAAATTAAAACTTACCCGGATGCTAAACCCGTCCGACAGCGTTTGCATTAGATACATCCAAGAAAAGCCGTTGCTATCAAAGCTGAAGTTGAGAAATTACTTCATGCAGGTTTCATTTATCCAATTCCTTTAACTGATTGGGTATCGAATATTGTTCCTGTTAAAAAAAATCAAGGAACAATAAGAATATGTATCTATTATAAGTATATTAATCGAGCTTGTCCTAAAGACAATTATCCAACCCTCTATATCGATCAAATTATTGATGATTGTGCCGGCAATGAAATGTTCTCCTTTATGGATGGTTTTTCTGGTTACAATCAAATCAACATACTCGCTGTTGATCAACCTAAAAGAACGTTCATTTGTCCATGGGGGACATTTTCTTATTGCAAATTACCTTTTGGATTAAAGAACGTTGGAGCAAATTTTCAAAGGGCTATGTCTTATGCATTTCATGACATCAAGCACATTGTGCAACCTTATCTCGATGATTTACTTGCCCATTCATTGGGTAGAGCTGATCATCTCACTCATTTACGAGCTATCTTTATGAGATGTAGGCATTATCGAATTAGGCTGAATCCATACAAATGTGTATTTTGTGTAGAAACGGGTCATTTACTGGGATTTGTTGTTTCAAAAGCTGGTATTCGTGTCGATCCCTCGAAGGTTGAAGCTATCATTAATCTACCTCCTCCTTTGAATATTTGCCAACTCTAGAGTTTGCAAGGGAAAGCAAACTTTTTATGTTGTTTCATTCCTAACTACACCGAGATAACAAAAGGTTTTACCAGGTTGTTGAAACAGAATACTCCATTCTTTTGGGATGAGATCGCTGACAAATATTTTGATGCACTTAAACACGCGTTAACCCATGTGTCGTTACTGCATCCTCCCAATTACAACCAGGATTACTTTTTATATCTCGCCGCTTCTCATTCCATTATTGGGATGGTTTTAGTTCAGGAAGATGAATTCAACAATGAATATGTGATTTACTATCTTAGTCGAACTCTGCATCTGATTGAGATTAAATATTTGCATGTGGGGAAATTGGCATTAGCAGCAATCCAAGTTGTCCAAAGATTTTGGCACTATATCTTATTACGCAAAACCACGGTAATTTCTGACTGTAACCCTATGATGTATATCTTGACCAAACAATTGCTAGGGTGCAAGTATTCCAAATGGATAGTTATCCTGCAGGACTTTGACTTGGAATTTGAAAAATCCAAGGCAAAGAAATCTTTGGTTTTTGCCGAACTGATGTGTGATTTCCCGCGTACTGATACTGAAACTGTGGTGGAAGAGCCCATTGCAGACGAATCCTTGTTTCTTATTAGTACTTTTGATCCCTGGTATGGAGATATTATTGTTTATCTCCAAACCCAATCTTTTCGGCTTGAAATCTCACAATCTCAGCATCAGAAAATACGTTTCCAACCCCAACAATACAATATTATTGGTGATACACTCTATCGTCGTGGGGTAGATTCTATTTTCCGACGTTGTCTAACTCATGAAGAAGCTGAAGAGGTTCTGAATTACTGTCACTCTGGAGCATGTTGCGGTCATATGTCTAGGTATGCCACAGCCCAAAAGATATTGCGCGTTGGTTATTTCTGGCCATCCTTATTCAAAGATTGTATCTATGCAATCCAGAAATGCCACAATTGGCAAATTTTTATCGTAAGATGCGTGCTCCACATGCTCCTCTCCACCCTATAATTGTTGTCGATCCTTTCGCAAAGTGGGGTATTGATTTTATTACATGTAACCCTCACTCGGCCGGGGGGCATGAGTATATTATCCTAGCAGTAGATTATTTTACTAAGTGGGCCGAGGTGATGCCTACATTTTCGGAAAACGACAAGACTGCTGCAAATTTTGTATTCAATCATATAATTTCTAGATTCAGTGTTCCTCAAGCTATTATTACTGATCATGGAAGTCATTTTCGAAACATCATGATGACTGAACTGACAGATCAACTTGGCCTGCGTCACGATAGTTCTACTCTGTATTACCCACAGGCTAATGGTCTGGTTGAAGCTATCAATAAATTTTTAGTCACTATGATCCAACGAATCATTGGTATTCATAAATCAAATTGGAATAACATGTTATTTTTAGCGCTTTGGGCATATCAGACCTCAGTAAAAACATCAACTGGTTTCACTCCTTTTCAACTAGTCTATGGTTTGGAAGCAATGTTACCTATTGAATGCAAAATTTTGTCATTGCAATTAGCCATAGAATTACTCCCAGCCACTTCTGAAAAGGAGAAACGTTTCTTGTACTTAGCTCAACTAGATGAGAATCGACACACTACTGCAATAGAAAATGAGACTCATGCAAAACGAATAAAAGCTCAGTACGACCGAAATGTTACACCTTGTAATTTTTCATAAGGAGACCTAGTTTTACTATATGATCAAGCAAACGATAAGCTAGGGGCTGGAAAATTTGTACCTATGTGGCATGGTCCTTATATTGTTAAGCAAAAGCTGGCAAAAGGGGCCTATGAATTAGTAGGTTTTGATAGTGTCTCTTTGGGTAAACCCAGAAATGGGCTTTATCTAAAGAGATATTATGCTTAAATTCTGGGTGGAGATTTTTTGTTAGATTAGTTTCTTTATAGCTGGTGTGTTTTAGATTAGAAAAGTGTGCCTAGTTTAGAGAGTGTTTTTATCACTATTCCTGCTTATCTTGATTTTACTCTTGATATTGCAGATGTCGACGTCTCTTCAAACATACATTGGTTTTGCTAATGGTGCTTGTCATAGTACACGGAACATTTCTTCTGTAGCTTGGGTTATCTATTCACCCTCTGATGAGTTAGTATCTATGCATGGGGTAAGCCTCAGTCAAACAACGAATAACATTGCAGAGTATAGTGTAGTGATTGAGTTATTATCTGAATCCATCTCATTTGGGATTCGGAGTTTGATTGTTAGGTTGGATTCTGAACTCGTTGTATTACAGCTTAATAGGGTTTATGCCATTAGAAATCCAATGTTATTAAGATTATTTTTGAGATTTCGTCTCTTGGAACGTGAATTTGATTACATTGAATATCAGCATATTCCGAGACATTTAAATACATCAGCAGATGCAGTTTCTTCTCGTATGATAAATAGACATTTGCAATAATCAAAACAGTAAATCTAAAAACATTTAATAACATGTTACACAAGATAAGCCGGTAATAATGATATATCATAGCATATAAGAAGTGTGTCAAAATATACATCGTCTTCGATCATAGGTTGAAAAACACCTTATGATCGGAAAAAATGATAATACAAAAAGACAAAAATGTTTTGTGAGTCTACAAAAGTGATCATCCTATCCTTGGTGATGATCACGATAAGAAACCACTACTTGGGCCACCCTACAAAGGAACCTCCTAAAAGGTCCTGGGACCCCAATCACATATCGCTGTAACCTAAGTGGAATATCATCTATGCCAGTCTCTGGAATATCTACTGTCAAGTGCTCTAGATGATTCTCCAAGTCGGACAAGATCTCTACTAATTGGTCCTGTGGGGCTGGTGCTGCTGTAGTTGGGTGTCTCCTCTCATAAGGCTAGAGAGTGGCTGGTCGTCGTGGACCCACATCTGCATTTAAAACTTTTAATTGTCAGTTTTGGACGATTTAAAAAAAAAAAACAAAAAACAAAAAAAATTAATTAAAATTTAGAAAGTGTTGAAAATGATTTTACCTGAATCATCCCACTGCTCTCCTGGTGGAAGAATAATGTCTAGGTCACCGCGATAATCCATCCCGACATATGGATCATGAATCACAAAAATTTGGTTGTTCAGCCAACGAAAATACTCAGGTGGAAATCGAACAACCTCTAAACCCTCCTCAGGGTGACGGGCCATCAAAGCAACCCAACGCATTATCCTAGGCTCTCGAGGAACACCAGCATCAATAGGAAGATGTTGCGGGGCTAGCATAGGGATCCTCTCTAGAGCAAAGCTGACAATGAGAAAACCATATCCAAAGTTTTTCAGTTGTCCGTTCTTTGCTCTGGTAAGTTGGCCTTTCACATTTTCCAACACAGCCTCGCACCAGTTGAATATGGTGCCTTGATAACAGTCTACAACCATCTGCATCTGGGATCCAGTAGCCACATGCAATGTTTCACTCCCGCATAGCCTGGTAACAGTGAATGCAATAACCTTAAGTTCAGGACGATCGATCGTTTTAATATCAATTTGTTTGTCCTTTGTTTGATCATTGCAAAACTCCAATTGGAGACTAGCGACAGACTGGCCACCTGGCCTAGTCCCGAAAAGAGATAATCGTTTGCCTCTCTTGGGCAAACCAGTCAAAAAATATATGTCCTCTAGCTCGATTTCGAGCCAGTGGCCACCAATCACGAAACACTGGTCCTGTATGTTCCACCTGTCTACCAGCCATTGCAAGAAGTCTACTTGGGCCCTCATGCCTGGTATGGCCCAAAACTTAAACAGTCTGCATGCTCTCAATGCATTCAATGTGGGTGGATGATTTATTGCGGCAAGATCCACATCCTCATGCTCGCGTTCCCGCCAAATAAGCATTTTGAGTGTCCTATAATGCAAAAAAGACATATTAGAACAATTTTGTTTGGAAAATTTTAGGCAAATATGAAAAAAATCAGTTTTAAAATTCATATTCCCGAGGTCCGCACCCTCCAGTTACAGAAAGTGCGTAGGTCTGCATGGGCTGTAAGCAACAGGTGCGGACCCATGACTTTTTTCTTTGTAGAAAAAAGTCGGGGTCCGCAGGGGCCGTGTGTTGCACCTGCGGACCCTTGTGAGCGAATTTCTAAACTAATTTTCCCTTAAAATTAAATCTAAAGCCTAAAATCAAAATGCAAACAGATGAAATCCAAGATAAGGAGGATGTGGATTACCTAGAGCTGACGGTTTTCGATTCCGACGGACGGATTTTCCAGAATCTTCACAGGAACTTTTTTACCCAAAAGCTCTCACTTCTCACTCTGAAATCAAATGGTAAAAATGAACTTAGAAAAGCCCTTTTTATAAGATTTTTTGAATAAATGAATTTTTAATTTATTTATTTTTCACTTTAAAAAGGTAACTTTTTAAATACATTTTTATTTATCTTAAACAGGTATGAGTAATATTTTGAGTTTTTGTGCAGAATATTCGATTTTTCGAGGAAAATGAATCATTTTTCAACAAAGAGTATTTTTATCACTTTTTCGGACTCTTTCAAAAATTTACGAAAAATTGAAACATTGGAGTCCTCTTTAAGCTCTTTTCTTACTCGTAAAATATGAAAAAATTGCCGAGTTTTTTCCCTTTTAACTCGTTAAATGGAATTAAAAGGGCGGTCCACTTAGAACTCTTTTCTGACTATATAAACATGAAAATATCACCAGAATTTTTTCATTTCAAGTTCGATACTGGTTATGAAATGACGTGTCTTCGATCACTTTTTTACTTTTTCGGATCAGAGTCACTAATTATGAAAAGTACTCCTTGATCGTAATGGTCAAGCAGTTCTCTCAAGTATTATTTTATACTTTTTCAGGCTTGAGGGACACAAATTTACGAAAAAGGACACCCATGGAGTTTTCTTAAGTTTTTCTTCTGACTCCCTAAAATTGAAAAACACCGAGTTTTTCCTATACTGGACTCGTTAAAATTTAATAGTAAAGGACCTGTTCAATTTTAAACAGGAACGAGCCACTCCTGCTTAGGGTTCGAATTTTAAACTAAGTTGGACTCATCCGAAGGATGAGCTTATAAACAAGCAAATGTTATCCTCCTCAAGCTTGTCAAAAATAAAGAGGTACTTGCCAGAAATAGTGGGGGAAAAGAGAGAAAAATGAACCTGTTGTTACACTTTGTGTTTTAGAAAAGCCATTAACCACTCTTGAACACGACACTTTTGTTCACCTGGGTTGGGAAATTCTTTGCCTAATAATTAATCAAACCACATTGAAAGTCTTCAGCTAGTTTCTAGGTATTAGTTTTGGGTCAATTGTCACCAAACCATCTGTAGTGTCATTATGTGTTCAAGAGGTCAGTTCAAATAAACCATTCATTTGCAAAATATCTGTCATCCATTTTTTACCGTCCCTAAGTCAATCCTTACCAATATATTTCTTCGAAACTTGATCTATGATTTCGTGTTGTGGGCTTGCCTACGACAGATCGCTTTCTATCGACATCATCTCATTATCTAGGAAGTTGATCTAGAAATCGTCAGTACCTTGAAAACTGCATGCCCTAATGGCAGTTTTCTCACCTTTGACGATAGGTTGCATCATTGACCTTCGATTGAATGATTCCATGACATGTTCGACCTCGGCTCATTTATCACATTTCATGGATTGTAGTGGGTACTTGGAGAGCCATTGACATTACTGGTGGTTTCTCTCACACTTGTTAACAGTTCACATCATTGACTGGTAATCAAGTGGTTTCTACCATGTTCGACTTCGACACATTCATTCACATGGATAGAATCGTACTAGTTCGAGAAGTGGAAATCAAGACCCTGGATCTAGTTTCTACCATCCAGGCTGCGAGGAATTTTGTTATTCATTATACAGTGGACTATTCATAAACAGATGGTTGCATCCATATTGTGTCTACACATGTCTATACTCTTGATGTATTACAAAATCATTCCTGTATCAGAACAGTTTAGTTAGTTTTCTAGTCAATTTTGATCTAAGTATGGGAATGCCTACCTCAGCGATGATATGTCTACATATATATATTTTGCATTGAATGTTTTTATAGGTTCCGACTGGGGTGTCCATAGGATGATCCTTGAAATGATAAAGTACTTCACTCTTCATAGATGACAAACTCTATCTTCATCTATTACAGACTTCGCACTTTAGGGGGCAATCTGTTGCACTAAAAATTGTCACCTTGGCATTCTGCAATCTGTGTGAGTCCATTATCACTCATACTTTCCTCCTTTGCAAGTCTAAGCCTCATTTCCTCATATCAAGCCTTGAAAATAAGAGAAGCCCTTAAAATTCTCTAAAACTCTGGTTCCGCACTTTCTCTTTGCATTACCTGCAGTCCTGCACCTAATGGTTGTGTCTCCTGCGCACCTGACCGCTATGTCTCTGTGTTATGGGTGCAAAGCCCTGTAAAAGTTAAAAGGCACGAATATATTCTAAAAAACTAACTTTCAGTCATTTCTAGAAGCTTCTGGAAGGAATCTTGAGGTGGCAAGTTTGCTCTCTTAAGGTTCATGCATCCCATACTTTAAGGAGCTAACCCCTTGATGTGAGTAGCTTATCCCTTTGAAGGAGGACTCTATCCCTTCATAGGTGGACCTGTAACCTCCTCCTTTGCACTATAAAATGAAGCATTGGACTGGTTACTTGAGGGGTTGAAAGCTGAATATTTTTGAGGTGAAATGCTACTGGAACTTAGTCTTCTTAGTTGAGTTTTTATGAGGAGAGATTACATACCTCTAAGATCTCATTTGGAGGAGTGCAAGGCTTGTCAAAGTAAAGGAAATTCCTGTTTCAGACCCCAGGAAGAGCTTGTTCAACATCAAGGCATAAAGGTTGTAAGGTTCTTCTACTTCAAAGTTAATACAAATAAGTTTGTTTTTCTTAATAAACTGTTCATTTATGGTTTATTTTATGGATTCCTTGATCACCATAATAGACATGACTTATGATATTTGCTATGCAGGTGCTATTTGATGTTTGCTTGTTTGTGATTGCAGGTATTTAAAGATAACTCTTTCGGACAATCGAGGGATGACTACAAAGAACAAGCGTTGGATCTAAGGTAGGATCGTAACACCTCTATAGTCTTTATTTATAAATTGCATATGTCTAGAGAAAGCTAGAATTATTTGTGTACTTGTTGCTAGATTATCTTGTGATACTAGGGAGATTGGTCTTGTCTACAAGATCAATTTATCCGGCCAACATAGAGGAGACACACAAAGACATTCTCTTCATGGATTAGGACACAAGAATCAAGAAAGCTGAGCTAGCAGTGGTAAGGGCAAGCGATGTATCAAAGAATATAATCAAGGTAGTGAATCATACTTTGCTTTTCACCAACCTGGTAAAGGAAGGCAATCTAAAATAAATGCCCGATTTATGTGCTTTGCATAGAAGCTGGCAGGAAAAGGCAGAGGCTCAAAAACAGGCAATCGCAAAATTGACCAAGACCGATTGGGATTCATATTGGAAATACCTCATGAAACCGCATAGCAAAATCATGACCCTTTACTGCTCAATTCATTTGACTCAGCGGATGCTGCCACCTCTCACCGATGCGATTTTCGCAGCACAACTCAGGACACATTTCGGGGCACCTCCTCAACTCAAACCAATGACCAATATATGTTATTTGAAGGAAAAGATGGTTGACAGCAAATGATCTTCTTAGTTCTGCTCATCAAGCCACTATTTATTTTTATATTTAGTGAACTATTTAGGAGGAAGGTTGTTTGAAACCTCCTCAAATTTTGTATAATCTATTTTTGCACATTAGTTAGAATAGTATTTATACCCTTCTCATGCATTTAGAGAAGGGTCCAGAATTTTGTCAAAAACATTTGCAAGGAATGCACTATTGTAAGTTTGTGAAGCTTTGGTGAAATTATGGAACATGATCGTTTCTTTTAGATATCAAACTATTTTCCTTTGTTGATGCACTATTGTGTTCGTGGGAAATAATTTGATGAAGAAAGGAGTTGATACATGTCACTACTTCAATGAGCAAAACATCACACATATGGTACTATTATCTTGTATGATTGATTCTATTTTTATTTAATTAGTGACAACACTTTGTTCTCATGAATTTTATGTGAGATTTATCCTTTCTGTTAAGCATTAATTGCACTATTGTATGATGCCTAGCTAAAATTGTTGATTTTCATATAAAATTCATCATATATGCGATATATTTTATAAATTTATTTGACTAACTATTTAGTCAAAGAAATTATCTTATACGTTATCATCTATTTTTATGTGTGATTGATCTTTATTATCACATGTTAAGTAGATATCTTTGTAGATCGCATACCATACAAAAAAAACTCGAGTTTATAATAGAATAAGTTAGTTAGAGATTTGCATAATAGAATAGATCATTTAGATTATCATTATTCTATTACAAACACTCATGAACCACCCACTCTCATCTTAAAACACACACCGGGAAACTGGTCCCATTATCCCCAGTCAAAGCCACCACTTTAAACAGAAAAGGAGTTGTCTTAAGGTCTGAATCGGGTGGTTATCCCCCATGTTGGGGCAGCAGAAATCTGAAGCCGCAACATTTTTTCACTAGGAGGGCCATCTGACTATAAATGGCATATAAACCTAAAGATCAATCGAAAAACATTCATAAGAGTCAAAACCCCTCCACAACTTCTACACCCTCTAGGTCTCGTTCAGAATCTCCTTATCAGAAATCTGAAGTTGTAGAAACATCTCCCTCATCTCCTAAAGTAGTAAGACAACCACCTTCCCTAGATTATACTCTTGAGTCTCCTGAAGTCCATTCTTTGATATAGAAATTGGAACAGATATCCATTTCTGTTGAGAAGCCACAGAGGCCCGAAGTTTCTGATGAAAGTGTTACTTCCTTATTACAACAAACTGGTGTATTGACTAGATTGCAAAGTGAAAGGCTTGGAGTAACCCCTTTTGAGTTCCCCATCCCTCCACGACATAGGAAAGTTACCTCACCAAGGTTTGAATCAGATACTAGTGAGATCACATCACCTTTCCATTCATTCACTTCCCCATTCACTTCTACCCAGTCCACAACTTCTCAACTATCCACTTCTCCAATTAGTATTGCCACTAGTAATACTAACCCAGTAGTAAGTTCTTCGATCTATACCTACTTCTGGACCGACCTTCCCAGTTTCTCAGTCTTCAACTCAATATATGACCAATCAGCCCACTCAACCTTGGACAAATCCTGGTGCTATCTTGGTTGCAAATCCAAATGCACTCCCAGCAAACCTAGAAAAATGGTTGCCTAAGTACAATCATGATGATGCTCTCCCGGCTGAGGAACATCTAAATAAATTTATGTTAGGCATGAATCTTAATGGAGTTGCACATGAAGATGTTGTAATCAGATTGTTCCCTTATACCTTCCAAGGATTTTCTAGGTCTTGGTATTTTTCCCTTCCGGCGGGTTCAATAAGGAACTGGGATACCTTTCAAGAAGTATTTCTTGAAAAATTTGGTGATGACATGATCATAACATCCTTGATCAATGATCTTTCTAACTTAAAAGCTAATTCAGATGAAAATATCAAAGACTTCAACTGCAGATTTAATAATTTATTAAATAAAATCCCAGCTTCCTCAAAACCTGCAGTATATGTACAAATATAATGGTACATATCGTCTCTTCCTTCTAATATTTCAATCTTTGTAGATAGAGCCAATAAGGCTACCCTTGTAGAAAACATGAAAGAAGCCCTGTTTGTAGAAAGAAGGATTATAGCTTTGGAAAAGAGATCACAAACAGACGAGAGGAAGTCAAAGAAAGTAACATTTAAAGATGATTCTAAAAAGAAAGCTTCAAAGGACCCTTTTGATCTGGAAGGCCTTCAGAAAGTGTTAAAAACGATGTCTAACAAAATGGTCGAAATCAAGAATCAAGTCACAGAATCCTCTGCCCCCAAGAAACCTTTTCACTCATTTAAAAGAAATCCTCCTTCTGCATCTCAACCCCCAAACACCATTTCAAATGCTGAATCTGATCAAGAAACAAAAGAAGACTCGCCAACTGAAGAGGAAGATGAAATAGAAGAAGAAGTTGAATTAAATGGAATGTGGGATTTCATCCTCCCAAACGAAGAAGAGGCACAAGCTATGCCAGTGACTACTAGAAGTAAAAACTCTCCTGACATGTCTATCACAAATCAGAAACAAAAAATTGCTACTCTTGTAAAGGAGAAAACAGTAACTAAGAAATCTAAGACTAGTCAAATAGATCCTATTCCTCCAGATCCCCCAAATACTTCCAAAACATTGGTAATCTCAGATACAGTGGAATACAACATAGTTGAAGACATGAAAAAGACTAGAGCAAACATCTCATTGCATGAACTCACTAAACTCAAACAACAACAAAAAATTCTATTAAGAGAATTAAAAGTAGTTCCTGTATCTCCTCTACCATATGCTATAGTTACTCAAGCTACCTATGATATGGGAAAGCCTCCATCATCTTCCAACAAAGTAGATCCTTCAGATTTAGTTCTAATTGGTGATAGGTCTATTTCTCATATTCCTCCATTTCTGCTCACTTATGAAATTTTCAACAGGAATGTTCATAACGGCCTAGTCGATTCAGGAGCCTCTTCAAATACTATGTCAAGGGTGGTGTGCACTAAATTGAACATTACACCTCAAAAATAGGTAGTACACATAGTTCAATTGGACAGGACGAAAGTAGAGGTACTTGGAGAAATAACATCTGTCTCAATTAGGCTTTCCTCCAATCCAAAAGTTTCCCAAATAATTGATATTTTAGTGGCTGATATCCTATAATTTTATGGTTTAATCCTAAGTAGGGATTGGTTTGAAAAGTTTCATGGTTACTTCGCAACTGATTGGTCTCATATTTGGTTGCCACATAATGGTAAACGAAACCAAATTAGGTTAGACTGAGAAAATTTCATGAAATATATAGTCACTGACCTTGAGGGAAGTAATGAGCATGTTTCCTTCACCAATAACATCATTGGAAATTACATGGATGAGTTGTTTTTGGGATCCTTTAATGCTCAGAGGTCTCCCTTTCCAGATAATGTCATAGTGTCTCAAGTAGAAAAAATTTCGCAAACAAATGCTTCCAAGTGTGTAAATTTAGTAGATAAAATTTCAAATTATTCTTTGTTCTGGACTCTCTATTTTGATGGTTCCAAATCTGAAGATGGAGCAGGTGCAGGATGCATTTTGATCAGTCCACAAGAAGAGAAAACCATGTTAGCCTACAGACTCGAATTTCAGTGCACTAATAATATCACTTAATATGTAGCATTGATCCAAGGACTGTATAAATCCATTTCTCTTAATGTCAAATATCTCCGAGTCTATGGCGATTCTAAAATAATTGTGAAGCATGTTAGAAATATGATTCATTGTGTCTCTGGGCACCTTAAACACTATCAATCATTAGCCCAGAACCTAACTTCTCATTTCTCTGCTTTTAACATTTCTTCAGTTCCAAGACTGCAAAATACAAGTGCTGACTTACTTGCTAATGTGGCATCCAAGCTTATACCCTCAGAAGATTTCAGTCCAGACAGATTCTCAATAGAGTTAATATTTAGGCCATCTATTCCCGATAATGTAACGAATTGGAGAGTATTCAATAATGATGCGAATATAGTTAATTTCCTTACATCTGAAGGGTCCTATGAGGAACAGATCATAGATGAACAATAACATGATCTACAAATGAAAAATGATCATAATCAAAACCCAATCCCAAATTCTATAGTTAATATGGAAGATCTTTATGATCTAAAGGATAGACTTTAAAAATTTACTAACTCCAAAACTCAAAGTTCTACTTTGATATTTGTAGTACACTTAGGATCAACCGAAAAACCTCAAAATGTCAATCTTGGTCTTGGCCTATCATCAGAAGAAAGAATATCATTCATTAGATTATTGAAAACATACAAAGGTGTCTTTGCCTAGGATTATGTAGATCTCAAAACCTATGATACCTCTATAATTCAACACACCATACCTATGACTTCGAACGAAAAGCCAGTCCAATAGAAGCTTCGCAAAATTCATCCAAACCTTGAGAGTCAAATCAAATTTGAATTGAACAAGCTTCTGAAGGCCAAAATAATCTTCCATGTTAGACACTCTAAGTGGGTATCGAATATGGTGCCTGTAAGGAAAAAGAACGATGATATTAGGATTTGTATTGACTTTAGGAACTTGAATAAAGCTTGTCAAAAGGATAACTTTCTTTTGCCTACCATGGAACAAATATTCCAATTAGTTGCAGGTTCTGAATTAATGTATTTTCTAGATGGATTCTCAGGATATAATCAGATTCTTGTGCATCTAGATGACAAATTAAAAACAACATTCAGGACCAAGTGGGGAACATACGCCTATCAGAAGATGCCTTTTGGATTAATTAACGCAAGTTCCACATTTCAACATGCTATGGATATTGGTTTTAAAGGTCTGATTAATAAATCATTTGTTATTTATTTAAATGACATCACATTCTTTTCTAAGAATAGGAACAATCATTTGAGTGACCTGAAGAACATTTTTGAAAGATGCAAGAAATATGGAATTTACTTAAATCCAAAAAAATCTTATTTTGCTTTACTAGAAGGAAAACGCCTTGGGTTTATAGTGTCCAAGAAAGGGATTTACATTGATCCCGATAGAGTCCATGAGATTAAAAAAATCCCTCTCCAACATAACAAAAAGACGATGCAATTGTTCCTAGGCCAAATTAATTTTGTAAAGATATTTGTTCCAAATTTTTTCACAGTCCTACCCCTTCAAACAATGATATGAAAAAATGCAATTTTCAAATGGGGCAAACATGAAAGGAAGTCATTTGAGTTGATTAAAAAATCCATTATTAATGCTCCTTCGCTAACAACTCCTGACTTTCTCAAGCCTTTTTTATTATATACTTTTTCATTCGATACATTATATGTAATAGTTTTGACACAGCTAAACGATGAAAATATCAAGGCACCCATCTCTTTTTTCAGTTCTAACTTGCAAGGTGTCGAATTAAATTATTCAGCTGTCGAAAAACAAGCATTTGTTGTCTTTAAAACTTTGAAACATTTCAGACATTTTCTTCTTAAATCCCATACAAAGATAGTAGTACCCTACTGATCCAAAATGGATCCTAAAAACCTTCTAAGTCTTCAATACTTAAGAACTATCACCAAGGATAAACCTTCGCAAATGGCGGAAAACACTATCGGACAGGAAAAACACACAAAAATGGTGAAAATAGAGCCTATCGGAGGCTAAAACAACAATGCACAGGAGCCGTCGGATCTGGCTGATCAATGGTCCAGATCTAATTGGCATATGGCAACCGGAGGCAGCAGGCGGAGTAAATCGGAAGCGGTCTTATGGAAATCGAAATTGTGATCAAGCGCAATTAAATGAGGACTATCGATCAAGCACGTAGATCGACGGTCCAGATCTACTCGCGCAATATCGCATTGCTAATATAACATAGGGAAGGACTTAACTCGTGGCCCAAAGGTTCAGCGATATGCGATTGCGATATATCGCATTGCAATATCACATTGCAACTGTATAAGGGGTGATGCCAAGAGGCCAGTGATCATGTAATAGAGATGCGCTGATAGCCGATAAGGCCGATCGGCGCAATCGGTGATCGAAGACCTGGAAGGAGATGTAATACACGATATAACCAGACCCGATGGGATTTATAGATGCAAACACATAATATTTGAAGTCCGATATGCAGCCATTTGATGAGTTTTCCTGTGTATTTGGGGTTTTTCATTATAAACCCAAATACAAAGGAACCCGCGACTAGCGACTTGCGATAGCGATACAAAGGCAGACCCGATGGAGTCTAGGGTAGAATTGATAATATTTGAAGTTCGATAAACAGTAGTTTGGCGGATTTTATAGCGTTTCTGTGTATTTCTCTGTGTAAACAGAGAAACGATATTTTTGGGGATTTCAACGCGCCAGTGGTCCTTTCCATTTCATAACAGGTGGCCACCATACCTAAAGACGTTACACCATGATTGGTTAACGCTCAGAGGGGATTTGAGTGGACAAAGGCCGGGAGCCAGAGAGCCCGAAAGGGAAAATGAACAGACAAATGCCAATAGGCTTAAAAGCCACTCAGTGACATAAACAGAGACAGGCAGTGCTGAGATAGAGAGTGAGAGGGAGAGTCTATGTACTCACAAAGACTTGAGGGATTCAAGCAAAACCCTGTTGTTTGTTCCTGTTATCTTGAGACTCAATTTGAACTCACATTTGTAAAAACTCTGCTCTTGAAGACATAATAGAGAGGTCACCACTGAATGTTGGACCAGGAGACATAGCCCAAGAGTTTTGGGTGAACTCCTTGATTATTTTCTATGTTATGTGTGTGTGTTTGTTATGTTTCTCTAACTGCTCATTGTCTATATTATTCACAACTTTTTTGATCCGTTGCACTAAGTAATATAGGCAAATCCTACACATGAGTCCGTAATACCTTAATATTAATCTAATATCTCATTTTTAGATCACCTACCCTGCAGTAAGACAATTACTAATCCAAAGAGAAGTAGGGGAGAAAAGAGCCAATTGGGTTACTGCACTTCAAGAATATGATGTAGAAATCCGGCTAGCTAAAATTGTCAAGGGCCAAGGTTTTTGCAGGATGTTAACAGGAGCTTCCCAGTTACCACCAGAAGAAGATCAAGGTAATGAAGTACAAATATCATAGGTAATCCTCAATGATACACAATCACAATATGTTGATTTGAAATTTTATTTGAAAAATGGATATGCTCCTATGCATCTTAATTATAAAACAAAGTGTGCCTTAAGGTTGAAATCAAATCAGTATGAACTAGTCAATGATGTATTGTTTAGAAAAAATTATGATTCAGTATTGCTAAGATGTTTGGAGAAACCTGAAGCTGAAAAGGTCATGCAGGAATTACATGATGGACCAGCTGGAGGACATTTCAGAGGAAATACCACAACTCACAAAATCCTACATGCAGGATATTATTGGCCAACGGTATTTAAGGATGCACATGAATATGCAAGAAAGTGTAGAACTTTTCAAACCACAGTTGGAAGAGAAAGGAAGCCAGCATTCCCTTTACAACCAGTAAACATCCAACAACCATTCGAACAATGGGGACTAGACATAATTGGTGAGATTGTTCCTAACTCTTCCAAACTGCATAGATTCATCCTTACAGCTACTGATTATTTTACAAAATGGGTAGAAGCTATCCCCTTAAAGGTAGACAATATAGAAAGCATTACGGAATTCATTGATCAATACATAATTACCAGATTTGGCTCACCCTCAGCTTTAATGTTTGATAATGCATCTTACTTTTTTGGAAATTCAATGGTAGAACTTTCCCTAAAGCGAGGTTTTAAGTTAAAATATTCAACCAACTATTATCCACAAAGTAATGGTTTAGCATAATCAACAAACAAAAACCTCATCAAAATTATCAAAAGGACTATTGACTGAAATCATAGGAATTGGCACAAAGCATTGACATTTGCTCTATGGACAGACAGAATTACACAGAAGGCCTCTATTGGTTCTTCTCCTTTTGCTTTAGTTTATGGAAAAGAAGTTGTTCTTCCCACAAAGATAGCAATCCCATCTCTTTCCCTAGTACAATTCATTGATGAAAACCCTTCTTCTTCTCTCCAGGCTAGGCATTTTTAGATTCTCAAGCTTGAAGAAGATCGAGATAAGGCCAGAGAAACCCATTCCCATCATCAAAAATTAGTCAAAGCCTCGTTTGATACAACCTATGCCAGTCAAAAAACTTTTGAGGTAGGTGATTTAGCTTTGAAATGGGACAAAGCACATGAGGAAAAAGGTAAACATACCAAATTTCAAAGACTATGGCTTGGCCCTTTTCAAATCATTGAGAAATTTGGATAATCAGCGTTTCTTTTACAAGACTTATCATGTAAGAAGGATTCTTTGCCCGTTAATGGGAAAATTTTGAAAAAATACTTTTCTTAGAAGATAACCTCTTCCAATTTTGTATCATATTGCCTTTAATATTCTTAGGAAAATAAAGGTTAAATAGTATTTACTTTTGTCTTTTCAAATTAAAATCTTTGATCATATTTCTGATTTTTCGCTTCTATAAGTAAACAAAAGTTAAATGAAATAATTAGGACATTTGAGTACCAAAGTAAACCTGATTTCTTTGGAAAAACTTTATCTTGCTAAAAAAAAATTATTCTATGAACACACTCTCATCTTTCTAGAATATGAATATTTTGTTATCACTTAAGAAAAGAATCTTTAACCTAGTAAGGCCTTTCTACAGATGAGTATCTTAAAAAATCTATCATTATCATCCAAAACTCCCAATTGAGCCAATGATTCACCCCATATAATAAAATTTTCCTTTTTTCAGAGTGTAATTTTAAAATATATAAAACTTAGAAGATAAAAAGTCTCATTACAAGCTTGTTTACCATGTTCATAGGGAAATAATTAAACTGATATTACCAATACTGCATATCAAAACAGGGTAATAGCCAATGATCTCATCAATCAGAAGACAAGGGGTCTCATCAAGAGCCAACTTGTTCAGTTTAGTTACAACCAGTGAATGGCATTGTCATTATTAGGTTACCAAGCCTAGATAATGTCTTTTAAGAAACCTAAAAGAAAATATTATATTAAAAAAGGAAAAAGGGACAAGATCCAAGTGAAATTCAAAGCAAGTGAATATCATTTTGAAATTTGAAAATTGCTTCAGATGGGACAATGAATCATTGTTGGTTAAAAGATAACCCTGTTGAGGCTATGTCGAGGCGGAAAAAGTCGTTTGTGCGGACACAACTGACCTCCCTAGGAGTCTAAACTCTCTAGCGACAAACAAGACAAAATGGAGTGATCTTTCTCTAAATATACCTTTTAAAACATGAAAACTACAAGTGTTTAGGCTTACCTTATTCCAAAATGCTGTTGTTGTAGTCCGTCCTTGCCGATCCGGATGAGCTCCTCCTTCACATCAATTCCTGCAACCACAAACAATCAAACAATTACCAAGCACTTGCATTTCATATAATAAAACATATATTCAACATGCAGACCAAGGAACACATGAAATAACTCATTAACACAAGCTATTGAGAAAAATAAACCAGTTTGTATTAATAACGAAACAAAGAAACTCTTACAACCTGGCCTTGGTGTTGTGCAAGTTCCTCCCAGGGTCCATCAAGGGTTTTCCTCTACTTTGACAAAGCTCACCCACTTCCAAGTAGAATCAAGCAAATACAATCTCTCCTCACAAGGTTCTAAATGGGAGTCCTAATTCCTGCAGCATTTACCCAAAGAAAATGTATAGCTTCCAACCTCCCCTCCTTCTGGCTCAATGCCTTTATTTATAGTGCTGTAAAGAGGTTATTCAGGTCCACCATCAATGGGATAATCCCCCTCTTTGGGTGGGATAGCTCCCTTATTGATGGGATAAGTTCCTCCTTAATAGGGATACATGAACCAACTGGAGGCGCATCCATTTCATCAAACCGACCTCTAGAAAGTTCTAGAAGTAACCACAAGTAACTTTTTTAAGATGAAACTTGCGCATTTTGCCTTTTACAGAAGGACGCACCTGTCCCTTAACATACAGAGCATCCAAGGACGCAGCCTTTGTGAACATTGTGAGCGTCCCCGCAGGTAAGGCTTGAGAGAATCTGCGTCCCCAGAGATAAACACATTTTTTACAAGACTTTCTCTCTTCTTTGAGTTTGAGATGGATAACAGAGGCATAAGACTTGCCTAAGAGGGTAGCATGACTGTTGATTGAGCCATACTAACTGTAAATAGTCATGGTGACATTTTTTAGTGTAACAGATTGCCCCCTAAAGTTCGAAGCCTGGAATAGATTAGGGTTTTGTAATTCTAGGAAGGGTGAAGCGCTTTATCATTTCAAGGATTGTCTTGTGGATGACCTGGTTGGAACCTGCAATTTTCAACACAAAATACATGTATAAGATTATATCATCACTGAGGTAGGCATTCCCATACTCAGATTCAAAACTTTAACTAATGGACTAACTACTCTGATACAGGAATGATCTTACAGTACATCATTTTTATAGACTTTTGTAGACACAGTATGGACGCAGCCATCTGTTTATGATTAGTCTACATAGATAATGAATACAAAACTCCTCGCAGTCTGGATGGTAGAAACTAGATCCAGGGTCTTCACTTCTACTTCCCGAATTGGTACGATTCTAGCCATGTGATTAAATGATTTGATGTCGAACATGTTAGAAACCACTTGATTACCAGTCGATGATGTAAACTGTTAACAAGCGTGAGAGAGACCACCAGTAATGTCAATGGTTCTCAAAGTACCAAGCACAACCCGTGAAATGTGAATAGATGTTTTGATGTCGAACACTTCACGGAATCCTTTGATCGAAAGTCAATGATGTAAACTGACGTCAAAGGCGAGAAACCTGCCATTGATGCATGCAGACTTCAAGGTACTGTCGATTCCTAAGTCATCTTTCTAGATAATGTGCTGATGTCGATAGAAAGCGACCCGTTGCAGGCAAGCCCGCAACACGAAATCATTGTTCAAGCTGAAGAAATGTTGCTGTAAGGACTGACTCAGGGATGGTCAAATGGATGACAAGTATTTTGCAGATGACAAGTATTTTGCAGATGAAAGTTTTGCTTGCAGACCTCTTGAACACATAACGACACGACAGATGGCTTGGTGACGAATAACTCAAAGTTAATCCCCGGAACCCGGTTAAAGACTTTCAAAGTGGTTTGATCAACTGTGAGGTAAAAGATTTCCCAACCCAGGTGAATGAAAAGTGTCGTGTTCAAGAGTGGTAATAAAGTTTCTTTTGAGACAAAAGGTAACAAACAGGTTCATTCTTCTCTCTTTTCCCCCACCATTTCTGGCAAGTACCTCTTTATTTTTAACAAGCTTGAGGAGGATAACATATGCTTGATTATAAGCTCATCCTTCGGATGAGTCCAACCTAGTTTTGATTCGAACCCTAGGAAGGAGTGGTTCGTTCCTATTTGTAATTGAATAGGTCCTCTACTGTAAAAGTTTAACGAGCCCAGTATAGGAGAAACTCGGCGTTTTTCAATTTTAGAGAGTCTGAAAAAACTAAAGGAGACTCCACGTTGAACTTTTTCGTACATTTGTGTCCCTCAAGCCCGAAAAAGTATAAAATAATACCTGGGGGAACCACTTGATCTTGCGACCAAGGAGTACTTTCATAATTAGTGCCACTTACCTGAAAAGTAAAAAGCGATCAAGGACACGTCGTTTTATTTCCTTATCGAGTTTGAAACGACAAAAACCCGGCAATCTTTTCTTGATTTTACGGTCAGAAAAGGGCTATAAGGGGACCGTCTTTTAATTCTATTTTAACGAGTGTAAAAGAAACGCTCGGCAATCTTTTCATATTTTAGGAGTCTGAAAAGGGCTTAAAAGAGAACTCCAAGGTTTCACTTTTTCGTAAGTTTTAACGAGTTCGAAAAAGGGATAAAAATGTACTCATGGTTTTCACTTTTTCGTAAGTTTTAACGAGTTCGAAAAAATGATAAAAATGTACTCATATGGCCGACTTTCAATTTAATTTACGAGTAGGAAAAGACGGAAAGATCTCGGCATTTTCATTTGTTTTACGAGAATGAAAGATAGCAAAATAATCTCGGTATTTTCATGAGTTTAACGAGTCTTGAAAATAACTAAAATTGACTCGAGATAGGTTTCATTTTTACAAAAGCTTGAAACAGATAAAAACTATGCTTTATGCCCCCTAAGCGTAACTGCTAGAGCGCATGCCCCCCAGCTTCATTTCATTCAACCAGTAGGATGAAATGAAGGTTCAAGAACGAGATCATTTGAAAGACTCGACCTAAAACTGTAAGAAAATTATGCAAAAACTGAAATAACTAACCTAAACGTACAACCTAACATCTATGAGGTCTAGTCAAACTCTCGACTCAATTAGAGGAGGATTTGTTTCATTTTTTCACGAGCTTGACACAGGAAAAGAACTATGCTCAGATTCAGTTTCATGTTTATGCAAGCTTGAAACGAAAAACTATGCTTGTTATAAGTTCACATGCCCCCAGCATAATGATGCAAATCAAGGTACATGCCCCCCAAGCTTCATTGCATTCAATGAGGTGGATGGAATGAAGCTTTACTTTCAAGATCTTGGAAAGACTTGTGGGAGTTGTTTCATTTTTTAACGAGCTTGACACAAGACAAGGAACTTTGCTCATAACTACTTTCTACAATCTACCTAACAAAAAACTATACTCTAAAAAACCTTGATTCATTTTTTAACGAGCTTGACACAAGACAAGGAACTATGCTCTAAAATCCTTGATTCATTTTTTAACGAGCTTGACACAAGACAAGGAACTATGCTCTAAAATCCTTGATTCATTTTTTAACGAGCTTGACACAAGACAAAGAACTATGCTCATGACTACTCTCTACAATCTATCTACTTAACCTACCCTTGTTTCATTTTTTAACGAGCTTGACACAAGACAAGGAACTATGCTCAAAAAGTTCGCATGCCCCCAGCATAATGATGCGAAATGAGGTACATGCCCCCCAGGCTTCATTGCATTCAACCGGCTGGATGAAATGAAGGTTTACTTTCAATATTTAACTTGAAAAGGGAGTTGTTTCATTTTTAAAGAGGTTGATACAAGAAAAGAACTATCCTCATACCTGATTCATTTTTTAACGAGGTTGACTCAGTAACAGGAACTATCCTCAAACCTGGTTCATTTTTTAATGAGGTTGACACAGTAACAGGAACTGTCCTCAAACCCTACTTTCTACAATCTACCTACATGTCCTAAAATCTAGCTGACTCATTTTTTAATGAGGTTGACTCAGTAAAAGAACTGTCCTCATGCTAGCCTATTTCATTTTTTAACGAGGTTGATACAGGAAAAAACTATCCTCGTACTCACTGATTCATTTTTTAACGAGGTCGACACAGTAAAAGGAACTTTCCTCGTACCATCCAGTTTCATTTTTTAACGAGGTTGAGAGAGGAACAAACTATCCTCGTAACATTGATCATGGCTTCCAACTGGAAGAAAGACATGTCAATGGACACACCTTGATCATGGCTTCCAAAAGGTCTTCATCCGAAGGAAGAATAGTTTTTTGGAAGGAACACACGTCAAGGGACTCAAAAGGGATAAGAACATCGTGTTCAAATAATCCCATAGAGTTTTCCATGTCAATTACCGGATCTAAATCAACAGTGAGAGGCTCACTTACATCGGTAACTGAAAACATGGGACCAGTTGCCACATAATTAACCCGTGGCAGGGTAGATACCACTTTAGAATCAGGAACATTTAGGGGTGTCATATTATTGGTAGTTGAGACAAGACTAGGGAACGAAAGCTGGTCTACAGTCACAATACTGCCATTGTGAGGGAAAGACATCACGCGAAAGAGTGTCGATACGACAGCTTTCATTGCATAAACATAGTCTCGCCCAAGGAGTAAATTGAAATCCAAGGGACCTCGAACTACCATAAGATCAATACAGACAGTTTTACCTTCCAAGGTAATAGAAAACTTAGGAAGAATCCCTAAAGGTTCACTGATGGTTCTGTTAAAAGCTTTCAGATTCTGCGTAATAGGCACAAGCTGAGGGGAACCCAAAGCTTTCCAAACAGTTGAGGATAAAATACTGACAGAAGCACCTTCATCTACCTGAGTACGATGTATGTCCCTACCACCAGCTTTGACAATGATTTGGAAAGGGATGGAGGAAGGAAGACGAGGTTTTGTCAGTCTATTCCAATCAAAGGAAAAGACCTCAGTGCTTGGAGGGGGTTCTGTAGAAACAGGTGAAATGCCCCCCGGCATAGAAGAATCTGATGTAACAAGAAGAACCTGAGCAGTATGAAGTTCACTCTCTGAAGGGAAAGTGGGATCGACCGAATGTGAAATTGAATCGACCACTTGATCAACTAATTGATCATCAACCTGAGTGACATGAGTTTCACTCTCCAATGGAAGAGTGTGATTGACTGTTCTTGAATTTAGATCAATCACTTCGCCAGTTGACGGCAGGTTGGGAGAAAGTTTACGGTAACCAGTTGGAAATTCTTGTTGTGGAACAGTAATTTTTTCCAACAATGTTGAGGCTTCATCCATGTGAGGGCAAATGTGAGTTTGATGACTCCCTTTGCATAACTTACAAGGAAACCTAACTTTACCTTTTTTCCCAGGAACCTGACTATCACTGGTTGATGGATCAACGGAAAGTTGATGAGATTTTTCTGACCATACTTCCAAGACCTTTGGTATACCAGGACAATTGACAAGGAAGTGGTCACCCTTACAAAGTCTACAAGGGTATTTGGGTTTACGATGCATGTCGGAATTTTCCTCAACACAACTAACACTTACAGCCATGGTTGGTTGGTTGACTTCTTTCTTATCTTGCTTCTTTTTCTTCTTCTTCTTCTTCCCTTTCTTCTTCTTCTTAGCCTCCTAGTTACTAGCATCAAGGCTTTTACTAGGCGAAGAGGAAGAAATGGAGGAAGAAAAATTAGGCGAAGAAGGTAAAGGGTCAACAGAAGGTTGGTGATGTTGAGATGGTGAACTCTGTTGAGGTGAAGCATCCGGTTGAGATGGAACAATTGGAGTATTTTGGGCCAACGAAGTTGAAAATAACCATATCGGTAAACCTATTGTAAATCCAGGTAATGACAAAGTAGCCATATAAGGAGGACCAACATTTCCAAAGTAAGGAAAAGTACTAGGATTCTCATTAGGAGGGGTTCCTAGGTTGATAAATTCCGGAACATTTGCCATTATATTCAACTTCAGTGAATTTTATTAACAATTTAAAACTAAAATTAACAATTCACAATTCACACCTAACAATTAAAATTCACAATTCACACCTATGGTCTCTAAAAGTAAAAACAAACAAATTAACACGCGCTATCAAATCTAGGAGTCAAACCATACACAAACAGTAGCTTTCCGGACCGAAAACACTAGTTGGTGATTAAGCCCAACCTTGCAGAATTTAGTACAGAAATGGCGGGTGGAACAGTTACCCCGGCAACCTGCTTAATGAATAGACCGGCACAAGTTCCTCCACTTTAACCGTCTCGAAGTGAAGTGAACCCCCCGGAAAATCCAAGTGAGTATAACCGACGTCTGCTCCAGGTACAGTGGGACCTTCCCTCCACCGTCACCTCGGTAGAACCCTAAAGATTATGGTCACTAAAGTTACCAATCACAACAATTACACCTAGGGGAACAGTCTAAACTCCGACAGCACGCAAGGGCAGAGTAACAAGCTCAATCCCCTTACCGGCTCCTTGACAGTAATCCAAGGTTTACCGATAAGTGACCCCTGGCTCCTCGACAATGGTTAATCCGAGGTTTACCGTTTGTAATACGTACTGTCTGGCGTCGTTCCCAACGAGGGGGGAATGATCCCCTCACTGGTTCGGACACGAGCTCGTGCTTCTCCTTTAAGAGGAGCTTTCCCAGAGTGCAATTGAAACAATTGGATTTATTCTACTCAAGATAAACTATCTGTTTGGTTTTGTAGTCTTGGAGAGTTAAGTACTCACCTACTCCAAGACCCTAGCCTAAGCTATGTTGGTGTTTCAGAGCCCTAGAAATGTAAAAATTACTAGATGAATTTTAATTAAGCGCTGTGTTATTAAGGCTGTTATTACTCAAATGGGTAAATGGAGATGAAACCAATGGTGTTATGACCCGACTCAACTGAATGCAATCGAATATGATAATGCAATCCTTTCAATTCGATGAATCCTAACTAGAGTAAGGAGAGAGTTTCCATTCACTTCCAACAATGCAAAAAATTGATCATTAAGAGAAAATTTAACAAATTCTCTAATGCACTAATTTCATCAAGAAAAACTAATGCAAATCAATTCCAAACCAATTTTTATTTTTATTTTTGTGTAAATTCAAATCAAAGAAAGCTGATCTAAATCTACGATTGATTTTTCAGAATGTAAACTATGCAATTGTAATCTATGCACAATTCACATGAAAAGTATGCAAATGTAATCTATGCACATTTTTCATTCATATTCTGAAACTGAGAACTCTAATTATGCAAATGTGATCTATGCAAGAGAATTCTCAAACACAAGATGATTCTAATGTAATCTAAGAACCAATCAAGTGCAAGTCGAGAAAATTGGGTGAGAGTTCCAAAGATCAAAACATAAAAACACTCAAAGGCGATTAACACTCATACACAATTTAGCAAAAACAAAAGCAAAAAGATGCAAAATTGTGAAAAGACTGAGAGAAACCTCCAAGTAATGACCAAAGGAAATCAAATTAAGAATTTCTCAAAAAAGAGACTCAAAACACCCAATTGATGAAAGCTAAAAGCAGGAATGCTAATGAAACAAGTTCAGGTGAAAATTTTTGACGGGGTACTAAAGGATCTGGGCAGAAAACACTAAGAAAAAACAAAATCTAAAAGCAATTAAAGCAAAAATGGAGTTTTCCTAAATTTTTACAGGAAGACGCAGGCAACCCGTTAGAACAAGCGCGGGCCCGCTCTGTGCAAACGGCAACAGCGCGTCCAAAGACGCACTGTGCAGTACTCAGAGGGTGCGTCCTTCTGGAAAAGTTAAGAAAAACCAAATCTAACTAAATCTAAAGCTAAGCCACCCAAATACTAATTCTCACAGTCAAAAACCAGAAAATAAAAATGATTTTCTCAGAGCAAAGCTCACACAAAGGAAAAGACTTTCACATTAATGGCTTCCCCAGTGGAGTCGCCAATTTGTCGAGGCGGAAAAAGTCGTTTGTGCGGACACAACTGACCTCCCTAGGAGTCTAAACTCTCTAGCGACAAACAAGACAAAATGGAGTGATCTTTCTCTAAATATACCTTTTAAAACATGAAAACTACAAGTGTTTAGGCTTACCTTATTCCAAAACGCTGTTGTTGTAGTCCGTCCTTGCCGATCCGGATGAGCTCCTCCTTCACATCAATTCCTGCAACCACAAACAATCAAACAATTACCAAGCACTTGCATTTCATATAATAAAACATATATTCAACATGCAGACCAAGGAACGCATGAAATAACTCATTAACACAAGCTATTGAGAAAAATAAACCAGTTTGTATTAATAACGAAACAAAGAAACTCTTACAACTAGGCCTTGGTGTTGTGCAAGTTCCTCCCAGGGTCCATCAAGGGTTTTCCTCTACTTTGACAAAGCTCACCCACTTCCAAGTAGAATCAAGCAAAGACAATCTCTCCTCACAAGGTTCTAAATGGGAGTCCTAATTCCTGCAGCATTTACCCAAAGAAAATGTATAGCTTCCAACCTCCCCTCCTTTTGGCTCAATGCCTTTATTTATAGTGATGTAAAGAGGTTATTCAGGTCCACCATCAATGGGATAATCCCCCTCTTTGGGTGGGATAGCTCCCTTATTGATGGGATAAGTTCCTCCTTAATAGGGATACATGAACCAACTGGAGGCGCATCCATTTCATCAAACCGACCTCTAGAAAGTTCTAGAAGTAACCACAAGTAACTTTTTTAAGATGAAACTTGCACATTTTGCCTTTTACAGAAGGACGCACCTATCCCTTAACATACAGAGCGTCCAAGGACGCAGCCTTTGTGAACATTGTGAGCGTCCCCGCAGGTAAGGCTTAAGAGAATCTGCGTCCCCAGAGATAAACACATTTTTTACAAGACTTTCTCTCTTCTTTGAGTTTGAGATGGATAGCAGAGGCATAAGACTTGCCTAAGAGGGTAGCATGACTGTTGATTGAGCCATACTAACTGTAAATAGTCATGGTGACATTTTTTAGTGTAACAGGCTATGAACACCTACTGGCAGTAGAGGCTCTATCTATGTTAAATGAGTAAACACCAAAAAACTAATCTGTAGAAAACACCTGCTATATCACTTTATATCTTATTATTGGCTGATGCAAACATTTATATTTTTATCATTACAAGAGTAAAGTAATTGAATAAGTAGATTGAGTAAGTAATGATGATTCTAGAGAAATGTTGTTTACTTTATAACTCATGTAATTATTATTCCTATAACTTTAATTACTTTGAAAGTCTTTACTTTATAACTCATGTAATTATTATTCCTATAACTTTAATTACTTTGAAAGTCTTTACTTTATAACTCATGTAATTATTATTCCTATAAGTTTAATTACTTTGAAAGTCTTAGAAATTTCATAAAACTACTTAGAGATAACTGGTTCTCCCAAGTGAATCGCCAATTGTTGTATAACGAAATAACCCCCCATTTATGAATAAAAATAACTAAGGATAGAGATATAAATGGGGACCCTTTTTAAATTTTTAGGCTTAGGATAAATAATACCTAACTCTAAAAAAATACTTAGGAAAAACCTTGGAAAACAACCGAAGGATGAAATCCTCATTGCAAATCGTACTTTTTCATGTGACTGTCATAAAACACCTTTAAATAATTGCGATGAGCGATTAAATCTCCCGCTGCGATATCCCGATCAACAACACCTTGTCATTTCGCAAATCGCACTTCGCACTTTGCAAACTTCGCAAGTAATTCAGCTATGCCCTTACGATGTCCATTAGCGATTTGCGAAATGCGATATTGCGATATTCACAATTGCATTTCGCTTTATAGATCTGGTAACGCTATATTGCATCCATTTAAAGATTGTGACATGCGATTAAGAGCGGTAAAGCGTGTGAAATAATTACATTTTAATATCAAAACGAATGAATTGACAGGTTAATAAATATTTAGCGGCTCGAGGAAAGATAATCATTTTCCAAGTTATGGGTAGTTAATGTTGAGTATCTCATTAAACCTTTCTCACAATCCAAAGTCATTTCAGAGAATCTTTCGGTCTTAATTACCTGATACCATTTGCGTTGATATATCTTGTCTATTTCAGGAAAGCTGCAAAAGACATGTCACTAAGGAAGGTGATGCAGAAACAAAGCGAGCAAAGCATTGCTGAATTCGAGTTTACAGAGATGGCTCATATTTTCTCTGATATAGTCTACGACGTTTCCGGAGGCACAATAGCTTGGGAGGTCATATACAATAGGCTTTAGGATGAACATCCTAAAATCAATCTCACGAGAGCAACCGCTGACTCAATAAAGCCTTCGGGACTTCAATTCAAGGATGCTTCTTGTTCTTTCCTTCATATGATAGGAGCAAGAGCTAAAATATTCCCATACACGAATATGATCAGGTGGGTGATCGAAAACCTCATCATTGAAAATAAGAACTTCAAGAATTCAAGAATGGAGCTCATAGTATCGTTCAAAGTAGAGGAATTGAAGAAAATGGACCACATACCTGACCCTTAGGATATCTATAACAAGGCATTTGTGGCCAACTTTGCAAAGAAGAACCCGGACCACTTCAAGCTGGTTCAGGGTTGGAGAGTATCGGAAAACAATTTCAAATATGACAAATCAGGTATGTATGCTATAGCCTCTTTGGAAAACCCCTACTACTATGCAACAGCTATGTTATGTAGATTATATGGGTTATTGGTGAGCACCAATATTGCAGCAATAATGCTGCAACTCCTGGGCTTCCTACTTTACTTTTATCAACCCGGTAGTTCATAACAAACTTGGAAGCGACGGTGTTGTATGCACAAGTACTAGTTCTTACTGCAGGCTGTCACTTGGTCAGCTGGCGCAAGATCGCTAGGAGCTCGAACCAACTTCTATGCATTCTAGAAGAAGCTCTATATGTGATGAAAGAAAGAAAATCTTACTCTACAGAGGCTACTCTACTTGCAGAAATGAAAAGAACACTGAAATGTGAAGTAAACCTAGCAAACCCTAATTAACCAACTAATCTTACTTTTGCAGAAAGAGAGATGAAAAACCATAAAATGAATACCATTACCTACTTAGGAAGTAAACAACATCTACTCAAGCTATTCCTAGAAGGAAATGAGAAAAAAACATTGTTTTGGATTTTTATGTATTTTCGAGTGAAATTGTCATGCATGTAATTTATTTGTTTGTGAATGTGGCAGCGATTAGGTGGCGATGGAGGGTGACTTTGGAGTTTGCAGAGGTGTAGGAAGGTGTGGATGGGTCCTAGGAGGTCCTAGGTGGCCTTCTGGAGGCTTTTCCTGCAATCAGACTTCAAAAAGACACCTACAGGAAAATCTACAGGAGGCTACAAGGGATCTACAGGAGGTCTACAGGAGGATGCCGAGAGTAGTTTTGGAGGTTTTGAAGGTGGGAAAGCAGGTGGAAAGGGTAGCTGAAGGCTAGGGTGATGTGTTAAGGTGTCTAGGGTTCATCAAGAAGGATCAGGAAAGAGAAAGGTGGTTGGACTTGTTCAAGGAAAGAGAGGAAAGTTTATGAGAAAAGTGCAGAAAGCTAAGGCAGATTTGTGAGGGACTTTGGGTGACCTGTGGAACATAGATCAAAGAGAAATGGTGATGGCTGGTTGGCTGACTTATTGTGAGAAGAGGATTGCTACAAGAGAACTGAAACTCACATCATGAGATTAAGCAAGCAAGGAAACTAGCTACATCAAAAAACAGAACTTTGCATCAAGCTAGTCTAAATTCTGATCTAGGAAAGTAAATGCTGAAAAATGCTATATGGAAAGAAAGCATGGAAGGAAATTTATTGCAAAGATAGAAATGAGCATGGTGAAATAGATCTACAACAAAGCATTAACCTTCTAACAAACTGCAACACCAGAAATCCTATGGAAAAGGCAAATCTATGTTTTTGTGGCAGCAAGAGGGTCTTGGCCTCAGTTCATGGTCCCAGAGGGAGGAAAGGAGGCCAAGGATCTGTTGATGGCCTTTTTGTATCTTCTTCCTATCACTGTTTAATCTACTACAGAAAACTAAAATGGAAACATCCTTCTAAATCACCAAAATCAACGTGTTCTTAACCAAGAAAGAAATCTATCTAACTGCAACTAATTCATAAACTAAAACAAAGCATATAAATACAAAACAAGAGGAGCTTGGCTACTTGGATTGGGCCCTAACCCAAGAGCTTCAGCCCTCTGAGGTAACTCAGTGCTAGCTCGAACAAGATCTCATATTCATTATCAAAATAATAATAAGATTACAGGAAACTGTCAACAAAAGTAAGCTCGAAGTTGAGCAAAGCAAAGCTACAACAAAAATTCGAAAATTTGACTAACTTCCAACAACCTAATGAGGCCCTAGGCCTCTCTAATTATACAACTAAAGCTCCCAACAACTTCCTTAAAATCAGGGAGGCTTGGCTCCCAAAACTTGAGATAAACAGAAGTTATCCTCCACTTGCTCGGTTGCCTCTTTGGTGCATTGATGTGGCTGCTTGTGCTCCGAGCTACATGATGGAGAATTCGAGGTGGGGAGTCATAAATGAGGGGGATACCCTCCTATAAATCCTCTCCCTTGTCTACTTCGAATTATTGCTTTCAATTTTCCATTAAATCTTTGACTTTATCTCCAAAATTGACCAAAAATATGCATTAAACACACATTAGACTCCATGGCATAATGACCAACCCAACTCACTCTATTAGCATAAATATAATCAAAAAACATGAAATAAACTAATGAGAATGGTGGATTAATCTAAGTTAGGAGGCAAAATGAGCCCATATAATTACCCATTTATGGGGATCATCATCACCCCCCTACTGAAGGTGTTTCTCATCCTCTAAGCAACTCAATCCATCTCCTCATCTTTGATGGCCCCGATGGCCTCCCTAACATCCCATGCTTCTTATGTGAGGTCCTCTTCTTTTTCATGGAATCCTACCTTTCTGTCCACCTCTTCCCACTACTGTTGTTCTTCTTCCTCTTTTCTACCTTCCAACAGGCCTAGTAGCAGTGGGGGACTCAATTTGAGGCCAATCCAATTGACCTTCAAATTCTGCATAGAGCGCTTGTACAATGGCACTCTCCTTAATGCTTCTTTCATCCTTGTTGGGGAGTGATACTCCCTGATTTGCAGACTGTGTGGTAGAGTGTTCCACCTCCTCATACAAGCATGAATACAGTCTTCCCCAAGTAATCTTTCCATATCCTCAAAATGTGCAATGGCCTGAGCCTGATCATTGATATACTTAGGGGCACTTTGAGGATTATTTGCAAGTAGCTGGTGTGTGCTGATGAGAGCCATGGGGTCTGATGGCTCAGCTCTGATCATTAAGGGTTCATTTTGCTCTTTTGCCATCAACTTTTTTATTTTTGTTGCCCTTTTCTCCTCATGATTCATCCATGAGGCCATGGCCATTAGCTGCAGGTCCCCTAGCCTAGCATTGGGGTCCCACACGTTCATGTCTGTGAGGGCCATGTTATGCAAATAGAACTCTGCTATTTTTGCCTTGTCTTCTGAAGAGATTTGGTCACATAGGTCCATGAACTATCTGTAATCCTGGAAAGGCATTGTGCCTCTCTGTGCCAAAGTCTTGATCTAAAACTGCAGCCACTGGTCCTTGAGGTATAATCCATATGATTTTGCTGGTGTTCTGCACTATAGTGCCTCCATAGACCAGCTGGCCATGCATGCCAATTGTGTCTCCTTTTCTTGCAGCTATCTTCTTAGCAAATAATTTTCTATTTCCAAGTGAGTTCTTATGATTGCCTCTCTATGTCTTACAGCACTTAACTCCCTACCCATTTCTCTAAGATTTTCTCCATGTGGCCAATATCCTCTACCCCCTTGGATTTGGTGATTTGCATCCATCTATGGCTCCTTATCCTTTCTTTCTCTAACTCAAAGAAAAGTGGGACTGCAAATTTCTGTGGAATGATTTTCCCCCCCACAAGAAGATTGTAGTAAGAGCCCAAACTAGGATGGGGGTCAAGTTCTTCTGCCTCTGATATTTCCTCCTAACCCTTTGGCTATTCTTCTGCCCTTTTCTCAAGTTTTTCGATCTCCTGTAACTTAGTTAGGGTCTCCTATAGAATAGTCTGTGCCTCCTATAGAGCTGTTTTTGAGTCCTGTAGTTGCACTCTTTCCTTCCAGGTGGAAGATCTAGGACTTCCTCTTTCATATGTGATGGGGGTTTTAGAGGGAGATTCTTCCCCTTTGATAGTGGGTGAATCTTCAATTATAATAGGCACTGTTGAAGATGGTTGTGGTTTTCCTATTTTTATCCTTGTGCTTTTCCGAGCCCTGAAATACATTAATGTCTGTCTCTTCCTCTTTTGTTTTGATTTCATTAGGGTGCTGAGGGTAGTGATGCCAGCTGCTACCTCTCTTTCCAGGGTCTCAAGAGACACTTATGTCATTTCTGCCCCTTTTTCCTCTCCTTTTGTCTTCTCTGTCTCTACTGGTTTTGTTTACTCTTGCTCTGTTTTGGTTTCTTCCTCCTCTAGTTTAGTTTCCTCCTTCTTTGTTTTGGTTTCTTCCTCCTCTGTTTGTTCCTCAATTTCCTCCCCTTCTTCCCCTTGCTGCTCTTCCCCCTCACTATCAGAAGGAATGTGATCATATGTGAGGGCCTTTATATCATCTTCTTCTGTCATGTTTCTGAAGATTTCCCATGCTATGGGGATTGTGAAGGTATGGAGGGCTTCTTCCACTAATATTTTAATCAACCCATGGTGAGCCAACTGATCTGGACCTCCTGCCTTCAACTTAATGCTAGAATCTATGAGGGACTGCAGGAGAAAATAGGGGATGCTAAGTTTCTGGGGTGTTGGAGTGTCCATGCCATATCTCAGCTCATGGAAAAGTCTAAAATGGTAGCCATAAACTATGCTATACCTCCCTTCATAGGAAATATATTTGATATACCGGCAACTGACCTCATCCCAAGGGTAAGGTATGCTTGTTCTTCTAATGCCATTTTTGTCTTCTACAGGATGTTCATTGGGTTGGAAGAAGTTTTTCTTGGCAGATTGTCCAATTGGCTTTTCATCTTTACTCCAAGGTAATCCAAGGGGAAGGTTGGTAACCCTACTGATAAATTCTGGGGTGATTTCCATGGAGAAACCCCTGAAAGTAATAGTGGCATGGGTCCTTGAGTGAGGGACTAAAGAAAGGGAAAACTCCTGAGCCACTTCTTCATCAAACCCTCGAAATTTTTCAAAGAATGGCATCCAATTTGCTCTGGTAAAAATGGCTACTACTTTGAGATGTTCATGGATCCTAGCTGAATTTGTGGGATCCTTCCTCATGAATCCCTCTGTCATTTTGCTAATACCGCCTTTGAACACCCAAAATAGAGATGGAGACAAGAATTTTGAAGGAACAGGAAAACAGAGGAAAAACTATGTTTTTTAAGGAAAACAGGCAGAAAATTCTTATGTAATTTCTCTCCTTCTATGGACTCAATTTCTCCTTAAAATTATATCATTCCTTGAACATATTGATAATCAAGGTGGGTATGCACAGAACCTACCTCCTCAATCCATAAGTCGAGCAAAAATCCGTGTTTTCTCCTTAAAATCTGTTTACTGCCTCTCCTGTAGAACTGGCTGTAGGTGCTCCTGTAGAACCTGTTACTACTCCTGTAGAACGCTGATAGCAGAAGGATGGTTGAAAATGATAGAGAATGATGGTTTCAAGGCTATGGAGGTGGTATAGAGCTTGCTGCAGCTAAGTGGACGAGGATGAAATGGAAGAAAAGGTGGTGAAGGAGTTTCGAGGAGGAGTACTTATGTCTTCTTTGAGATATTTCTGGTGATGGGGTGAGCTAGCAAAAATGTACGTTGCCAGATTTGGACCGTTGGTCCCCACTGCCCTATCATCATGGCTTTTTCTTGCAATCACTTCCCATCATTGCATCGGATTTTGTAGGTGCTCCACTACCCGTCCTTTAGATTTTTTTGTGAGTTGACTAGGCACATGTGTGGTGGCATCTCCGGATGAGCGCAGTCAACTGGATGAGGGTGGCCAGTTAACTAGCCACCTTTTCTCGTTCAACCCTAACCATCTCATTTTCTCATGCATATTTTCCAATTACACAGATGCAACAAAGGAGAGGGTTAGACACTTACCTGCAAGTCAAATGTTCGTGTTGTGGTGCATTTTGGTTCCTTTGTTGTTGCATGCTCATATTTCAGTTGTTGCATGCCTGTATCTCCTCTGTTGTATGCTTTATGCTCCCTGATGTGTGGCTTGTGTGCTTTGTGCAGGTATCCTCTGGCTGGATCTGGCTTCAAGTGTCCCCTTCAATCCTATGGCTGCACCTATTTTGTTGTTGTGGCTTCATTTTAATGGGATCAGCTACTACAGGAAGTCCTACAAGAGCTCTTATAGCGCATTCTCCCTTTAAAACTTTTAGCTGATTTTTGTGCTGGGAGCTTGAAGGATGATGTTGGAGATACTGATGAAGATGGAGAGGTACTCGGTAAGCTGCAGGTGAGATTTGGAGGTGCTGCTTCCTTTATTTTTGCTTTTTTCTAAAAAACTAGTTTCTGTGTTTTTTTTTACAGGAAGGAAAGAAATTGATGATGATGAGGTGGTGCAGGTGTGGGATGGATGGCTAGGAGGGTGGATAGCTATAGGAAGGCCTACATGCTCTTCATGGAACTTCCCAACCCCTCAAACTATTTTTAAAATCCATTTCTGGCTCTTTGTGATTTCTACAGGAGCCTCCTATGGAACACTCAGGGCCTCCTGTAGGATACACAGTCTTCGGAAAAAACACAGTGAGGTGGAAGAAAGGTCAGAAATGATGGAGAAGAGTGTGGAGGAGGTGAAATAAACTTTGTGGCATCTTCTCTTGCTTCCTATGGCCCACATGTAACCTACAATACACATTAAAATTCAATTTTCTCTTCCTTCTTTTCTCTGTTTTTTTTCTCCTTTTTTTTTTTGAAAGACAACTAGGGTGCCTCAAGGAGGTTTCACCCTAATTGCCTACCCTAGGCGCCTCCAAGGGAGGTTTTCACCTAGGGACCTTATTCTCTCTCTTTTTTTTGTTTTTTTCATCACTGGGCTGCTTCAAAAGAGGTTTTCAACCCAATGATGGGACTCAAGCGCCTCATGGAGATTTTCACTTGAGTCCTTATTATTTTTTCTTTTTTTCTGCTTCTTCAGTGAGTGGGTGAAGTGGAGGCTAAGACCTGCTCCACTACCATCACTCTCTTATTCAGATCTTCAATGAACTCTTGCTTGGAGAGGGGCTTCTTGTAGATTTTTAACCTATGTCCATTAAAAAGCATGGGGATGGCTTCCTCATCAATGGTTTTAATTAGAAGTGAACCATTGTCATTACATTTTTCCGCAATGTAGGGTCCCAGCCATCTTGTCTTAAGCTTGCCTTTGAAGTCTTTAAACCTTGAGTCATAGAGCAGTGCCCAATATCCCTCTTGGAATTGCTTCTCCTTGATATTTTGTTCATGCCATATCTTCCTCTGAAGCTAAACTACCTTTGTGTGGAGAAGGGCCTGGAATCTTTATTCATCCAATCCATTGAGCTGGAGTAGTCTTTCCTTCTATGCATGGCTGAGTTATAGGTCCAGCTGAGCTTCCATTCTTAGTGTATTATATTCAAATTCTATTGACAACAAGGGCTTCTTCCCATAGACCAGTTCATAGGGTGTGAACCCTGTGGTGGTCTTCCATGTTGTGTTGTAGGCCCAGGTGGCCTCAACTAGTCTATCCGCCTAATCTTTTCTGCTGCTACTCACTACCTTGGTTAGAATTCCTTCCAAAGCTTTGTTAGTGACTTTCACCTACCCATTAGATTGTAGATGGTAAGGGGTGGAAGTCTTGTGCTTGATTTTATGATGTGTGAGCAAGTCTTCAATCAAATTGGAAGTGAACTAACTGCCTTGATCTGTGACCAGTTCTCTTGGATACCCGAACTTATAGAATATGTTTTCTCTTAAAAACTCAGCTACTTTTTCCTTTGTTGCTTCCTTGATTTCTTTTTTCTCTGCCCATTTTGTCATATAATCGATGCACACAATGATGTATTGCCTCTGTTTTGAAGGAAGGTTGATAGGACCCACAAAGTCCATGCCCCACTTCTCAAATGGCTCAAAGGTCACTTGAGGTTGCATGGGCATTTCATCCTTTGGAGTAAGTTTCCCCATCATTTGACACCGATTAGATTGGCTGGTATATCTCCTCACATCTTGATGAAGAGTGGACCAATAATAGCCTTCCGGCAATATTTTGAATGCAGTCCTCTTTGCTGCAAAATGACCTCCACAAGGCCCATCATGACAGGTTAGGAGAATGTCAAAAACTTCCTCCTCCCTAACACATCTTCTCAAGATCTGATCTGGGCCAAGTTTGAAGAGATTGCCCCCAATCCAGGTGAAAGGGGCGCTTTTCCTCACGATCTTTCTCTTCTCTTTTGAGGACAGGTGTGGTGGGAACTGTGCTGAAACCAAGTAATTTGCTATATCAGCAAACCATGGAGAGAGTACTGAGATAGAAAATAGGTGTTCATCTGGCATTTGATCATCCACCATTCCTTCTTCACCTACAGGAAAATTTACTCTAGACAAAAAGTCAGCAACAACATTTTCTTTACCAGGCTTATCAACAATGGTTAAATCAAACTGTTGCAGTAAAAGCAACCATCTAATAATGTGAGCATTTACATCTGGTTTATTCATTAAATACCTAATTGCAGCATGATCAGTGTGTACAAAGGTTTGATAGCCTATGATGTAATGTCTAAATTTATTTAAGGAATTCACTACAGTTAGGAGTTCCTTCTTGGTTACCGTGTAGTTTAACTCTGCCTTGACAAATTTTCACTCATAAAGTATATGGCATAAGGTAACTTTTCATCAATTTGTCCCAAGGTTGCTCCTATTGCTTTGTTCAAGGCATCTATGTGAATGTGGAAAGGTAGGGCCCAATTTGGGCCTCTCAAAATTGGGGCAGTCACAAGTTTGCTTTTCAAGGTATCTATGGCTTCTTGACAATTTTCAGTCCATATGAACTCGACATCTTTTCCCAAAAGACCAAACAACGAAGAGGCTAACTTATTGAAATATTTAATGAATCTTCTGTAATATCCAGCTAAGCCTAGGAAACTTCGGACATCTCTCACCTTTTGAGGAGGTGGGACCCTTTGGATGATGGTAACTTTGTTGTGGTCCACCTGCAATCCTTGTTGAGATATTGCATGACCTAGCACGGTCCCTTCAGTCATCAAAAATTCACATTTTTCTGGACTGAGGGATAGGTTCATTTCAATACACTTGTCCAAAACTTTTCCTACGTTAGATAAAGCTTCCTGAAAGTTAGAACCATAAGGAGTAAAATCATCCATATATATTTCCACTGCATCATGAACCAGTTCAGAAAATATACTCAATATTGCTCTCTGGAAAGTGGCTGGAGTGTTGCACAAATCAAAAGGAAGAACCCGATATGCAAAGGTACCCCAAGGACAAGTGAAAGTGATCTTATCTTGGTCTTTCGGGCTGATTTGAATTTGATTGTACCCACTAAACCCATCTAAGAAGGAGAAAAAAAATTTCCCCGTCAAACCATCTAACACTTAATCTATGAAAGGCAAAGGAAAATGGTCCTTTTTAGTGGCCTTGTTTAGTTCCCGATAATCAACACAGATTCTCCACTTACCATTTTTCTTTAGCACTAGCACCAAAGAAGAGACCCATTCACTGTCAGATATAGGGTAGATGAATCCTACATCAAGTAATTTTTGCAATTCTTCTTTAACAATGTCTTTAAGGGTTGGATTCATCCTCCTTTGAGGCTTCCTGACTGGTTTGCAATCTTCCTTAATGTATATATGATGAGTACATACTGAAGGGTGCACTCCCTTCATCTCCTTATAACTCCAAGCGAAGGCATCTAAATGTTTTCTCAATAAGCTGCACAGTTCCTTCTCCTAGGAAGTGGATAGGGATGAGTTGATTTTCAAGGTTCTTTCTGGGCCGAACTCTATATTCTTAACACGGAGAGAGGTCGAGTCGGCCACACAGAGATTAGTTAAGGGATTGTCTTGGTTTTCTTTCACTAGATCTTCTAATGGAAAAATACTGGGGGGTGGATTCTGAATTAAATTTTCAATGATATCATCCTCATTTTGTGGTTCCCCCCCATGACAGTTTCTACTGTACACAGTGGTGCAGAATAGACTTCATCCTCATCCTCCTCCTCCAACCAGAGAGGTAGATCATGTTCTAGCAAGGGTTGGGCAGGAGGGTATAGGATTAGCTACTTGGACATATGCCCATTCTTGATGGTCATGTTCCCAGCCCGACAACTGATGTAAGCATCGGCAGTGGCCAACCAGGGTCTTCCCAGGATGAGAGGATACCCAGTGAGCTTTTCCTTCGACTGGAGAACTAAGAAATCAACAGGGTACTCCCAAGAATCAATGGAGACCATCACATCCTCCACAATCCCTTCAGGGGTCACGGTGGAGCGGTCTGCTAGCTGCAGTACTGTCGTGGTCTTCCTCAAGGAGCCTTGGAGGTTGAGTTTGAGCATGGTGTCCTTTGTCATCACATTAATGGCAGCTCCCAGATCAATCAAGGTATGTGGGATCATGGTGCCATTGATGTGGACATCAACTACTGGGCTTCTAGGGTCTAGATATTTCGGACAGATTACCTGCCCCAACATTAGGTCGGATAGTTGTCCTATGACATTGATGGTTGGGGCATCTCTCTTGCGCCTGCCTAGATGCCTGAAGCACTTCTCTTTGATCATCTTATTGTATATAGTCACATCCTTTATGGCTTGGAAAAGTGGTATCTTTACACATAACTGTTTCAATTCTCCCAGAAGTTCAGTTTCTTTTGGGATGGGTTTTGTTGTCCTGGATAATCTCTCAGCAAAGGATGGACTTTCTTTCAGTTCACTTTCCTCTTTATCTTCCTCAACCTCCTGAGGGGGAGGCTGGATATCTGGGAGAACCTTCCCAGATCATAGGTTAATCTCTTGAATCTCCGTAGCATAAGTTGGGCATGATGGTCCCCCACTATATACTTGTTAGGTTTGTCTGTTGTTCGGGTTCGGGTTTGGCTGGGCAGGCATTTGGGGTTGCCTTGGTGGAGCAGGAGGCAATGGTTGTGGTTAAGCAGGTGGTGGAGGCAAAAGAGCGGGAGAAGAGCTATACTAGGGCCTCCACCCCTGATGAGATGCATTCCACTGAGGTTGTGGATGAGCATAGGATTGAAATGCATGAGTAGCTGGTTGGGCATGATATTGAGATGGATAGGACCAAGGAGGAGGTGTGGACCAGGAAGGATGAGTGGGAGGGCCCCAAGGAAGTATGGAAGTGGCTTGGTTGGGGTTGTATTATGCCTGAGATGTCCCTTTCATCCCCTGCTGGTATGGTCTAGGTCCATGCGGTCTCTTTTGGTTCATGAAATAGAGTGGTTCAGTGGGTCCTTCAGCCCCCTAGTATACAACATTAAGTCCGAGCAAGGAAGGGCACTTATCAGTAGAATGATCTTCTTCACAGATTGAACAAACCTCTATAGAGTTCAATGGACATTTATTCCTAGGATGCCTCCTGATGCACCTAGGACAAAAAATGGCCAAAGCCCTCTCTGCTTCCTCTTCTTTCCTTTTGATATGCAAGGTATCCATTTGCATGGCAAGAGTCTGCAGCATCTCACTCTTGAAGTCTTCCAGGATGTTTCCAAGTTCACCTTTGAGAGATGAACTGGATGAAGAGGTATTGGGTATGGGTTGACTCCCCCTACCTCTCTTTTTGGCTGTCCTAGAATGGTTTCTAAAAACAGTCTTTATGTCTTCATAAGGTAGTTGGTAGATGTCTCCCCCAACCAGTAGATGGAAGGTGTCTAGAAGGTCTTCTGGAATTCCCATGAGCAAGACCAACTTCAGAGATTCAGGGTCAAGTGTGCACCTGGCCCTTTTATAATTGAGCTGGAACCTGTTAGGATATTCCGACACATAGGATATAGTTAAGTTCAACTTGGTCTAGTATAGAGTTAGGTTAGAGTTAGGTAAAGTGTGTTTCTTTACCGTTGTACATTTTGTAACTTACAATCCGACGGTCACGATATGTAGTGATCCGACGGTTCACTCTCACCTCGGTATTACCGACACTTGATCCGTGGCTTGACACCTGATTGGTCCATGAGTTCTATTTAAAGCGCATGGAGGGTCATTGTTCGGGTAATCCGTGCATGAGAGAAGCTTATGTAAATTTTCATTCTTTGATTAATAAATTGCCTGTAGTACCCACGTTGGGACAGGCCGTGGACTGTTTCCCTCCTTGCACTTTGAGGGTTTTAACCACGTCAAAAATACTGGTGTATTGATTTGAGATCTAGTTGTGAGTGGTGTCCTTTTGGTATTCTTTCTGAGGAACTTACCCTGTAAATTCCTACATGTATCAGAGCTATTTGAGGGCCACGTCCATTGGTGATCCAAATCTGAAGCCGGTAGAACTGCATGCGACTGTCGTTTCCTAGATCTGCTGTTTCTGACTGCTTTCAGGCCAAGAGGACTGCTCTGTTGCGTTCGGAGCATCTGTTCCAGTGAGGAACCCCTTTCGTTTCACGCGAAAAGGTTTCCGGTAGCCCTAGCTGCGTCATTTTTCAGATCGGGAGGTATACAGTGTTTTTTTTTTTGCAGTTTACTGTTATTTTCTCTCTGCTTATTTCGGTCTCAGTTTATTTAGCCTTTTTTTTAACCGGATCTATACCTTTCATTTCTACGTATGCTCTTTGCCCTGTGACTCTGTGCGATCTGGGCAAATCAGAAACAGAAAGGAAGGATTTTTCTCATGCGTATGCTCTTTTCCCTGCACCTTAGTGTGATCTCGGAAAATCAGAAACATTGAGAAAAATATTTAGTTTTTCGGCTAAAGCTAACCTTGAGATTTTTTTTTAAAATTTCTAGTTTTTGGCTAAAGCTAACTTTGAGCCGCAAGGTTTGTTTTTCTTTGCATATTCGTGTTGGGTTTTGTGTTTTGTGTTTTGTAGGGAAAAAGAGCTTTCTCAAGGCAAGCACGCAAACCAAGGCCCCCCCCCCCCTCTCTATCTCTCTCTCTCTTTGTATAGATCAATTGGTTCAAAGCTATTTTAAGAGAGTAGAGGTCTTGGGTTCAAGTCTCCATTTTGTGGGGGTGGATTTTTTCATTCCCGCACATTCGCGCACTTTGCCGGCAACGTCAACAATTTGTTTTTCAAAAAGCCATAACTTCTTCATCCGGAAGCCTTTTTCAGAGCCGTTTTTTTTTAAACCGCCTATTTTTTCGAGATCTATCCATTGGAACACTTACTTTCAGCATCTTCAGCTTTAGTTTTTAAAAAAAAAATGGAAAGTCCATGCCAAGTCATTCTTGACAGCACTAACTACTTCCAATGGGTAGCCTACATGGAAGATTTACTTAGAAGTAAAGGTCTCTACAGAATAGCCACAGACCAAGAGAAGAAACCAAAAGATGAAGACAAGGCGGAAAAATGGGAAAATAGACAAGATCAAGCACGTGGTTTGATAGGGATGTCTATTTCTCCTGATCTTAGATTCCACATTGCAGAACTTGAGACTCCTCATGAAGCATTAGAAAAACTTGCTAAAGTTTTTGGGATTAAAAATGAAATTAGAGCCCATCAACTTGAAAATGAGCTGCTTACTTTGGATCCTAATAATTTTTCTTGCATTGAAGATTTCTTGTCCAAATTCAAGACCCTTAGATATCTCTTGGAAGGTGTTAAAGTTAAGAAAGAAGATGGTAACCTTATTTATTCCATCCTTACTAAGTTGGGACTAGCCTACTCTGTATTTGTTTCCACTTTCCATTCTACAAGGGAAGCTTTCATTTGTCAAGGATAAGAATACAAGGCCCCTTCCTTTGACTCCTTTTGTGATTCCTTAATAAGAGAACAAGAAAAACTCTTACACCTTGGTCTTCTTAATCTTGGAAACTCTTCCACGAAAGCATTAGCCGCCCAGCAGCAACCAAATTCAAAGAATCCTAAGAAGTCATATCCTCAAAAGAATGGTCCTAAACCATCTCAGCCTCAAAATGAAAGATCATTTCAGCAAAATGATAAGACCAATAAAAACAAATGGAAGAAGACTGATAGACATTGTAACTTTTGTAATCGAGATGGCCACTTAGAATCTAAATGCTTTAAGAAGATGGAAGCCTTGGAAGCCGCAATGAAGAAACATAACATCCATGTGGAGCCTACTTCAACTTCAACTTCCGGAATGGCACTTTCTGCATGTCATTATCAATCATCTCAGTCTGGTTATGCATTAAATGTATCTTCTTCTTCTTCTCATTCTCATGAGTGGCTCATTGATTCTGGAGCCTCTTGTCACATGGCCAAAAACCAAGCCATGTTTTCTTCTTTAAATGATTGTAACACCAAAAATATATATATTGGTGATGATAGATCTCTTAATGTTGTAGGGACTGGAACTGTTCATCTAGACAATGGTCAGTTTAATGATGTATTATGTGTTCCAACCTTATCCTGCAACCTTCTATCTGTCTATCAGATAACTCATTCAGGTGAAGGTAAAATTGTTGAATTTTCACCTCATGATGTTGTAATCAAGGATCTAAAAGATCCTAAACAGATTCTAGCTACTGGTCTTGCTGATGATTCCAAAAGGTTGTATAAGTTTCACAACTTTGGGTCATCAAATCTTCCCTCAGTATTTGTTGCTCATAATGATGAAGTGAGCAAACTTTGGCATGAGCGATTTGGTCACTTAAACTATCGCTCCCTTCAACATCTATGTAAAGAAAATATGGTGACAGGTCTTCCTATGGTATCTTGCAGAGATGGTGTTTGTTCCGGATGTGTACTCGGAAAACATCATCGGGACAGTTTTGACAAACGTGCCTCTTGGCACGCCTCAGCCCCTTTACAGCTTGTGCACAGTGATTTATGTGGTCCTCTTCCTGTTGCTTCATTCTCTGGCTGCAAGTACTTCTTAACTTTCATTGATGATTTCTCCAGACGCACTTGGGTATACTTCTTAAAACTCAAGAGCGAAGTATTTAACACTTTTTTGGCCTTCAAAGCCTTTGTTGAAAAACAATCTGGACATCAAATTCTTAAGCTAAGAACTAATAATGGTGGAGAATATGTTAAAAACACATTCATCAACTTTTGCACCGAAAATGGAATTCAAATGCAACATACTGTTCCATACACTCCACAACAAAATGGTGTCGCTGAAAGGAAAAATCGCACATTAAAGGAAATGGCTAATTGTATGCTGCAATCTAAAGGACTCAGTCTTAGTTTTTGGGCCGAAGCAATTAATTGTGCAAATTATATAATCAATCGCACTCCTACTAAGGTTCTAGAGAATATCACTCCAGAAGAAGCTTGGAGTTCCATTAAACCAGATGTAAGTCACTTTCGTGTGTTTGGAAGTGAAGCATGGGCCCATATTCCAGATGAAAAGCATAAAGCTTTAGAACCTAAGAGTGAGAAATGTACTTTTGTTGGATATTCTGAAGATGTAAAAGGTTATAGACTTATTCCATTTAAGTTTAAAAATGTTATCATTAGAAGAGATGTAAAATTTGATGAAAATAAATCGGCCTGCGAGCCTAGTCCGGCGGATGTGCCACCTCTTCCTATCTCTTCTACCTTTGAAAACATTTCTTCTTCAGATGATGAAAGCGAGGATGATAATCCTCCCCCACCTTCTCAGGATCCTCAACTTCCAAGATGGGTCCGTGCTACTCGGGATGCAGCAGGTGATCTTGCCGGTGATCCTACAGATCAGCGACGTACACGTTCTCAGTTTGAAAGAGCCTCTTCTTTACTGGCTCAAGCTCCAGTAAATCATGATCCTAACACTTTTGCAGAAGCTTCAGGCCATCCACATTGGGAAACAGCTATGAATGAAGAATATCATTCATTGATGACAAATGATACATGGGATCTTGTTCCTCTACCAAAGGTACGCAAACTTGTTAGATGTAAATGGGTTTACAGAACCAAGTATGGACCAGATGGGAAAGTTGATAAACATAAAGCTCGTCTCGTTGCTAAGGGCTTTTCACAAGTTGAAGGCATTGAATACACTGAAACCTTCTCCCCTGTTGCCAAAATGAACTCTATCCGCCTTGTTCTTTCCCTTGCTGCCTCTTTAAAATGGGAAGTCCATCAGATGGATGTTAAATCTGCCTTCTTGCATGGGGACTTGCAGGAAGAAATCTATATGGAACAACCCATTGGCTTCATACAAACTAACTCCAGCCTTGTTTGTCGACTTAAGAAATCCCTTTATGGCCTCAAGCAAGCTCCTCGGGCTTGGTATGCCAAAATGGATAGCTTTCTTTTAGAATCTAGCTTTTCTAGGTGTCATTCTGACAATACTGTCTACACCAAGAAAGTGGGCAACTCTCTTATCATCCTTGTTCTTTATGTTGATGATCTTATTCTTACTGGTAGTGATCCCAACCTTATAAACCATGTGAAGTCCAGCCTTAAAAGGAAATTTGAAATGACAGACTTAGGACACTTACACTATTTTCTCGGTCTTCAAGTCTTGCAATCCCAGGAGGGTATTTTCCTTTCCCAGTCCAAGTATGCTTGTGATATTCTTCGTCATTTTCACATGGAAGACTGTAAGCCAGCCCCTTCTCCCTTTCAGTCTGGAGTCAAACTTTCAGTCTCTTGTACTTCTCCTGAAGTTGATGCTACCTTATACCGTCAACTTGTCGGAAAACTCTTGTATTTAACCCATACTCGTCCTGATCTTTCCTTTGCTGTTGGCCTTGTTGCTCGTTTTATGCAAAACCCTCATGAAAGTCATTGGAAAGCAGCTAAAAGAATACTTCGTTATGTTCGAGGTACAGTACAGTTTGGGATTCATTACAGTGCCAAAGCAGCTCCTCTGTTAGTTGGTTTCACTGATTCTGATTGGGCTGGTGACCATGATGATCGGAAGTCTACTGCCGGTTATGTCTTCACTCTTGGTTCAGGACCTATTACATGGGCTTGTAAGAAACAGGCTGCCATTTCTCTTTCGTCAGCAGAAGCAGAGTATCGTGGTGCCGTGGAAGCTAGTAAGGAAGCCTTGTGGCTTCGTCAGATCCTATCAGAGTTTGGCTTTGAGCAGCAGCATCCAACCACACTTTGGTGTGATAATCAAAGTGCCATTCAGCTATGCAAAGATCCAGTCCAGCATCAGCGCAGCAAACACATTGAACTACACATGCACTTCATCATAAAGCTCATTCATGACCATGTTCTTGAAGTGCAATATTGTCCAACAGATGATCAGGTTGCAGACATCTTCACAAAGGCTCTCACAGAGGCGAAGTTCACTAAACTTCGATATATGCTTGGAGTTCAGGAAGTTGTCACTAAGGGGGGATAGGCTCTAGTGCCTCCTTCCTTCTCCTATTGTGTCATATTTGTAAATCCTTCAATCTTATCCCAAGTTGTTCTTAAGGGGGGATGTTAGGATATTCCGACACATAGGATATAGTTAAGTTCAACTTGGTCTAGTATAGAGTTAGGTTAGAGTTAGGTAAAGTGTGTTTCTTTACCGTTGTACATTTTGTAACTTACAATCCGACGGTCACGATATGTAGTGATCCGACGGTTCACTCTCACCTCGGTATTACCGACACTTGATCCGTGGCTTGACACCCGATTGGTCCATGAGTTCTATTTAAAGCGCATGGAGGGTCATTGTTCGGGTAATCCGTGCATGAGAGAAGCTTATGTAAATTTTCATTCTTTGATTAATAAATTGCCTGTAGTACCCACGTTGGGACAGGCCGTGGACTGTTTCCCTCCTTGCACTTTGAGGGTTTTAACCACGTCAAAAATACTGGTGTATTGATTTGAGATCTGGTTGTGAGCGGTGTCCTTTTGGTATTCTTTCTGAGGAACTTACCCTGTAAATTCCTACAGAACCTCTCTTCATAATCTTCCAAAGATTCATCACTTCCCATGGTCATTCGAAAGATTTCTTCCTTGGTGTCTTTTGACCTATAGTAGTCTCTATATTTGTTATTAAAGGCATGTTGCATCTGAGCCCAAGTTGTGATGCTATTTCCAGGTAACCCCATGAACCAGCACAATGCTGCATCCTTGAGAGTAGAAGGAAATAGTTTCAACTTTTGCTCATCTTCTGCATAGTCATAGGTTCGACAGATAACAACAAACTCAAACAAAAAGGTGTCAGGATATTCTATAGTCAATCCATGGAAGTGAGGTAGGACTGAAGGGCTTATGTTCTTCATTTTAGTGTCCCCATTGGTCTCTCGGATGGGAAAGGTACCCTCTACTCTTTCTCCATTCCCCCTAGCATTTCTGTTTTCAGCCATTGTCTTAAGAGGGATGTTTTCTTCTTCTTCTTTCCCTATAGGTTCTTCAAATATCTCTGGTTGTTCACCTAAAGGTTCTTCCTGATCACTGCCACTGAAGAAGAGAGAAGGGTGGCTATGTGATGTGGTGGGGATGTTGGGTAAGAATTGCCTTGAATTATCTCTGTTCCTACGAGGCATGAAAAGAAATAATTTGGTTGATTTTTGCTTTTTTCTACTTGTACCTGAAAAACTGAAATTGGTTGAATAAACAAATTGCAACTACCTGAAATGAACTTGCTGAATTGAAAAGGAAAGCAAATGAGATGCAGAAAGGAAAGCAAGGAAATGACTAATATACTTTTTCTAAAATGGAAACTACAGAATTGAAAGGAAAGCAGGGAAATGACTAATCCACTTTTGTTGAAATGGAAATTATAGAAATTGAAAAGGAAATGCAGAAACTAAAAGGAACAACTACTCTGCTTTTGCTTAAATAAACTACTTAGCAGAATGTTGCAGTAGAAAATAGAAGAAAAGCAGTAATCAAAAAATACTCTGACGCTTCCCCGGCAACGGCACCAAAAATTGTTGAGCACCAGTATTGCAGCAATAATGTTGCAACTCCTGGGCTTCCTAATTTACTTTTATCAACCCGGTAGTTCATAAAAAACTTGGAAGCGACGGTGTTGTATACACAAGTACTAGTTCTTACTGCAAGCTGTCACTTGGTCAGCTGGCGCAAGATTGCTAGGAGCTTGAGCCAACTTCTATGGATTCCAGAAGAAGCTCTATATGTGATGAAAGAAAGGAAAGCTTACTCTACAGAGGCTACTCTACTTGAAAAAATGAAAAGAAGACTGAAATGTGAAGTAAACCTAGCAAACCCTAATTAACCAACTAATCTTACTTTTGCAAAAAGAGAGATGAAAAACCATAAAATGAATGCCATTACCTACTTAGGAAGTAAACAACATCTACTCAAGCTATTTCTAGAAGGAAATGAGAAAAAAACATCTTTTTGGATTTTTATGTATTTTCAAGTGAAATTGCCATGCATATAATTTATTTGTTTGTGAATGTGACAGCGATTAGGTGGCAATGGAGGGAAACTTTGGAGTTTGCAGAGGTGTAGGAAGGTGTGGATGGGTCCTAGGAGGTCCCAGGTGGCCTTCTGGAGGCTTTTCCTGCAATCTAACTTCAAAAAGACACCTACAAGAAAATCTACAGTAGGCTACAGGGGATCTACAGGAGGTCTACAGGAGGATACCGAGAGCAATTTTGGAAGTTTTGAAGGTGGGAAAGTAGATGGAAAGGGTAGTTGAAGGCTAGGGTGATGTGTTAAGGTGTCTAGGGTTCATCAAGAAGGATCATGAAAGAGAAAGGTGGGTGGACTTGTTCAAAGAAAGAGAGGAAAGTTTATGAGAAAAGTGCAGAAAGCGAAGGCAGATTTGCGAGGGACTTTGGGTGACCTGTGGAACATAGATCAAAGAGAAATGGTGACAGCTGGTTGGCTGACTTATTGTGAGAAGAGGATTGCTGCAAGAGAACTGAAACTCACATCATGAGATTAAGCAAGCAAGGAAACTAACTACATCAAAAAATAGAACTTTGCATCAAGCTAGTCTAAATTCTGATCTAGGAAAGTAAATGCTGAAAAATGCTATATGGAAAGAAAGCATGGAAGGAAATTTATTGCAAAGATAGAAATGAGCATGGTGAAATAGATCTACAGCAAAGCATTAACCTTCTAACAAACTGTAACACCAGAAATCCTATGGAAAAGACAATTCTATGTTTTTGTGGCAACAAGAGGGTCTTGGCCTCAGTTCATGGTCCCAGAGGGAGGAAAGGAGGCGAAGGCTCTGTTGATGGCCTTTTTGTATCTTTTTCCTACAACTATTTAACCTGATATAGCAAACTAAAATGGAAGCATCCTTCTAAATCACCAAAAGCAACCTATTCTTAACCAAGAAAGAAATCTATCTAAATGCAACTAATTCATAAACTGAAACAAAGCATATAAATAAAAAACAACAGGATCATGGCTGCTTAGATTAGGCCCTAACCCAAGAGCTTTAGCCCTCTGAGGTAACTCAGTGCTAGCTCGAACAAGATCTCATCTTCATTATCAAAATAATAATAATATTACATGAAACTATCAACAAAAGTAAGCTCGAAGTTGAGCAGAGCAAAGCTGCAACAAAAATTCAAAAATTTGAATAACTTCCAACAACCTAATGAGGCCCTAGGCCTCTCTACTTATACAACTGAAGCTCCCAACAGCTTCCTTAAAATCAGGGAGGCCTAGCTCCCAAAACTTGAGATAAACACAAGTTATCCTCCACTTGCTCAGCTACCTCTTTGGTGCATTGATGTGGTTGCTTTTGCTCCAAGCTGCATGATGGAGAATTTGAAGTGGGGAGTCTTAAATGAGGGGGATACCCTCCTATAAATCCTCTCCCTTGTCTACTTCGAATTATTGCTGCCAATTGTCCATTAAATCTTTGAATTTATCTCCAAAATTGACCAAAAATATGCATTAAACACACATTAGACTCCATGGCATAATGACCAACCCAACTCACTCTATTAGCATAAATATAATCGAAAAACATGAAATAAACTAATGAAAATGGTGGATTAAGCTAAGTTAGGAGGCAAAATGAGCCCATATAATTACCCATTTATGGGGCTCATCAGTTACCCAATAATACTAAGTTTTCCATAGAATGGATCGCTCTAATTTGTGACTGCGTTAATTCCCACATCATGAATTGGGCCTCCATCCTATCTGATAACCTAGCTGCCATCATTACCGAATATCGATAGAAGAGAGCCTCCTCTCTAGACAACCTTCCTCCGGTCTATTTTAGTGCCTACATTATGGATGCCATCTATTTTTGCACGACATTTCCAACTATGGGTTGGAAATGGACCTTACAGGATCCCTTCCCAATCCATCTCAGTCATAAACAAATATGGGAATCACATTATATACCCCACTTCTATAAAATATGTCATGTTGTTGTTTTTCCCCTGCATCAAATAATTTTCAATAAGAAAGCCCCCAGGTTTTCCCAAGAAGCAACAACAGACCTACTGGTTGTCAGCAAATATTTTATTGAAGAATGGTTCACCTACATTAGGGTTTTTGGTAACATAGTCAACCCACATGTCCTTCCTTTATATGTTTCTGATAAATCATTGGCAACAGAGATTACCTACTAGACCGTGGGAAAAGGCCTAACTAAAGTTCTCAAAGACAACAAGAAGTTATTATGGCCCTCTTTTCCTGTCAAATGTGGTTCTTTTGCTTTAGCAAATTTTGTTCATGCTACTAAGGATTCAGCACACATGGAAGCCCTCAAGCTTCATACATTGCCAAAAAGGAAATTTGATCCAGAAAAGGTGGCATATAACATCACTACTACAGTAAAGCTCAAGCCATACAACCATGATGATAATGATTTTGAAGACTTGTTACAGTCAGCACAATCCTTCGAACAATCATTCGAATGGGTTAAATCGAACCTAAGTCCTGAAGGTTTTGATAAATTTTGGGATTTCATAAATGAAAGGCTTGAATTAATCCTAATGCACTTATTGAAAATTGAAGATAAGCCCACACCTAGTGTGACTATTAATAGTGAAGGACCTAGTTCTCGAGTAGATTCTCATATAAATATTGATAAAACACGAGATACAAGGGAGGCCTGAGACACAGATAATACAGCTGAGTCCAACAGGAAGTCAGCTGAGAAACAAGTTATGAGCACCCTGACTACAGAAATCAGTTCAAAGGTCAAAGGTAGTAATATGGAGCAAGAGTGGGATCAGTTTAATCAGAAACTGCAAGACACTCCCAAAACAACAAATACCCAAGAAACAGTGGAGTGTAAAACTCCTCTTCATGTTCAGGAGAATATAGAGCCCAAGTCTTTGGATGAGCAGTCCAAATCCATGGATGAGGAATCTAAGCCTATGGATGAGCAGGTAACAACATCCCTGCAAACTGAGATTATCCTTGCTCTGTCCACATCAGAGATTGTCTTGAAGGTGACCAAAATTCTAACAATTGATGTGTTCTTCAGCCCGCTCCATAAGGTTGTGGTTAGAAGACAAAGGAAAATGAAAAGGGTAAAAACACCCGAGCTCCCACCTGGAAACGAGCCAATGGACATAGTTTGGAGGGACATTCCTTTCAACCCAGTTGAGAACTTGACTAGATTGTCACAGTTCACGAGAGCATATGCAACGACCACCATGGACAAGGCTACTGAAGTCTCTACTTTGTTAAGGGAAAAGGAGGAGAGGATTGCATAGCTCGAGTAATAGCTTGAAGCAGAGAAGACAAGTGTGAACAGGCAAGGAGCTGAGAAGCTTTCCCAATTGCAATAGAGCATGGAGGTCATGAAAATAAGCCATGAAGCCGATATATCGGCTGAAAACATGCAACTCCAAGAATTACAGCAAGCCATAGAAATATATAAGGATTTCCCTACTATCGATGAGTTTGTTAAAGAGGCACTGGAACTGAATTCCCTCCTGATGAAACACCTAGAACACTTCTGCCAAAATATGTCACGTATTACTCCTTATCTGGCTACTAGCGATCAGCTAATAGACAAGGCGATCAACTAGAGAACCGAGTTCACTATTCTAAACACCAGAATCTTAGAGTTCATCGAATGACAGAGACAGAGGACAAAAGGAAAGCCAGTCTGCCTAAGATAGAGGAGACACACAAAGACATCCTCTTCATGGATTGGGATGCAAGAATCAAGCAAGTTGAGCTAGTGGTGGCAAGGGCAGATGATGTATCAAAGAATATAATATAGGCAGTGAACCATACTCTGTTTGCCACCAACTTGGTAAAGGAAGGAAATCTAAAATAAATGCCTGATTTAGGTGCTTTGCGTAAAATCTGGCAAGAAAAGGCAGAGGCTCAAAAATAGGAAATCGTAAAATTGCCCAAGACTGATTGGGATTCGTGTTGGAAATATGTCATTAAACGGCATAGCAAAATCATGACGCTTAACTGATCAATTCATTCGACTCAGTGGATGTTGCCACCTCTCACCGATGTGATTTTGGCAGGACAGCTCAAGACACATTTCGGGGCACCTCTTCAACTCAAACCAATGACCGATATATGCAATTTGAAGGACAAGCTGGCAGACAACAAATCATCTTCTTAGTTCTACTCATCAAGCCACTATTTATTTTTAGAGTTAGTTTACTAGTTAGGAGGAAGGTCGTTTGAAACCTCCTCAAGTTTTGTATAATATATTTTTGCACATTAGTTAGAATAGTATTTATACCCTTCTCATGCATTTAGAGAAAGGTCTAGAATTTTATCAAAACATTTGCAAAGAATGCACTATTGTATGTTTGTGAATGCTTTGGTGAAATTAGGGAACATGATCGTTTCTTTTAGATATCAGCCTATTTTCCTTTGTTGATGCACTATTGTGTTCTTGGGATATAATTTGATTTGAAGAAAGGAGTTGATCCATATCACTACTCAAATGAGTAGAACGTTACACATATGATACTATTATCTTGTATGATTGATTATGTTTTTATTTAATTAGTGACAACACTTTATTCTCATGAATTGTATGTGAGAATTATCCTTTATGTTAAGTGTTAATTGCATTATTGTATGATGCCCAGCTGAAATTTTTGATTTTCATATACAATTCATCATATATGCAATATATTTTATAAATTTCTTTGACTAACTATTTAGTCAAAGAAATTATCTTATACGTTATCATCTTTGTTTATGTGTGATGTAGATCACATACCATACGAAAATACCTGGGTTTATATTAGAATAAGTCAGTTAGAGATTTTCATAATAGAATAGATCATTTAGATTATCATTATTCTATTACAAACACTCATGAACCACCCACTCTCATCTTAAAACCCACACTGGGAAACTGGTCCCATTATCCCCAGGTGAAGCCACAACTTTAAACGAAAAAGGAGTCATCTTAAGGTCTGGACCGGGTGGTTATCTCCCATGTTGGGGCAGCAAAAATCTGAAGCCGCAACAACACCACAAAAAGAACACAAACATATTAGCTAGGTGAAATCAACAAAACAAGAGCAAAGGAAAACATGTACATGAACAAGAAGAAGCACAACAGAGCCACCCTCCAACATGCATCGACCAAGTGAAGGAAGCCACAGGTATGGCACCTCATCCACACTCTTTCCTAAGTACAAATATGATAAAAGTGTAGGAATATGAAAAAGTTGATTTTATAAGCTAAAGGTGGCCAATTAACTTGGCCACCCTCAGCCCAAAAACAAAAGGTAAATTTGTAGTCAGCAGGCCACGTGGCAAGGTCACATCAAAGAAAATAAGTCGAAAAGGTGGTCAAGTTAAGTTGTACAGGAGTGGGTGATGATTACAAGGAAAGGTTACATGATAACTAACGGTGGGCCAACGGTCCAAAAGGGGAAATCACGTACACTGCTAGTTGGCATAGTGCTCCAAGGAATTGACCATAAATAGAAAAAATTCCTAACTTTCATGCACACATCGTTCATTTTGAGATTTAGAGAACTGGGACCACCTAGAGGAGCCATCGAAGAAGAAAACTAGTTTCGACCATCATATAGTTTAACACCTACAGGAAATGCGGACAACTACAGGAAACAGTGGGAATTGTCAAAAAACTCTACAAGGGGTGCCTAGGGCCCAGCTATTCATAAATTCTCCTCACTCAAGAAATCACAGTGAAAGGTAGGTGGCCCATATCCTCTGTGTTTTGACTTAATAGCTAGGAAAGAGAAAAAGAAAAGAAATCTTCATTTTTTTCTAGTAATTACAGTGTGCCTAGGGATAGACAGAATTGTGTGGAGAAATTATGTTGGGATAAAGAGAGAATTGTAGTCATCACTATCCTAAACTCTAAATTTGCAGTCACCTTGGAAAGCTCTGGAGATAAGCCACCAAAATACATACAGTCATCCTTCCAGAGACAAGAAAATGACAAGAGGTTTCAACATAAGGGAGCCCACAGGGACATCCAAAATACACCTCCATCCCCTTGTGGTAAAGATATTTAGAAGGCATCAATGGATAGGGTTCTTCGATCTTCTTAGAGGATATGATGATGATGTAGCTCGATAATTTTCCATGTCACTCACTCCTCAGCCTAGAGTCAGTGCTACTTATGTGGTAAGAGGATTTTCAGTAATAATTACCCCTGAAATCATTGGCATAATCACTACACTTCCTCTAGGCATGTAATGGAGAAAGGAGGATAAATCTAGCAGCATTTATTCTAAGAATAACTTTTTCTTGAGAGATGAAGAGCTAATTGATGACAAAAATGGGATTAGAAGGGATATCCTTTCCTATCCTTGGGATGAAGTAAGCTATGACATTCTCAAGTATATTTCTTATGAAGGAAGGCTCAGTATAGTCTATGGTTACCACTTTATACTCCTCCATGAATTGATATTTGGAGAAGACTTACCCCTTAATAGAAGATTTAGTGTGCCCTAGTTCTTGGTACAATCAATAATAGACATGAGCATGAAGGTACTGGAAGGAAAACATCAACAGCTGGCACATCATGGACTAATCAAGCTCATACTAGAAGATGCCTTAAGCCAATTAAGAGTCCCTATTCTATGGTCCATATTTAGGGACATGGATAGGGAGGATGTAATTGAAGAAATTGAATATGAGAGGGACCCAACCTCTAGTGGCGAGGAGGAAGAAGAAGAACCTAAGGAGGAAGAAGAAGAAGAGGAGGAACTTGAAGAAGAAGAGTAAGAATCATAGGAAGAAGAGGAGGCAGAGACAAATAAAACAGAGGAAGAAAAGGAAGGAGAAGAGAAAAATGGAGAAGAATAACAGAAGGATGAGGCAAACCCTGAAAAACATACCAAGGAAGGGGAGGAATCTCCAAGAGTTCCTCCTGAACCCATAGTGAAGGAGGCAGTCGCTGCCTTGATTTCCCTAAGCACACCCATTAAGTCAACAGGAAAAAGGTAGAGGCACACTCCCCTATATTTCAAAACAAGGAGGATCACTAGGGTCAAATAGGGGAGACCAAAAACACCTAGCAAGACTCCTATCATCATTGAAGACTCACCAAAAGGACAAGAAAAACTATTCTCCCTGGAAATGAAAGGTGAAGAGGTCACATCAAAACAGGCTTCCCCAAAGTCGCCAGTCACCTATGTTAGGAGGCTTGTCACGAGGTAAACCTAAGCAAATAAAATCAAAGAACCTTTGACCCCATTTCAAAAATGGAAAAGACTCCTACAGGAAACACAAATAGTCCTACAGAAAACTCTATTAGCACTACAAAAAACACAAAAAAAGCAGCAAGAAAGACAACAAGGACAAAGGAAAGGCAAGGAAGCAGCAACACAAGTACAGAAGGAGGCAGATGCCTCTAATAAATTAAAGGGAGAATCCCAAGATTAGCAGGAACCTAGCCCACAATGCAATCTCAGCTCCTATTACATATTCATTGAGGGAGGAAGAGAAATACCACATAAATTTTCCATCCCTCTCTACTTTGAGCTTCAGAAGGAGAGAGAAAGGACACATCGTTGGATGCAAATTGGTGAATCAAAGAATCTAGAGGATGTGGGCCATATGGAAGAGAAGCTACTAGAGATGGGCAGAGGGTTGAGTAGGATAAGAGACAGGGAAAGAGTTATGAAATCTCAACTAGAGGCTGAAAACACATGGTTGAGGAGGCAGGTAGAGAAAAAAGAGATCCAATTAGCCACTATGGCAAGCCTTTCTATGGAGGCACTCCAATGCAAGATGCCAACAAAGTCATATGCCTTGTACCTAAAAATTCAATGGCTGCAATTTCAGATAAAGACCCTAGCACAACGAGAGACTATGCCTTTCCATGACTATAGGTAATTCATTGAGCTCTCTGACCAAAGCACTCTGGATGATAAGGCCATGATATTTTAGTTTTACTTACACAACTTGGCCTTAACAGACTTGAATGTGTGGTACCCCAATGCAAAGCTGGGGGACTTACAACTCATGGATTTTGCATCATGGATGAATCATGAGGAGGCCAGGGCTAAGGAAGTAAAGAGGGTGTTGGAAAGAGAAGAAAAATAGCCCCTTTACATCAGAGTAGAACAAATCAATTCCATGGTTTTCATTAGCACCCACAACATCATCTCCAATGATCCCCAGCTTGCACAAAGATACCTAGATACACAAGAGAAAGAAATCACTCATTTTGAAGACACCTTGAGATTGCTAGGGGATGAAAGCCAATAAGAATGCCAAAGGATATTGGTCACCCTGCCATACAGTCTAAGGATCAAGGAGTATCATTCCCCTGAAAGAATGAGAGATGCACTAGAAAGGACCCCCCTGTATATAAAGGCACTACAGGGACTCAAAATAAACTGGATTGGTTTGAAACTCAGTCCACCATTTCTCTTGGGTATGTTAGAAGGAAGAAAATAGGAAGAGGAAAGAAAGCAGTGGGAAGAAATAGAGAAGCGTGAAGGATTGTATCCATAAGAGGAGAATACATCAATAGAACCCTGGGATGTCAAAGAGGCCATAAGAGAAATGAAAGACATGGACATAGATTAAGTTTCTCAGAGGATGAGAAACAATTTTAGTAGGGGGTGATGATGAAGCTCATGAATAGGTAAATTATATGGATCTTAATGCCACTCTCCATCTTATTAAAATCAACTTTTCTCACATTTCTTTACATATTTTATTATATTTTTCTTAGTGAGAAGGGTAAATATGAGATGTTATGTCATGTGGCCTAATGTGCATTAATTGCATGATTTGGATCAATTTTGGCTAATTTAAGTGCAGGAATTCGAAGTAGACCAGCAAGAGGGATTTTAGGAGATTGGATATCCCTCCTTAAATCCCCAATAACTCGAATATTCCTCCACCAGATCTTATCATCTCAGAGTTATAAGCAGCCAAGCCCACTGAAGACATTGGTATCCAAGCCACTGATAGTTGAATACAAGTTAATCTCGAGTTTCAGATCCAAGCCTCCCTAATTTTAAGGAAGTTGTTGGTAACTTCAGCTGTCTAAATAAGAAGGCCTAAGACCTCATTAGGATTCAAATTTTTTTGTTGTATCCAAGAGGCATTTTCGAGCTAAGACATTGTGATTGATTACTCGTATGTATTTTTGACATTTTGATGAGAATGAGAAGCATTCCCTTAATCCAACATTGAGTTGACTCAGAGGGCTAAAGCTCTTGGGTTAGGGCCCAACCCTAGCAGCAGAGGTTCCTCTTTTTGTATATGTATGCTTATATTACAATCATAGTTAGCTGGTGAAGTGACTTATGTTTTGTTTAATTCACAAGTATTTAGATGATTACTTAGTTTTCTTCCATTTGTGGACAGATAAATCAGTCGTAAAATAGTGAAGTAAATACTTCATAAAATCTTGTGGTAGTGGTCTCTGCCTCATATCTCTTATGGGATCATGGTTTGAGGGTTCCATTCTCACTTACCAAAAACAGATTTATTATTTGATCACTACATAACCTGGGATTTCTTGTTGCATAGATCACTGCTTCTCAATTCCTTAAAAGTACCTGCAATTTTCATTTTGGCTTCTTGAGTTTGCTAAGGTTTAGAAGAACTTTCATTCATAGACCTAGTCTTTAGCTATCAATAACTCTATTTTTCCTAAATTCAACTCATCTTTTCCATACATAAATGAAGTTTCTCATAAATGAAGAAAAGAATGTATGGTGTTGCAAGAGTTTTTGATGTACAGGGAGACCTCATCTCACCAGCCTCATCTAAGTATTCTCCACCTACACTGCCAAAGTCCACCAAACCCTAATTCGAATTTATGTTTTGTAGAAAAGTCAACATTTTCCTTGAGAAAGTCCAACCATCTTGAAGACTTGGGTTGAGCCTTGGGTAGTCTACACCTCCTTTGTGCCTTATTCCCCCATCAAACACCTTTCCCACACTTCATTCTACCTTTCCTACCTCCCTATAAGATTTCGGCCTGTTTCCTCTAGTAAAAGAAGGCATCTTGTAGTAGAACTAGGACATCCTATAGTACTACAGGAAACCCTATAGCAACCTATTTTAAGCCCAAATTGAGCATAAATGGTCATCTGAGTTTAGTTTAGGCCTCCACTTGGCTTCCATACCCTCAACACCATTATAGACCTGTTTCCCCATACTTGTCTCCCCTGCCAAGGATCAAATTGGTTAAATTAGCATTTACCCTCATAAAAATGAAAATCAAAAAGGCTTTTCTACAATTTCTAGTTAGTACATGCATGCAGAAGTCAAAGTAGCTTTAGGGTAATTTCCATGTGTATTTGGTCTAGATAACTAGATGTTAGATGCAAGGTTAAGTTAGGTCTCCTTTTCAAGCAACATGTGTAGATACTTAGCTAGATGATTTCATGTCACTCTCTAGAATTTTCCAATTCAACACTTCCATTTCATAGAGTAGGTAACATTTCCTTTCTGCATTAAGAATAATTTTTCCCTTGCTATTTGGTAGTCAGACTCCTTCTAGTCATTAGAAGATTGGTTTAAAAAACCCTAGTGTTCTATCGCCCCAGTTGAAAAGTGACAAGAGTAGACCATTTCATCTACTGTGTATACAACACTGTGACCTCCAAGCTTGTACGAATCCAGGGTTGATGAAGTAAAGTTGGTATCCCGAGGAGTTGCAGCATCCTTGCTGCAATACTAGAGCTCATCAGCTACTGTGCAAGATAACTCGTGCGGTGGCATATTATCATGAGCACTTTGATTAGTCTACTTAGATATTTTCATGTAGTTTTTTATATGGGTCGTGTGTCCATATGTGTCTCGAGCACAAATTTTGTAAAACCAAACTCTATATAAACCTATCTTCAAAGTTTTTGTGTTCCTATCATGCTTTCAATAGACGTGTTGTGAATTGAAACTTATTTACATCCATTGCACTTTTTTATCTAAATCATGATTGGCAAGATCATCTATCAGTGTGTTTAGATTTCTAGAAATGTGTTTAGATTGTATGAAATCAAAGTGTCTTTCTAGAATGAAAACCCTTAAGAACATACGAAGGACGGTAGGACTTCTAACCAAATAAACATTAGTGAGTTGTAGTACTGTGAAGTGTGAGTTAAGTCTGATGACTAAATGATAGATACCATGTGAAATAGCATCAGACCATAGCTCGACCACTTCACTATACTCGGCGATGTTGTTGTAGAGCGACCGATACAAATCCCTTGTAGAAGCACTGACTCTCCATTTGGAGCAAATACAGCCTATGTTCTAGAGGATAGGTTCTGAGTACTACGACTAGCATCATCATCATAACCAAAATACAGTTCAAGGGATGTCGACATTTGCAAACAAAACATACAAGGGATCAATAGAAACCATAGGAAACTCTGAAGAGACACACTACAAACACACTCAACACACCTATATACAGTATGTACACAGTGTACTACACATGAGATCAAGCATAGTATTTCTTTAGGTGCAACGCATTTCTAGGCTACGCTAGTGGAACTCCATCAAAATTGACTAACTCATAAGCCCCTTTAGCATGAACATGCTTGACAATATATGGACCTGACCACATAGGTTGGAACTTTCCTGACATTAACTTATTAGATTCTTGATCATATAAAATAATAAGGTCTCTTTCAGAGAAGACACAAGGTTTGACACTTTTGTCATATTTCACCTTGATACGCATTTTATGAGCTTCATTAACTGAAGCGGCATCACGTTGTGTCTCATCTAAATGACTTAGATATAAGAGAATTTCCTCTTCTACGAAAGTGGTAGGAAGAAGTTCTACATCTAGTTTTAGTGACAAAATCTTACATTCGAATGGAAGGATTGCTTCCAGACCATAAACCAACTGAAAGGGTGTAAATCCGGTAGTAGTCCTAACTGAGGTTCAGTACACCCACAAGGTAGCATAAAGAAGCAAATGTCAATCTTATTTATGGACCCCTGCCATATGTTGAAGCATAGTTTTGAGAACTTTATTGATAGCCTCAACTTGTCCATTAGCCTAAGGATAGTAGGGAGTGGAACTTTCATGGGAAATTCCTAGCTTAGCCCTTAGTTCAGACATCCTATGATTCTGGAAATTCTTTCCGTGATCCGTAGCTATGTCTTGCGAAACACTAAATCGTGTGATTAAATGATTGAAAAATAAATATGTAGTTGATCCGCTAACATTGCTAAATGTAGGCATTGCCTTGGCCTATTTAGTAAAATAATATACTACGACAATGATATAACCATGCCCCCCAGCCGAGTGAGGGTTACATGTCATAAAGTTTATGCCCCATTTCTCAAAAGGACTGATGGTGATAACGGAATGAAATGGAGCAGGCGGAGCATGGGCCTTACGATCATAAATTTGGCATGCATGACACTTTTGACCAACGAGAATACTATTGCAAAAAATGGTAGGCCAAAAGTAACCATTGCATAGGAACTTTTGCGCGGTAGCATAACCAAACAAATGACCTCCACATGCCCCCGAGTGGAATTCATTAAGGACTTTCTTGGCCTCCTCATGTGTGAGGCACCTTCATAAAACCATATCAATATCATGTCGATAAAGGGTGTTGCCAATAATCATGTAATTTATGGCTTGGTATCGAATACGTCATTGCTCAGAGCAAGTGGTATCAGACCGGAAGTCTGGGTCTGTAGTATTGGGTGTGGAGCTTGATTATCTTCCTGATTCATAGGTATTTGTTTTAGTCAGATGTATACCCCAGGATTACTCTACACCCCTCCATGCAGGGGGTGTGGGGGGGACTTGTCTCCCTCGCAGGGGTCCGGGGACCAGTGGACCCCCGGCGGGGATTCGGGGGCAGTGCCGCCAAAGCTAAAAATAGATGTAAAATTACCTTGTAAAATATTGTAATTTCATAGTCAATCAGACTCATTCATTAGTCATATGATCTGACGGTATAATTTACATTTAATTTAGGGTTTTTTCCCTAGAAGGCAACCCCTAACTATATATGAAGGAATTGTATTGCATCTGTGTATATTTGTATCTGAGTGAGAAAGAGAGAGGAGATTATGTGAGAGAGAAGAGGAAATTACAGTGGATCTTTTGTAGGTTGTATCTCTTCATTTTTTTGGATAATATAAAGGAAGGACTGGTTGTTTCTCTGTGGACGTAGCCCAAATTGGGTGAACCACATATATCTGAGTCTCTCTTGTTTTATGTGTTTTTTGTCTTTGTGTTTCCGCAATATTTTAATTGTCCATCTCTCTATAATAAATAATTTTTTAACATGGAGATATATCAGAATGTCTCCATACCATGGGTTAGATGATGAAATCATAAACAATGAGCCGTGAGAGATAGACTATTCAAAATTTGATTTAGAATCAAGAAAGGGAATGTCGCATATGAGCTCAACAAAAACTAGGGATTTATTTAACTTGGATTTGACAAATTCCAGGTCAAATTCTTGTAGGATGATGATCCATTTAGAGTATTTCCCCATAGCAATTGACGTGACAAAATATATTTCATAGGGTTTCAATTTGAAACAACTATAGTTTTCTAGAGAAATATGTAATGACGGAACCTTTGGACGACTTGAACAACCACCAAATCCAACTTTTCTACGTGGGTATACCTTATTTCAGTATCATTGAGATTCTAACTTAGATAATATATGGGATTTTCAGTCCCTACATCATCTTCCTAGACCAATACCATTGCTATAGTAGAAATGGCAGCAGCGAGATACAAGAAATAGTCGCGCTGGTAATTAGAGGGATATAAGAGAGATGCCCGAATCAGTACATATTTCAGGGCATCAAACGCCTTTTGAGCAGCATCGTCCCAATGGAAGGGGACCCCTTTCTTAAGAAGGTGAGTGAATCCTTTGGCCAAATCATCATAATTAGGGACCAACCTTCATAGGAACTTAGCCTCCCCTTGGAGTCATTGAAGTTGAATGAGAGAAAAAGGCGTAGACAACTCGATGATTTCCTGTACTTTTGGAGGATCGATACAAATTCCATGTTTTGAAATGAAAAAACCAAGAATTCAACTAGAATTGACATACAACACACAATTGTGTGGATCTAGTTGAATATTATAGTGTTTACACCGTAATAAAATGACCCTAAGATGCATCGAGTGATCAACCTGATGTTTAGAATGAGCAAGGAGATCATCCAAATAAGGTTGTACGATGTGTTTAATGTCATGACTGTACCCCAGGGATAGATAAATGAAGTTTTAGGTTGATTCATTGGGAGAATGTGGATCTAATTATATCTGGAGAAATAATCCATGAATGAATATATTTCACAGTCGTCACAGTCATGAATAATCTGATTCATGAAAAGGCTTGGGTAATTTTCCTTTAGACACACGCGATTTACATCCCGATAATCAAAACATACATGGATTGTTCCCTATTTCTTCACGACGGGGACAATATTTGACACCTATTCGGTCAAAGGAATGGGGTAGATGAAACCAACATGAAGAAGTTTTTCAACTTCAGTCTTTATCGCAGCGAACTTCTTTGGATGGACCAGACGAAGACATTGTCAGACTGGTTTAGCATTAAGATACGTTTTATTCTTATGCACTGTTAGGACTCCAAATTGACCACTTTTGACCTTGTATTTTTGCTATAATATTACCCTCTTCAGTCCATAAGTTGAAAGCTTTTGATTATATAATGACCTAATCATTCCAAGGTATGAAGCAACTCTCCTCATTACTATATGTTTAATCATTCATTACATATTCATGTTATCTTTATAATTAATCTTTGGAGAAGTTAACCAAGTTGCTAAGTAACCGTTGAACTGTCTAAAGTCTGCAGAAATTATAGTTCGTAGTTGCTGCAACACCAGAAACAGCAACTACGCAGTTGCTGCAACACCAGCAACAACAACTATCTAAAGCAGGGAAAACGTTATTTTGCAACAACTGGAATACCGGAAATGACAAACAGCAACTATCAGAAGATCGGTAGAGTTCCATGCTGACACAGCACGATCAGCAACTGTCCAGAAAGGGTAAAACACAGTTACAGTTGCTGAAACACCAGGAACAGCATGAGTTTACTAAATCAGCAACAATGGTGAAGCGGCAAAGGATAGTACGAGGATTCCAAGAAGACGGTTAAGGTTTGTTTACCAGCTGTGTAACGGTAAGAGACCCAAGAAAGAATACACCGTCACACTATTGTAACGGCATCCTGTAACAAGGATGGATTTCTTATTTTTGACAAAGAGGTTAAACTGAATGAACCATGGCGGTCTATTGTAATAGATGTCTCCTCTATAAAGAGGAGACATCTACATTAGAAGAGGGGGGAAAAGGAAACAAGTTGTAAGGGAAATTTTGAAAAACAAAAGCAAGTCTGAATCTTCATTGTAAATGAACATTTTGGCAGATGAACAAAAGGTTGTTCTGAGCATCTAATCCGGCATCTGTGTTCTGGGGAATCTTGTGAGAGGGACAGGGCCCACCTTCTTCACAAGATTCACCCATTTATTTTCTATTAGTGTGTGAGTGTGTTTGATAATTTCCTTTTGCTGGTACTCTGTTTGGATTCTGTAGCATTACCTCTGATAATTTCCTTTTGCTGATACTCTGTTTTGTTAATTGCTTGATATTGTAAAAGAATACTTCACCGGTGATTAGGAATTGCAGTGTGTATTAGCAACCTGGTTACAGGGGCAGGTGCTGAACATCCTTACCCTGAGGATAGGGTCCTGATCCTCTGCTAACAGAGCAGCCATTATTTTTCTTTGCAGATTTGTATTCTTAGTTAACTGCTTTCATTTCATCTCTGCAATATACTTTAACTGCTATAACATAGAGTAAGGAGTTTGACAGAAAATAGAATTGTGTATACTACAGCTTTTAATGCTTTTAGAATTAAGTACATACAGTACGAGGTCACCTTTGAAATAAAAGGACTTTCCCGGGTTGACAAATTAATGTGGTACTCGACTGTTTAATCAATAAACAATTCAAGTAGCCAACATGCACCACTATATTTGGGTCGATACCTTGCATTTCCTCATAGGTATAAAAAAACACATCAAGAAACTCCTGAAATAGGGCTTTATAGGTCTTCATCTCGAATGGAGAGAAATATGCACCAACATGTATATTTTCGACAATACCATGTTTAACAGAGATATCAAGACGTATCGTCTCTTCGATATTCGAGAGATTCTTTTTAGAATCGACTTTGTGAATAGAAACGGAATTTGTAAAAGACTCGACGATATTGGGTAGATACACATCACTGAGATTATCCTCAATGGAATCTGGTAAGGAGGAACGATGGTGATGATCATCCCATGGCGCATCGTCTAGCATCATGATCTCCATGATTCTCTCATCGATAGAGAATATATGAGAGAATGGATCAAAAGATGTGCCATAATCCAATGATCAATCGACCCAATTGATCAAAGAGAAGGAATATGTTTCACAAGTTGAATATATGGCTTCATAATCAATCTCAATGGGGCTAAGCGGCATCTGGTCACCAAAACTATGGATGTTAGTTTCATCTGGTACAATCCATGGATTAGTCAAGATAGTAGAAGATGATATCATATTGATATAGCAACCGATGATGAGTTGTTGGGCCATGGAGTAGGAGGAAGCGAAAAGGTTCCCATGAGTGAGGAATCCTTCAGCAGTCCAACACCGACATGTTAATAAGAGAGTAGAGTTTCTCCTACAAAAGGGACACTTCCAGTAACAATAGAATCAGAGGTGAAGAAGGTGAGTTGGTTGATGGCCACAATCCTACCCTTATGAGGAAAGGTGATCATATAGAAATAGGTCAAAATGACTGCAGCCATGGCATAAACTCATGTGAAACCCAATAGAAGATTGTAATCAAGAGGTTTGTCAATAACTTCAAATTCCATGGATATAGTTTTCCCCCTAATTCTACTTACAATGAGTTCAAAATACCAAAATGTTTATACATTCTCCCATCAAAAGCCTTCAATGTGGTGGGTGACTGATTAGTTAAGTAGAACCAATCACTTTCCAACAAGACATAGACATGATACAGGTTGAGGCTCCCTCATCCACAATAGAATGATGGATGTTCTTACCATGGATGACAACTTGGATGATAAAACCCAATTGATACGGAAGGTGAGGGGTATAGTTCTCATGACTAAAAACAACTATATTGGAATCTGAATGATCCACACATACAACAGCCAAAAGAAAAGCCTTCTTTTGGGTGGGACAGTTTTGAAACACCATGGGGGTTGACATAGTTGATGGAGACTGATTCAACTCTTCAACATAGTTGAGATTGATTGAGCAGCCCTGACATAATTTTTGAAAGCATATTTATGAACAATGCCCTTCGAAGGCTTAATAGTTAACTCCGTAGGAATCATGGGTGGGGTGGGATTCGATGAAGGTGATGCCAAACTAGTAGGTTGATCAGCAGCCTGATCGTTTAGAGGATTCACATTACCATAATCCTTATTCCAAATAGCCACCATAACATTAGATTTAGGATTCATGGAGTGAAGCATTAAAATCGTGTTAGAGGAAGAATGGTCTCTAGCAACCATGTGGGTCTCTTGATTAGGAAACTGGTCGGTTGGAATATTTCATAAACTAGTTCACTTCCACACAGTGAGGAAAATCACAAGTAAAGTGATCCTCATTGAAAATTAGGCATGGGTAGCCAGGCTTTGGTTTCTCGTCAGAGAACTAATTTGTTTCTTTATCCTGCGGTGAAGAATCTTTCTTATTTTTTCCTTTCCTTTCTTCTTACTTCCTAGTTGATGTTGAGATTTTCCTTTATTAGATGAATTTGCATTTATCTCGGAAGAAGAAGCTGCCGGAGGATTGGAAGGAGGATTTTGGGTAGATCCAATGAGAGCAACATCAGATGGTTTAGTCGCCATCTGCAAGCTAAAAAAACCAATGATGCCATCAACAACATGAAATTCTTTACCAGGAGCTGGAGGAATAACGTTTGAAGGTCTTGAAGCATCTGGTATCTTCTCATAGAGTGTGCCAGATTGGGTATGGATGAGGTCCAAATACTAGGCATGAGAAATCACTTTCTCTTCGGTCACGACCCCACATTTAGCTACATCCTCTATGATAGATGGCAACAAGGATTAATGAACCATTCCGCTAACAATTGATCTAAAACATAGGCCTTAACCAACTAATGGCAACATCTCCACTCATGAATGTGATCTAAGATGTGAGTAGCATTAATTTGTTTAAAGTTGGTCAAAAGTTCCATTCCAATTTCACATTAGATGGGCAACTAGAAATGTGTAAGGAAGGTGGTAGCTAAGTAACTAAAATCATGAAACAAAGCTCTAACTAATTCAACGTACCATCTAGTTGCGGTACCTGTAAGAGTACGTTGGAAAAGATGTGATAAAATGGAATTATCATTAAGGGAGTTAGAAGAACACCACAGATGATATGTCATGGCATGGGTTGATGGGACTTCTCAAGGATTCCCATTGAATTTCTGGATATCATAAGGCAATTTGGTACGAATTATCGGCCACCAAGGCGAATGAGTGATAAGATCATTGGTGAGCCAAGTCAAATATGGAAATTTAAGATTCGCCAGAAAAGGTAAATGTTGGTTAAAATCTAGTGGAAGATAGCCTGGATAGGAAGGGATAGCCTTAGCAATAGGTACTTGCATTCCCAGATAAGGAGGTTTATGATAAAGAGGAACTTGAGCACCAGAATAAGGAGGATTATAGTAACTATCATATGCGTCACCTTGTTGACCAGCTCTAGGATAACCCTGTAAAGGCTAGAATGACTAGGTTTGGATTTGTTGGCCTTGAAAAGTCACATGAGGAAAACCTTGATAAGGTTTATACTATTTCCCTCCGTGATGTTTCATCATCCTGGCATAAGGTGGATTCGATTGAAACTATGCCATACCATACACAGTCTATCCTACTAGAATTTGAGGAATACCTTGCCCAAGCGGTTGAGATTCTAAGGTACCTTGTAAAGGTTGGGTAAGTGGAACCTGGTGGGTACAAAATATCGATGGAATAGGTTGAGATGTAATAACAGCTTGTAAAGGTTGACTTACATGTATTTGATATTTTTGAGGTATAGATTGAAGGGTGGGAATTTGAGATGAAGATGACACAGGTTGAGAATGCAACAATGGGTCCAAAATCAAACCATGTTGGATGGGAAAAGTAGGTTGCCAAACATTGGTAGACATCCCAAGATAAGGAGGATTATAATAATCTTGATTACCGATTTGAGGTATACCAACAATAGGCTTCTCCCCTGCCATAGGAGGAGGGGTGATGGAGGCAACTGCACCCCAAGTGGAGGATACCCAATATAAGGAGAGTTAGTTTGTTGAATATATCCTTTCCCACTAACATAAGGGCCATCTTGCTGTCCAACTGTAGGTGTAGGCGAAGGAAGAGCAGACTGAGTAACATTCATAAGGGAAGTGCCAGATGAAATTCCTAGAATAGATGACATGGGAGAAGTCCAAGGACTAAAATTCGCACTAGAGAAGGTACCAAATAAAGAGTGATAGCCTGGAGGGATAGACGAGCCACCATATAGATGTGCATCTGATGATTTTGAAAACATGGATGAGGAAGCAACATTTTATGTCTCAAGAATAATGGTGGATATATGTGGGGAAGTCGCATTGAATCCAGTCATCGTTAACAATCCCAATGAACATTTCCGCGAGAAATCCACGGGTGAGTCAAAATAATTAGGTAAAAAAAAAATTGCTAGAGTTTGAGGAGGAGGAAGAGGGTAAGTCTGATAAAAATTGACTCCACTTCAATGAACATGACTAGAAGGATGAGGATCTTCCTGTGGGATCTCTTCAATACTCACATGACCAAGTGGAAGAGGTTCACCATCAGATCCAAGATATATGGATGGTGGTTCTGTCTAAGAAAAAGGAAGAGAAGTGGAAGGTCTTGAAGTAACAGATGAATATGGCTAAGGCACCTTAGGTTCAATAACCTTAGGTAATAAAGCTTTAGACTAAGGAAAGTGAGGCTCAATAAACTCATGCAACAAGGTTTTAGGTACTTTTGTTTCGATTGTGTTAGATTCACCGGAAAAAGTAAAGGTAATCTTGGGCTCAGTACTCAAAGGGAAAGATGATTTTGGTTGATTAGATTCAGGAGGAGAACCAGAAGTAGTTTCCAAATTTCTCGATTCGATAGTTTGCATCTTTTTATGCTTCTGACGACAGCTAGGAGTAGCCTCTAGTGGAAGAGGGGGCTTATTTTTCATTCTGTGCAAACAACAAAGTGCGGTATTTTGTTCTTCCACGTTAGATAGTAAATTTTAGAAAATAACACAACAAATAGATAAAAAAGAGGGTAATCTAGGTATAAAGGATTACCAAGCAACCATGAACTGCAATATACAACTTGGTAAGCCAAGGACAACGCATGTGCAGGAAATCTCCCCAAATGTTGTGTTTGGTGTATCATGGTATACAAGGTAGTCGACTCAGTTACCTATGGAAAGGATAATAGCCTATAGGGGACTTCCAAAATATACTCAACGGTACATGGAAGTGCAATTCGTAGTATTGTTGTCTAATGTGTAACTATTTGATGAGAGCGTTTCCATATACTTTATGTGTGTGGAGCACCGTCCAATATTCTCGAATGTACGTGGAGAATGATCCTATACATTCATGTACATGGAACAAGATTTCACCCTCAGGATACAATGATGGCAAACGATGACAGATCCTATGTTTAATGACACTAGAACACGTCTCTAGACTAGACCTCTAAGTGTTTGCATTATTTTTATAAATGTTCCTTAGGTTGATTCAATAAATTTTAATGTTATCTTCAATTAAGTTTCAGTTTTGGGGCTCACAGTGAATTTCACGTGAATATCCTAAAATGCAAAACTAGCATGAGGAAATGAAATCTTCCTCATTCAATGAAAATCTATCTAAAGAAGGGAAGGGACAAAGAGTATGCAACAAACAATGTGCAAAGTACAGTTTCCTTTTAATGAAACTGTTCCAATGTTGATGCACACAAAACCCTAAATTCCAATGCAAATGTTTTTTCTTTTCAAACCACTTAATTTTTTAAAACGAAGAAAACTAGGATGCAAATTTTAATCACTAATTTGAACAAACTTTTTAGAACGATGACTAAAACACCAATTCATCTAAGCACTCAATGATTAAACAAAATCAATTTGAAAACAAGCTAATGATAGGAACAATTACCAAAGGCACTAAAAATGAAAGAAAACCAAATCGAGGCTTCAGAGAGACCGCAATACACTCAAAGAATCAAGGAAGAGCAGCTGGAAGAAGGTTGATCAGAGAGAAAATAAAGACAAAAGAAAATTTATGTATGAATAGGGCCAACATAGGTGAAAAGAAGGCACCAGTTCTTTGAAATGCATGCACATAGAAGGCTCAGTTGAGGTGCAATGCTCTGCCTCAAGACCAAAGGGTGTGTTGGTCAAGGGATGCAAAATTCTGACACAAAATTGCAATTGACACTTAGTGAAGTGTCTTCCTAGGTATTTTCTTGACTGAATAAGATAGTAAAGGTATGAATAAGAGGTAATACAAGCATAATATACAAAGAAACCATCAAGAGAATAAACCATTCCCCAGTGGACTCATCGATTTTTCATAGGGAATCTACGACTGCAGACAAAATTATCCTCCCTAAGCCTAGTGGACTGACCTAGAACAACAAAAAGACAGAGAAGTTGATGTTTTCCTTAAAGTAAATAGATAATGGGATGAAACCTACCTGGAATCTATCGTATGCTTCGCTCCTTCCTTGGCTTGTGTGCTCCAATCCTAGCTTTGATCGCTATAATTAGAACCTACACAATCAGACAACACAAGTGAACAATCTACGATATCTATGTAACATCATCTAATCATTGTATTCAATAGATCAACATTGTATTGAAATACATGAAATCATAAAATCATATATAGGAAAACAAAGAACTCTTTGCATTAAGAGAAATGGATTCAATTACAACCAAAAATAGGTTTTGATCTTGTAGAAGAGATCCTCCAAGTTGACTTGTCCTTTCCTTGCCACAAAGTGCACCTCTAGTCACCCTAATGCATCGAATAATATCTCTCACATCAACAGCAAAAGTTTAGAATCAATATCCAAAATCCAACCCCTTTCCTATAGATGGTTGTAAATATATAGATAAGGGAGGTAGTTCATGAGTTCTTATCCTTTTACCAATCTGAGCTTGAGATCCACTCTTGATGGGAGGATTATCTCAATGGATAAGGGATGAAAAATCCAAGGTAGGATATGATGCATTCGAGACTTTTATCCAAGGTAAATAGTTACAACGGATCTTGGAAGCTTCTGGAAGAGGAAGCTTCACAATTCATTTTTTCTTTCCCAAATTTCTAGAATCAGCGCACCCCTAAGACTGAGCAACTTGTAGGTGATCAATGTAGGGCCATAGTAGGACAACCTAGTATTCAATGCTAGACAATGAGGGTACAAGGTGCATTAGCCCTAAAAGTTACTGGAATAAGGTAGTTTCAAGCAGAAACTCAGGGTTATGAGAGAGGCATACTTAGGGATTTATGTAGGGAGGATGACAAAGTGTTCAAAGGATGGGAATGATCTTGTTTGAAGGCCTATTGACCATATGTGACAGAATTTCCTATAACACCCCCCCCCCCCATTAATTCCTTATTCCAACAATTGGTATCAGAGGGAGGTTCCTTAAAGAACAATCTAACCACTAGAAGGCAGATCCATAAGGAATTATGTCTAGGAAAGAGAGTCAAGATGATTAATCAAGCAAGATACCAGTCTTTAATGGCACAAACTATGTCTTCAAGAAAGTTAGGATGGAAGATTATCTTATGTCCATAGGAGTAGATGATTGGAGCTTTGTACTAGTAGATAATGATGTCCCTGATGTCCCTCCCATTGATACAGATGGTAAAACATTATATGGAAATAATGTTAAAGCCAAGAATGCCATTCTCTTTGGCCTTAGTCAATCAAAACTCATAAATTTTATGCACTGTAAGTCATCCAAGAAAGTGTGGGTGAAGCTCAATCAGAGTCATGAAAGAGATGACAAAGTCAAGTAGGCCAAACTTCGAACCTTTGGAATGAGGTTTAAAATATTAAAAATGAGTGAAGAAGAAAGCATAGCAGAATACTTTCTCAAAGTTGATGAAGTAACCAATACGATTAGAGGACTTGATGAATAATTCAAGGAAGATATGATTTTTTGAAAGGTATTAAGATCTCTAACCATTAGGTTTAATGCCAAAGTCTCTGCCACTGAAGAGATGACTGATTTAAATAATCTCAAGATGGATCAATTGCTTGATACCCTCACAGCCTATGCGATGAGAGTAGGAGGAGAGAAGTATGAACTCAAGGAGGCAGTGTTCAAAGTGTCCAAGAAGGCCAAGGAACACAAAGGTCATCAATATTTCTCCAGTTGTGAATCTGATCAGGAGTTGGCTCAATTTTCTAAGAAACTAAAGTGTAGTTAAAGAAAATATAAAGGTAAGTTGTCCTTTAAATGCTTTGACTATGGAAGAGTTGTAAATTTTTCATCCAAGTTCCATTACAAAGAAATGATAGAAAAGGAAAATGATGAAAAATTTAGAAACAAATCTCAAAAACATCAGAAGAATAATTTCTATAAGAAAAGGGTCTCTATTCCAAAGAGGATAGCTCATTGCTAGAGTCAGAAAATAAAAACTCTTTAGAATATGATTCAAATAAGTATTTACTCATGGAATTTGGAGAAGACTCCACGAAACAAAATATTACCGACTCTGAAGAGGAAGAAGAAGTAGGAGTAGTGTACCTTGAAATGGAACTCATCAGTGTTCTTGATGAGTTAAAGAACGTTGAGAGAAAAAACAGGAAGCTAAAAGAATAGTTGCAGCATGTTGAAGAAGGTATGTTCAACTCAAAAAATCAAGAGTTTGCTTATCAAAAAGAAAATATTGAAGAAAAACAAGGAACATGTGAGAAACTAGAAGAAGAAAACAAACATTTACCACAATATATGTTCAAGGTAAAGAAGGAAATGATCTCAAAAACATGTAAAGATGAAATTTTGTCCTTGAAAGTCAAATTAGAATAAGCTAAATGAAAGGAATAAGTTCTTCATGATTTGATACATGAATGGGAAGAGAACTGTCAGAGTCACGAGGCATAGATCATCTCTCTGAGAATGGATCTTGAGAAAGTGGAGACTGAGAAAGGTATAAATGAAAAAATTCTAGAAGGAACAAGAAATCTAGATAAGGTTCTGAACAGTCAAAGGTCTTTAAGAAACAAAACAAGCCTGGGATACTCTAGAACACAGGATTCTTCTATGGGAAAGATGAACTTCAAGTCTGCAAGATTTGAGGAACCTAATAGCTATGCAAAGATGTATCAAGAAAGAATCAATGAAGAAACAAATGTGGCAAGCTAGAGAGTATCCCATCACTGGAATAATAAATCCATCCACCCCAATGAGCCACACCAATGGACAACGAATCAATTAGCCAGACAACAAAGGTACCCTCATGCACAAACTCATGAACTCTCCAACTTCAGGTACTCTCATTTATTTTATGGTCATTGTTATAAATGTCACATTTGGACAGAATGTTGTTGATTGTAGAAGGATCAAAGTTGAAAGAGATGGAAATTCCAGATACAATAAGTATCATAATTTTATATCTCAAAACTCTCCTCTCGGAGATCGAAATGCCTTCTCTACCCTAATCAATGATATTAATTGTTTCAAATATAATAATTTTAAGCACAAGGCAAGTGAGTGAAAAAGTAGGTTTCATTACTCATCTAAGTCCCAAAGCACTTGGGAGCCAACTTTTCAAAAAGATAAGGAGAATTGGAAATGAAAATATGGAAAGAGCATGGAGTGTGGACTAACTCTATTAGCACATAATCAAGATAATATAGGGTATGTGGATAGTGGTTGTTCCAAGCACGTGAATGGGGATAAGAGTAAATTTATGTTGCTAAAAGAAAAGACAGAGGGAACAATGTCACTTTCGGCAACAATGCCCTAGCAAGAATTAAGGGTAAGGGCATAGTTAGCCTTGATCAAAAGACTAAAGCCCAAAATGTGTTATATGTATAAGGTCTCAAGCACAACTTTCCTAGTGTAAGCCAAATGTGTGATAATTTCTATAATGCGGCCTTTCAATCCAAGGGTTATGATATCTAAAATGAAGAAAAAGGAAAGCTGGTGGGAAAAGTAGTCAAAACTCACAATAATGTTTATGTGTTTGACAACTCCAGAGTAAGTTTGAATTTGAGCAATAAAATGAAGCCTAGTTATGGCACTAGAGACTTGATCATATGAGTTTTACAAATCTGATAAGAGTCAACAAGCTGGGATTTGGGAGAGGATTGCCAAAATTGTCAAAGCCTGATAGTTCAATCTACAAGTCATGTCAATTTGGTAAGTGGAATAGGACTCATTTCAAGACAAAATATTTCTCTTAATCTTGACCACTGGATCTAATTCACAAACATATATGTGGCCTAACTAGAGAAAAATTCCCAAGAGGAGAAAGGTATTCTATGTTTCTAATTGATGATTTTACGAGGGCCACTTGGATTGTGCTCTTAAAATAAAAATCAGAAGTGTTTAAACATTTTTAAAAATGTAAATCTCAAGCATAAAATGAGAAATATCTAAAGATCAAATGCTTAAGATCAGATAGAAGAGGAGAATACACTTCAAGAGAGTTTGAAGAATTCTATGAAGAGCATGTCATAAGGAGGAAATATTTTGTGGCTAGAACTCCACAACAAAATGGAGTAGTTGAGAGAAAGAACAGAACAATCCAGGAGATGGCTAGAGCTATGATGGATGAAGTAGATGTACCTCACATATTTTGGGGAGAAGCATCACAAGAACTAGTGTACCTATCAAATAGAACACAAATCAATCCTTATAGTGATAAAACTCTATGATTTGGGGAAGGGAAGACCTGCATTAGTTAAACACTACAAGGTTTTTGGGAGAAAATTCTTTATCAAAAGGAATGATAAAAATACCATAAAGTTTAATTCATGTGTTGATGAGGGTATATTACTTAGATACTCCGCTCGAAGTAAAGGATACAAGTGTTACAACAAAAGGACAAAGAGGGTTGAGAAGAACTCCTCCAGGAGACATGAACTCAGATGGAGAAGAGAGTTCAACCATCAGGCCCTCAGATCATGATGAAACAGAGTCAGATAATGAATACATAGAAACGAGCACAACTCTAAGGCCCAAAACACCTTCCAGGTATGTACAGAAAGAACATTGTGAGATTCAAATTCTTGGAGATAAAAGCCTTGGTGTTCAGAACAAGAAGAAATTTTTTGGAAGTTCAAGATGTGTAAATCTCACTCTACTATCTCAGGTTAAACATAAAATCCGTAGTCTGGCAAGTGAGGACAAGCCCTAGGTGAGAGCCATGAATGAAGAACTTGAGCAAATTGAGAAGAATGACACTTGGGAGTTTTTTCCAACACCCAAATAGAAAAATGTCATAGGTACAAAATGAGTTTTCAAAAATAAGCTAAATGAGCAGGTGATGAGCCTCATCATTGGGTAACTATATGGACCTTAATTCACCTCCTAGCTTAGTCAAATCAACTCTTCTCACAATTTATTACATGTTTTGATTCTATTTTGTTTAATGAGATGAGTCAAAGTGAGATATTATGCCTATTGGACCAATGTGCATTGAATGTAGGCTTGTGAGAGAAAATGAGGGAATTTTGGCAAAATTAAGGGCTGAAACTCAAATGGGACAAGGAAGAGAGATTGTAGGAGGTAAATCCTCCTCATTTACTCCTCCCTCATTCGAATATTCCTCCATCAATCACACTAGCTCAGAGTACAAGCAGCCAAGTCATGAAGATCAAAAGGTAGTCGAGCAAGTGATAGTCAAAGAGTTAGTTTATCTTGAGTTTGGGAGCTGAGTCTCCCTAGATTTAATGAATTCATTAGAGCCTCCCTAGATCCAGACTTGTGGAAGACATTGATATGTAATTTTCTATTTTGATAATGAGAATGATCTTTTTCTTGATCCAGTACTGAGTTAACTCAAAGGGCTGAAGCTCTTGGGTTAGGTCCCAACCTTGGCAGCAAAGGCTCCTATTCTTGTATCTTTATGCTTAGATTGATTTCATAGATTCATGGTTAAATTGTCCTTAGAAGTATTTCATTGCAAGTAGTGTAGATTTGATTAGTTTGTTTATTAGTTTTCTTCCATTTGTGCATTACTTCAGCAGTATTTTAGAAGAGATAAAGAACCATCAAAAATATATCAATAGGTGTGTTGTCCTCACTTTTTCCTTCAAGGATCATGATTTGAGGAAAGGACTCCTATGCATCCCCAAAAAGACATAATTATACTTTCTCATAGAATTTAGAGTTTTTTGTACTTAAGCTAGCATTTGATCAATTTGCAAGAGTAGGACCTAGTCATAATTTCTTCCATCTTCAGCCTTACAGTAGATCTCATCAATGATTCCATCTTATTCTGCAAGTTTTCCTCATGCATGAAGTAGACAGCTAGCTCATTAAACTATGTTTTCCTAACTTATTAAAATTCTCCTGGTTTACATGATTTTTGGGCAAATATCAATGTTTGATGCAGTGTAGGTGTTTCAGAAGTAAAGAGAAATCTCATAGCCAGAAACCTCCTTCAAGCATCATCCATCCATGATCATTCCTTGATTTCACTAAGACCCTCACCAGTTTCATCATTTTACAAGGAAACTTCTCCAAGCATGTTGAGAAAATCTAACCATCTCCCAACCTTGGTTTTGAGTTCTGAGTCATCCTAGGCATTTTCTTGCTTCATTCCATCCACCAGCCACCTTCCCTAAGCCTTCCATCACCTTCAACACCCATCATTTTTCTCTAGACTGTATCTTGTAGGTTTTTAGGACATCTTGTAGGTTTTCTTGTAGTGGCTTGTTTTAAGGCCGAATTGAGGGAAAAGCCTCTAGGAATGCAGGCAAGGTTCTCCCAAACCTTCCAAACATCCACCAGCATTCCTAAGACACCTCCCACATCGCCAAAAGAGATTAGCTTTCACATTCTTCCATAAAAATAGATAAAAAGAAAAAAATTATTCTAGTCATTTACATGCACAGTAGTAATGTTTGATGTTTTGAAATTACATGCTTAGGACAGTAGAATTTCATACATGTTAACTTAGAATTCTTTCTGAAACATAGTCTCTTAGGAGTTAGTTAGAAAATGGTGTGATTTTAACATTGGATTTTAGTCTTTTTCCTTATTGTAGTAGACAAGCTTTCTCTTAGAGTAGATTTATCTTTCCCTCATTAGTAATCAAGCTTCTTTTGAATCCATAGAAATCTAGCTTGAAAAACCCTAGTGGTCTCTCGCCAGCAAAACAGTGACAAAAGGGTAGAACCATCACTTTTACTTGTGTATAAAGCACTATCACCTCCAAGTTTGTACGAACCCCGGGTTGATAAAGTAAAGCTGGTAGCCCCAAGAGTTGCAACATTCTTGCTACAATACTGGTGCTCATCACTTTTTGGCATTGTTGTCGGGGAAGTTTCTGAGTGATATGTGATTACTACTTTCTTTCTTCCATTTCTTGTTTTTGATATTCTTCCATTAGTTTCATTTCTGCAAGAGTAATTTAGTTGCTTTATTTTCCATTCTGCATTCTTTGCTTTCCTTTCCATTTTGCATTCTTTGTTTTCCTTTCCATTCTGCAAGTAGGATTCCATTCAAAGAGTTAGTTTTCAGTCAGTCAAATAATTTTCATTCAGTCTTCAATTTCAATTCTGCAATCACTTTCAAAGTTTGAAAAAAACTCAAAACAAAACAAAAAAATTTTCTTTCATGCCTCGTAGGAATAGGGATAACTCAGGGAAATTTTTGCCAAATACCCCCACTGTTTCAAATAGCCAACCTTCCCTCTTATTTGGTGGTTGTGAATTGGAGGAACCCTTAGGTGAGAAACCTAAAATATTTGAAAAACCTACAGGGGAAGAAGAAGAAGAACCCATTCCTACTGATCCAATGGCTAAAAATAGAAATGACAGAGGAAATAGAGAAATATTTGAGGGTGCCTTCCCCATCAGGGAAACCAATGGGGATACTAAGATGAAGAATATAAGCCCCTCTACCCTTCCTCATTTCCATGGCCTGACCATAGAAGATCCAGACACTTTCTTATTTGAATTTGTTGTCATATGCCGAACCTATGACTACACCAATGATGAGCAGAAGTTGAAACTATTCCCATCCACTCTCAAGGATGTAGCTTTGCGCTAGTTCATGGGTTTACCTAGGGATAGCATCACCACTTGGGCTCAGATGCAACAAGCCTTAAACAACAAGTATCGAGACTATTATAGGTCTAAAGACACTAAAGAGGAAATTTTTAGGATGACCTTAGGCATGATGAATCCCTAAAATATTATGAAGAAAGATTCCATCTTAGCTACAAAAGGGCCAGGAGCGCACTTGACCCTAAGTCACTGAAGCTAGTCCTGCTTAGAGGAGTAAGGGAAGATCTTCTAGATACCCTAAACTTTTTAGCATGAGGGGACATCTACCAGTTACCCTATGAGGATATCAAGATTGTCTTTAGAAACCATTATAGGGCAGCTAGGAAAAAGGGTAGGGGTAGTCAACCTATGGTCAGTCCATTCTCTTCCAATGCATCCATCAAGGGCGAAATTGGAAACATGTTGGAAGATTTCAAGAGTGAGATGCTACAAACCCTTTCCCTATAGATGGACACTAAGCACATTAAGAGAAAATAGGAGGAAGCAGAGAGAGCCTTAGTCATTTTTTTGTCCTAGATGCACCAAGAGGCACCCTAGGAATGAATGTCCTTTGAAGTCATTTGAAATTTGCTCAGTGAGTGAAGAAAACCACTCCACAGACAAGTGCCTTTCTTTACCTAGACTAAAATTTGTATATCAAGGAGCTGAAGGGGTAACTGAACATCTCTACTACATAAACCAAAGGAGACCCCATGGGCCTAGGCCATACCAGCCATACTAGCAGGCCATGCAAGGGTCATCCCATGCATATTACAACCCCAACCAGACCACATCCATTACCTCTTGGGGACCTCCTGCTCGTCCTTCCTGGTCTACACCTCCTCCTTGGTCCTTTGCAGCTCAGTATCATTCCCAGCCAACCAACCAGTCATTTCAGCCATATGCTTCACCACAGCCTCAGTGGAATGCACTGCCCCAGGGGTGGAGGCCCCCATACAACAATGCCCCACCTAGTCAAACACATATTTTACACTTTGCTCCACCTAAACAACCACAGATTCCTACCCAACCAAATCCAAACCCGAACAACGGACAATCACAACCAGTGTACAATGGAGAGAGATCCTATCCATCTTATGATGTGGAAATTCAGGAAATCAACTTGAGATCTGGGAGAGTACTCCCGGACAACAAACCTACCTCCACCTAGGGAGGTTGAGGAAGAAAGAGAGGAAAGCATGCCTAAAGTAAATCCACCGCCCTTTCCTGAGAGACTAACCCAACCACTCTAGCCTACCCTAGAAGAGACTGAACTTCTGGAGAATTGAAAAATCTATGTGTCAAAATTCCACTTCTCCAAGCTATAAAAGATGTGCCTATTTACAAAAATTTGATCAAGGAGAAGTGCTTCAAGCATCCGGGGAGGCAAAGAAGAGATGCCCCTACCATTAATGTCATTAGACAGTTGTCCAACTTAATGTTGGGGCAGGTAATTTGTCTAAAGTATTTGGACCCTAGAAGCCCTGTAGTAGATGTGCACATCAATGGAACCATTTTCCCACACACTTTGATTGATCTTGATGTTGTCGTTAATGTGATGACCAAGGACACCATGCTCAAGCTCAACCTCCAGGGTTCATTGAGAAAGACCACAACAGTCCTACAACTTGCAGACCACTCCATAGTGACCCCTAAGGGGATTGTGGAGGATGTGATGGTCCCCATTGACTCTTGGGAGTACCCTGAAAATTTCCTAGTTATCCATACTAAGACCAAGCTTATTGGTTACCCCCCCATCCTTGGGAGGCCCTGGCCAGCCACTGTCGATGCCTACATTAGATGCAGGGCTGGAAATATGACTATCAAGAATGGGCATATGTCCAAGCAGTTAGTCCTATATCCTCCTGCTCAGCCATCTCTAGAACATGACTTACCTTTACAGCTGGAAGAGGAGGATGAAGATGAAGTTTATTTCACCGAACTCTATACCTTAGAAACAACCATGGGAGGGGGACAATCGGATGAAGATGATTTGATTGAAGACATACTCCAAAGTCCAACTCCCAGTACATTGTCCTTATAAGAAGTAGTAAAGTAAACCTAGAAAAACCATCAGATTGATCTATGCTTAGCTGATTCCAACCCTATCCATGTCAAAACCATAGAATTCAGCCCTGAGAGAACTTTGAAAATCAACCCATCTCTTTCTGTTCACCAAGAAGAAAATTTGTGTAACATGCTAAAGGAACACTTGGATACCTTTGCTTAGAGTTACAAAGAAATGAAGGGAGTGCACCCCTCAGTGTGTACTCACCACATTTATATCAAAGAAGGTTGCAAACCAATCTGGCAACCCCAAAGGAGGATGAATCCAGCTCTCAAATATATAGTCAAAGAAGAACTGCAAAAGATGCTAGATGCAGGATTCATTTACCCTATCTCCGATATTGAGTGGATCTCTCCTTTGGTGTTGGTTCCAAAGAAAAATGGTAAGTGGAGGATTTGTGTTGATTACAGAGAGTTAAATAAAGCCATAAAGAAGGACCATTTCCCTCTACCTTTCATCGACCAAGTGCTAGATGGCCTAGCAGGGAAAAAGTTTTTCTCTTTCCTAGATGGATTGAGTGGATACAATCAAATCTAGATCAGCCCAAAAGACCAGGATAAAACCACCTTCACTTGTCCTTGGGGTAATTTCGTTTATAGGGTCCTTCCTTTTGGCCTATGCAATGCTCCTGCCACTTTCCAGAGAGCAACCTTGAGTATCTTTGCCAAGTTAGTCCATGATGCAGTAGAGATTTATATGGATGATTTTACACCTTATGGATGTGATTTCCAGGAGGCTCTGTCCAACTTAGGTAAGGTGTTGAACAAATGCATTGAAATGAACCTGTCTCTTAGTCCTAAAAAATGTGAGTTCTTGATGACTGCAGAGACTGTGCTAGGTCATTCAATATCCTAGCAAGGACTGTAGGTGGACCCAAACAAGATATCTATCATCCAAAGGGTCCCACCTCCGCGAAAGCACAGAGATGTCAGAATTTTCCTATGGTTAGATGGACACTATCGAAGGTTTATAAAAGACTTCAGCATGTTAGCTTCTCCTTTATTTGGGTTGTTGGCCAAATACTCTGAGTTTGTATGGTCAAAAAGCTATCAAGAGGCGTTGGACACCCTGAAGGACAAGTTAACCACTGCACCACTTCTCCGATGCCCAAATTGGGCCCTTTCTTTTCATATACATGTTGATGCCTCACACAAAGCCATAGGAGTAGATCTAGACCAGATAGATGAAAAATTGCCTTATGCCATTTACTTTATCAATAAGAATCTGTCAAAGGCCGAACTGAACTACAGAGTAATCGAAAAGGAGCTCCTAGTTGTTGTGCATTTATTGAACAAATTTAGGCATTACATTACAAGTTATCAAACATTTGTACATATTGACCAAGCTGCAATCAAATATTTAATGAATAAACCTGATGTGAATGCCCAGATTATTAGATGGTTACTTTTATTATGATCTAACCATTGTTCATAAGCCTGGCAAGGAAAACATTGTTGTAGATTTTTTGTCCAGATTAGCTTTGCCTGCAGGTGAGGAAGGAATGGTTGATGATCAGCCACTGGATGAACACTTATTCGACATTTCAATTCTCTCTCAATGGTTTGCTGACATAGAAGACTATTTGGTATCTGCATAGTTCCCACCAAATTTGTCCTCCAAAGAGAAAAGAAAGATTGTAAGGAAGAGTACCCCATTCACTTGGATTGGTGGAAACCTCTTCAAACTAGGCCCGGATCAAATTCTGAGAAGATGTGTCAGGGAGGAGGAAGTCTTTGACATCCTTCTGACTTGTCATGATGGGCCTTGTGGAGGTCACTTTGTAGCAAAGAGAACAACATTCAAGGTGTTACAAGCCGGTTATTATTGGCCCACTCTTCATCAGTATGTGAAAAGATATACTACTCAGTGTGATCAGTGCTAAAGGATGGGAAAGCCTACTCCAAGGGATGAAATGCCTCTGCAACCTCAAGTGACTTTCGAGCCATTTGACAAGCGGGGCATGGATTTCATTGGGCTTCTCAACCCTCCTTCCAAGAAAAATCAATACATCATTGTGTGCATTGACTATCTCACTAAGTGGGTTGAAATCAAGTCAATCAAGGCAACAACATAGGAGAAGGTGGCTGAGTTCTTAAGGGAAAATGTCTTTTACAAGTTTGGGTACCCTAGAGAACTGGTCACTAATCAAGGCAACTAGTTTACATCCAACATGATTGAAGACTTGTTAAGCCAGCACAAGATCAAGCATAAGACCTCCACTCCCTATCACCCACAAGCTAATGGGCAAGTGGAGGTGACCAACAGAGCGCTGGAGGGAATCCTGACCAAAGTGGTTAGCAGCAGCAAAAAAGATTAGGCAGATAGACTAGTTGAGGCCACCTGGGCCTACAATACCACCTGGAAGACCACCACTAGATTCACACCCTATGAGTTGGTCTATGGGAAAAAGGCCCTGCTGTCCATTGAATTTGAGTACAATACATTGAGGATGGTAGCCCAACTAGATCTAGATCTCAGCAATGCACAAAAAGAGAGATTTCTCCAATTGAATGGGTTAGATGAGCTTAGAATGTAGGCCCTCCTACAGATAGAGGTAACTCAAATTCAGAGAAAGATCTGGCATGACAAGAACATCAAGGACAAGCAATTTCAAGAAGGTGATTGGGCTTTGCTATATGATTCCAGATATAAAGAATTTAAGGGCAAGTTAAGGACTAGATGCTTAAAGCCTTATGTCATAGAGAAATGTCATGATAATGGTTCAGTGTAGATCAGAACCATAGATGCAGAGGTCATTCATATACTTGTTAATGGGCACAGATTGAAAGTTTACAAAATGCCATTATCAAAGAAAGAGTTCATTGATGGTATCAACAAAACAGTGATGGTGGTGGAGCAAGTCTCAGCTCCTACCTCATCAAGTCCCTGAGAAAAAAGAAAGCAAAAAGAAAAAAGAAAAATAAGGAGACTCAGGTGAAAACCTCCATGAGGCACCTGAGTCCCACTGTTGGGTTGAAAACCTCTTGAGGCGGCCCAATGGTGTCAAAAATGAAAAAAAGAGAGAGAAATAAAAATATCTTTGGATGAAAACCTCTCTTGAGGCGCCCAAGGCAAGCATCTAGAATGAAAACCTCTTGGAGGCAGACTAGTTGTTTTTCAAAAAATATAAATAAAAAAGAGAAGAAAAATTATGAAAATATTGTTTGTAGGTCAGTAGGAGGATGATCAGAGCAACAATGGAGAATCAAAAGGGACCTATTCAGCTCATATTTTTATTTCTTCATTCATTATCCTTCATCATTCGACCATTCCTTTCATTTTTTCACTCATTTACCTCAGTTTGCAACGGTTTTGTGTTTTCTATAAGATTCCCTGTACAGGAGTCCCTGAAAACCTACAGGATGATCCTGTAGGAATTACAGTGGCTTGGGAATCCTAAAGGAAGTGACCCTAGAGCAAGGAAATGGCCTGCCCATGTCAAATAAATAAATTCCTACATCACCATCTCATTACCATACCTCTCTCCACCATGATCGCCCCTTGCATTCATAAAAAATAATCAGTTTCCAAAAAATTATAGTTTTCAAAAAAAAAAAAAACACAGAGAAAAAAGATGAAGATAGAGAGCAAGGGGAAAACACCTGAAGGTTATTTTTCATCATTCACAAACCCCTAGACCTCCTCTCTACCCATGCTAATCATCCTCAGATCCCAACAGTAGAATATGATTAAAATTTTTAAGGGGGAAGCAGCTACAGGACATCCTGTAGGAAATCCTGTAGCAACGTATCCCACAGAATAGAAATCATAGGTTGCAGCAAGTTTCAAGCATGTAGATCCAAAGGTAGGAGAACCTCCTCCAGAGACTAGCAGTAGTAGCATCATCATCATCGTCAACACCGGGTACCTGCACATCAAGGAAAATCATCAAAGGACAATATAATAAAAAAAGAAAAAGAGGAGAAATCACATGCAGCCAACACACAGCAAAAACCTCATTTCTTCAACAAACTGCAGCAAGGTATTGTTATCACAAGTAATTATCTTGCTTCCACTCTCTCATTCTCATAATGTGATCAAAATATGTAAAGATTGTGAACGAGTTGGTTTATAAGAGAAAGGTGGCCAGTTAACTTGGCCACCTTCTGTCGTGGCGGAAAAAGTCGTTTGTGCGGACACAACTGACCTCCCTAGGAGTCTAAACTCTCTAGCGACAAACAAGACAAAATGGAGCGATCTTTCTCTAAATACACCTTTTAAAACATGAAAACTACAAGTGTTTAGGCTTACCTTATTCCAAAACGCTGTTGTTGTAGTCCGTCCTTGCCGATCCGGATGAGCTCCTCCTTCACATCAATTCCTGCAACCACAAACAATCAAACAATTACCAAGCACTTGCATTTCCTATAATAAAACATATATTCAACATGCAGACCAAGGAACACATGAAATAACTCATTAACACAAGCTATTGAGAAAAATGAACCAGTTTGTATTAATAACGAAACAAAGAAACTCTTACAACCTGGCCTTGGTGTTGTGCAAGTTCCTCCCAGGGTCCATCAAGGGTTTTCCTCTACTTTGACAAAGCTCACCCACTTCCAAGTAGAATCAAGCAAAGACAATCTCTCCTCACAAGGTTCTAAATGGGAGTCCTAATTCCTGCATCATTTACCCAAAGAAAATGTATAGCTTCAACCTCTTCTCCTTCTGGCTCAATGCCTTTATTTATAGTGCTGTAAAGAGGTTATTCAGGTCCACCATCAATGGGATAATCCCCCTCTTTGGGTGGGATAGCTCCCTTATTGATGGGATAAGTTCCTCCTTAATAGGGATACATGAACCAACTGGAGGCGCATCCATTTCATCAAACCGACCTCTAGAAAGTTCTAGAAGTAACCACAAGTAACTTTTTTAAGATGAAACTTGCGCATTTTGCATTTTACAGAAGGACGCACCTGTCCCTTAACATACAGAGCGTCCAAGGACGCAGCCTTTGTGAAAAATGTGAGCGTCCCCGCAGGTAAGGCTTGAGAGAACCTGCGTCCCCAGAGATAAACACATTTTTTTACAAGACTTTCTCTCTTCTTTGAGTTTGAGATGGATAGCAGAGGCATAAGACTTGCCTAAGAGGGTAGCATGACTGTTGATTGAGCCATACTAACTGTAAATAGTCATGGTGACATTTTTTAGTGTAACAGATTGCCCCCTAAAGTGCGAAGCCTGGAATAGATTAGGGTTTTGTAATTCTAGGAAGGGTGAAGCGCTTTATCATTTCAAGGATTGTCTTGTGGATGACCTGGTTGGAACCTGCAATTTTCAACACAAAATACATGTATAAGATTATATCATCACTGAGGTAGGCATTCCCATACTCAGATTCAAAACTTTAACTAATGGACTAACTACTCTGATACAGGAATGATCTTGCAGTACATCATTTTTATAAACTTTTGTAGACACAGTATGGACGTAGCCATCTGTTTATGATTAGTCTACATAGATAATGAATACAAAACTCCTTGCAGCCTGGATGGTAGAAACTAGATCCAGGGTCTTCACTTCTACTTCCCGAATTGGTACGATTCTAGCCATGTGATTAAATGATTTGATGTCGAACATGTTAGAAACCACTTGATTACTAGTCGATGATGTAAACTGTTAACAAGCGTGAGAGAGACCACCAGTAATGTCAATGGTTCTCAAAGTACCAAGCACAACCCGTGAAATGTGAATAGATGTTTTGATGTCGAACACTTCACGGAATCCTTTGATCGAAAGTCAATGATGTAAACTGACGTCAAAGGCGAGAAACCTGCCATTGATGCATGCAGACTTCAAGGTACTGTCGATTCCTAAGTCATCTTTCTAGATAATGTGTTGATGTCGATAGAAAGCGACCCGTTGCAGGCAAGCCCGCAATACGAAATCATTGTTCAAGTTGAAGAAATGTTGCTGTAAGGACTGACTCAGGGATGGTCAAATGGATGACAAGTATTTTGCAGATGAAAGTTTTGCTTGCAGACCTCTTGAACACATAACGACACGACAGATGGCTTGGTGACGAATAACTCAAAGTTAATCCCCGGAACCCGGTTAAAGACTTTCAAAGTGGTTTGATCAACTGTGAGGTAAAAGATTTCCCAACCCAGGTGAATGAAAAGTGTCGTGTTTAAGAGTGGTAATAAAGTTTCTTTTGAGACAAAAGGTAACAAACAGGTTCATTCTTCTCTCTTTTTCCCCACCATTTCTGGCAAGTACCTCTTTATTTTTAACAAGCTTGAGGAGGATAACATATGCTTGATTATAAGCTCATCCTTCGGATGAGTCCAACCTAGTTTTGATTCGAACCCTAGGAAGGAGTGGTTCGTTCCTGTTTGTAATTGAATAGGTCCTTTACTGTGAAATGTTTAACGAGCCCAGTATAGGAGAAACTCGGTGTTTTTCAATTTTAGAGAGTCTGAAAAACTTAAGAAGACTCCAAGTTGAACTTTTTCGTAGATTTGTGTCCCTCAAGCCCGAAAAAGTATAAAATAATACCTGGGGGAACCGCTTGATCTTGCGACCAAGGAGTACTTTCATAATTAGTGCCACTGACCTGAAAAGTAAAAAGCGATCAAAGACACGTCGTTTTATTTCCAGTATCGAGTTTGAAACGACAAAAACCCGGCAACCTTTTCCTATTTTTACGGTCAGAAAAGAGCTATAAGGGGACCGTCTTTTAATTCCATTTTAACGAGTGTAAAAGAAACGCTCGGCAATCTTTTCATATTTTAGGAGTCAGAAAAGGGCTTAAAAGATGACTCTAAGGTTTCACTTTTTCGTAAGTTTTAACGAGTTTGAAAAAATGATAAAAATGTACTCACAGTTTTTATTTTTCGTAAGTTTTAATGAGTTCGAAAAAATGATAAAAATGTACTCATATGGCTGACTTTCAATTTAATTTACGAGCAGGAAAAGACGGAAAGAACTCGGTATTTTCATTTGTTTTACGAGAATGAAAGATAACAAAATAATCTCGAGATTTTCATGAGTTTAACGAGTCTTGAAAATAACTGAAATTGACTCAAGATAGGTTTCATTTTTACAAAAGCTTGAAACAGAGAAAAACTATGCTTCAAAGTAGTTTCATTTTTTACACAAGCTTGAAACAGAGAGAAACTGTGCTTGATGCCCCCTAAGCGTAACTGCTAGAGTGCATGCCCCCCTTGCTTCATTTCATTCAACTAAGTACAAGCTGGATGGAATGAAGGTTCATGTACGAGATCATTTGAAAGACTCGACCTAACACTGTAAGAAAATTATGCAAAACACTGAAATAACTAACCTAAATATACAACTTAACATTTACGAGATCTAGTCAAACTCTTGATTCAAGTAGAGGAGGATTTGTTTCATTTTTTAACGAGCTTGACACAGGAAAAGAACTATGCTCGGATTTGGTTTCATGTTTACGCAAGCTTGAAACGAAAAACTATGCTTGTTATAAGTTCACATGCCCCCAACATAATGGTGCAAACGAGGTACATGCCCCCCAAGCTTCATTGCATTCAATGAGGTGGATGGAATGAAGATTTACTTTCAAGATCTTGGAAAGACTTGAGGGAGTTGTTTCATTTTTTAGTGAGGTTGACACAGGAAAAGAACTATCCTCAAAACCCTTGTTTCATTTTTTAAACGAGCTTGACACAAGATAAGGAACTATGCTCATAACTACTCTCTACAATCTATCTAACAAAAACTCTACTCTAAAAACCCTGATTCATTTTTTAACGAGCTTGACATAAGACAAGGAACTATGCTCTAAAATCCTTGATTCATTTTTTAATGAGCTTGACACAAGACAAGGAACTATGCTCATGACTACTCTCTACAATCTACCTACTTAACCTACCCTTGTTTCATTTGTTAACGAGCTTGACACAAGACAAGGAACTATGCTCAAAAAGTTCGCATGCCCCCAGCATAATGATGCGAAATGAGGTACATGCCCCCCAGGCTTCATTGCATTCAACCGGCTGGATGAAATGAAGGTTTACTTTCAATATTTAACTTGAAAAGGGAGTTGTTTCATTTTTAAAGAGGTTGACACAAGAAAAGAACTATCCTCATACCTGATTCATTTTTTAACGAGGTTGACTCAGTAACAGGAACTATCCTCAAACCTGATTCATTTTTTAATGAGGTTGACTCAGTAACAGGAACTGTCCTCAAACCTGATTCATTTTTTAATGAGGTTGACTCAGTAACAGGAACTGTCCTCAAACACACTGATTCATTTTTTAATGAGGTTGACACAGTAAAAGGAACTTTCCTCACACACACTGATTCATTTTTTAATGAGGTTGACACAGTAAAAGGAACTTTCCTCACACACACTGATTCATTTTTTAATGAGGTTGACACAGTAAAAGGAACTTTCCTCACAATCCTACTTTCTACAATCTACCTACATATCCTAAAATCTACCTGATTCATGTTTTAATGAGGTTGACTCAGTAAAAGAACTATCCTCATTACAGCCTATTTCATTTTTTAACGAGGTTGATACAGGAAAAAACTATCCTCGTACTCACTGATTCATTTTTTAACGAGGTCGACACAGTAAAAGGAACTTTCCTCGTACCATCCAGTTTCATTTTTTAACGAGGTTGAGAGAGGAACAAACTATCCTCGTGCTAGCCTGTTTCATTTTTTAACGAGGTTGATACAGGAAGAAACTATCCTCGTAACACACTGATTCATTTTTTTAACGAGGTTGACACAGTAAAAGGAACTTTCCTCGTAACTCCTTGTTTCATTTTTTAATGAGCTTGACACAAGACAAGGAACTATGCTCATGACTTCCAGTTTCATTTTTTAACGAGGTTGATATAGGAAAAAACTATCCTCGCGGCCTGTTTCATTTTTTAACGAGGTTGGTACAGGAAAAAACTATCCTCGCACACACTGATTCATTTTTTAACGAGGTTGACACAGTAGAAGGAACTTTCCTCACAAATCCTACTTTCTAACTATCTATATGACCTAAAAACTAGCTGATTCATTTTTTAATGAGGTTGACTCAATAAAAGAACTGTCCTCATGACATCCAATTTCATTTTTTAACGAGGTTGAGAGAGGAACAAACTATCCTCGTACACACTGAGCATGGCTTCTAACTGGAAGAAAGACATGTCAATGGACACACCTTGATCATGGCTTCCAAGAGATCTTCATCAGAAGGAAGAACAGTTCTTTGGAAGGAACACATGTCAAGGGACTCAAAAGGGATAAGAACATTGTGTTCAAGAAATCCCATAGAGTTTTCCATGTCAATTACCGGATCTAAATCAACAGTGAGAGGCTCACTTACATCGGTAACTGAAAACATGGGATCAGTTGCCACATAATTAACCCGTGGCGGGGTACATACCACTTTAGAATCAGGAACATTTAGGGGTGTCATATTACTGGTAGTTGAAACAAGACTAGGGAACGAAAGCTGGTCTACAGTCACAATACTGCCATTGTGAGGGAAAGACATCACGCGAAAGAGTGTCGATACGACAGCTTTCATTGCATAAACATAGTCTCGCCCAAGGAGTAAATTGAAATCCAAGGGACCTCGAACTACCATAAGATCAACACAAACAGTTTTACCTTCCAAGGTAATAGAAAACTTAGGAAGGATCCCTAAAGGTTCACTAATTGTTTTGTTAAAAGCTTTCAGATTCTGCGTAATAGGCGCAAGCTGAGGGGAACCCAAAGCTTTCCAAACAGTTGAGGATAAAATACTAACAGAAGCACCCTCATCTACCTGAGTACGATGTATGTCCCTACCACCAGCCTTGACAATGATTTGGAAAGGGATGGAGGAAGGAAGACGAGGTTCTGTCAGTCTATTCCAATCAAAGGAAAAGACCTCAGTGCTTGGAGGGGGTTCTGTAGAAACAGGTGAAATGCCCCCCGGCATAGAAGAATCTGATGTAACAAGAAGAACCTGAGCGGTATGAAGTTCACTCTCCAAAGGGAAAGTGTGATCGACCGAATGTGAAATTGAATCAACCACTTGATCAACTAACGGATCATCAACCTGGGTGACATGAGTTTCACTCTCCAACGGAAGAGTGTGATCGACTGTACTTGAATTTAAATCAATCACTCCGTCAGTTGACGGTAGGTTGGGAGAAAGTTTACGGTAACCAGTTGGAAATTCTTGTTGTGGAACAGTAAGGTTTTCCAACAATCTTGAGGCTTCATCCATGTGAGGGCAAATGTGAGTTTGATGACTCCCTTTGCATAACTTACAAGGAAACCTAACTTTACCCTTTTTCCCAGGAACCTGACTATCACTGGTTGATGGATCAACGGAAAGTTGATAAGATTTTTCTGACCATACTTCCAAGACCTTTGGAATACCAGGACAATTGACAAGGAAGTGGTCACCCTTACAAAGCCTGCAAGGGTATTTGGGTTTACGATGCATGTCGGAATTTTCCTCAACACAACTAACACTTACAACCATGGTTGGTTGGTTGACTTCTTTCTTATCTTGCTTCTTCTTCTTCTTTTTCTTCTTCCCTTTCTTCTTCTTCTTAGCCTCCTGGTTACTAGCATCAAGGCTTTTACCAGGCGAAGAGGAAGAAATGGAGGAAGAAAAATTAGGCGAAGAAGGTAAAGGGTCAACGGAAGGTTGGTGATGTTGAGATGGTGAACTCTGTTGAGGTGAAGCATCCGGTTGAGATGGAACAATTGGAGTATTTTGGGCCAACGAAGTTGAAAATAACCATATTGGTAAACCTATTGTAAATCCAGGTAATGACAAAGTAGCCATATAAGGAGGACCAACATTTCCAAAGTAAGGAAAAGTACTAGGATTCTCATTAGGAGGGGTTCCTAGGTTGATAAATTCCGGAACATTTGCCATTATATTCAACTTCAGTGAATTTTATTAACAATTTAAAACTAAAATTAACAATTCACAATTCACACTTAACAACTAAAATTCACAATTCACACCTATGGTCTCTAAAAGTAAAAACAAACAAATTAACACGCGCTATCAAATCTAGGAGTCAAACCACACACAAACAGTAAGCTCTCCGGACCGAAAACACTAGTTGGTGATGAAGCCCAACCTCGCAGAATTTAGTACAGAAATGGCGGGTGGAACAGTTACCCCGGCAACCTGCTTAATGAATAGACCGGCACAAGTTCCTCCACTTTAACCGTCTCGAAGTGAAGTGAACCCCCCGGAAAATCCAAGTGAGTATAACCGACGTCTGCTCCAGGTACAGTGGGACCTTCCCTCCACCGTCACCTCGGTAGAACCCTAAATATTATGGTCACTAAGGTCACCAACAGTAACAAATACACCTGGGGGAACAGTCTAAACTCCGACAGCACGCAAGGGCAGAGTAGCAAGCTCAATCCCCTTACCGGCTCCTTGACAACAATCCAAGGTTTACCGATAAGTGACCCCTGGCTCCTCGACAATGGTTAATCCGAGGTTTACCGTTTGTAATACGTACTGTCTGGCGTCGTTCCCAACGAGGGGGGAATGATCCCCTCACTGGTTCGGACACGAGCTCGTGCTTCTCCTTTAAGAGGAGCTTTCCCAGAGTGCAATTGAAACAATTGGATTTATTCTACTCAAGATAAACTATCTGTTTGGTTTTATAGTCTTGGAGAGTTAAGTACTCACCTACTCCAAGACCCTAGCCTAAGCTATGTTGGTGTTTCAGAGCCCTAGAAATGTAAAAATTACTAGATGAATTTTAATTAAGCGCTGTGTTATTAAGGCTGTTATTACTCAAATGGGTAAATGGAGATGAAACCAATGGTGTTATGACCCGACTCAACTGAATGCAATCGAATATGATAATGCAATCCTTTCAATTGGATGAATCCTAACTAGAGTAAGGAGAGAGTTTCCATTCACTTCCAACAATGCAAAAAATTGATCATTAAGAGAAAATTTAACAAATTCTCTAATGCACTAATTTCATCAAGAAAAACTAATGCAAATCAATTCCAAACCAATTTTTATTTTTATTTTTGTGTAAATTCAAATCAAAGAAAGCTGATCTAAATCTACGATTGATTTTTCAGAATGTAAACTATGCAATTGTAATCTATGCACAATTCACATGAAAAGTATGCAAATGTAATCTATGCACATTCTTCATTCATATTCTGAAACTGAGAACTCTAATTATGCAAATGTGATCTATGCAAGAGAATTCTCAAACACAAGATGATTCTAATGTAATCTAAGAACCAATCAAGTGCAAGTCGAGAAAATTGGGTGAGAGTTCCAAAGATCAAAACATAAAAACACTCAAAGGCGATTAACACTCATACACAATTTAGCCCCCCCCCCCCCGGCGAATGAGGGGGAAATTTTTTTTGCAAAAACAAAAGCAAAAAGATGCAAAATTGTGAAAAGACTGAGAGAAACCTCCAAGTAATGACCAAAGGAAATCAAATTAAGAATTTCTCAAAAAAGAGACTCAAAACACCCAATTGATGAAAGCTAAAAGCAGGAATGCTAATGAAACAAGTTCAGGTGAAAATTTTTGACAGGGTACTAAAGGATCTGGGCAGAAAACACTAAGAAAAACCAAAATCTAAAAGCAATTAAAGCAAAAATGGAGTTTTCCTAAATTTTTACAGGAAGACGCAGGCAACCCGTTAGAACAGGCGCGGGCCCGCTCTGTGCAAACGGCAACAGCGCGTCCAAAGACGCACTGTGCAGTACTCAGAGGGTGCGTCCTTCTGGAAAAGTTAAGAAAAACCAAATCTAACTAAATCTAAAGCTAAGCCACCCAAATACTAATTCTCACAGTCAAAAACCAGAAAATAAAAATGATTTTCTCAGAGCAAAGTCCCCAATTTGTCGTGGCAGAAAAAGTCGTTTGTGCGGACACAACTGACCTCCCTAGGAGTCTAAACTCTCTAGCGACAAACAAGACAAAATGGAGCGATCTTTCTCTAAATACACCTTTTAAAACATGAAAACTACAAGTGTTTAGGCTTACCTTATTCCAAAACGCTGTTGTTGTAGTCCGTCCTTGCCGATCCGGATGAGCTCCTCCTTCACATCAATTCTTGCAACCACAAACAATCAAACAATTACCAAGCACTTGCATCTCATATAATAAAACATATATTCAACATGCAGACCAAGGAACACATGAAATAACTCATTAACACAAGCTATTGAGAAAAATGAACCAATTTGTATTAATAACGAAACAAAGAAACTCTTACAACCTGGCCTTGGTGTTGTGCAAGTTCCTCCCAGGGTCCATCAAGGGTTTTCCTCTACTTTGACAAAGCTCACCCACTTCCAAGTAGAATCAAGAAAAGACAATCTCTCCTCACAAGGTTCTAAATGGGAGTCCTAATTCCTGCAGCATTTACCGAAAGAAAATGTATAGCTTCAACCTCTTCTCCTTCTGGCTCAATGCCTTTATTTACAGTGCTGTAAAGAGGTTATTCAGGTCCACCATCAATGGGATAATCCCCCTCTTTGGGTGGGATAGCTCCCTTATTGATGGGATAAGTTCCTCCTTAATAGGGATACATGAACCAACTGGAGGCGCATCCATTTCATCAAACTGACCTCTAGAAAGTTCTAGAAGTAACCACAAGTAACTTTTTTAAGATGAAACTTGCGCATTTTGCCTTTTACAGAAGGACGCACCTGTCCCTTAACATACAGAGCGTCCAAGGACGCAGCCTTTGTGAACATTGTGAGCGTCCCCGCAGGTAAGGCTTAAGAGAACCTGCGTCCCCAGAGATAAACACATTTTTTTACAAGACTTTCTCTCTTCTTTTAGTTTGAGATGGATAGCAGAGGCATAAGACTTGCCTAAGAGGGTAGCATGACTGTTGATTGAGCCATACTAACTGTAAATAGTCATGGTGACATTTTTTAGTGTAACACCTTCGTTCAGTCAACAAGGAAAAAAAGTTAGTCCTCACACATGTGGCAGAAGTCAAGTCAAAGAAAAGGAGGATGAGGTCGAAAGCAGTTAAGCTACGGATGCCGGAATTGGGAGTTGATTACGAGGTGAGGAGAATGATGATGTGGTAGTGGGACCAATCGTCCAAAAATAGATATTTGTACCTCAATTTCTAGCACACCACCTCACTCAAGTCAACCATAAGAGGAAATAAATGTTGATTCCCATGCATAGATGCATTCACATTATCAAGGCTCACACTAGAAAAGTTGTTCTCGACCCTCCAATAGTCTACTGGAGAGGTAAATTTCATTTTTTCCTACGCAGGACCACCTACAGGATCCTACAGGATCCCACAAGAATCCTATAGGATACAGTCAGGAAGTCTACAGGATTGGCAGTGAGCAATTTTAGAGGGAGAAAAACAGGGGTTGGCTACATCAATCATTGTAATGAGGTAGGCTTCACATTTCCTCCTCTTTTTGCAAGTGAAAGGAACAAAAAAAATCCTCTAGGTTGTTGAAATTGATTATAGTAAAAGGGAATTGTATCCACAGAAATTTCAGTTCAAATTCCTCCTTCATTAAAATTTTGTATCAGACATCTCTGCTCCTCCATCCATCAGACAAAATGACAGGGGGGTTTAATAGAAGGGATTCCATCAATACCGTGAGGATTCACCAACACCCTCCTGTGCTAGAAATATTCACAAGGCATAATTGGATGGGTTTTTGTAGGTTTGATGGACCCTGATCCAGGTTCAGCATTAGTCAACCAAGCAAATCCCTACATTACTAGCCCTTTTAGCATCAGCCCACAGAGCGCGGACTGAAGTCTCACCCGAAGTAGTATGGGGGGATGCAGGAACCAAGTTTTTGCACCCTGAGATGGTCGTGATGTCAATCTACACTTCTTGATTCTGCCTTCGTGCAGATCGATAAGCCTTTATGTCTTATTGATGTTCCTTCTCTTATGTGCTTCAATACCTCTGCGAAGGTACCCGACTGATCTTCGCACAGCCCTAACCAAAGGTCCAAGCACTTACGTGCCTCTATGGCTACGTTACTGTATAAGCTCCCAAGTTATCTTAAGTGTTACCTACTCTACCATGCATTTATGGTTATCTTAACATAAACCTATATTCTTGCTTGCGTTCAATTAACAGATATAATCAAATACATTTGCGCATAAAATAAGAATTATAATGTAAACCCAGATCATAACATAATATAATCAGATGCATTAAACAGAGACAAAATACACAGTGATTGCAGAATACTTCTCTTTATTGATATCTTAAGTTCAGTATAGACTCTATCCACCCTACGCACACAGCTGCAGGGGTTCACACACTCAGCTGCGAACTTCCACCCTAGGCCTCTATGCACTCAGCTACAGAGCCTCTACCTACGCTAAGACCCGCAAACACTTAGAACTTCTTACCACAAACTCTTTTTCCTTCTCACTTCTCCCTTTTCTTCTCCCTTTTTATACAATCCCATGGTCCGCGGACAATGGGTAGATCTTTACAGCCGACATGAGACTTTACAAAACAAGGGCAGACAACACTTTATGACTCTTGACACCTTCGTGCTCCGCGACCACAAAATTTGGAGACTTTACATATTTATTACAAAATTTTCACTTTCTACCCCAAAATATGGGCTTTTAGCCCCAAAATTGACTCTTGGGGGAACCCGTTCCCAACAGGCCCCTAACACAAACATGGTGACTCTCCCTCGAGTCACTATGCGGGCGCAGAGATCTTGGCGTGAAGACCCCCCATCTCGACCTGTACAACTACTACCTCGGCGATGCACTACGTGGCTGCCTACTCTATCTCCTCAACCAACTACTCTGTCATTAGCCCTGCACTGTCAGCCTGAAGCTTCTGTTGAGTCTCCTGCAAACTAGCCAGCTTTCCTTTGATGGAGGCCGTGATCAAGTAGGCCTCGTCCAACCAAGGCTTCAAGCATGCCTTCAACACTGTCTCTTTATGTTGAGCTGCATCTACCTGTTCCTTCAATGCCTTGGCCTCCTGCATCTTCATGAGTCTCTGTGTGATGGCGATAGTACGCGTTGTCCCTTTTACCTCTTCGTAGCACTGTTACAGCTCTCGCACCTCAGTTTCTAGCCTCTGCACAGTAGGGTCTTCTTATAGGCTAGTTAGTACTTCGAACGACTATCTGAAAATCGTTGTGCAGTCTGCCACTGCACTTTCTACTGCCGTTGTTGCCTTTGTTATAGTAGTCGCGAGCTGCTCCTTAACTTTCAGTGGAGTCGAAGGCTAGGCCTTCAATTGCAACTCTTCAATTTGGAGGTTCAGCTCCAGCTGAACCTTTGCCAACTCTGTGCGGGCGTCGCACTCCCCCGTAGTGATTTTTCAAACACACACATCTACCAGCTCATTCTCAGGGAAGGCTAACTCCGGGACCATTCGACATGCTTCCTCAACAACCTTAATCATGCACTAATTCATGTTAGTGAGTTTCATCATCGAGGTGATGGCAGATTCTCGTTGTACACCCATCTGACTATTGTTGATCTTTTGTTCGCTGATCACTTACAAAGCATGTTGTTCGCAGGCCCTCAGTTCTGTAATCACCCCATCCTGCAACGAGTGGAGAGCCTCACTAGGAAGCATAGCGGGCCTGTCATCTTCAATCTCTGTTGTTATTGCTCCCTCTGGCAGCACTATGGCTCGGGAGTCCCTCGCACGCAACATCCCAGCGGCTTCTGAAGTACCAATGGCCAAACTGGTGGATGTCGAGCCGGTCTGTGATTCCCAGATCTGCAGCTCTCGCAAATTCACCTAAATGGCCCCAAATTCCTGCTGCTGTTGCTGCTCAAACTGCTACAGCAGTTCTGTGGTGGCATCCCACATTGTATCTCCAATGTCATTCATATCCCCCTCTGTTAGGGTGATCGGATCCACGGGCGTCTTGCTGGCCTTGGACTTCTTCTGTGGCCATACTTTTTCTTGTCCCCTTAGATGCTTGATACGGCATGGAGGCGTCTACAGGTGTACTCCTCCCTCCTCTATCTGATCATCCTCTTCTTCCTCTGCCTCTGGGGAGGGCGACTTCTCTTTGTCAGAGTCACGCTCCTCTCCTTCTATCTTTCCGTCTATCTCCTGCGTGGCAGCGTGGTCTGCCTTAGCCTTATCCTCAACCTCCTTTCTCCTTTTCTTAGCCAACTGCTCCATCTTGAGCTTGGCTTCTTCCTTCTTCCACTTCGCAGCTATCTTGCTAGATCCCATAGTCAAGTCTGAGGCAGTCTTTCATTCTACTGGCCAGTTGTCAATGACCGCTTGAATCGCATCATCCGTAGCCAAGTAGGGCAAGTCATGCCACTTTTGCTCGGGTTCCTTCCACGACCTTATTGATACGTGGTGGAAATCAACCTTGAATTCTGTGTATGCCTACAATTTATCAAAGATAGTAGGTGACAACCACGGCTTGCGGTTGATGGCCATGTGCACGTTCATCTCCATCAAGATCCAAAAGATATTTTTGTCCTTGATATGTTGAGGATCCTTAGTCACCCACAGCGAAGTGTACTTCGTAGCCTCAAGCAGGTCTGGCGCGACCGAGGGAAATTGACTATCTTCGATAGCTCCCAGGGTACCAGCACGATGGATAGCAAGAGCCATGCATAGTAGAACGTCTTACTGAGATCCTGCACCTCGTGGCAGTTTGTGAGGAACTCACCGCAGAGGTAGCGCGACCAATTAAACTGAACCCCCTCCGCGCAATGGGCCTCTAGAGACACGACGGGCATCAGTACTTCATCGAAGTGACACTTCCACATAACCTTCCCTGCCAAAATGTGTGTGGCCACTTTGACTGCAGGGTTGGAAATACTTGTAATAGCATAGTCGCGCGGATTATTTACTAATTCGAACTTCTTCTTCATGGCCTCCGCGAGGGTCTACTCGCCCACCTTTCCACCAAACGTCATAGCCGGATTCTCCCCTAAGTATGGTAGTTCATGTTCCTATGGATCAGTCTATCAATGATGGGTATCGGATCCTCCAGCCATAGATACCCATCATGTACTAAGCACAACAGTTGCTTGATTACTAGCAAGGTAATGGGTGTACAATTGTAATGCGGCACCCATAGCAGGTTGAGCAAGCATGCCTTATCCATGCCTTTGAGCCACTTCTATGGTTCCAACGCGGTCATCCCAGTGGTCTTATGGAAAATGTGGTGCATCATCTGGTCTGTTGCCAAGTGAGGGAATCACTCGGTGTCAGCTAAGTCCCAGTCCTCCAATTTCAACATTGGAATCCACCCTAAGCGCAGTCCTTGAAAAATAATCTGGTTCAGCAGCAGAGGTGTGTACAAGGTGACCTTGCTCTCATCAATGTCCTTAGGCACCTTGGCCTTGCCCCTGTGCGGAGGGACATACTTAGGTAATTTAGTAATGGGGTCAAACCCCTCAACTTCAATGTCCTTCATTTCCACCACAAGATCCTTATCGTCTATTGGGATATCCTCAATTTCTTCCTCCTCCGGTTCTAAGTTAATTGTTTTGCCCTTTTCTTATGTGGTGGGCTTGTCCTTCGGCGGGTTTCTCCTATGTGATGCATGCATCGGTTGCAGTGTTGCAACCTACTTGCCTTTCTTGCTTTTTTCACTCTCCTAGGTTGAGGTGGGCCTTGGTCTAGGCGACCGTGGCGACTTGGGGACTTCAGCTGGTATCTCTACAACCTCCAGAGCAACTCCCTCTACTTCCATAGCAACCTCTGGCACAGCCCCTTCGATTGTCACTGCTTCCCCAATATCTACGGTTTCTGTCAGTGTCAACATGACATTATTCAATAGTTCTTGTGTCTCCTTTGGCAATTGCTCAAACACCAAACTCGCTATCAGAGCTTCAAAGAATTCACGGTTCATACGTGCCTGAGAGCTCAACAACTCAATGCTCAAAATGCCAAGTGTTCTTCGTTGGGCAGCCACATGTAATTTATAAGCCATTTTGAATTCAAATTGGACCGTTCCCCCCAAAATCGATTCATTAATGCTAGATTGGCGGCATATTTTTAAGGATCTCGCCCATAAATTTCATCTTAAATGTCACCCCGCCCCCCGCTCCATTTGGCCATTTTTTCGTTGTCAAATCATGAACAGTGACTTTAACGGTCACTTTCCAGCTAACCTGTGCAGTTTTTTCCTGGGTAGCGCAGTCTTCTACGCGCTTTTGTGGTCTCTGTGATATCTTCTCATTCCGCGCAATTTCCTCATTGCATAATTCCCCAACCCAGGTAGTGTAATTTATAGTCTCACACCTCCTTTCAGCTACCTCGAGTGCTAAGACTATGCTACCTTCATATAGTCACCTAGCTAGATCATCAGTGTATGGGTTCAATCAGCTACCATTCACCTTTCTTGGGAAGGGATCCCCATTTAACTTAACCAACTGAACTGCTCCACCGTCAGTAATCTCTTTGATGACATAGGGCCCCAGCCAATGCATCCTAAATTTCCCTGGAAATTTATCAAACTTGTTGTCATATAACAAAACCAGATCATTTACCTTGAAGGTGTGCAGTTTAATGTGTCGATCATGCCATGCCTTTTCGTGCTCCTTTTGAACTTGTTGATGAAATCCAGCTAGAAATTGATCCTCCTCAAGCTTTGCTAGTTGCGTGAGCCTCTCTTCCAAGGCTCCGTTGTCTGCCATTCCTATGAGTGTCGCTATGCGCAGACAAGGTACAATGTATTCCATTGGCATCACAGCCTCTAGGCCATACACGAGTCTAAAAGGAATTTTCCTAGTCAACTTCTTGCAAGTCATTCTGTAGGCCCATAGCACCGCTGGTATGTGCACATCCCAGTCACTTCTCTGAGAATTGCAGACCTTTGTCAGTGCGTTCTCCAGTATCTTATTGAATGCTTCCACCATCCCATTGGCCTATGGGTGATAAGGCGTGCTCTTCTAATGATATACCTGAAATTCTTTTGTCAACGCGCTGATTGTTTCATTAAGAAAGTGTGTACTGTGATTGCTCATCAAGATCTTTGGACAGCCAAATCTCATCAATACGTATTCAAAAAGAAACTTCGTTGTTGTCATACCTGTATAGTCCTTCACAGGCTGTGCCTCCGCCCACCTGGTCAAGTACTCAGTCGCAGTGATGATGTACCGCACACCTGTCTTCTTTCCCGGAGGCTGAATTGGGCCCACAAAGTCGATCACCCATTTCTCGAACGGTTGTAACGTCACCTACGGCATCAAAGGAAGTTCATCCCTCTGCGATGGCCTACCAGTCCTTTGACATGCATCACAAGCCCTACAATATGCTTTTGCATCCTTATGTAGAGTTGGCCACCACAATCCAGCACGCAAAACCTTCTACATTGTTGCTTTTCCTACATAATGTCCTCCTACAGCTCCTCCATGAACCTCCGCGAGGATGCTGCTTCACTCAAAGTTAGGTACATAACGTTGCAATATCTCATCTAACCCCATTTTGTACAAGTGTCCTGCAATGACGGAGAATTCTGTTGTGCGCACTACTAACTCCTTCTTCTACTGGCTCGTATACCCTTCTGGAGTAGTCCCCATTGTCAGGAATTGTATGATATCTTCAAAGTGATTGTCAGCAACGCACACTACAAAGAGTTGTGTGTCAAGCATTCCTTCCTCCAAATTAGTGGGCTCCTCTCCTATTCCTATTAATGACAAATGATTTAGTCCCATGTTCAATAGTCCAAGCTTCACAATAACTTCAAAATCATACTCCTGGAACGATAACAACCATCTGCATATCTTCCCCCTCCAACACAGGCTTATTGACCAAGTATTTCAACGCAGAATGATCCATATACATCTTAAAATATCCACCTAGCAAATAGTGCCTAAACTTTTGGAGCACGTATAGCATGGCTAGTCCTTCACACTCTGTAGTGGAATAGTTCTTCTCAGCCTTGGACAGCTTCCTTCTCGCAAATGCTATAAGATGGTCCAATTCCCCCTCGCCTACCTGTTTTAGCACGGCCCCAAACGCAATACATGAGGTGTCCACGTGCACATGAAATTCCTTCTTCCAGTCCGTGAAGACTAGGATTGGCACAGCCACCATTTTTTCTTTCAACACGTCCAAGCTCTTCTGGCATGAACTTCCTATAGTTCTTGGTATGCCCTAGAATTGCGCGCAGCTGTTTCACATTCCTTGGTGCCTCCAAGTTGATTATTAGTGCAATATTTGTGGGGTCTACCATTAATCCCTGTCTACATACCACATGCCCCAGCAGGATCCCAAAAGGGACATAAAACAGACACTTATTTAGATTAAGCACAATCTGATATCGCCGATATGTATCTAACATTAAGCGCAGACTTGCCACATGACACTTGACCAATTGAAATAGTGTCCAATCGTCAAAGTACACCTCCAGGAACTTATGAATGAGTTATTTGAATTCCACAATGACTACGGGCAAAAAGATTACTAGCACATTCTTTAGCCCAAAAGGCATTACAGTATACTAAAAACATCCCCATTTTGTCATAAAGGTCATCTTGCTTCTATCCGTAGGTGCGATTTTGATCTGATGATACCCAGAGAACCCATTAGTGAAAGAGTACGCTTCTTGGTTGCCTACATTATCCAGGACCTTGTCAGTGAATGAGGTCGGGAAGGGGTCATATACGCAAGCATCATTCAGCTTCCGGAGATCCACGCATATCCTTATTTCTTCTTTCTATTTCTTTTCTTGAACCACTATCGGGCTTACCCAATCGGATTCTTCTACTGGTTCAATAATTCCTGCCGCAAGCATCTTATCTAACTCAGCGCAAACCCTTTCCTTATACTTAGGATTAAGGTGGTAAGGTATTTTTTTTACAGGCTTTGCATCCAGTTTCAGGGTGATCTTCATGACACCCAGGTCTCCTATTATCCCTTTTAGATCAGAAAACTTTGTGGGGAACAAATCATGATATTCACGGAGGAGCTTAGTGAGCTTATCTACTGTCGCATCATCCCAATAGCCCCCAGTCTTTGAAAATTTTGGTTCCGCCTTTGTGCCAATGTTGACCTGCCTGGTTTTTAGTGATGTGGTTATGTCAGGATCCTCTACCTACGGCCCTTCAACCTCACGGTGACATTCAGTTTCCAGAATATTAATCTTTCGGGGATCCTTGTCTTCTTCTTCAATGGTCACATTATAGCATTCCAGTGCATGGCTCAGCTGGGTAGTCCAATCAGGTTGGATCAGATCCAAAGGATCTTGCGGTATCCTAAATATCACTGCTTTAACCTCCTGTAGTGTCGCGTCAATATAGTCAAACCCATCCTCAAAGTTGAATGTCATTAAAAATCCCTAGCGCAAAATGTCCCACTCTTCAGTGCCATGGCGAAGCTCGGTTTCCAAGTACCGATTCATTGGTATGACGCCTAGGGTATGACAAAACATATGCACCCATTCAAGCTGGGGCTCCGTGCCATAAGCCTTATTCCATTTAGCTAGGTGATCATGTGGGTCATCCCTTCCATCATACTTATCTGTCATCTGCACTTTTGGCTGCCCAAAACGTATTCTCATCATCCTCCTATAGTCGCACCAATCACCGAAACTATCCTTGTGCGTACCCCACCATCTTGTAGGCATAGCACGTAGTACCCAGTCCAAGGCCTAGAAGCGATGTTTCTCTGGCACTTCTCTTTCAAATGCATCCAAAAATCAATCAACATCAATTAGCCCATCATAATGAGGCAGATCCATGACTTCAGATGACACATAGTGCAACGACTTGATCATCATATTACAACACAATGTAGATACTTCATGCAGCCGGTTCTGCCAGTGCTCCAATTCTTCATCTAAATCTGATGTTCAGGAGCTTTTGTGGTCCCATGCAATACATCTGTCTGTTGTCGGATTCACCCAATCCTAGTCTCGCATTGTTATCTTGTAAATCTAGTCCAGATCGTCATCACTTTCATAATCTCAGACTGGTTCTCTATAGCGCGGTCCCTTTGTAGGATCCAGCAACACCACTATGCGGAGCGACTTATTTTCAAATATCATCTTCCGCTTCTTCAGGTTGATTACCCCATTCATGTTAATGGCCCAATCGATTCCAAGGAGCGCAAGGTAGGGATTGCTATCATCCACAATCTCTATTACCTCAAAATCCGCCAGTGCGCTTGCACCCTTGATGTCAACTGTGACTCCTTACAACCTCCCCATTGGGATAATTTTCTGTTGATTCACCATTCTTAACTCTATCGGAGACCACTGGAGTGCAGGTCTCCTCATTCTTTCCCAAGTTTGTTTTGGCAAAAAATTCACATCAGACCCCAGATCTAGGATGACTTGGTCCATCTCATATTCCCCTATCTTTTCAGTGAGTCTCATTTCCCACCTCGTCCTTTCCTTGTGCTTGCCAAGATTCCTAACCACGCGCGGTTCCACAGTAGCACCATCCTTACCAGCAGACCGATTGATCAGTTCCTGCAGGCCCTTCACATCCTTACTATCATGGAGCAGCTTCATGTAGGTCTCCAAGAATGTGGTAATCATGGATGGGTCCATTTATTTAGTTGTTTTCTCCTAAATTCCTGAGGTAGAGGCCTTAGCGAAGCTTTTCCTTTCTTCCATAAATGTTTCTTTTGCGCGCTCCAGATCAAACTTAGTCTCCTTTTCTGGTGCTTTGCAAACCCATTTTCCTTCTGCAGGCTGCTTGCCTTTATCCTCCCCTATTGTAGTCCTGCTTCGCAGCATAATTTTTACCTTAAGGTCTTCCTCACTGGGCTTAGCTCTCATCATCTGGAGGTTCTGCGGAGGCTACGCCCCCTTTTCGTGAATCTTAGCCAATAATATTGGGCAATCCTTAGTTGCATGGTCAAACTGAGTACAGTAGTGACATGAAAATCACGTCGGATTTGGACAGTCCCTCGTGTAGTGTCTTGGACCTCCACAATTGTAACAAATCAGCTTCCCTCGACCTCTCCCAGGCCCTCCTCCACCTCAGCCTCGGGTGCGCCGCTGATACTCACCTCGCATTCCCCCAACAACTTAGTTTGGAGGCCGCATTTCTACCTACAACCTGTATGCAAGTGTCATGCCCATCATTAATTTGCAACTTTGACAATTGCACTCCTCATGGCCTATTGATTGACAGAAATTTCAGAACAGTTGTTGCGGTGTTTGTACAAATTTCTGCAGCAAATGGAAATTATCAGTCATATGTTTCCCTGCTACCTGACATATAGCACACCATAGCGCAGGCCCTGCACTTGGCCCTGCCACGGCCTCTAGTCATAGAGGCATTGGTCCTCCTATTGCAACATAGTTCGTGAAGACTGGGAAATGATCCTTGTCATGCCCCTGACCCTTGCATTTTATGCACCAAACTTCTTCGCGCACCTTTGGCCAAGTTGTTTTGTCCTACTTCAGACTTTGCATTTCGAGACAAAGGTTTTGCAACTGTGCATGAATCTATTGAACCCCCAGATTCAGATCTTGCATCGGTGTTTCATGCAATCTCATTGCAATCTCCAAGGCTTCTACCTGAGTCATAATCTTCTATTGTGATAGCACAACCCTTAGGTGAGGCAGGAGCGAAGCCACAAACCATTTCTGGTGCTGCCCATCTATTAAATTCATATTAGCTTCAAAGATTTTACACTTCAATCTCTTATCCAACTCCCAAGGGGTCTCACCTAGTTTCATCGTGATTTCCTTAAATCCCACAATCGACTGCGCTTCAGACTTAGGCCTACTGAATTCTTTATTCAGCTTGGTCTGGATATCTACCAACGTAGCTGACTGGTTATCATTAGAGTACCTGATGTACCAGGTTAGCGCGCAATCCTGTAAATCACTAACCAATGTCACCTTCTTCATGTGATCATCTATGACACCCTAAGCTTCCCATATAGCCTTTATGACGAACCAAATTGGTCTGGGTCTTCATTCCCTACGCCCTTGAGTGCAGGTAGTTTTACGGAGTTCACGATATTGAACAGTGGAGGTGGCAGTGGTGTGGGTGATGGGGTGAGTGATGGAGGTGAGGACGGAGGCAGTGTAGATGGATGGGATGAGGGTGGAGGCAGTGTAGATATTTGCGGGAACCCTTGCCTTATCAATTGACTAGCACTTAGGGGAGAAGTCTGCAGTGCTCCTTCATTGTCACTCAAAGGAGGTCCGATCAGTGGGCTATACTCAGGACCTTTTCTTCCTCCATCCCTGAAAGGCTTTCCACTTCACATAGCTCCAAACATCAAGGTAACCGTATAACCCATTGTTCACACAAGAGCATCTTAATCCAATTATTCAACGATTTTAAATACTTGCCTCGCGGTCCTTTAAAGAAGCAGTGCTTTGCTTCACTGTAACTGACAGAGGTATCGACCATGAACTCTGTGACAAACCCTCTTATGAAGCGGTCGAGCCAATGGTCGAAAGCGTGCATGATCTTATATTCAGAAGCTTCCAACCTCCTTACTAGCTCTACTGTCCAAACAATCAGACTATCAAACATCCACCTTCCTTGGTCGTCTTCCAACTTCGCAATCCACTTGTATAACTCAACCGGGAAGGAACAAAAGAAGATTTCATGTATTTCTGTGTACAGGTATCTGTCCAACTGCTATTCTTTCATCAATCACAGATTCTTGTTTTCTTGCACTGGGAATTCATGGATCTTTCTATCCAACCAGGTTTCAATTTCTTTCTTAGTTGGATTCCAATGATACAACATCACACATCTTGTTATGCACATCCCGGTCCTGGAAACGGAACCATTTGTGTGATTGATGGGCCCTGACCTAGGTTCAGCATTAGTCAGCCAAGAAAATCCCTACACTACTGGCCCTTTCGGCATCAACCCACAGAGCGCGGACTGAAGTCTCACCCGAAGTAGTATGGGGGGATGCAGGAACCAAGTTTCTGCACCCTAAGATGGTCGTGATGTCGATCTACACTTCCTTATCTTGCCTTCATGAAGATCGATAAGCCTTTAGGTCTTATCGATGTTCCTTCTCTTCTCTCCTTCAGTACCTCCGGAAAGGTACCCAACTGATCTTCCCGCGGCCCTAACCAGAGATCCAGGCACTTACGCGCCTCTGTGGTGACGTTATTATATAAGTTCCAAGCTTTTTTAAGTGTTACCTACTCTACCATGCATTTACAGTTATCTTCATGTAAACCTATATTCTTGCTTGCATTCAATTAACATATATAATCAAATACATTCGCGCATCAAATAAGCATTATAATGTAAACCCAAATCGTAACATAATATAATCAGATGCATTAAATAGAGACAAAATACACAGTGATTGCAGAATACTTCTCTTTATTGATATCTCAAGTTTAGTATAGAATCTATCCACCCTGTGCACATGGCTGTAGGGTTCCACGCACTCAACTACGGACTTCCACCCTAGGCCTCTGCGCACTCAGCTATAGAGCCTCTACCTACGCTAAGATCCGAGAACACTTAGAAATTCTTACCACAAACCCTTTTTCCTATTCACTTCTCCCTTTTTATAAAATCCCATGGTTCGCAGACCATGGGTAGAACTTTACAACCAACATGAGACTTTACAAAACAATGGTGGACAACCCTTTATGACTCTTGACATATTCGCGCTCCACGAACACAAAATGCAGAGACTTTTCATCTTTATTATAAAATTTGGGCTTTCTGCGCCAAAACTGACTCTTGGGGAACCCGTTCCCAACAGTATCTTTGAGAAATTGAGGGGGTATGATGATGAAGTAGCTAGAGATTTTTCTCTCTCCCTCATTCCACTTACTAGGACCCATGCCACTGTTGTGGTGAGAGGCCTCTCCATCGATCTCACCGCTAAACTCATAAGCATAATTACCACACTCCCCTTAGGAGTGCCTTGGAGAAAGGAAGATAAGGGCAATAGCCAAACTGAAAAGAGGAAATTCTTTTTAGAGGGAGAGGAGACCATGGAAGACAAAAATGGAGTAAGAAGAGCAATCCTACCATACCCCTAGAATGAAATAAGCTACCACCTTATAAAATATATATCATGTGAAGGTAGGTATAGTGTGGTATATGGATACCACTTTAGGCTTATTGAAGAATTGAGGTTTGGATCAGATACACCTCCTCACCATAGACTCAACATACCCTACTTCCTTCTTCAATCACTAATAGATATGAGCATGAAGGTGCAGGAAGGAAACTACCAACAGCTAGCCCATCATGGGTTAATTAGACTCATCATAGAAGATGCCCTCCAAAACCTTAGAATTCCTATCACATGGGAAATTTTTAGAGACATGCAGACAGAGGAGGATATAAAATCCCTCGAATATGACAAGATCCCTACTACCAGTGAGAGGGATGAAGAAGAAACTAAAACAGATGAAGGAGAAGTAGAGAGGGATGAAGAGGAAATAGATGAGGAAGAATAGGAAGAGAAATAGAAGGAAAGTGGTGAAGAAACAGAAGAAGATGCCGAGGAGGAAACTGATGAACAAGGTGAGGAACTAGATGGAGAAGAAGAGGAGAAAGACAAAGATGAAAAGGGCAATGGGAGGAGGCAAAAGACAAGCAGGAGTCACTGATGGTGTCTCCAGAACCCACTAAGAAAGAGGGAGCCGCTACCCTCACTGCCCTTAGCACCCCTATCAAACAAAAAAGAAAAAGATAGAGACAAACTCCTTTGTACTTTAGAACAAGAAAAAGTACAAGAATAAGGCAGGGAAAACCTCAAACTCCCACCAAGGTTCCCATTCTTATTGAAGACTCGCGTAAACATCAGGAGAAAATGGCTCCTCTAATAAAAACTCAAGGAGAAGGATCCTCGGGACAAACCTCCCCTAAGTCTCCTATCACTTATGTGAGAAGGCTTGTGACTAGGTCTGCCTCATCCAAGGGAAAAGACATCCTATAAGATACACAACAACACCTACAGGAAGCAGAGGCAATCCTATAGGAAACTCTGCTAAACCTACAGGAAACTCAAAAATTGGATAAGGAAGGGATTATGCAGCAAGAAACAAAGAAGGAGGATCTAGAGTTAAGGGAACCTAGTCCTCAACCTAACCTTGACTCCTACTACAAATTTATTGAAGGGGGTAGGGTCATTCCATAAAAAATTGCCATCCCATTATTCTTTGAGCTTGAGAAAGAAAGATCAATAACACATAGATGGATGTAGATTGCCAAGTCCAAGGGAGTGGAGGACATAGGTCACATGGAGGAAAAGCTCAAAGAGATGGGTAGAGAACTAAGCAACCTGAGGGATAGAGAGACCATAATGAAAGCTTAGTTGAAGGCAGAAAATGCATGGTTTAAAGGACAGTTGCAAGAAAGAGAGAATCAATTGGAGACCATGGCCAATCTATACCTAGAGGCAATCCAATGCAGGATTCCAGCTAAGTCCTATACATTATACCTTAAGGAATAGTAGCAACAGTTCCAAATCAAGACCCTACCACAAAGAGGCACTATGTCATTCCAGGATTATAGGCAGTTCATTGATCTTTGCTATCAAAGCACACTGGAGGATAGGGCTAAGAAGTCTGAGTTCTACTTGCATAACATGGCCTTGACTTACCTGAATGTATAGGACCCTAATGCAAAACTAGGGAATTTACAATTGATGGCTTTGGCATCATGGATGAACCATGAGGAAGCAACGGCTGTAGAAATGAAGAATATATTGACAAGGGAACAAACAGAGCCTCTCATGATGAGATCTTAGCAGTCAAATCCAATGGTTGTCATCAACACACATAATTTAATCGTAGATGATCCTCAACTTGCACCCAGGTATCTTGTTGCCCAAGAGCAAGCAATTACACATTTTGAGGATATGTTCAGGTTGTTAGGGGATGATAGCATGCAAGCTTGCCAAAGGAGATGGAATACTTTGCCATACAGTTTGAAAATTAGAGAGTACCATTCTCCTCAAAGAATGAGAGAAGCACTGAACAGGACACCCATGTACAAGCAAACCATCCAAAGGCTCAAAGTCAATTAGATTGGCTTGAGACTCAGTCCACCACTACTCTTGGGGATGTTAGAAGGAAGGAAGGAAGAGGAAGAAAGAAAGTAGTGGGAGGAGATAGAAAGGAAGGCATGATTCTATGCACAAGAAGAGGAAACCACAGCAGAAGCATGGGATGTCAGGGAGGCCACTAGGGCTATGAAAGATATGGATATTGATTGAGTTGCTCAGAGGATGAGCAACACTTTCAATAGGGGGGTGATGATGAGCCTCATCATTGGGTAACTATATGGACCTTAATTCACCTCCTAGCTTTGTCAAATCAACTCTTCTCACAATTTATTGCATGTGTTTGATTATATTTTGTTTAATGAGATGAGTCAAAGTGAGATATTATGCCTAGTGGACTAATGTTCATTGAATGCATGTTTGTGAGAGAAAATCAGGGAATTTCGGAAAAATTAAGGGCTGAAACTCGAATGGGACAAGGAAGAGAGATTGTAGGAGGTAAATCCTCCTCATTTACTCCTCCCTCATTCAAATATTCCTCCATCAATCACACTAGCTCGGAGTACAAGAAACCAAGTCATGAAGATCAAAAGGCAGTCAAGCAAGTGACAGTAAAAGAGTTAGTTTATCTTCAGTTTGGGAGCTGAGCCTCCCTATATAAAAGGAAGTCATTGGAGACTTCAGTTGTATAAATAAAGAGGCCTAGAGCCTCATTAGGATTCGAATTTTTGTTGTAAAAACACTAGTTATTTTTGAGATCTAGACTTGTGGAAGACATTGCTATGTAATTTTTTGTTTTGATAATGAGAATGAGAATTTTCTTGATCCAGTACTGAGTTAACTCAGAGGGCTGAAGCTCTTGGGTTAGGGCCCAACCCTAGCATCAAAGGCTCCTCTTATTGTATCTATATTCTTAGATTGGTTTCATAGATTCATGGTTAAATTGTCCCTAGAAGTATTTCATTGCAAGTAGTGTAGATTTGATTAGTTTGTTTATTAGTTTTCTTCCATTTGTGCATTACTTCAGCAGTATTTTAGAAGAGATAAAGAACCATCAAAAGGCTGTCAATAGGTGTTTTTACCTCACTTCTTCCTTCAGAGATCATGATTTGAGGAAAGGACTCCTATGCAGCCCCAAAAAGATAGAATTCTACTTTCTCATAGAATTTAGAGTTTTCTGTACTTAAGCCAACATTTGATCAATTTAAAAGAGTAGGACCTAGTCATCATTTCTTCCATCTTCAGCCTTACAATAGATATCATCAATGATTCCATCTTATTCTGCAAGTTTTCCTCATGCATGAAGTAGACAACTAGCTCATTAAACTATGTTTTCCTAGCTTATTGAAATTCTCCTTGTTTACATGATTTTTGGGAAAATATCAATGTTTGATGCAGTGTAGGTGTTTCAGAAGTAAAGAGAGATCTCATAGCTAGAAACCTCCTTCAAGCTTCATCCATCCATGATCATTCCTTGCTTTCACTAAGACCCTCACCAATTTCATCATTTTACAAGGAAACTTCTCCAAGCATGTTGAGAAAATCCAACCATCTCCCAACCTTGGTTTTGAGTTCTGAGTGATCCTAGGCATTTTCTTGCTTCATTCCATCCACCAACCACCTTCCCTAAGCCTTCCATCACCTTCAACACCCATCATTTTTCTTTCGGCTGTATCCTGTAGAAATACAGGGAATCATGTAGGTTTTTAGGACATCATGTAGTTTTTCTTGTAGTGGCCTATTTTGAAGCTGAGTTGAGGGAAAACCCTCTAGGAAGCCATACAAGGTCACCTAAGGGTCTCCCAAACCTTCCAACCATCCACCAGCATTCCTAAGCCACCTGCCACATCGCCAAAAGAGATTAGCTTTCACACTCTTCCATAAAAAAGATAAAAAGAAAAATAGATTTATTCTAGTCATTTACATGCACAGTAGTAATGTTTGATGTTTTGAACTTACATGCTTAGGACAGTAGAATTTCATACATGTTAACTTAGCATTCTTTCTGAAGCATAGTCTCTTAGCAGTTAGTTAGAAAATGGTGTGATTTTAGCATTGGATTTCAGTCTTTTTCCTTATTGCAGTAGACAAGCTTTCTCTTAGAGTAGATTTCTCTTTCCCTCATCAGTAATCAAGCATATTCTCAATCCATAGAAGTCTGGCTTGAAAAACCCTAGTGATCTCTTGTCGGTTGAACAGTGACAAAAGGGCAGAACCATCACTTTTACTTGTGTATACAACATTGTCACCTCCAAGTTTGTACGAACCTCGGGTTGATAAAGTAAAGCTAGTAGCCCCAGGAGTTGTAGTATTCTTGCTGCAATATTGGTGCTCATCAGCAAGGTCAAGTAATTATGAATAAGGATCGACCAGTATACAAAGGGTATGCCTAGATAGAGAGGATATATTTTGAGGAAACATTTGTACCAGTAGCTAGACTAGAAGTTATCAGGATGTTTCTTGCCTTTTCTAGTCTTAAAAACATCAAGGTATATTAGATGGATGTGAAGTCAACATTTCTCAATGGATATCTGGAAGAAGAAGTTTATATTGAGCAGCCAGAAGGATTCACACTCACCAAAAATGAAGGGTTTGTGTGCAAATTGAAAAAGTCCTTATATGGACTCAAACAAGCTCCTAGAGCCTGGTATGCAATACTATATCGATACCTTTATCAACAAAGATTTAAGAAAGGCACTATAGAGAGAAATTTGTATATAAAATCTAAAGATGATCATCTACTAATTGTAGTAGTGTGTGTGAATGATATAATCTTTGGCATCGACATGGAACGATTGGGACATCAATTCACAAACTGTATGTAGACAGAGTTTGAGATGTCCATGATAGGAGAATTGTCCTTCTTCTTAGGATTGCAAATTTCTCAATCAAAAAATGCGTTATTTATTTCCCAATCCAAATACCTACAAGAAACTCTGAAGAAGTTTGGGATGGAAGATTGCAAGCCAGTTAACACACCCATGGTTACAAGCTGAAAATTATGCAAAAAAGATGAGACATCGTTGGTAAATTAGGCTGACTACAAATCAATGATAGGAAGGTTGCTTGTTGTATATCATTGTTTCGAGACTAGACATCATGCAAGCAATGGGTCTTGTGGCCAAATTTCAAGCTTGCCCTCATGAAGGTCATGTCATCGTCGTCAAAAGGATTTCTAAATATATTCGAGGGATAGTTGATTATGGGTTGTTCTATGTTAAAATCAAAGAGTTTAAGTTAACGGTCTATATTGATGTTGATTGGTCAGGCAGTATTGAAGATAGGAAGAGCACCTATGTTGCAACATTCTTTTTGGGAAATTGCTTAGTGTCCTAGGTCAGCAAGAAACAAGACTTCATTTCTTTATAAACTGCTGAAGCAGAGTATATTGCATCTACCACTTGTTTTTCACAAATTATATGGATGAAGCAGACCTTGAAGGAAATTAAGGTAGAGTTGAATAATCCCATTCCAATCATGTGTGATAATACTAGTGCCATCAGTATCTCTAAGAATCCTGTCATGCACTCAAAGACCAAGCACATACCTATCAAGTTCCATTTCTTAAGAGAACATGTTGCAACTAGCATTGTTCGACTTGAATATGTGGCCACTAAAGACCAAGTTGAAGACATCTTATCTAAGCCGCTGGCAAGAGAACCCTTTGAGTATCTCAGGAAGCAGATAGGGTTTGCAACTCCTCCTCCAAAATGACTCAATTATAATGTGTGTTGGTATCTACTCAGCATATGGGATCAACTGAAGAGTAATTTGTAGCGGTTCAGGGGAATTTTTCAAGAGAATCCTTTGCCATTGATGCCAAAGGGGGAGAAGATTTTTGGTGCTCTGGAGAAGAACAACAATGAAGAAGATCATGCTTGGTTTCAGGGGGATCTTACGTTGTTTCTATCAATGCCAAAGGGGGATATTACTAGACAATTGGCATTGTCTTATTCGTTGGCGGCACTTGGTATATTGGCATTGATGTCAACCATACTAGCATTGAGGTCAAAACTAGCAAATGTTAGCATTGATGTGAGCATGACTGTTTCAGGTGAGTCCCATGCTTACTGCAGTATTCTATAGAGAATCATCATAGTAGAAGGCTTAGTGCAGAAGGCATAAAAAGATGATTATGATGGTTGGAATTCCAAAAGTTTGGAGGATATTATGTCCCAGGAGACCAACTCATATGTATCTAGAAATGAATTCTTCAGATAGTGTTCTGGAAGAGTTTTCCAATGGTATGTTGAAGTCTGGAAAAGGCATTATGGATCAGGATTTACAGGGAGTTGAAGTATACATATAGAAAAGTTCATTCCTCATGACTTAGGCAGATTTTGAAGTAGGTTGGGCCTGGTTAGAAGTCGGGCCAATTTGGAGGTCGAAGATGCATAGCAAAGTTGACAGGAGAACATCTAGACCCCCCGATCCCTGACCTATGTAGGACTATCTCTAAGTAAAAATTAGGGCCTAGTCGGAGGTCAGGGTCGCACAGAAGAATTGGTAGGAGAACACCCCAACTCCCAACCCCTGACCTATGTTGGACCCGATACATGTACCATGGTAGATGACACCAGTGTGACGTGACAGTACAAAGGACACATGGTAGGTAGATCCAACATTCTTGGGTAGCCTAATGGGCCAAATTTAGGTGACACATGTTACCACAAAAAAGGTGCCACGTGGCCTAGATGATTTCATCATGATATAAGATGGTGATGTGGCATAACCTTGAAGTTTTCACCAAGGGGAGGTTTTGTGAAGATTTACCCGTGTATTTGGTCTTTGACATTGAAATCGATAAACGATCCCAAAGCAGTGGAAAAGGATTTAATTCAGGCCAATAAGAATGTGGGGGGTCGAGGAAAACGCAAGAACATAAGAAAATGGAGTGGGGCTGACTCTTGACCTCCCGACCTACATTGGAAGGCGTGCCCAAGACATGGTTATGTAATGTTTCTATGTGTTAAATACCTGAAGGCTTTTACACTAAATGAAATGTTGTCCACAAGAAAAATTAGATACAAGGAAATGAGGACCTGGACCCGTTGAATATTAATGTCGTCTAGCACAGTCAACCCTGAAGTTCTCCTCACACCACGAAGAGATAAATGAGAGTAATGGAGATTAGACTGAGCTCAATAAATCAATGTTGTTTGTGCAATAAAACTTTAAATGGAGGATATCTTTGAGTATGCAGGTGGAATAAGAAAAAATTCTCATCTTGGTAGAATTGTTAGAGCCCATTCTCAAATTTAATACATTTACAATGGCCAGGTGTTGTGATGTAATAGCAGAATGGATAGCTTTTCGGGAGTATGCACTCAGGTAGAGTAAAGCAAAGAGAGAGCCTTGCTGAAGAACCATAGATATTGAGTGAACTAATCCTACCTTCAGAATTGACATCGTATGCCCATCCTCTGCATCAAATTAGTTGGTGTGACTAAGAACACAAGCTACAGTGGCATGAAAGAGCCTTCTTGTTTGGGTTCATTTTTTGCATTAATTGTAATGCAACTACATTTGCATCTCATTCAAAGTGATTAATGAAATTTCAGTGGTTTTGCACTTCTATGGAACAACAACATGGAGAGCCATGCAAAAGTACAATTCCAGGAACTGTGTTGTTGAGACAACATTGATCACAACATAGGAGAGGAACAAAACCGTGGAGAGTTGTTATGAAAACTGGGGAATGTAGAATTGTTGAGGGAGAAAGAGTCCAGTGTTGTGGGTGTGTGACTGAGCTAAGTGTCACTAAGTAAAGGTGTATCACGGGGTTGAGACCTAAGTTGGGTGAGTAGTAGAGAGCACAGTTCAAAGCTGAAATGGGGAGATTAAGGAAGGGAACTGATACTAGAGCAGATCATATTTTTTTTCCATCTATATGCATTCATCTCTGTTTTTAGTTTGAAAAATGTAAGAAAAGTAGAATATTGGCTAGAGTAGGTAGTGGCCTACATTCTTAAGAGGTGGGTGCCTCTTGGAAGTAGCAGATTGCTATAGTAACGGGGTTGATGCCTCCTGTGAGTGGGTTCTCACAAATAAATTGATGTAATTAAGTAGGTTCTTAATTTACATCATAACAACAAACAAATTGGTGGTTTTTTCCCTTTGGGTTTCCATGTAAAAATACCTGTGTCAAAATGTGTATGATTCTCATGTGATGGATTGTATGTACATGTGAATGCCTTGTCTTGTTGTTCATTTGTATCATGTATGAAATCTCTCACAAGTAACTGACCATAGTGAAAAGAGTCAAAGAATTATACTTAAATTTTTTAAAAACCTCACAATTACTGCTTCACCCCCCTCTTAGTAATTCCTTATTCCAACATCAAGACTCAAAGAAAATAGATTCATGAAAATATCTAAATAAGCACACACAAACGTTCTTTCTCAAAGACTATATCTATCAAAGCATCAAATTCAGAACTTGAAAGAAACAAGTTATTCTAATTCTATACTATGAAAGTTTTTGAAATTCTATTCTATCAAACATAAAGGTAAATCCTATTCTATTGGACTTGGAAATTAATATGAACTATTGAACTTGAGAGAAATTCTAATCTATTGAACTTGAAAGCAATTCTAATCTATTGATCTTGGAAGCAATTATAATCTATTGAAAGCAAATGAATTGAAATTAAATTGCCTAAAGCCTATTGAGATTATTGATGTGTGCATACTAAATAGAACCTGTCACAACTATAAAATTACCTATGAATCTGAAATTAAGCAACTTAAATGAAATGAGCATAAAAGAACATAAATAAATAGAATAGAAAATTAACATAAAAGACACTAATCTATCTTGCAGAAATGAAACACTAAAATAAATTCATATTCATCAAGTGGTCATCATGAAGTGCATGAGAGGTGGAACGTTCAGAAGGTTATTGATCAAACACCAAATATCATCATTAAAGAACAACCATGTAAAAGGATTGTATTAAATCTAATAGTGTTCATAATATCAAGCATAAGCATAACCAATCCTTGGCATTCCAAAACTTTACATTGAAGGATGAGCATAGCTCCCAAAATTAACACACCTTTGAGAGGAGAAGGCACTCCTATTTATACAAAAACTAAGATAACTAATTCATAAATGTAGATCCACAAATCTCTCCTAGATCCACATATCTATCCTAGATCCACAAATATCTTATGTGGTTACAATCACGTGTTAACATCTAGCAAGTAACATCTCTACATATCTTCTCACAAATCTCTCATAGATTTGATAGGAGATACTTATGAATACTTTTGTGATTCTTCTCCGTGAAATTTGCTTATCAATGATATCAATTATTCAAGAGTTTGAAGAGGAAATTCGAGTTTGAGACTTAGAGCCCAAATATGACTATGTTGCAAGTTTCAAATATGTCTTCACACATCACAAAACTCGTCCAACTTTTATATATAAGTGAATACATGTTTTTCTCCTAATATTTAACCATAAATTCACTCAAAATACTAAAATAAATGCATTGGAAAATAGTATGTCTAAACCCATATTTAATCATGAAGATGGTCTTAGTGCATGGTTATGGAGTTGCAGAATGTGGTAAATACTGAAGGAAAATGAAAGAAAAGAGGGTGAAATGGATGACATTTTGGAGACCCAACATCCATAAAGCACCATTTTATCCATATCCAACTTAAAAAGATACCAAAGAAACAACTCATACTTGTCACCTTAGAAAAAAACCAAAATTGATTACAAAAAGCACATAATAATTTGTCTTCCCTAGGCATCGTCTGAAGAGGAGATTGTAGTCAGTTCCTGGGCACTAGAACCAAGAGGATCCATGAGATCTCCAAAAGCAGAGTCAGTCACAAAGAATCCCTTAACTTGGGTAAAATGAGAATCCAAATTATCTAAAAAAACCTTTGATTACGAAGAATGTGTTTAATGTCCTCCGAAGAGGAGAACAAGTTGTAGTTTTCAACTTTCTTATCTTTGAATGCCAACCACAATAGAGTTGAAAATTGTTGATGAAGGGCAAGATAATTCATAAAATTCAGCTTCCGGATCTTGGATTTTACCGGAGCAGTAATCCATTTCGCATCTTCTCCAATTAAGTCTAAATCAGAATGTTATGGTCGGTCTCCTCCAATTTGGCTTTCCAATACCTGGATTTATTTCCTCACCTTAGGAGGAACAACATTAAAGAGAGTAGCTACAGTATCATAAGAAAAAGGAAGGAACCTCTTACATCCCAAAGGACCACCCCTTCTACTACTCAAATATGTTCAAGGAGGCATTAAAACATCATATAGGAAAAACTTAGGGTAGCTACTAAAAGACCCACAACCTAGAAAAACAATGAGAAGGACTTGACACAAAACCTTGAACACCCGACCTTAAAACCACTAAATTGTCACCAAATTTCCAAACTACAGGTTTTTTGTACTATGAAACAACCTCCCCATTTATAAAGAACCATAGCTAAGGTTAGAGTTATAAATGGGGACCCTTTTAAATTTTTAGACTTAGGATAATAATACCTAACTCTAAGAAAATACCTAGCAAAACCTTGCAAAACAAACTAAGGATGAAATCCACATCAGAGATCGCATATCGCACTTTTCCGCATGATTATTTTAAAACAACTTCAAAAAATTGTGATATGCGATTAGGTCTCCCTCTGCGATAACTCAATAAATAGCACCTTGTCATTTCATAATCTCATTTCGCACTTCACAGACTTCGCAACAAATTTTTCCATGTCATTAGAACGTCCGTTAGCGATTTGTGAAATGCGATATTTCGATATCCGCAATCTCATTTCACTTGATGCATCTGGTAACGCTATATTGTATCCCTTTAAATGTTGTGATGCGCAATTAAGAGCGGTAAAACGTGTGAAATAATTATGTTTTAAATACCAAAAAAACGAGTTGACAGGTTAATAAATATTTAGCGGCCCGAGGAAGGATAATAATTTTCCAGGTATCTCATTAAACCTTTCTCACAATCCAAAGTCATTTCAGAGAAGCTTTCAGTTTTAATTATGTGATATCATCTGCGCTAATATATCTTGTCTATTTCAGGCAAGCTACAAAAGACATGTCACTAAGAAAGGTGATGCAGAAACAGAGAAAACAGACCATTGTTGAATCCGAGTTTACAGAGATGGCTCCTATCTTCGTTGATACAGTTTGTGATGTTTCCAGAGGTGCAACAGCTTGGGAAGTGATTTACAATAGGCTGGAGGACGAGCATCCTAAAATCACTATTATGAGAGCAACAACTGACTCAACAAGGCCTTCAGGACTTCAATGCAGAGATGCTTCCTGTTCTTTCCTTCATAGGATAGGAGCAAGAGCTAAAATCCTCCCATACACAGATATGATTAGGTGGGTGATTGAAAACCTTATCATTGAAGATAGGCAATTCAAGAATTCAATAATGGAGCTCATAGGGTTGTTCAGAGTAGAGGACTTGAAGAAAATGTACCACATACCTGACCCACAGGATATCTACGACAGCACATTTGTGGCTAACTTCGCAAAGAATAACCCAGACCCCTTCAAGCTAATCCAGGGTTGGAGAGTGTTGGAAAAAAAATTCAAATATGACAAATTGGGTATGTATCCTATAACCTCTTTGGAAAACCCCTACAACCATGCAACTTCCATGTTATGTAGATTGTATGGGCTACCCAATAATACTAAGTTTTCAATAGAATGGATTCCTCTGATTGATGTTTGTGTTAATTCCCATATCATGAATTGGCCATCCATCCAATCTAACAACCAAGCCACCACCATTACTGAATATCGACAGAAGAAAGCCTCCTCTTCAGATAACCTCCCTCCGTTCTATTTTAGTGCCTACATTATGGATGTTATCTATTTTTGCATGACATTTCCAACCATGGGTTGGAAATGGACCTTACAGGATCCCTACCCAATCCATCTCAGTCATAAACAAATATGGGAATCACATTACATACCTCACTTCTATAAGATATTTCATGTTGTTGTGTTGCCCCTACATCAAATAATTTTCAATAAGAAAGCCCCTAGGTTTTCCCAAGAAGCCGCAACAGACCTACTTATTATCGGCAAATATTTCATTGAAGAATGGTTCACCTACATTAGGGTTTTTGGTAGCACAACCGATCCACATGTCCTTCCTTTATATGTTTCTGATAAATTATTAGCAAGAGAGATTGCCTACCAAACTGTGGGAAGGGGCCTCACTAAAGTTCTCAAAGACGGTAAGAAGTCATTATGGCCCACTTTCCCTGTCAAATGCGGTTCTTTTTCTTTAGCGAATTTTGTTGATGCTACTAAGGGATCAGCACATATGGAAGCCCTTAGGCTTCATACATTGCCTAAGAACCAATTTGATACAAAAAAAGTGGCATATAATGTCACTACTAGAGTAAATCTCAAGTCATACAACCATGAAGATAATTATCTTGAGGATTTGTTACAATCGGCTGTATCCTTTGAACAAGCATTCGAATGGGAAATGGTGAATCTGAAACCTAAATATTTTCAAAGGTTTTAGGAATTCAGAAATGAGAGGCTCCACGTGATCCCAATGCATCTATTAAAGCCCGAGGATAAGTCTACACAAAGTGTCACTGTTGATAGTGGAGGTCCTAGCTCTCAAGTAGACTCTCAGATAAACATTAAGAAGACACCAGACACAGGGAAACCCCAAGACACAGACAACACAGTTGAGTCCAGTAGGAAGTCAGCTGAGAAACAAGTGATGAGCACCCTGACTACAGAGATCAGTTCAGAGGCCAAAGGTAGTATTTTGGAGTAGGAGTGGGATCAGTTTAATCATAAATTGAAAGGCACTCCCAAAGCCACAAATACCCAAGAAACAGAGGAATGTAAAACTCCTCTGCATGTTCATAAGGATACAGAGCCCAAGCCTATGGAGGAACAAGTGACAATGTCCCAGCATATTGAAATTATCCCTACTCTTCCCACATCAGAAATTGTTCTTAAAGTAACTAAAATACCTCCACTTGATGTGTTCTATAGCCCTCTCCACAAGGCTGTAGTTAGAAGGCAGAGAAAAAGGAGAAGATTAGATACACCCGTGTTTCTGGGAAAACTAGTGTCTTTTTGAGCGACTAGCCATCTAGGTTTGGCAGCTACCCTAGAAACAATAGTTTAAAGTAATTCAATGATTTCTTCTATGTGTAATGGATAGGAGAAAGATAATAGGACCAACCTGGAACTTCCGCTTAATCCCTTGCTTGATCTCTCTCCCCCTTGATAGAGCTTGCAACTCCTCCCTATACTTATCCCGCTTAGAGAGTACCTATAGAAACACAATAACAAAGAACCGTCAAAGCATCTTGATCTATTAGAACATACACATTACAGAATCAGATATATAATGAACATATAACAGCATTCACAAATGATAACATTCACAATTGCACAATCATATGGAAGAAAACTTGAAAAACTTTATTAAATAGAAGGGAGAATTACAACCCAGTCTTCTGATCCAGCATCATCCTCCCAGCATCAAGCCCTCTTCACCTCATGAAATAGAAAGATCACACCAACAATACAATGCTCTTTCCTCAATTACAAACTATCAGCACTTCCTTGCAATTCACAACCTTCCAGCCTCTAGATCTCTTAGATGAGGGATCCATTTATGGATGTGTGAAAGGGTGTGAGTCATCTCTGGGGTTTTGATTAGTGTCATTCCACTTGTTACAATTGGTTCCACTTAGAGATTTCTTGGATCTCTTGCTCATTCCTAGGCAAATTCAGAGAGGCAAGTGTCATAGGAGAGGTTTCTAGAAGATTCCATGAGCATCCACTTAGAAAACTGTCTCGGGCATTTGTCCATCCTCGCTCATCACACCCTATAGAAGGCCTAATTAGTATGCATTGCACCTAAGCAATGTATCACTCAGTATGCATCGCACCTGGCCAGTGTAGCAGTCAGTATGGTTCAGTTTAGGCCATTTCTGGATGGTTTTTCAGGTGGAACTTTTGGGGAATGATGTAATCAAATGACCATGTCCTTTTAGGGTATGAAACAACTCTTTTAGCGTTGATGAATCCTAGTTTATCGACATATAATATTGGGGGTTAAAGTGCCCAAATATGTCTATAACAGTTGCCCCCTAAAGCATGAAGTAGTAAATCTTGATGTCGGGTGAAATGCTTTATCATGAGGATCCGAGGTTTCGAAACTGGAAGGTGACTTGTATAAGATACAATACAATACGTCATCATAATATAATTTTCATGATCTAGCTGAGGCGGGCATTCCCATGCTCAGCTTTATAAATTCATTTCATGTACATAGATCAGATAGTCGTCGGCAAATGCAGACTGGTGATTCTTCAGATGTAGATTCATCATCCTTGGTTAGGATGACCATCTGTGTAGCGCCTTTTTACATTTGATGTTTTTATATCCTTGAATATATCACAGCTCGAATGGATGAAACTAGATCCAAGGTCTTCAAACTCGTTCAATCTTCGCCCGATGTACAAGTCAATCCATGTGAAGAGATGTCTTGAAGTCGAACATGGAAAGACATCGCCTGATTACCAGCCAATATTGTGAGTTGTTAACAAACGCGAGAAGAATCACCAATAATGATGATAACCCTCAAGGTACTACAGTACAATTCACGTGGTTTGAATATATGATATGATGTCGAACACCACGCAAAATATTTTGGTCGAAGGCCATTGATGTCAACCTGTCGCCGAAAGTGAGAAACTTGCCATTGAGGCATGCAAGCTTCAAAGCACTTAAAGGGTTGTTTCTAAGTCAACTTCTTGGATAATGAGCTGATGTCAACAAGAAGTGACTCGTCATAGGAGGGCCTTAATGTATCCCACATCCATGACACGAAATGAAGTAAATGATTTTTTGGAGGTGAAAACGATCTAACAACACAAGGCTCAGGAATGGCGGTCATGAAAAATGAAGGTATTGCAGTGGATGAGACATTAACTATATGGTGGATTCTCGACTGAATGACTTCTCTTGAACATATCGGCGACACTGAAATGAATTGGTAGCGTTAACCCCAAAATATGGATGGTGTGAAAGACTAATGGTGAGACGACCGGTGAACAGAATAACCCAACCCAACTCAATCACGGAGATGAAGTGAAAGTGTCATGTTCAAGAGTGACCTACTACAATAAAGTTTTCAAGTTTTCTTCCCTTTTTCCCCAGTCATTGCTGACTAGTACCTCTTTATTTTTTGTCAAGCTTGAGGAGGATAACATATGCTTGTTCTATAATTTTCCCTTCAGGCAAACCTGTCACTATGTTTTAATGAGTCTAGCGACAATGAAACTCATTCTTGTCTAGGTGGACAAGTTTGTCGCTATTGTTTTAACGAGTTTAACGACAAGGATAACTCGGTCCTTTTCATGTTTAGAGAGTTTGAAAAGGGACGAAAAGGGAACTCTGTCTCATCTAGAATGGACAAGTTTGTCGCTATTGTTTTAACGAGTTTAACGACAAGGATAACTCGGTCCTTTTCATATTTAGAGAGTTTGAAAAGGGACGAAAAGGAAACTCTAGAGGTTCTTTTTCGTAGAATAATCCCTTAGGTCTGAAAAATATTAAAATAATACAAAAGGGATGACTTTTCGATCACTTTAATGAGCTGAAAAAGACAAGCGCTCAAACTTTTTCATGAGATAATCCCTCGGGTCCAAAAAATATTAAAATATACAGGAGGGATGGCACTTCCAATCACTTTAACGAGCTGGAAAGGCCAATTGCTAGACAATATTTTCATATTTAACGAGTCTGAAAAGGGTTTAAAGGAGACTCAATTTTGAGGAACAAGTGGTGTCTAAGGTAGCAACTGGTTCCAAGTAAGCTTGGAACTTCTCAAAACATGGTCATTTCTGGGAAGAGGTTAGCTAACAAGACCACTCATCGTAGATGTTCCTCAAAATGGTAAACAACCAAGTGGAAGCATAAGATCAGCCAAAAGAATGGAGGTGATGGGGGGTACACAACCAAGGCTCAAAAGGCTGATAGAACAGCAATCACAAAGGGTGTTTACTCGAAGGTGGGTTCATTTTTTAACAAGATTGAACCCTAGGGGAACTATGCTTGGTTTCAGTTTCATTTTTTACAAGCTTAAAACGGAAAGATATGCTTGAACTAGTTTCTATTTCTACACAAACTCAAAACTAAAAAGCTAGAAATGACAAAGCTAAACAGCTAGAAAATTCAAAACTAAAAAGCTAGAAAATGAAAATTGAAAAAGGAAATGAAAAGTTTTCATGCCCCCAGCATGATGAAAAGGAGATTCTCCAGTATCCATATGGAAACTTACTGAGGTTTGGCACGACAGTTTCATTTGCAGAATAGACAAAACACTTCCTTGTCTTCGTTTAGCATAATAGACAAAGGTAAATGGTGTGTTAGACCAATCACATAACCTACAGGGAAACTTATCCTTTTAGCTGGGTTCGTCCATAGAATAGACAAGGGTGCATGCCCCCTAAGCCTCATTACATTCACCGAACTACTCATGGCAATTAGGTGGATGGAATGAAGGTTCAAGAGATACCGTTGATATAAAAGGACCATTTAGGGATGATGATTGACTTGGAGCTATGCTTGAACCGGGAAATGAAAGCTAGTCAATGGTGACAATTTTGCCTTCATGCGAGAAAAACATCACTCAGAAGAGTGTTGAAACAATAGCCTCCATGTTATAAATATAGTCACGTCCAAGGAGTAGATTGTAATCTAACGGTCCTGGGACTACCGTCACATTCAGTTGAATGATTTTCCCTCCTAAAGTGATCAGTAACTTAGGAAGGATCCCTAACGGTCGACTGGTTCCTTTGTTAAAGCCTAACAGATTTTGTGTAACAGGCATAAGCGATGGCGAACCAAGCGCTTTCCGAGAAGTTGAGGAAAGGATACTCATTGATGCCCCTTCATCTATGATAGTGTCAAATACGATCATTTTGCAAACTTGTACTATGATCCGGAAAGGTACATAAGAAGGAAGGCGGGATCTTGCTAGTCGATTCCAATCAAAGGAAGTGACTAGACTGCTTGGAGGGGGTACTGAATAAATGGTTGAATTAACCCCTTGAGTTTCAAGAACTGGAGGATTTTCCTCCTGTTGTGAAGGAATGGGTGGATTGCCCCCAAGTTCATCAGATTCTGATGTAACAAAAATAATTTGAATGGTATTGTTCTCACTCTCTTCGGGAAGGGTATGATATTCTAAAGGTAAAACTGGGTCAACTGTCACCTTGACCTATTGACTTTGGTCTGGTATAGACTCATAAGTTTCACTTTTAGAGAGAGTGGTTTTGACCGACGGTTGATTTAAGTCAGTTGGTTTTTCAACTAGTAAAGGACTTGGGGAAAGCTTCTGGTAACCAGATGGAAGTCACTGCAGTGAAGCAGGACGGTTATCCAACACTCTTTTGGCTTCATCCAAAAAAGGACAACGATGAAGGGGATGATTACCTTCACATAACCTACATGGAACTTTGACCTTTCCTTTCTGTCCGTGAACTTCACTATCACTAGTTGATCGTATATTACCAACATGATCACCAGAGTTTGATGACACTGGTTGGTGCGAACAAGGGGACCATTCTCTCAAGATCTGAGGAAAGCAAGGACAATCTCGATTAAAATGGTCTCCTCTAAAAATTATGCATGGAAATTTGGGTTTAGGAGTTTTAATGTGCGGATTTTACCAGATGAAGCATGGTTACCCCCTTGCTGAATTTGTTTCTTCTTCTTCTCCTTCCCTTTCTTCTTCTTCTCAGCCACCTAGTTACTAGCATCACTATTTTCACCAAGCGAAGAGGAAGAAGGGGAGGGAGAAATAAACAAAGAAGAAGGTGAAGGGTCAACTTCAATATCAACTGGATGCTAATTTGATTGCTGAGGAATCACGGTATTTTGAACCACAGAGGTTGAGAACGGCCATACTGGCAGGCCAATGGTACGTCCTAGGAGGGACAATGTGGCCATATGAGGAGCACCAATATTTCCCCAAGTAAAAGGACTAGGATTCCCCTCAAAAGGTATTCCTTGATTAGTGGACTCCATATATCTCAACCTAAGATCAGCTAAGGAACAGGAATGTTATTCTGAATTCAATTAATTTTAAAGACGCTTTGACACATCTTTTCTTTTTCAATTTTTAAGAGTCGAGAAAAAGCTAAAGATGACTCTAGTCCCCTTTGATTTTTAATGAGCCTGAAGTGACAAGTGCTCAGATGGACATTTTTCTTTTAAAGAGTAAAAAAGGAACGAAAATGATTACTCTAGAAAATCTAGATAGAGGGATTACCAAACCAATCGCAAAACTACAAAATACACCTTGGTGATAGTTTAAAGAGAAATTACCAAGGACTTATGTACGGCAGTCAATCTTCCTGAATGTTGTGTTCAGTGCATTGCGATCAATAAGGTGGCAAACTCAGCTTCCTATGGATAAAGGATATAAGACTATTGTGGTCTCCAAATATATACACGACAATACGGGGAGCACAATTCCGTGCTAGCACTTGTCGTATCAAGGAGGAGGAATCACCCAACCTTCGATGAAAGCGATAGTTACTAGTTTTTACGATGCCAGAACACGTCTCTAGCCTAGACCTCTAGATGTGTTGTGTTAAGTTCCAAAGTGTTGTTAAGTTCATTGAGATCTATTTTAAAGTTGATCTTGTTTAAAGTTTGCCTTTCAATGGTTCATCTTGTGATGATGATTTGAAATTCCTAAAATGCAATCTACAATGATAAACAATCGTTGTTTATTTTGAGCGATGAAAATCCTAGCTACTAGCGAAAGAAGATTACAATTCTTTCAAACAAAGAGCAAAGAGCAAACACTAGTGCATTTTCCTAAATCATTTTTTGCACACAAACTAAGTGCAAATGCAAATGCATGTATTTGTTTTCATTCTCCTTAATGTGAAAAATGCCCAAAAAGGAAAACTAAATGCAGCAAAGATCTGAAATATTTTACTCAAAGCGACATTTTCGACAATTTCTTTTTCAAAATAGAAAGGAAGACTAAACGACACTTTTCAATTTTGAATAAAAAAATGATTTCGACACTTTGAATATCAAAAAATCAAACCAAATACATGACAAAAAGTTCAATCGACTATTCAGGGAACGAAGAATCCACAACACTTCGCTTTTCGACACAAAATGACAGTTGCGACACTTTTTGCATCAAAGCGACAAATCGATTTAAGCAACTTTTCGACAAAGGATTGTAAATGATGAACAAATATAAAAAAAATTCACTAATCCTAATCAATGGAGGTTGATCTATGTAATGCAAGCAGGCTTCAGTAAGGAGGCACTGTTCATAAGCAGCAAAACAACTAAACAAAACTAAAAACAAGGACAAAAACCCCCAATTTCTAGAATGGAAATAGGTTCAGTCAGTCATCGCACCTGGGCTTCACAGAAACAGGGATGCATCACACTTTACACACTCAGGAGGTGCAATTCATACTGGTTTACAGTGACAGATAGTGCGATGGGCCAGGGAGTGCAACTAAAGTGGGTTTTGGCTCAGATGTGCAGCTATTTTCAGTGAGTTAAGCTAAGCTATGATGGACAGTAAAGAGCAAAGTACAGAGGAATGCCTTGAGAGGTTACTGAGCTACCAAAAGGGAATCTAGATTGCTTGTGAGTCAAATGTTTAATTCATAAACTAAACCAGAGATTGACTGAAACATCATTCATCTACTATGCAATTGCAAAGCAATAGCAATTCGAAGGCTACCTGGCTGACTTCAGGCTCTGTCTATAGTTTATAAAACAAACAATAACAACAAACAAACATCTATACGATCCCCAGCAGAGTCACCAATTTGTTTCTGGGAAAACTAGTGTCTTTTCGAGCGACTAGCCCTCTAGCTTTGGCAGCTACCCTAGAAACAACAGTTTAAATTAATTCAATGATTTCTTCTATGTGTAATGGATAAGAGAAAGATAATAGGACCAACCTGGAACTTTCGCTTAATCCCTTTCTTGATCTCTCTCCCCCTTGGCAGAGCTTGCAACTCCTCCCCATACTTATCCCGCTTGGAGAGTACATGTAGAAACACAGTAACAAAGAACTGTCAAAGCGTCTTGATCTATTACAACATACACATTACAGAATCAAATATATAATGAACATATAATAGCATTCACAAATGATAACATTCACAATTGCACAATCATATGGAAGAAAACTTGAAGAACTTTATTAAATAGAAGGGAGAATTACAACCTAGTTGTCTGATCCAACATCATCCTCCCAGCATCAAGCCCTCTTCACCTCATGAAATAGCAAGATCACACCAACAATACAATGCTCTTTCCTCAATTACAAACTATCAGCACTTCCTTGCAATTCACAACCTTCCAGCCTCTGGATCTCTTAGATGAGGGATCCATTTATAGATGTGTACAAGGGTGTGAGTCATCTCTGGGGTTTTGATTAGTGTCATTCCACTTGTTACAATTGGTTCCACTTGGATATTTCTTGGATCTCTTACTCATCCTTGGGCGAATTCAGAGAGGCAAGTGTCATAGGAGAGGTTTCTAGAAGATTCCATGAGCATCCACTTAGCAAATTGTCTCGAACATTTGTCCATCCTCGCTCATCACACCCTATAGAAGGCCTAATCAGTATGCATCACACCTGAGCAGTGTATCACTCAATATGCATCGCACCTGGCCAGTGTAGCAGTCAGTATGGTTCAGTTTAGGCCATTTCTGGATGGTTTTTCAGGTGGAACTTTTGGGGAATGATGTAATCAAATGACCATGTTCTTTTAGGGTATGAAACAACTCTTTTAGGGGTTTATGAGCCCTAGTTTATTGACATATAATATTGGGGGTTGAAGTGCCCAAATATGTCTATAACAACCCGAATTCCCACTTGGAAATGAGTCGATGCACGTTGTTTTTAGAAGGACATTCCTTTCAATCCGGACAAGAACTTGACTAGACTATCACAGTTCACAAGAGCATATGGATCGGCCACTATGGACAAGGCTACTAAAGTCTCTACTTTACTAAGGGAAAAAGAGGAGAGGATTGCGCATCTCGAAGAAGAGCTCGAGGCAGAGATATAAAGCGCAAATAGGCAAGTGGCTGAGTAGCTCGCACAATTGCAGCAAGACATGGAGATCCTAAAAATAAGCCATGAAAACGATATATCGGCCAAAAACATGCAACTCCAAGAAATGAAACAATCCATGGAAAGATACAAGGATGTTCCCACTACTGAGGAGTTTATTAAAGAGGCCCTGGAATTAAATTCCCTTCTGGTGAAACAGCAGGAGTATTTCTGCTAGAAGATGTCACACATTACTCCCTATCTAACTACTAGTGACCAGCTGACAGATAAGGCAATCGACTAGAGAATGAAGTTTAACGATTTAAACACCAGAATCTCTGAGTTCATCGAATGGCAAGAAACAAAAGATGGAAGGAAAGCCAATCTACCCGAGATTGAGGAAACTCATAAAGACATTCTCTTCACAGATTGGGATGCAAGAATCAAATAGGCTGAGCTAGCAGTCGCAAGGGCAGTCGGGGTATCAAATAATATCATTAAGGTAGTGAATCACATCTTGTTCACCACCAATCTCATTAAATAAGGAAATATGAAAGAAATGCCCGATTTAAATGCTCTGTATAATCGCTGGAAAGAAAAGGCAGAGAATCAAAGAAAGGAAATTACAAACTGACCACGACCAACTAGGAGTCGTATTGGCAGTATCTTGTTAAGCCGCATAGCCAGATTATGACTCTCAACTGTTCCCTTCATACGACTCAATGGATGCTGCCACCGCTCACCGATGCGATCTTCACAGGACAACAGGGGACACATTTTGGGGCACCTCCTCAAATTCAACTGATGACCAATATTTGCGATTTAAAGGATAAGCAGGCAGACAACAAGTCATCCTCTTAGTTCTGTTTATTTAGCCTCTGTTTATTTTTTGAGTTAGTTACCTAGTTAGGAGGAAGGTTGTTTGGAACCTCCTCAAATTTTGTATAATCTATTTTTGCACATTAGTTAGAATAGTATTTATACCCTTCTCATGCATTTAGAGAAGGGTCTAGAATTTTATCAAAAACATTTGCAAAGAATGCATTATTGTAAATTTGTGAATGGTTTGGTGAAATTATGGAACATGATCGTTTCTTTTAGATATCAGGCTACTTTACTTTGTTGATGCACTTTTGTATTCTTGGGAGACAATTTGATTTGAAGAAAGAAGTTGGTCTATGTCATTTGTCAAATGAGCAGGACTTCACACATATGGTACTATTATCTTGTATGCTTGATTTTGTTTACATTTAATTAGTGGCAAAACTTTACTTTCATGAATTATATGTGAGATTTATCATTTCTGTTAAGCGTTAATTGCACTTTTGTATGATGCCTAGTTGAAATTGTGATTTTCATATATAACTCATCATATATGCGATATATCTCATAAATTCCTTTGACTAAGTATTTAGTCAAAGGAATTATCTTTTACGTTATCATCTGCTTAGAAAACGCATCAATTATCGCGAGAGAAGAGCAGCATCAGAGACGGAAAATCAGAGAAGCCCTCGAAATTTTGAAGCATCCTTGTAATCTGAACAGGGACAGCGGTTTGGAGATCAGTGGAAGCTGGCTTCCCCTGATCAGTGAAATCAGGAAACGTCAACCCAACCCCAGGTAAGTTGTCGATCAATCAGGTCAGTTTTTCCGTTCCTTTCCCTTTTCTATTATGATTAGTCAGTTCCTCCCTTTTTTTTCTTTTTTTCTTTTTTTAAGTATTATTAGATTAATTATTTATAAATATTAATTATTTATAATATAATAAGGTTTTATATTAAACTATTCTAATTTATATAGAAATTATTTTAAATATTATTTAGCTTAGACATTAGGATATAGATATTAATACAAATATTATTATAGATATTAGCATAGTTTTGTTTCTAATATTAATTTTGTTATTAGTTTTTTATATATTCTATAAAAGCTCTAGTTATTATTATAATTACAAACATGGATTTTAATATAATTTAGGACTCAATGTAGGTTTTATTTTAGATTGCATTATAGAAGTTAATATAGAATTTAGGTTTTATTAATATTAATTTATATAAATATTGATATATATATTAGAAAAGTGATTAAGTTTTTTAGATATTAATACTATTATTTTATTAAGTTTTATAAATATTAATATTAATATAGGTTTTAGGTTATATGAGAAAAAAATTCTAAGTTATATAGAAATTAAAGTTTTATAAATATTAAGTTATTAAAGCCTTAGGTTATATAAATATTAATGTTATATAGGCCTTAGGTTTTATGATATTAATATTAATATATATATTATGTTTTATAGATATTAATATTAATATATATATTAGGTTTTACATTAATTAATATTAATATAATTTTTAGGTTTTATAGATATTAATATTAATAGAGTTTTTAGGTTTTATAATGATTATGTTTTTTAGATATTAAATAAATGATATTAATTTAGAAAAATTAAAATTAAAAATTAAAATTAAAATTAAGTCTCATTATTTATCTGTCTTGCCGACCTGTGCTGTTCCCTTAAACCCTCATGAGTATTTATCTCTTCCATCTTGCTCTTCTTTTATCATCTTTCTCTTAACCCTGATGATGGATCCCATTTGGGATTTGAAACGTTGGTGTAAAAATTCTCTTACTGTGGATTCTCCGGTCAAAAATTCAGTTATCATCTCTATTTAGTTGTGTTCAATATTTATTATCACATGTTAAACAGATATCTTTTTAGAGCGCATACCACACAGGAATACCCAGGTTTATATTAGAATAAGTTAGTTAGATAAATTGAATCATAGAATAGGTCACTTAGATTATCATTATTCTATTGCAAACACTCATGAACCACCTACTCTCATCTTAAAACCCACACTAGGAAATTGGTCCCATTATCCCCAGTCAAATCCACCACTTTAAATGGAAAAGGAGGTGTCTTAAGGTCCAAACCGGGTGGTTATCCCCCATGTTTTGGCAATAGAATTCTGAGGCCGCAACATTTTGGTGCTAGAAGGAGGGCCTTCAACTATGAATGGCATATAAACCTAAAGATCATTCGAAAAGCATTCATAAGAGTCAAAACCCCTCGACCGTTTCTACACCTTCTGAAACTCGTTCAGAATCTCCTGATTGGAATTTTGAAGTTATAGAAACATCTCCTGAGTCTCCCGAAGTTCATTCTTTGATATAGAAATTGGAACAGATATCCATTTTTACCGAGAAACCAGAGAGACCTGAAGTGTCTGAAGAAAGTGTTACCTCCTTATTACAACAAACTGGTGTATTGACTAGACTGAAAAGTGAAAGACTTGGGGTCACCCCTTTCGAGTTCCCCATTCCTCCACGATGTAGGAAAGTCACTTCATCAACATCTGAATTAGATACCAGTGAGATCACATCACCTTTCCATCCATTCACTTCCCCATCCACTTCTACTCAATCCATGACTTCTCACCTATCCACTTCTCCAATTAGTACTACAATTAGCAGTACTAACCCAGTAGTAAGTTCTGTTGAGCCTTGCAATAGGTATGTATTTACTCTTGATTATTGCCTTTTTCCTCCTTTCTTATCCATTTTTTGCCATGATATAATAACATATTGATAGGATTTTGATAAGGAATGAATTAAACTGCTCTTGATATGATTTGACTGACCAAACTAACTCTCATTACTTTTTATGTAGAAAAACAGTAGAAGGAACAACTATTGTTCCAAAGTCGTAATAACAAAAGCCAATCGAGGAAACGAGACGCGTGGGGTGCGGTAGAACCAAGGGAAAAGTCAAGAAGATCAGCGCGAGATAGAAGAATTATTTGAAGATAGCATTTAGTTGTGAATCCCTCAGGATCTCCTCATCCTGAGGGATCACATTTATCTTTTCCTTTTGACTATAAGAGGGAAGACTGAAGAGGGATCTCTCATCTTTTACTTGGATTGTAATTTTAATTTACATAAGGGTGATTCTGAAGAACAAGATCGTGTTGTAATGATAAGTGACTTTGATGATTAATATACAACTTGCATTGTTGTTCGTTCAGATATTCTGAAATCGTTAAGCAACGTTCGCTGGTGGCTAGGGCCCGGTCTCTAGTGGAACTTACTGTTGTTCATTGTTTTATGCATTTTTCATTTCCTGCAAGTTATTTTGCTTTATATCTTTTCATTTGATGTATTTTCGTTGAATCGGATTTCTGGTATTCATTTCATTAATGCACAGTCATAGTTGGTTTTATTTAATTCATGCCATGGATTGAATTAGTTATCGGTTAAAGAATCATTTCAGATTAACAGCATAATAGAGTGTGATTGATTAAATGCTTTCCTTCTATCCAGTAGTTTAAGTCTAGCTGAAAGAGCTCAGTTAATACTACGGTGCTCTCGGTTGATTTTCATTTGAATTTGGTTGATTAAGATTGAATTACGGTATTGTTTGAGATAGAGTCATGATGCTTAGATGAATTATTTCCTTTAAAGTTACAAGCTTGAGATTTATGATTGCATCCATTTACTCTTGTATTGAATTTAATAACTTAGTTTAAAGCATTACTCTCTAGATTTATAGCTTGCACATATTGTGTACACTCTTGGAATAAAAAGACTTACCCAAGTTGATAATTAATGTGAGGCAATTAGGAGTTTTAAAAGACACCTTTTAGCACCCAACATTTTGGCGCCGTTGTCGGGGAGAGTGTTGCCATTTTACAAAGAGTGATGTTTGTCTGCTAAGAGAGAATTGGGTATTAAAAACGGGAGGTAAGAACCTATGTAACGAGCGAGTAAAATGCTCGCTCCTCCACCCGCTTTCCAGCAAAATTGCGTAGGAATTTAAGATAGAAATGAATGTTTGTATTTTTGTATGAATGACTAAGAAGAAAAGACCAGAAAAATATATAATTCCTCCCCCCAAACCTAAAAAATCCAAGGGACTGGTGACCCTTGGACGATCAACCTTTATTGACGAAATCATAAGAAAAGTTGAGTCTTAGTCATCAGTAGGACCCCAAACTATTGCTACCAGACACCCTACTGTTTCCCTTCATGCCATAGAATCGCCATCTATAGCTAACACTGAGATTCACAGTAACACTGAAGGGTCTGAACAGAGTTTTCAAGATATTTAAAATTCACAACCACTCCCTTCACAAGAAGGGAATTCTTGCAACCTTCGTGAAGGAGCAGGAGAAACAGGTAATCCTGAAATTAAATCATCATAACCTAGATCTCTTGAAGTAGTGATTGAACAAAGGAAACCTAATGTTTTGGATTGAGGTAGCATTGTTAAAATCATTTCAGTCTCTTCTGGACATCCTAGGAACAACTCTCTAGCTCCAGAGATCCCTGAAGAATATTGGCATATTTTTTACCAAATGGCCAATAATCAGTGACATCCCTAGACATCTATGTTACAATACCCTATTGTAGACATAGCTATCAATGCCCCCATGAAATTTATTCCATTACAGAATATTCCTACCTTTCATGGGCTAACTTCAGAAGACCCTTATGCATTCCTTTTCGAATTATATGTCCTATGTAGGGGTTATGATTACACCACTGAACCCAGAAGCTGAAACCATTCCCTTCTACTCTGAAGGGAGTAGCCCTGCATTGGTTTATGGGACTTAGTGGAGGTACCATCAATGATTGGGAACAGATGAAAACATCATTCCTTAAAAAATACCAAGATTATTGCCGAACTAGAGAACTAAAAGATGAAATCTTTCAAATGGTAGCTAAGCCTAACGAGACTCTGGAAGAATATGTGGAGCGTTTCCAATATAATCTGCAAAGATCTCCTTATGCAAATCTGCCTGATAATGTTCTAAAAACCACAATGATTAAAGGTATGAAAGACCAATGGGTAGAAACACTGAATATAATGGGTAAGGGTGATATTTATCAAGAAGATTATGACAATATTATAGACTTGTGCATCAGGTGCTCCAGGGGCAGTACAAGGTTGAAACCAGTCGGACGCAATGCGATCACCAGAGACAGCAAAGCCTCAGGAGGAAGCATTACAAGAGTCAAAATCAGCAATCTATTGGAAGATTTCAAGACTGATATCCTGGGGACCCTGACGACACAATTGGATATCATGCAAGCTAAACAAAAGTAGGCCAAGCAGAATAGAACCTGGCTATTTTTTGTCCCCGTTGCAGAAAAAACACAGTCATAAAGAATGCCTGCTAGATATGATACAAGCATGTGCCATATGTACCAAGGAGCATGCCATGGAAAGTTGCCCATCGCTCCCAGGATTAAAAGCAGTCTTCAAGGAAGCGGAAGAAGAAGTGGAACCAGTATACCTGCTGAACCAGCGTCGTCAATGGCAAGCACGTCAGACAAGTATGCCTACTGATCCATCTTCATTCTTTCCTCCCTCACAATATAATTCTCAACAATATTCAGGGGCAGCATGGCAGAACCAGCCACCTTTTTCTACTTGGCCACCTCAAACATTTTCTATGCCACCATGGCCCAACCAGTCAAATCCAAACAATAATTGGTCAAATCCCTCTTACCCTCCACCATTCTGGCAAAACAATCCCTATCCATCTCAATGGTCCCCTTCCACCTCACAAAATCAGAACTGGAAATCAAACTGGCAAAGATCCATGAACCATCCTATGGGGACAATTCCTCTGTCTCAACCTACTTTACCAGCACCTTATATGTTGCATCAAAACCTTCAATCTAATATATGACCACAACTCCCAGCCTAACCCAACCCAAATCCCAACAACAGACCAATCCAGTCAGTACAAATCATTGAGGGTCTGGACCTTGAAGCAGAGTTGAGAGAGTGTAATGAACTCAAGTTAAGATTTGGACGCATAATCACTCCAGACGAGGATAAAAATCTGCAACCTGAAGAACCACACCCAAATAAGCCTTTGACTGTAAATGATCGGCAAGGGGAAGATACAGCCAGGTAGAAAACTCCCGAATAGATCATAACTACTTCCCCACCATTCCCAGAAAGACTAATGATACCGCACCCAATTGAACACCCTAACTTTGATCTTCTGGGTGAACAAAAGAATATCTGTATAAAAATACCCCTCCTCCAAGCTATTCAATACATTCCAATATATGCCAAAACTATTAAATAATTGTGTATAAATAATTCTGTGAGGCAAACAAAAATAACCCCAATTGTCCATGTTGTCGGAACTTTGTCTGATTTATTACTAGGCAAAGAGACACCTGTAAAATATGAAGACTCGAGAAACCCCATTGTCACAGTACAGATATATGGTCACTCTTTTCCCAATGCTTTAGTTGATTTAGGGGTAGCCATTAATATTCTCACAACAAGAACTTGCGAAATACTTGGCATCATAGCCTTGGAGCCAACAACTACCTTGCTGGAACTTGCTGACCACTTAGTCATTAGGCCAGAAGGAACATTATCGGATCTTATGGTTTCTGTAGACACTTGGGAATATACGGCATATTTTTTTATTATTAACCCTAGGAACCAGCTAGATGGACATCCTTTAATTTTATGAAGGCCTTGGCTAGCCATTGTTGATGCTTATACTAGCTGCCAAACAGGCAGTATGACCATAACCAAAGGGAATGATGTGAAGAATCTAGCCTTATACCCTCCTGCTCAACCAAGCCTAACCATTGTAAAAACTAGGAAGCAACCTGTAACATATTTAACAGAAAATATTCGGTCACCATTGACTGTGGTAGATGCCCTTGAATTTAAAAACCAAACAGAAGACGATGTCATTAATACTTTTATCAATCATCCTGCTATAGTGTCTAGTTTGAAATTTCACATGATTAAAGCAGTCCTTGACAATGAAATTGAAGAAGATTCCCTAAGAGATATCAATGGTCAACCAATACCAACAACTACTTTCTATAATAGCAAACCTATTGAAATTGAGCCAGGGAAGATCTTGAACATTAACGGTAATCTGAATGATGACCAGCAACAGAAACTTATTCAAGTCCTTAGGAAATATAAAGGAGATTTTGGTTGGGATTACCCAGACATGAAAGGGATTAACCCTCAGTTATGTATGCACCACATTTACACTGAAAAAGATGCAAGACCCATTCGACAACCTCAGCGTAGATTAAATCCTCACCTAAAGGATATTTTTAAAGAATAACTTCAAAAACTATTAGATGTGAATTTTATTTATCCTATATCTGGCAGTAAATTGGTTTCTCCATTAGTAGTGGTCCCCAAAAATAATGGGAAGTGGCGGATATGCGTTGACTATAGAGAACTCAACAAAGCAACGCAAACAAACCATTTTCCCCTTCCATTCATCGATCAGGTCCTAGATACACTGGCAAGGAAGAAATTCTTCTCTTTCCTGGATGGATTTAGTGGCTAAAACCAAATTCAGATTGCCCCTAAAGACTAGGATAAAACTACTTTTACCTACCCGTGGGGAACATTTTCTTACAGGGTATTACCTTTTGGATTGTGCAACGCACCTGCTACATTCCAAAGAGCCATACTCAGTATTTTTGCAGACTTGATAAATGAAGGATTGGAAGTGTACATGGACGATTTCACACCCTATGGAGATGACTTTGAACAGGAATTACAGACATTGGAGAAAGTCCTAGAATGGTGTATCGCTACTAGGCTATGCTTAAGCCACGAGAAGTGCCATATGATGATGACAGAGGGCTTGATCCTGGGTCATTTCATTTCAACAACTGGAATTCAGGTAGATCCAGCAAAAATACAAGTAATCCTCTTATTAGCTACTCCCTGCACTCAAACAGAGGTACGTAGTTTTCTGGGATTTGTAGGATATTATCGTAGATTTATAAAGAACTTCTCACAGATTGTTGCACCATTACATGCCCTAACAAGAAATGTTGATTTTATATGGACTGAGAAATGTAAAATTGCCTTTATGGAGTTGAAATGGCTACTATCAACAGCACCAGTATTACGGGGGCCGAATTGGGATATACCATTCCAGATTTCATCAAATGCGTCAAATTCAGCTATTGGAGCAGTTCTTGGCCAAGAAGACAACAAGAAACCTTACACTATATATTACATTAGCAAAAACTTACCTACTGAGTTGAATTATACAGTGACAGAGAAAGAGTTTTTAGCTGTTATTTATGTTATTAACAAATTCATACACTATATAACTAGATACCCTGTAGTTTTGTATACTGATCACTCTGCTATCAAATATTTAGCTAATAAACCCATTACGAATGGAAGGATTGACCGGGGAGGGAAAACCTTGTGGCAAATTTCCTCTCCCGAGTGCCAAGAACAGACGATGCAATGGTGGTAGAAGACCAGTTCCCGGATGAACACCTGTTTGTTGTGGCCATAAAAACACCATGGTATGCAGATGTGGCGAATTATTTAGCAGTAGGAAAACTACCCAAACATCTGACACCTAAAAAAGGAAATTAATAGTGCAACGCAGCACTCGGTTCTCCTGGATCGGAGGATACCTTTTTCACACAAGAGCTGATATACACATCCGTAGGTGTATTAGGGAAGACGAAATTTATGATATCTTAAAATCCTGCCACGATGGACCTTGCGGTGGAAATTTTGCAAACCGCAGAACTGGACATAAAATTTTTCAAATGGGCTACTACTGGCCCATGATTTTTAAGGATGCTAAGAAATTTGTCCAGGCATGTGATAGTTTCCAAAGGAGGGGTTGCCTTGGCCAATCTGATGATATTCCCCTGCATCCACAACTGGTGATAGAACCCTTTGAGCGATGGGCGTTAGATTTCGTCAGGCCGATCAACCCACCGTCCAATCAGAAATCATATATATTGGTTGCAACATAATACATGACTAAATGGGTGGAGGCAGTAGCATTACCAAGAGTGACAGAGGAAATAGTGATTAATTTTCTTTTCGAAATTTTTGTGCGATATGGCTTACCCAGAGAAGTAATTACTGATGGGGGGCCACAATTTGTAGGCCACAAGATTGCTGCTACACTGAAGAATCATCACATTATTCACAGAATTACCTCTCCGTATCACCCGCAGGCAAACGGGCAGGTGGAGAGTACCAACAAAGTAATTGAAGCTATTCTAACGAAGACAGTCTCATCACACAAATGAGACTAGGTGACTCGACTGCTAGAGGCCTTGTGGGCATATCGCATGACTTGGAGGAACACAATTGGATACTCTCCATATCAGCTGGTATTTGGTAAGGAACCCATTTTCCCCATAGAATTTGAGATACAGACACTAAGGATAGCCCAGGAAGTGGGACTGGATTTAACTGAAGCCTAGATTAATAGACTACAACAAATAAATGAATTAGATGAAATTCGGTTATTGGCTCTACAGTATACTGCACTCATTCAACAACAAAGAGCCAAGTGGCATGATTCCCTGATTAAGAAAAAGACATTTCATGAGGGCGACTGGGCACTTCTTTACGATTCCAGGTTTCAAGACTTCCCTGGTAAACTGCAGACTAGATGGTTAGGCCCCTATGAAATAAAGGAAGTACATGACAATGGCACTCTTACATTGGCCACCATTGATGGGTCTGGTTTTTCCTTCAAAGCAAATGGGCATCAGGTGCGCCTCTACCAAAAACCACTTACAAGAGAATCCTTTTACCAACAGATACGCGAAGACTCCACCATGCAAATTCTAGTTGTAGAAGGAAATCCTTCGGCAGCTTCATTATTGTAAAAAGTTATTTCTTTTTGTAAAAACTGTAAATATGATTGCTGATTTGATTTTCTGCATTTTTTTTTGTTGTTCCCTCTTCGAAACAACACTTTTGGTTTTTGATGTTCCCACTTCGGAAAAACACTTTTGGTTTTTGTTGTTCCCACTTCGGAACAACACTTTTGTTTTTGTTGTTTCCACTTCGGAACAACACTTTTGGTTTTGTTGTTCCCACTTTGGAACAACACTTTTGGTTTTTGTTGTTCCCACTTCAGAACAGCACTTTTGGTTTTTGTTGTTCCCACTTCGGAACAACACTTTTGTTTTTTGTTGTTCCCACTTCGGAACAGCACTTTTGGTTTTTGTTGTTCCCACTTCGGAACAACACCTTTGGTTTTTTTTGTTCCCACTTCGGAATAGCACCTTTGGTTTTTTTGTTCCCACTTCGGAACAACACTTTTGGTTTTTGTTGTTCCCACTTCAGAACAACACTTTTCGTTTTTGTTGTTCCCACTTCGGAACAACACTTTTTGCGTGTTTGCTGTTCCAACTTTGGAACAACACTTTTTGTTGTTTGTTGTTCAAATACTACCTCTTTTTTTTAGAATTTGTTGTTGTTCCTTCTTTGGAACAACATTTTTGCTTCTTGAAGTCATGTGTTTTTTAAACAACACCCTTTTTCCTTGCATTATTGTGATGTTGAACAGCACTTCCAGGATTATTCCTAGCTCATCTCAGCCCCATTTTTCTGATTCCCTTTCATGGCATGAAGTACAATACTTTTATGAGGACAAGAATTATGGATTCTATTGAAGCAGGTGAATACCCTTAACATTATGATCTTTAACAAGACAGCTTCTTGATGATAGATTTCTTAAAAAAAAAAGGGGGGGAGGGACACAATTATTTATATATTACTTTACTGTATTGATTTCTACTGTATATAATATTGATTGATCATCTTTACCATGTTGGTTCCTGTTATGAAACCAGCTCAAGAAAAGATAGAAAAGATAGATCAACGCCTTAGAATTCAGCCTCTTCGAGGGGGCAACCTCCTTTACATTACATAAATGAACAATTCTTGGATGATTCAAATGACAAAACCTCCTTTCTATATATAGGAGTCTAAGGAGTCACAATATAATCCAGCCGACCTAACAATAATAATATAAAGCCACAAAAATAACAATAGAGGAATTCTATGGGGCACAGTAATAACAATATGGGGAAAATAGGGGCACAACAATATTAATAAGGGGTATAACTACAATAGTAATGGGGTAATCACTAGTATTATAGGGACCCAACATGCCCCTCTCCTTCAAAAAAGTGTTGTCCTCAACGCTTGAGTAGTTCTGGATACTTCTGCATAAAATTCTCATCCTCCCATGTGGAATCTTCAGTGGATAAGTTCTTCCACTTGATAAGATACTCTGAAATTGATCGATTTCGTAGCTGTCGAGTTCTTGTTTCTGTGACTGCTTCCGGTTCCAATATAATTTTTCCTTCCTCGTCAAGTTCTGGAAATATTGTTTGAACTGGGAGCTTGTCGCCTATAACCTTCTTTAAACATGAAACATGGAAAACTGGGTGCAATCGAGAAGCTGCAGGAAGCTCCAATTTGTATGCCATAGTACCAATCTTTTGCAACACCTTGTACGGACCATAATACTTTGGTGATAATTTATTATCCTTCTTAGCTTGCTTGAGGAACATTTGCTTATATGGTTGTAGCCGTAGGAATACCCAATCACCTACATCAAAACTTCTTTCACTGCGATGTTGATCTGCCTGTTGTTTCATTCTATTCTGTGCCAACACGAGGTTATCCTTTAAGAGTTGGAGGACTTGTTGTTGATGTTCGATGTGATGTTCCACTGCCTGAACCTTAGAATTTTCTCTTAAATATGATGTGATGGATGGTGGTTGATACCCATAAAGTGCCATAAATGGGGTCATTTTTGTTGCTGTATGGAAGGAAGTGTTATACCACCATTCAGCCAGAGGCAACCATTTGACCCATTGTGTCTGTTTATCAGATACAAAGCAACGAAGATATCCTTCCAAACATTTGTTTACTATCTCAGTTTGCCCATCAGATTGAGGATGATAAGATGAGCTATGAGCTAACTGAGTACCAAGACAAGAAAATAATTATGTCCAAAAATTTCCAGTGAAAATGGGATCTCTGTCACTTACAATAATCTTTGGGTTTCCATGTAGCTTTTGAATTGTTTCCATAAATGCAGTAGAAACTGTACTGGCTTTAAATGGATGTGATAATGCACAAAAGTGTGCATACTTGGTAAGTCTGTCAACTACCACCATGATGACACTCTTTCCCTCAGACTTGGGTAAACCTGTGATAAAATCCATTGAAACCTCCTCCCAACGTTGGCTTGGAATGGATAAAGGTTGTAATAGACCCGGTGTCTTAATTGTTTCAACTTTATTTTGTTGGCAAACCAAACATTCCGCCACAAACTTTTGAATATCTGATTTAAGGCCATCCCAAAAAAATTCCTTCTTAACCCTGTGGTAAGTTTTTAAAAATCCTGAGTGCCCTCCTAAGGGAGAAGTGTGCAATTCCATAAGAATCTTTTGTTTTAGCTGGGAATTCTTACAGAGGTATAAGCTTTGTACCATAACGAATCATTTTTCCAGCTAAATGTATCAGACGTACTGGAATCTTGTTGTAGCTTTCAAATAAGTGCCCACACTTCTTCGTCATTCTTCCATTCCTCCCTTGCTTCGTTTATCCAATCTGGTTGGATAATAGAAATGGCGCACAACAATGCTTCCACATCCTCATCCTTTCTTGAGAGTGCATCTGCCACCACATTTTGCTTCCCTTTTTTGTAGATGATTTCAAAGTCATAACCCAACATCTTTGTGACCCACTTTTGTTGCTCTTCAGAGGATAATCTTTGTTCTAAAAAGTATTTAAGGCTATCATGATCCGTTTTTACCTTGAAGTGTCTTCCCATTAGGTAGGGTCGCCATTTCTTAAGTGCATGGAGTATTGCCAACATTTCCTTCTCATAAATAGCTTTGCTTAAAAACTTTCCCTTGATTGGACGACTTTCAAAAGCAATGGGTCTTTCATCTTGCATTAGAACAGCACCAATTCCATTTCCTGAAGCATCACATTCCACAATAAAGGTTTTTGTGAAGTCCGGTGTAGCTAAGACCGGTGCTTGGCACATTGCCTCTTTAAGATGTTCAAAGGCCTTTGTTGCTTCTGGAGTCCATGAAAATGCATCTTTCTTCAATAATGTTGTTAGAGGTGCTGCTATTCTCCCATAATTCTTAACAAACTTGCGATAATACCCTGTCAACCCAAGAAATCCTCGCAGATGCTTTATGGATGTGGGGATTTTCCATTCCTTAATGGCTTTAATTTTGCTAGGGTCTACCTTAACTCCTTCATGAGATACAATATGACCCAAATATTCCACCTCCTGGACTCCAAAGAAACATTTGGATCTTTTTGCATATAATTGTTTCTCCTCCAATAGTTGTAGCACCCTGTCAACATGTTCAACATGATCCTTCCAAGACTTGTTGTAGATTAGTATATCATCAAAAAATACTAACACAAATTTTCTAAGGAATGGTTTGAAAATTGAATTCATCAAACCTTGAAATGTTGAAGGTGCATTGGTAAGGCCAAAAGGCATGACCAAAAATTCATAATGACCCTCATGAGTTCTAAATGTTGTTTTCGGAATGTCTTCAATCTTCATTCTGATTTGATGATATCCTGAACGAAGATCCAACTTGGTGAAGTAAATTGATCCATGCAATTCATCCAGTAATTCATCAATGACAGGAATGGGAACTTATCTTTAATAGTGAGCTTGTTGAGCTCCCTATAATCCGGACACATGCGCCATGATCCATCCTTCTTGTGCACCAATACTACTGGAGCAGAGAAAGAACTTTGACTCGGTTGAATTATACCAGCCTCTAGCATTTCTGCAACCATACGTTCAATTTCACTCTTTTGGACATAGGGATATCTGTACGGCCTGATGTTTGGAGGAACACTTCCTGGAATCAGATGAATAGCATGATCATGATCACGCATAGGTGGGAGACCTTTGGGAGTCTCAAATACCTTGGAATGATTGTCCAGGACTTTTTGGAGATCTGGAGAAATAGATGATTCCAATGTGGAAACATCTAGCGAACATAATTGTGCAATTACACCTCTTTGCTCCTTTTTTAGAAGCTTTGTCATACCATTAGAGCTGATTATCTTTCCTGGTTTCCCTGCAATACCCCTTAATTCAACTTCCTTTCCTTCCGCAGAAAATTTGATGAAAAGTTCTTGAAAATTAAAAGCTATTGTACCCAAGGATTGTAGCCATTGGACTCCTAGTACAACATCAGCACCTCCCATTGGAATGGAAAGCATTGGGCTAGTCAATACATATTCTCCCATGGATAGCTTGATATTATGGCACTTTCCAGAGAAATTTATTGTTCCTCCATTTGCAATCATCACTTGACACTCTGGTGCTGGATATAGGAAGCAATTCAATTCTTTTGCTACCCTACAATGAATAAAATTGTGGGTGCTTCCTGAATCAATCAACACTATTACCTTTTTCTTCTTGATTTGTCCTTCTATCTTGATGGTTTGAGGAGTGGTAATTCCTGCCAATGCATTACAAGATATGGTCGGATTTATTTGTTCTTCATCTAGGCTTTGTTCCTGGAGTATATCCTCTTCTTTTGACCTTTCTTGCTCCTTTTCTTCTTCCTCTTCACAATCTATGTAGAATAATTTCTTCTCAGCACACTTATGACCTTTAGTGTATTTGCTATCACAACTGTAACAAAGCCCTTTTGCTCTTTTTTCTTCCAATTGTTGTGGTGTCAACCTTATAGGTTGTGGAAGACTAGGGGCAACAACACTTCCGTCTTTATAGTTGTGAGTGGTATGCTTCCTGGTTGCCATAATTTTGCTTTCCATTTTTCTTGCTAACCTGAATGCCTTCTCTAATGAATCAGGTTCCCAAAGGCGAACATCATGTTGGATATTATCCTTTAAAGACCCTATGAACACATCAATCCTATGCTCCTCTGGAATATCTTTTACCCTTATGTTCAATTTTTGGAACTCCTCAATGTGCTCCATTATTGAACCCTTTTGTTTGAGACTTATCAATTGGCTAAAAAAAGTGTTGCTTTTTGTATCCTCATAATGTGCTATCAATTCTTCTGTAAAAATTGCCCAAGTGATAAATTTTTACGAGAGCAAAGCCATTGATACCATACAAACTGATTTGGTTCCAAATATAAAGTTTCCATACGTACCTTTTGTGTGTTTTGCACATTATTGAGATCGAAAAATTGCTCCATCTGTAATATCCATGTTGCAGGATCCTTGCCATCAAACTTCCTCATATCGATTTTTGGAATATGGTGGGTCTTTGATCCAACATTAGAGTCTATGATATCATGATTAACATTTCTTTTGTTCTCATCATGAGTTTCCTTTACTACCTTTTCACCATTAGTAAGTATTTCTTGTAGAAAATTTGTCAAATCTGTCTTCATATCTGTCATGCCTGTCCTCAAGTTTGTGTTCAAATCTATCTTCAATTCCTCCATGTCTATCTTCAAATCTGTGTTCCAATCATCCATCTTAGCTTCCACGCCCTTTATCTTAGATTCCATGCCATTTATCTTAGCTTCTGTTAACTTTTGTGAGTGTGACATTTGTTGCACTTGTTCTTGTAATTTTGATATATCATGTAGCATTTCTTCCTCTTCTTCATGAGTCATGCTAGAGCTTTCAGGTTCCTTACTAGGTGTTTGCATTTTCTTTCCTCAGGGCATCAGTCGCCAATAATAATGCTTTACTATGCCCTTTGAATTCCTTCAAACCAAGCTTACGCAAAAATTTAAAAAAAAACTACACACCTTTTTTCACTTTGTAGAAGCCTGATATTGAATCTGATGTATCTCTGTAATTTCAGATCCTCCAATTCTGAAATTGTGACTTGTAGTAGCCTTTTGCGTCCTCTTTCCAATGCCACAAGTCTAACCCAAATTGGATTCTCCAAGGAAGAGTTATGTGAAATCTCCCACAGTGACTTGATTATAGACTAGTTCAGTAGAGCGAAATTGTACGACGTGCCACGAGTCACTGTTTCGACCTTTGGATCTGAAAAATGCATAGAAGAAACTAGAGTCCGTCTTCTTTTTGTAACTTCTTACGAAATTTCAATCTGATCCCCAGAGAGAAAGTTATGACAATTTTCCCCAGGTCACCTGTTTGGAATGTAATTCAGGAGTCTGCAAAAAGACCAACTTCCTCAGATCATATCTCCGCAAATATAGCGCGAAAAGCTCTGAAATTTGGACCCAAGGTTTAGCGCAATTTCTTCTCAAATGGGTTTTTTTTCAGCTTCTGAAACGTCGCAGAAAAAAAGTTATAGCGAAAATGCCACGATGACCTGTTTGGAGCAGCGAAACCCTAGAATCCAAAGCTCTGATACCAAATGTTATGAAACCAGCTCAAGAAAAGATAGAAAAGATAGATCAACGCCTTAGAATTCAACCTCTTCGAGGGGGCAACCTCCTTTACATTACATAAATGAACAATTCTTGGATGATTCAAATGACAAAACCTCCTTTCTATATATAGGAGTCTAAGGAGTCACAATATAATCCAACCGACCTAACAATAATAATATAAAGCCACAAAAATAACAATAGAGGAATTCTATGGGGCACAGTAATAACAATATGGGGGCAATAGGGGCACAACAATATTAATAAGGGGTATAACTACAATAGTAATGGGGTAATCACTAGTATTATAGGGACCCAACAGTTCCACCCCTTGTGGTTATTATCCTATCTGTCTATTATAAGTGAGATTATGGGTATATTTTTTTCTATTGATATGTTCAACTTCTTCCACCATCCCTACTCTTAAGGATTACTGAGCCTCCCTCTATTTATTGTAAAAATGTGTAATAACAATAAATTTTGCCTACAAATAGAGAAGAGGGTGTCTAATTAAGAGCCAACCTACCATGTTCATAAGGATCTAGCAATGTGACATTCCCATTATGGCCACCACACCAGGGTTATGATCCAAAGGATGGCTAAAATATCCTTGGAAAAGGAAGTCTCATCACGAGTCGACATGATCACTTTCGCTACTTCCTAGTGAATGGCAGTGTGGTCATCTGGTTACCATGCCAACACACTGATCTCTTTTGTAGAAACAACAATGGAATTCTCCAACTATAAATTGAGGATCCTTGCTCATATGGGTTAAAAATCAACTCTGTCGAGGCTATGGACACCTGCTGGCAACGAAAGCTCTACTTATGGTATTGAAGTTCCATTTTCAACATCAATAATTATTATAATACCCTCTTCTTACTTTTCTTTTTATCAGAAGAATTATTTCCTTAATTTCTCCCTACCTTGAACCTTTATGCATGAGTTAATGTTTTTAAAAAATCATATCATTTTCAGCCTAAATATCATCAACAAAGCATCTTTTCTTGCATATTGTTGTCCTTTTTTTTCCTTACCGCATATCCTATCATCAACCAAAGCATCTTGTCTCTTATCAATAACCATCATTACACACCTCGCTCTCATTATATCCATACCTTTTACAATCCTCTCGTTAATATACGTACTTTGTCCCATATTAATGACGTATCTTTCACCCTTGTACGTTGCCGTCAGAACGGCATTCCCCTGTCCATTCAGTCGTAGGCGACCTCTGATCTTGAAGGAGGGAGGGGACTTTCAATACACTCATGCATGCGTTATAACTGTTTTATTGGATTTCATAGGTTGATATGGTACTCTATGATCACGTGGCACGTGGCGAAATAATAGTCCTAGAATTAATGAATTCTCATAGAAATATCATTTAACATTGGAAAACTTAGTTGCTACAACTTACTTGTTGTTCTATCTCTTTGTTGATGTCTATTGTTATGTTTTCTCCACTGCACTAATCCTTTGCAATAGTAGGAAGAACTCAAGCATTATGGGTGGTAAGACAGTGCACCGAGAACCTTTAGTGCTGGAAGTCTCCGACAGAGCTAAGGAAATTCTGGTCCGCGCAAGGTGGATATCATACTTCACAAGATTTCAGCCCCCTAGTGAGGAAATCGCTATTGAATTTCTATAGCATCTGCAAAATGGGCAATCCCTGGTGAGAGGTAGAAGAATTACAGTATCAAACACTGTAATAGCTGAAGTATCTGGGCTGCCGGCGGAAGGAACTACATGGCCAAAAAAACACGTAATGTTACAAGACGCGGTGGACATTTTCAGAGATGTAGACGAGGAATTAACCAAGAAAGGCAAGGGCATACAACCATCTTCTCTGGCAGAACCATGGCATGAGTTGGAAAGTGTTGTCTAGAGGTACATTACCTGTGATGGATGACAAGACGTGGTAAGACCACGACAACTCAAACTTTTAGCTGTTTTAAAACTAAAGATCACTGTTAATCTGCAATCTTTCTTGAATTTATTGTTGCATGATACTGCCGATAGAATAAGATGGGCTAGGCACCCAGAAATCGTAGTTAGCCACCATGGATTGATTAGACTAATTGTTACCCATAACCTTGTTCAAAAAAACTTAACTTGGGATGGTCTCATAGTGCCCCTGGAGATTAGTCAAAACCCTGTAATCCAAAATCCTGAAATTTTGGTGATAAGCCAGCAGGGCCCTATTCCGAAAAGGAAAAGGACTACCCGCTCAAACATTGAACCCCACAAGCACAGGTGGTCTGCAAGGTTACATCTAGTCCAGAGAATGTCTGTAGATAGCGTCGAACAACCTGTGGAACCATCCAGACCAATTAGTATACAGGACTCTGAGTCAGAACCAGAGGAAGAACTTGAACAAGGGGAAGGATGTCATTCAGAATCAAAACCCAGGGAAGAGGCCAATTTAGGACAAGAACCTGAGGAAGAGGATAGACCGGACTCAGAACAAGAAAGGGCACAGCACCTTGATGATGAACTGGAAAATGAAGAAGAACCTCCTCAAACATCAACCATGAGTCCCCAAAATGATATTCTGCAGGATTTTGAGACAGGGATGGCTCAGGTCTTGGCAAATCTAAATGCATACATGCAGCCTGGAGGATCACTTGATCCTAACCTAATGGAAGCTCAATCCCCAGAAGATTCTGGGCATACAGAAATTTTTCCTTCTTCAGAAGCTACAGACCAGGAAAAGGAAGCAGACACAGAAGTTATTCATGAATCAGACAACCAGTCTGGTGACACAGTTCTATTGGAACACAGCCATGATAAACAATAGGAATATTTAGATACAGAAGCTATTGACAAGCCTATTAGTGTAAAAGATGCTCCTTAGAAGAGGCGAGTAGCCGGAGAAAAACTAAAGAAGCTAAGACACAAATATCAAAAGCTTCAAAAGACTATTAAAAGGCTACGCTGGAAGCTTAAAGAAATTGCAAATGGAAAAGCCCAGAACACTACTCTTGAGGTAGTCTCTGTGGCTACGCAAATGGAAATATGTAAGGGTAGGTCAACAGAGACCCAAACTGAACTCATTCCTACTCAAACAATAGCCACCTAGGCAAATTTGCATGCAGACTTAGTGGATGTAGCCGTTTAGATGGAGGGTTGGTCCTCCCACAATAAGGAAGTACAGACCGAGGAAATATCCTCTTGTAGCACAAGAAATCAAACAGAAGAACAAGCCAAGGATATCCTGTCAAGCAAAGACCCTATTCTCCTAAAGCTACAGGAAGAATTGATGCAAGCCCAGCTTGCTCTAGAACGATGTGAACAAGAGACAGTCCCTCTACAAAAATATCAAGAGTTACAGAAACAGTTTAGGGAATTAACCATAACTGAGAATGGGACTTTTGACAGATCTAGATGGGAAGAAGAAAAGCTAAAGCAGGTGAAGACCAAGTTGGACAGAGCCAAGAATCAGATAGACACCATTTGTTCGCTATATTCAGATGTCATGACATGTAGGTCTTCAGCCACAAATTATGCCATGTTCTTATTAGAACGGTACTTATTTTTAAAGATTAAAGCCGTAAGAGCTGGCAAGCCAATCGAGTTAAAGACAACTGAAGATTTTATAAGTTGCTGCAAGGAACATGGGGAAAAAGTCCAAAGGCTTCTTTGCGAATTTTATCTGCATAATTTCATATTAGAAGGAGAAATGGATAAGAACCCTAGCCCTTTTGTTGGAGATATTCAATTCCAAGCTTTTATCTCTTTTGCAGTTAATCAACTTAAGTGGTTTAAGGTGTATAATTCATTCCAAAGACAGGAAAACAGGTTGGATCTCTGGGTAAGGAGTGAGCCTACTCACCCTTTGCAACTATTTGCTAGACATAAAAGGATGATGACACAAGAAGGCGTGATTCAAATTTTAGGTCCCATACATAAGGAAATTATACAGAAAGGAACAACATATTTCCTCTCCATCCAGGAAAGATCCCTGACTGCATCCAAAATGAGATGGACAGTCTCAACTAACATTGTTAAGGAAAGAGAACCATTTAATTATGGGAACTTCAAAGCTGCTGCAAGCCGATTAATCACATATAGCAATCTTATTTTGAGGGAAGGGCCTTATTGGTTGGGATGTCGATTTAGATGTCCCATTATTTGGCATCCTCCTAAAGGGTATCAGTTTGACTATGAGTTTCCTGAAGGACAAGAACAGACAGCCTTTGTAAATTTGGCACAAAATCACGGTTTCAGGCCTGATAAAGAAACCTTTTTTCCAGCCTACTCCTTAACTACATTACATAGGAACTATTTATTTGTCATGAGGACATGAAAAAAGGTAAGCAGGGGAGTATGTTGAGCCTTGCAATAGGTATGTATTTACTCTTGATTATTGTCTTTTTCCTCCTTTCTTATCCATTTTGTGCCATGATATAATAACATATTGATAGGATTTTGATAAGGAATGAAGAAAACTACTCTTGATACGATTTGACCGACCAAACTAACTCTCATTACTTTTTATGTAGAAAAACAGCAGAAGGAACAGTTGTTGTTCCAAAGTCGTAACAGCAAAAGCTAATCAAGGAAAATGAGACGTGTCGGGTGCGGTCAAACCAAGGAACAAGTCAAGAAGATCAGCGCGAGATAGAAGAATTGTCTAAAGATAGCATTTAGTTGTGAATCCCTCAGGATCTCCTGATCCTAAGGGATCACATTTATCTTTTCCTTTTGACTATAAAAGGGAAGACTGAAGAGGGATCTCTCGTCTTTTACTTGGATTGTAATTTTAATTTACAGAAGGGTGATTCTGAAGAACAAGATCGTGTTGTAATGATAAGTGACTTTGATGATTAATATACAACTTGCGTTGTTGTTCGTTCGGATATTCTGAAATAGTTAAGCAATGTTCGCTGGTGGCTAGGGCCTGGTCTCTGGTGGAACTTATTGTTGTTCCTTGTTTTATGCATTTTTCGTTTCTTGCAAGTTATTCTGCTTTATAGCTTTTCAGTTGATGTATTTTCATTGAATCATATTTCTGGTATTCATTTCATTAATGCACAGTCATAGTTGGTTTTATTTAATTCATGTCATGGATTGAATTAGTTATCGGTTAAAGAATCATTTCCGGTTAATTGCAGAATAGAGCGTGATTGATTAAATGATTTCCTTCTATCCAGTAGTTTAAGTCCAGCTGAAAGAGCTCAATTAATACTACGGTGCTCTTGGTTGATTGTCATTTGAATTTGGTTGATTAAGATTGAATTACGGTATTGTTTGAGATAGAGTCATGATGCTTAGATGAATTATTTCCTTTAAAGTTACAAGCTTGAGATTTATGATTGCATCCATTTACTCTTGTATTGAATTTAATAACTTAGTTTAAAGCATTACTCTCTATATTTATAGCTTGCACATATTGTGTACACTCTTGGAATAAAAAGACTTACCCAGGTTGATAATTAATGTAAGGCAATTAGGAGTTTTAAAAGACACCTTTCAGCACCCAACAAGTTCTTCGCCATCTATACCTACTTCTGGACCGACCTTCTCATCTTCTCAGTTCCCAACTCAAGTCATGGCCAATCAACCTTGGACAAATCCTGGTGTTGTCCTAGTTGTAAATCCAAATGCACTCCCAGCAAACCCAAAAAAATGGTTGCCTAAGTATAATCTTGACGATGCTCTCTCGGCAGAAGAAGATACAAATAATTTTATGTTAGCCATGAATCTCAATGGGGTTGCACATGAAGATGTTGTAATTAAACAGTTCCCTTATACTTTCCAAGGATTTGTTGGGTCTTGGTATTTTTCCCTTCCAGCTGTAGGTTTTAACCCCGTATAGAAATTACCTGCATACGAATTCTAAGAACAGAAAATAAACAAATGCGAGACCATAACACATAAAACACATATACATAGATATTTCCCCTGGATCCCAAAACCAGGACTACCAGCTTGATTTTTCATTATATTACTTTCAATGTTACAATACATATTTATACATGCCGAAGCATCCAATACCATGGACCGAAAACCATCACGTCCAAAACCATGGACCGAAAACCATTACGTCCAAAACCATGCACAAAACATAGGTAGGTCTACCCAACTTAATATAGGGTCCAAAAAAAATTCCCCGGGGCACTGCCCCAGACCCCCTAGAGGGTGGCTACCTACCCCCCTCAAACCCCCCTGTGACCCCCCCGCTGCACAATCAGCGCAACGAAGGGGGGCTCCCCACCCCCTCTAACTCCCCGGTTAACTACGTGGGCAAGTCGTGGAAAGAATATAACACAACCCAACATTCTCCCACTTGTTTTTTTCTTTACACAGAGGGCCACAAGAGAGCTTAGTCATTTTCCAACCCTACAACACCCATTGTTTCTCTACACCAAGAGAACTTATCAGAGCTCACAGATTTTGTCAATGCATCTGTAGTATTCTTCAAAGTGTCCACCTTTACCAGCAACACCTTTTTGTCTTCTATCATATCCCTCACAAAGTGATACTAAACATCGATGTGCTTTGTCTTTGAATGGTAAGCAGGGTTCTTTGCCAAGAAAATTGCACTTTGGCTGTCACAGTCTATCCTTGTAGCTCCCTGTACTAACCCCATACTTGAACACAATCTCTAAAACCAAACTGCTTCCTTGCTTGCATGAGTGACTGCCATGTATTCTGCCTCTGTAGTTGATAGTGCCACTACAGATTGTTTCTTACTCATCCAACTGACTGCACCTCCAAATAGGTTAAACACATACCCACTTGTAGATCTTCTCTGATCCAGATCTCCAGCCCAGTCTACATCAACAAAGCCACGAATATCCAAAACTTTCTCCAATCTTGGTCTTCCTTGGTAGCACAAACCATAATCACTAGTGCCACACAAATACTTAAAGACCTGTTTCATTGTTGTCCAATGCTCCTTCCTTGGTTTTGACATAAACCTACTCAATACTCCCACTGCATGTGCAATGCCTGGTCTAGTAAAGACCATCCTATACATTAGGCTACTAACTGCACTTGCATATGGAACATGGGACATGTCCTCTTCCTCTTCTTGTGCATTGGGACATTTTTCAACAGATAACTTTACACCTGTAGGAATAGGAACCTTCACCGGTTTACTATCCTGCATATTAAATCTCTACAGTATTGTCTCGACATACTTCCTCTAGTTTAACCAGAGCTTCCTCTTTGATCGGTCTCTTTTACTTTCCATGCCCAAAATATAATTTGCAGCACCAAGATCTTTCATGTCAAATTTGGAGGACAATTGGGTCTTCAAATCCTAGATAATTTCTTTGTCATTTCCAACCAGCAACATATCATCCACATGCAATACCAGATAAATAACACGGTCACCAATTAATTTAAAATACACACAGTGATATGCTTTGCTTCTGGTGAAGCCAAGTCCCAGTATAAATGTATCAAATTTCTGATACCACATCCTTAGTGATTGTTTTAACCCATTCAGAGACTTCTTTAACTTGCATACCAGTTCTTTCTTACCCTTCACCACAAAGCCTTCAGTTTTCTTCATGTAGATCTCCTCTTCCAAATCCCCGTGAAGAAATTTTGTCTTCACATCCATCTATTCTACTTCAACATCAAAAGCAGCAGCAATATATAACAGTAATCTAATTGAATCTACCTCGACAACATGAGAAAAAATATCACCAAAATCAATTCCCGGCACCTCGGAATAACCTTTTGCAACCAACCAAGCTTTGTATTTCTCCACCTTTCCTTTTGCATTTGTCTTCTTCTTGAACACCCATTTGCTACCAATGGGTTTCCTTCCAGCCGGCAACTCCACCCGATCCCAAGCCTCATTTTTGTGCAAAGATGCCATTTCATCAACCATGGCCTCTTTCCAGAGTTTGCCATCCTCTGAATCTACTGCTTCCTTCATATATCTGGGATCATCATCAGTAATAGATAAAGAAAAATTTGAACAGAAAGCAGATGGACTATACCTTTCCGGCTGCCTTCTTTCTCGAACTAATCTTCTCACACCTGGAGTTTGTGTCTCTTCATCTTTTGATTCCTCCTCTACTGCAGATTCTGATTCTTCCTCCTTAAGTTCAAACTCTATCTTCTCAGGTTCCTTTGGTTTGACTTCATGTTTAATAACATCTTTCACCTCTCTGAACACCACATCTCGGCTATACACAACCTTCCTTGTTACTGGGTTCCAAAGCTTATAACCCTTTAAACCATCCTTATACCCAATAAAGATGCACTTTTCAGATTTACTGTCCAACTTGGTTCTTTTCTCCTTTGGAACATGTACATATGCATCACATCCAAATACCTTCAGATGTGAAAGAGAGGGTTTCTTACCAGTCCATACCTCTTGTGGAGTCTTATCCTCCAACATTGATGAAGGTGATCTGTTAACCAGGTAACATGTTGTCTCCACCGCCTCTACCCAGAATTCTTGTCCTAACCTTGCACCACTGAGCATGCTTCTTGCCCTTTCCATCAATGTCTTGTTCATTCTTTCTGCAACTCCATTCTGCTCAGGTGTATATGGAGTAGACTTCTGCCGTGCTATACCACACTTCTTACAGAATTCTTCAAATTCCTTACTGTAAAACTCTCCACCGTTATCTGTCCTCGGCACCTTTATCTTCTTCTCTGTCTGGTTTCCACCAGAGCCTTAAATTCTTTAAACCTGTCAAAGACTTCATATTTCTTCTTAAGGAAATATATCCATGTATTACTTGAGAAGTCATCAATAAATGATACATAGTACATAGACTTACCCAGTGATGGAACATTCACAGGTCCAAACACATCACTGTGCACAAGCTCTAATATATGTTTCACCCTCTTACCACCGGAGGGGAAACTTACCCGATTCTACTTCCCATATACCAAATTTTCACAGAAATCAAAATCTAGAGAGCTATTACTCATACCTTCTACCATACCTTTACCATGAAGTATTCGAAGGCCCTTCTCTCCAATATGTCCAAGCCTTTGATGCCACAGCATGGTCTTCTCTCCAGAGACCACTAGATTTTCTGCTCCACTTTCAGGAACCACAGAACTGTTGCACCCATCAACAACAGTGCTACCTTGCAGCTTGTACAGAGTTCCAATTCGAACTCCCTGCATCAATACCAGTGCTCCTCGAACCATCTTGCAGGTATCCTTCTAGAACATTTTTTTTAACACCTGCATCATGCAGCTTGCTTACAGAAATCAGATTTTTGGCCAATGCAGGAATATGCAGAACACCCGGAAGTGTTCTAACTCTTCCACCTTGCAACCTCAACTTTACTTTTCTGTGACCAAAAATTCCAGCCTTCCTATGATCCCCTAAGAAGACATCACCACCATCGTATTCCTCATACTCATAGAACCACTCCCTGTGGGGAATGAAGTGAAAGGATGCACCTGAGTCAATCAACCATGCCTCATGATCTACATGTGTACTTGAAGAAGCCAAGTACACATACCCACCTTCATCTGAGGTGGTTTTCACCTCTACAGAAGGAGCATCATCAGATCCCTTTCCTTTGTTAGGAGATTTAGATTTACTGTCCCTTTTGTAGTGCCCTTCCTTTCCTCATTTCCAAGAAACCACCTTTACAGGTTTTCCTAGAGATTTAGATCTCCCTCTAGATTTAGATCTCCCACTCGATGACTTACTTTTGTTTCTATTCTAGGACCGTCCTCGTATAGACAAGGCATCACCATTTTGGATCTCCATATTTTTTTGTCTCATCTCCTCCATTAGAAAGGATGAGTCTATTTCATCAAATTGCAAGGCAGTTGCATTGCTACCTATTGCAATAACCAGACTATCCCACAAATTTGGTAGAGAACACAAAAAACTGATGCACTTATCTTCATCTGAAATTTTAATATCAACAGACAATAACTGACTTACCACAGTATTAAATGCATTAAGATGCTCTGTCACTGAGTCTCCATCTTTCATCCTTAGGTTATATAGCTTTTTCCACAGGAACAGTTTATTCACCAGAGACTTAGATTGGTACAAAGTCCCTAACTTGTCTCACAAAGCCGTCATTGTAGCTTCCCCTGATACATTCAGCAATACTGAATCTGAGACACACAATCGTATTGTGCTCTTTGCCTTACGATCCAACTTCTTCCATTCTTCATCAGACAATCATGTTGATTTAGTACCTGGATCTACCACGATCCACTAATCTTTATCCACCAACAAATCCTCCATCTTGAGTTTCTACAACTCAAAACTCTGAACATTAAATTTCTCGATCTCTATCTTTCCACTAGAATCGATCTCGCAAATCTCCCACTAAACAGGGTGTACCACAGGCCCGAGGGAAACCCCTCAGCAACAAAGGCGTCCCCTAGAAGCCAAAACAACTCTGATACCAAATGTAGGTTTTAACCCCATACAAAAATTACTTGCATACAAATTCTAAGAACATAAAATAAACAAATGCGAGAGCATAACACATAAAACACATATACACAGAGATTTTCCCTTGGATCCCAAAACAGGACTACCAGCTTGATTTTTCATTATATTCCTTTCAATTCTACAATACATTTTATACATGCCGAAGCATCCAATACCATGGACTGAAAACCATCACGTCCAAAACCATGGCCTGAAAACCATCGCATCCAAAACCATGTGCGAAAACCATGCACAAAACCATAGTTAGGTCTGCCCAACCTAATATAGGGTCCAAAAAAAAATTCCCCCGGCCACTGCCCTGGACCCCATAGAGGGGGACTACCCACCCCCTCAAACCCCCCTATGACCCCCCGCTGTGCAACGAAGGGGGGGCTCTGCCCCTCCTCTAACCCCTCGGTTAACTACGTGGGCTAGTCGTGGAAAGAATATAACACAACCCAACACCAGTCGGTGTAATTAGAGACTGGGATACTTTTCAAGAAGTATTTCTTGCAAAATTTGGTGATGATAGGACCATAGCATCCTTGATCAATGATCTTTCTAATTTGAAAGCTAATCCAGATGAAAATATCAAAGATTTCAACTTCAGATTTAACAATTTGCTAAATAAAAGCCCATATACCTCTAAACCTATTGTAGATGTACAAATATAATGGTATATATCATCTCTTCCTTCTAATATTGTGATTTTTGTAGATAGAGCCAATAAGGCTACCCTTGTAGAAAACATGAAAGAAGCCCTATCTGTAGAAAGAAGAATCATAGCTTTGGAAAAGAGATCACAAACAGACAAACGGAAGTCAAAGAAAGTAACATTTAAGGATGACTCTAAGAAGAAAACTTCAAAGGACCCTTTCGATCTTGAAGGCCTTCAGAAAGTGTTAAAAACAATGTCTAATGAAATGGTCGAGATCAGGAAACAGGTCACAGAATCCTCTGCTCCCAAGAAACCTTTTCGATCATTCAAAAAGAACCCTTCTTCTGCATCACAACCCCCAAACACCATTTCAAATTTTGGGTCTAACCAAGAAGCAGAAGAAGATTTGCCAAACGAAGAGGAAGATGAAACGGATGAAGAAGTTGAACTAAATGGGATGTGGGATTTCATCCTCCCAACTGAAGAAGAGGCACAAGCAATGCCAGTGACCACAAGAAGTAAAAATTCTCCTGACATGTCTATCACAAATCAGAAGCAAAAAGTTGCTACTCGTGTAAAGGAGAAAACAGCAGCTAAGAAATCTAAGACTAGCCAAATGGATCCTATTCCTCCAGATTCCCAAAATGCTTGAAAAACATTGGTAATCTCATATACAGTCGAATACAATATAGTGGAAGACATGAAAAAGACTAGAGCTAACATCTCATTGCATGAGCTCACTAAACTCAAGCAGCAACAGAATATTTTATTAAGAGAGTTGAAAGCAGTTCCAGTATCTCCCCTGCCATCTGTTGTAGTTACTCAAGCTGCCTACGATATGGGAAAACCTCCCTCATCCTCAAACAAAGTAGATCCTTCAGATCTAGTTTTGATTGGTGATAGGTCTATTTCTCATGTTCCTCCATTTCTGCTCACTTATGAAATTTTCAACAGGAATGTTCACAACTGCCTTGTTGATTCAGGAGCCTCCTCAAATATAATGCCAAGAGTTGTGTGTACCAAATTGAACATTACACCTCAAAAATTTTCAGTACACATAGTTCAGTTAGATAGGACAAAAGTAGAGGTGCTTGGAGAAATAGCATCAGTTTCAATTAGGCTTTCCTCTAATCCAAAAGTTTCACAAATAATTGATATTTTGGTGGTTGATATCCCTAAATTTTATGGTTTGATTCTTAGTAGGGATTGGTCTTAAAATTTCTACAGTTATTTCGCAACTGATTGGTCTCACATGTGGTTGCCACACAATGGTAAACCAAACCAAATTAGGGTAGATCAAGAGAAATTCATGAAATATACAGCCACCAACCTCGAGGGAAGCAACGAACCTATTTCCTTCACTAATAATATCATTGGAAATTACTCAGTCAAGTCCTCTTTAAGATCCTTTAATGCTTAGAGGTCTCCCTTTTAGATAACATCGTAGTTTCTCAAATTGAAAATTTTTCACAAACAGATGCTTCCAAATGTCTAAATTTAGTAGATAAAGTTTCTAATAACTCTCTATTCTGGACTCTCTATTTTGACAGTTCTAAATCAGAAAATGGCACGGGTGAAAGATGCATTTTGATCAATCTGCAAGGAGAGAAAACCATGCTAGCCTGCAGACTTGAATTCCAGTGCACTAATAATATCGTTGAATATGAATCACTGATCTAAGGACTATATAAATCCATCGATATTAATGTCAAATACCTGCAAGTCTATGATGATTCTGAAATAATTGTGAAACAGGTGAGAAATACAATTCATTGTGTCTCTGGACACCTTAAACACTATCAATCTTTAACTCAGAAATTGACTTCTCATTTTTCTGCTTTTAACATATCTTCAGTCCCTAGACTGCAAAACACAAGTGTTGACTTACTTGCTAATGTGGCATCCAGGCTTATACCCTCATAATACTTTAGTCCAGACAGATTTTCAATAGAGTTAATATTTAGGCCATCTATTCCCGACAATGTAACAAATTGGAGAGTATTCAGCAACAATGAAGATATAGTTAATTTCCTTACATCAGACGAGTCGTATGAAGAATAGATCATAGATGAACATGACCATGATCTAGAAATCAAACATAATCATGATCAAAACCCAATCCCAAAGTCTATGGTTAAGATGCAAGATCTCTATGATATAAAGGATAGGTTCAAGAGAATTACTAACTCCAAAACTCAAAGTTCTACTCTGAGATTTGAAGTTGTGAACCTAGGGTCAAATGAAAAACCTCAAAATGTCAACATAGGTCTTGGCCTATCATCTGAAGAAAGAATATCATTCATTAGGTTATTGAAAGCATATAAAGGCATCTTTGCCTGGGATTATGCAGATCTCAAGACCTATGATACCTCTATAATTCAACATACCATACCTATGACTTCGAATGAAAAGCCAGTTCAACAGAAGCTTCGCAAAATTCACCCAAACCTTGAGAGTCAAATCAAATCTGAATTGAACAAGCTTCTAAAGGCCAAAATAATCTTCCCTGTTAGACATTCTAAGTGGGTATCAAATATGGTACCCGTAAGGAAAAAGAACAATGATATTAGGATTTGTATTGATTTTAGAAACCTGAATAAAGCTTGTCAAAAAGATAATTTTCCCTTGCCTACTATGGAATAGATATTGCAATCAGTTGCAGGTTCCGAATTAATGTCTTTTCTAGATGGATTCTCAAGATATAATCAAATTTTTGTGCATCTAGATGACATATTAAAGACAACATTCAAGACCAAGTGGGGGACATATGCCTATCAGAAGAAATATGGCATTTCCTTAAATCCCAAAAAATCTTATTTTTCTTTACCAGAAGGCAAACTCCTTGGGTTTATAGTATCCAAGAAAGGAATTTACATTGATCCTGATAGATTCCAAGAGATTGAAAATATTCCCCTCCCACGCAACAACAAAAACCATGCAATCGTTCCTGGGCCAAATAAATTTTGTAAAAATATTTGTCCCTGATTTTTCACAAATTGTCCTACCCCTTCAAGCAATGATAAGAAAAAATGCATTTTTCAGATGGAACAAGGATGAAAGAGAGTCATTTGAGTTGATTAAAAAAACCATTATTAATGCTCCTTCATTGACAACCCCTGACTTTCTCAAACCTTTTGTATTATATACTTTTTCATCTTATACATCATATGCAGCAGTTTTAACACGGCTGAATGATGAAAATATCGAGGCACCCATCTCCTTTTTAGTTCTAACTTGCAAGGCGTCGAATTAAATTATTCAGCTGTCGAGAGAGAAGCATTTGTTGCTTTTAAAACTTTGAAACATTTCAGACCTTTTCTTCTTAAAACCCATACAAAGATATTTGTACCCTACCCTGCAATAAGACAACTATTGATCCAAATAGAAGTAGGGGAGAAAAGAGCTAATTGGGTGACTGCACTCCAAGAATATGATGTAGAAATCCGACCAGCTAAAATTGTCAGGGGCCAAGGTTTTTGTAGGATGTTAACAGGAGCTTCCCAGTTACCACCAAAAGAAGATCAAGGTAATGAAGTGCAAATATCAGAGGTAAGCCTCAATGATACACAATCACAATATGTTGATTTGAAATTTTATCTAAAAAACGGATATGCTCCTATGCATCTTAATTATAAAACAAAGTGAGCTTTAAGATTGAAATCAAATCAGTATGAGCTATTCAATGATGTATTGTTTAGGAAAAATTATGATTCAGTATTACTAAGATGCCTAGAGAAACCTGAAGCCGAAAAGGTCATGCAGGAATTACATGATGGACCAGTTGGAGGACATTTTGGAGGAAATACCACAGCTCACAAAATCCTACATGTAGGATATTATTGGCCAACAGTATTTAAAGATGCACATGAATATGCAAGGAAGTGCAAAAACTTGTCAAACCACAGTTGGAAGAGAAAGAAAACCAGCATTCCCTTTAAAACCAGTTAACATCCAACAACCATTGGAACAATGGGAATTAGACATAATTGGTGAGATTGTTCCTAACTCTTCCAAATAGCATAGGTACATCCTTACAGCTATTTATTATTTTACAAAGTGGGTAGAAGCTATCCCATTAAAGATAGATAATACAGAAAACATCACAGACTTCATTGATCAGTACATAATTACCAGGTTTGGCTTACCCTCAGCTTTAATGTTTGACAATGCATATTACTTTTCTGGAAATACAATGGTATAATTTTCTCTTAAGTGAGGTTTCAAGTTGAAATATTCAGCCAATTATTATCCTCAAGGTAATGGATTAGCAGAATCAACAAACAAGAACCTCATCAAAATTATCAAAAGGACTATTGATCAAAATCACATGAATTGGCACAAAGCATTAACATTTTCTCTATGGGCAAACAGGATTACTCATAAAGCCTCTATTGGTTATTCTCATTTTGCTTTAGTTTATGGAAAAGAAGTTTTTCTTCCCACAAATGTAGCAATCCCATCTCTTTCCCTAGTACAATTAATCGATGAAAATCCTTCATCTTCTCTCCAGGCTAGACAGTTTCAAATTCTCAAGCTTGAAGAAGAAAGAGAAAAGGCTAAAGAAACCCACTTCCATCATCAACAATTAGTCAAAGCTTCTTTTGACACAATTTCTTCCAGTCAAAAAACTCTTGAAGTAGGTGACTTGGTTTTAAAATGGACAAAGCACACGAGGAAAAAGGTAGACATACCAAATTCGAAAGACTATGGCTTGGCCCTTTCCAAATCATTGAAAAAATGGACAATCAACGTTTCTTTTACAAGACTTGTTAGGTAAGAAGGATTGTTTGCCGGTTAATGGGCAAATTTTGAAAAAATACTTTTCCTAGGAGATAACATCTTCCAATTTTGTACATATTTCTTTTTAGGAAAATAATGGTTAACTAGTATTTAGTTTTGGCTTTTCAAAATAAAATATTTGATAACATTTCTATTTTTTTTGCTTTTATAAGAAAGTAAGAGTTAAAAGGAATAATTAGGGCATTTGAGTACTAAAATAAACTTGATTTCTTTGGAAAAACTTGATCTTGCTTAAAAATTTATTCTACGAACAAACTCTTATCTTTATAGAATATGAAGGTTTTGTTATCAATCAAGAAAAGAATCTTTAACCTAGTAAGGACTTTCTGCAGATCAATATCTTTAAAAACTCTATCATTATCACCCAAAACTCTCAAAAGAGCCAATGATTCACCCCATCTGTTAAAATTTTCCTTTTCAGAGTGTAATTCTAAAATATATAAACTTAGAATATAAAAAGTCTCATTACGAGCTTGTTTACCATGTTCATAGGGAAGTGATTAAACTAATATTACAATTGCATATCAAACAAGGTAATAGCTAATGATCTCCTCAATCAGAAGACAATGGCTCTCATCAAGAGCCAGCTTGTTCAGTTTAGTTACAACTAGTGAATGGCATTGTCACTAGTAGGTTACCACGCCTAGACAATGTCTTTTAAGAAACCAAAAAAGAAAAAGATTACATTCAAAAAGGAAAAAAGGGACAAGGTCCAAGTGAGATTCAATCCAAGTGAATATCATTTTGAAATTTGAAAATTCATACAGATGGGATAATGAATCATTGTTGGTTAAAAGATAACCCTGTCGAGGCTATGAACACCTGCTGGCAGCAGAGGCTCTATCTGTGATAAATGAGTAAACACCAAAAAACTAATCTGCAGAAGATACCTGCTATATTACTTTAAACCTTATTATTGGCTGATGTGAACATTTATACTTCTATCATTACAAGAGTAAAGTAATTAAGTAAATAAACTGAGCAAGTAATGATGATTCCAAAGAAATGTTGTTTACCTTATAACTCATGTAATCATTATTCTTATAACTCTAATTACTTTGAAAGTTTTTAGAAATTTCAGAAAACTACTCAGAGATAACTGGTTCTCCCAAGTGAATCACCAATTGTTGTACTACGAAACAACCCCCCCATTTATAAAGAACAATAGCTAAGGTTAAATTTATAAATGGGGACCCTTTTAAATTTTTAGGCTTAGGATAATAATACCTAACTCTAAGAAAATACCTAGCAAAACCTTGCAAAACGAACTAAGGATGAAATCCACATCGCAAATCACACTTTTCCGCATGACTATTTTAAAACACCTTCAAAAACTTGAGATATGCGATTAGGTCTCTCGCTACGATAACCCAATAAATAGCACCTTATCATTTTGCAATCACATTTCACACTTCGCAGACTTCACAACAAATTTAGCCATGCCATTAGAATGTCCGTTAGCGATTTGCGAAATGTGATATTGCGATATCCGTAATCCTGTTTCGCTTGATGCATCTGGTAGCACTATACTGTATCCCTTTAAAGATCGTGATGCATGATTAAGAGTGGTAAAATGTGTGAAATAATTACATTTTAAATACCAAAACAAACGAGTTGATAGGTTAATAAATATTTAGCAGCCTGAGGAAGGATAATCATTTTCCAGGTTATGGGTAGTTACAATCGAGTATCTCATTAAACCTTTCTCACGATCCAAAGTCATTTTAGAGAAGCTTTCAATCTTAATTACCTGATATCATCTGCGCTGATATATCTTGTCTATTTCAAGCAAGCTACAAAATACATGTCACTAAGAAAGGTGATGCAGAAATAGAGCAAACAGACCATTGTTGAATCCGAGTTTACAGAGATGGCTCCTATCTTCACTGATACAGTTTGTGATGCTGCCAGAGGTGCAACAGCTTGGGAAGTGATTTACAATAGGCTAGAGGATGAGCATCCTAAAATCATTGTTACGAGAGCAACAGCTGACTCAACAAGGCCTTCAGGACTTCAATGCAGAGATGCTTCCTATTCTTTCCTTCATAGGATAGGAGAAAGAGCTAAAATCCTCCCATACACGAATATGATCAGGTGGGTGATCGAAAACCTTATCATTGAAGATAGGCAATTTAAGAATTCAAGAATGGAGCTCATAGGGTCGTTCAAAGCAGAGGACTTGAAGAAAATGTACCACATACCTGACCCGCAGGATATCTACGACAACACATTTGTGGCTAACTTCGCAAAGAAGAACCCAGACCCCTTCAAGCTAATCTAGGGTTGGAGAGTGTTGGACAACAAATTCAAATATGACAAATCAGATATGTATGCTATAGCCTCTTTGGTAAACCCCTACAACTATGCAGCAGCCATGTTATGTAGATTGTATGGGCTAACCAATAATACTAAGTTTTCAATAGAATGGATTCCTCTGATTGATGCCTGTGTTAATCCCCATATCATGAATTGGACCTTCATCCTATCTGATAACCTAGCCACCACCATTATCGAATATCAACAGAAGAAAGAATCCTCTTCAGACAACCTCCCTTCATTCTATTTTAGTGCCTACATTATGAATGATATCTATTTTTGCATGACATTTCCAACCATGGGTTGGAAATGGACCTTAAAGGATCCCGACCCAATCCATCTCAGTCATAAACAAATATGGGAATCGCATTACATACCTCACTTCTATAATATATTTCATGTTGTTGTGTTTCCCCTACATCAAATAATTTTCAATAAGAAATCCCTAGGTTTTCCCAAGAAGCCACAGCAGACCTGCTTACTGTTGGCAAATATTTCATTGAAGAATGGTTCACCTACATTAGAGTTTTTGGTAGCACAACCGATCCACATGTCCTTCCTTTATATGTTTTTGATAAATTATTAGCAAGAGAGATTGCCTACCAAACTGTGGGAAGGGGCCTCACTAAAGTTCTCAAAGACGGCAAGAAGTCATTATGGCCCACTTTCCCTGTCAAATGCAGTTCTTTTGCTTTAGCGAATTTTGTTCATGCTACTAAGGAATCAGCACATATGGAAGCCCTCAGGCTTCATACATTGCCTAAGAGGCAATTTGATCCAAACAAAGTGGCATATAATGTCACTACTGGAGTAAAGCTCAAGCCATACAACCATGAAGATAATTATTTTGAGGATTTTTTACAGTCAGTCGTATCCTTCGAACAAGCATTCGAATGGGAAAAGGCGAATCTAAAACCTGAAGATTTTCAAAGATTTCAGGAATTCAGAAATGAGAGGCTCTAGGTGATCCCAATGCATCTATTAAAGCTCAAGGATAAGTCTACACCAAGTGTCACTGTTGATAGTGGAGATCTTAGCTCTCAAGTAGACTCTCAGATAAACACTGAGAAGACACCAGACACATGGAAACCCCAAGACGTAGACAACATAGTTGAGTCCAGTAGGAAGTCAGCTGAGAAACAAGTGATGAGCACCCCAACTACAAATATCAATTCAGAGGCCAAAGGCAGTAGTTTGGAGCAGGAGTGGGATCAGTTTAATCATAAAGTGCAAGGCACTACCAAAGCGAAAAATACCCAATAAACAGAGGAATGTAAAACTCCTCTGCATGTTCATAAGGATATAGATCCCCAAGCCTATGGAGTAACAAGCGACAACGTCCCAACATACTGAAATTATCCTTGCTCTACCCACATCAGAAATTATTCTTAAAGTAACTAAAATAGCTCCACTTGATGTGTTCTATATCCCTCTCCACAAGGTTGTAGTTAGAAGGAAGAGAAAAATGAGAAGGGTAGATACACCCGAATTCCCACCTGGAAACGAGCTGATGGATGTTGTTTGGAAGGACATTCCTTTCAATCCAACCGAGAACTTGACTAGACCATCACAGTTCATAGGAGCATACGCATCGGCCACTATGGACAAGGCTACTGAAGTCTCTACTTTACTAAGGGAAAAAGAGGAGAGGATTGCACAACTCAAACAAGAGCTCGAGGCAGAGAAATCAAGCGCAAACAGGCAGGTGGCTAAGCAGCTCGTACAATTGCAGCAAGACATGGAGGTCCTGAAAATAAGCCATGAAGCTAATATCTCCATCAAAAACATGAAACTCTAAGAAATGCAGCAATCCATGGAAATATACAAGGATGTTCCCACTACTGAGGAGTTTATTAAAGAGGCCCTGGAATTAAATTCCCTTCTGGTGAAACAACAAGAGTATTTCTGCGAGAAGATGTCACACAGTACTCCCTATTTGACTACTAGCGACCATCTGACAGATAAGGCAATCGACCAAAGAACGAAGTTTAACGATTTAACCAGGGAATCTTTGAGTTCATCGAATGGCAGGAAACAGAAGATGGAAGGAAATCCAATCTACTTGAGATTGAGGAAACTCATAAATGCATTCTCTTCACAGATTGGGATGCAAGAATCAAACAGGTCAAGCTAGCAGTCGCAAGGGCAGTCGAGGTATCAAAGAATATCATTAAGGCAATGAACCACATCCTGTTCACCACCAATCTCATTAAAGAAGCCAATATGAAAGACATGCCCAATTTGAATGCTCTATATAAAGGCTGACAAGAAAAGGCGAGGAGTCAAAGAGAGGCAATTACAAAACTGATCACGACCAACTGGGAGTCGTATTGGTAGTATCTTGTTAAGCCACACAGCCAGATTATGACTCTCAACTGTTCCCTTCATATGACTCAATGGATAATACCACCGCTCACCGATGTGATCTTCACATGATAGCTTAGGACACAGTTCGGGGAACCTCCTCAAATTCAACCGATGACCGATATTTGCAACTTAAAGGAAAAGCTGGCAAACAGCAAGTTGTCATCTTAGTTCTGTTTATTTAGCCTCTATTTATTTTTTGAGTTAGTTACCTAGTTAGGAGGAAGGTTGTTTGAAACCTCCTCAAATTTTGTATAATCTATTTTTGCACATTAGTTAGAATAATATTTATACCCTTCTCATACATTTAGAGAAGGGTCTAGAATTTTATCAAAAACATTTGCAAAGAATGCACTATTGTAAGTTTGTGAATGCTTTGGTGAAATAATGGAACATGATTGTTTCTATTAGATATCATAATACTTTTCTTTGTTGATGCACTTTTGTATTCTTGGGAGACAATTTGTTTTGAAGAAAGAAGTTGGTCTATGTCATTTGTCAAATGAGCAGTACTTCACACATATGGTACTATTATCTTGTATGTTTGATTCTGTTTACATTTAATTAGTGGCAAAACTTTACTTTCATGAATTATATGTGAGATTTATTGTTTCTGTTAAGCATTAATTACACTTTTGTACGATGCCTGGCTGAAATTGTGATTTTCATATATAACTCATCATATATGCGATATATTTCATAAATTCCTTTGACTAACTATTTATTCAGAGGAATTATCTTTTACATTATCATCTCTATTTAGTTGTGTTCAATCTTTATTATCACATGTTAAACATATATCTTTGTAGATTGCATACCACATAGGAATACCCGGGTTTATATTAGAATAAGTTAGAGAAATTGCGTCATAGAATAGGTCACTTAGATTATCATTATTCTATTGAAAACACTCATGAACCACCCACTGCCATCTTAAAATCCACTCTGGGAAACTGGTCCCATTATCCCCAGTTGGAGCTACCACTTTAAACGTAAAAGGAGTTGTCTTAAGGTCCAGGCCAGGTGGTTATCTCCCATGTTTCGACAGCTGAATTCTGAGGCCGCAAAAAGGTTCCAAATTGTGAGGACCAATCCAAGGTCTTCTAACTAAACCAAATTTATCATTTAATTTAATTACAATAAGAAGAAAAATAACATTTTTATAACTCAACATTTACTTGATAAAAAAACATATAAGTAAAATTTGATTAACAACATATTAAACACGTAACAAAATTAATTTGCAACAATTTATATAAATAAAACAAAAAATGGAAGAATACATATTCCAGTGGCTTGGTTGGGATGCTCCTCCTAGCTATCAGACTGAATTTACCTCCCAGCCAACTAGGAATAATTTCCTAGCCCAGAAAACCTCCACAGATTCCCTAGCCCTCTGATCCCAAGACCAACTAGTTGTAGTGTGTCCAATTTAAAACCAATACTCTCCAATAGGTCCAAGTTTGAGTTCTCTCATTTTTCTCTCCATTCTCTCTCTTCCCTTTTTCGCATTCCTTCCCCCTAATAAAACCCTCCATTTCCAAAATAAAGAACAAGGATCTTCCCCATCTCTTCTCATCCTCCTTCCCTTTATGTCTCTTCCTCTCATCCACCTCAACCACCTACCATAAATTCCATGAATACCCCCCCCCCCCCATCCTTTTAATTTAATGATCTTGACTTTCTTTTCCATATCTTATCCCAAAATAAATATGAGAAGACATCTTGGGGATGAAAAGATCAATATTTAACTTAGAATTAAATTGGAGAAGACAACTTGGAAAACCTTGGGAAGTGAAATATTGATATTTAAATTAGAAATAAATTGGAGAAAACCATATCTTATCCAAGAGTAAATTTGAGAAGACACCTTGGGAATTGAAATATGGATATTTAATTTAGAAATAAATTGGATAAGACCATATCTTACTCAAAAGTAAATTTGAGAAGACACCATGAAATATGGATATTAAATTTAGAAATAAATTGGAGAAGACCATATTTTATGAATTGAAATATGGATAAGATAAGACCATATCTTAACCAAAAGTAAATTTGAGAAGACACCATGAAATATGGATATTAAATTTAGAAATAAATTGGAGAAGACCATATCTTATCCAAAAGTAAATTTGATAAGACAACTTGGGAATTGAAATTTAGAATAACTTAGATAAGACCATATCTTAACCAAAATTAAATTTGAGAAGACACCTTGGGAATTGAATGATGATAAATAATAAAATTCATATCAGTAAAATAAAATTATAGATTCACAAGTGTAGGTATATACCAATATTACTTAATAATTATAATTCAATATTTTCAAGTTAATTAAACAGTAATCAAAATTAGCATCATATGATCAAGTAGGGAATCACATACAACCCTCCTTCAAAAAACTTTTTCCCGAAGTTAGAGTGAAAAGGAGACAGGGAGTTTGAAATAAGTTTGACAATAAGGCATAACAAAATAAAGAGATATATAGTAGTCAAATTAAATAATTCAAGCAAGGATACCACTTCCCATCAAGAGTGTCCATATAACCTATAACCTCCTATCATCCCTAACCTACTTCTACTCCCATCCTATCCATTCTTTGTTGGAATATACTATGGAATTGGCTATACCGATCTTGTTGGAGAGGTAAATCCCCTCTGCGGACAGAGGCGATCCCCACTAGCCCAAAATGGGTCTAGCAACAATCAAACAATGCTATCACGCAAGTTCCTAATTCCAAATTAAAGGTGGATTATGAGAGCCTACTTGGATTCCAACGCTAGTGTTGTAGAAGAGTTGACACTCCCGTTCCTTTGCTCCGGCCGGTCACGATCCTCATGATCTCCGTGAATGGACACCTGCACATGCAAAGAATGACATGAATACAAGCATAAAATCCAATAGATGCAATTTATATATCGGTCAGAAAAGATATAACTCAAACATCATCACAATGAATAACAAGAATGGAACCATAATGATAGTCATCTATTATTGATAATCAACAAAGGAGAATACAACCATAGTCCTGACGTCAAATCCTCCTTTGGCTAGATGATCAGCTACATATGTCTTGCAAAGCTTGTCGGGATTGGGAACAAGCCTCTCTCTCTTTGATTATGAATGCAAAGAAGACTCTTACAGCAATCTCTCAGACTTCTGACAGTATAATTCTTCCTATGCTCAAAAACTAGCTTGTCAAATGCAACAAAACAAGCTTTTATAGATGGAGGAGGAGGAAGAGATACAATGAATCCATACATCCATGGGATTGGCATTATCCTCGAAAAGCTATTATGGATAGAGATACGATGAATCTCGACATCCATGAGATTGGCATTATCCTTGAAAAGCCTCATGTGTCGAAAGGAAAAAACTTTCGGGCGTGCGTTTGTTAAAAAGCTTTCCCAAACTTGGTTGGCGCATGTAAGACTCTGAGACAGAGTGCCAATTGGCGTGCCCTCTTTGGAGAATTTCCCCCATTGGCGCTGGTGATGCACTGTGGATCCGCACTAATGGAAAAAGGGGACTTTTTAAGGATATTCTGCAGGAGATGTCTTCAAGGCATATGAAGTCCATACTTAGGGGAACATAATGCAAGTGTTTTCAAGTTATGTCACTTCTCACAGGTCCCGGAATGAGTCCTCCAAAGTGCGGGAAAGGGGTAACAGGGACGGTGATGAATGGTGACAAATTACTGTGTAACAGATCTAACCATTGATAAAACCAATATGGTGGAAGCATCGACTATATCGACCTAACTTCCCCAACAAGCAACTGGAAATCATCATCACACGTCTAAGGGAGTGTGTCCATCACTGCCCTCCCACGATTCTAGGATTGGAGGTTACATGGTGGGAAATGCCTCCACCCCTCCTCAAAACTAGGGTCAACACCCTAATATGGACCACACTACAACGTTGGTTGGATACTTGTCATCGAATAATCCAGTCAAGCAGTCATGTCACCTACCATTTAAACTTTACTCATGTCATAATGGTGCATATCAAGAAGATACAAAATGTAATAAAGCAATTTACATCATACCATTACTCATTGGATGTCTCAACATTCCCCAATCAGAAGCATAGATCTTGGTTGTCATATAGTTCTTTCCAATCTGCAGGTTAGTTCTCATTTGTGCATAACAACAAAATATATATAGATAAGTGATCTTAATCATCATGTTATTAAGTCTAGTATCCATGTGCAAATTTTGTACTTCATAACAACATAATGGAAGTAACTATTACATTAGATAAATCATAACTTCGATAAGTCATTCATTAGATAAATCATATCTCCTTAAGCCATACATCAAACAAAAATAACTTTGATAAGTCATACACTAGATAAATCATAACCAAGTAAGTCGTACATTAGATAAATCATACATCAAATATTTTAATCAACAATATGTAATCCATATAATGATTTATATTAGTTTAATTTGTCAAAAACAATAGGTGGTGAGATTTGGGAACAAAAGATGCAGTAAAATAGAGCTAGGGTTACACTGTGTGAAATTGGGGTTTTGGACGTGGTCACCATGTTCTATCCCTTGGACAGATCGCAAGGCAACAAGGGTTCCAAAGCACCGAGTTGATGGAGGTTTCATATTCTTGGGTGGGGTTTACCTAATGAACCAATTCGAAGGGAACAAACCAGATATTGGGTTGCTGGAGACCTAGAACTTGAGAAAAAATGAGAACAATGTTCAAAGGAGGACTTTGCAATCCGGGCAACAAGATCGTCATTGCTCTACTGCTTTCGGTTTCTTTATCATCTTTGGTCCATAGATGTCGGCTCTTACTGGATGGAATGGTTTAAGTGACTATTGTGGACAGCCCTATGGCAGGCGAGGACTGCTTTTACCCCAATGAATAGTTCGTTTGATTTCTGACGAATAGGTGTTTTGGTCCCTTGTTGCAACATGCATTGCGCAGATGACTTTGCATTGGAGAGAGGCACAACTACGTGCGAGTTTTGGTAGATGGGTCACAAGGATATCAGCATGGCAGTGCAGGAGGGACCACTAGATCACCATTAACTTTGCTTTGTCACTTCAGGGGTCAGACAAAATACTACACCCGGCAGGCAGGGTCCAAAATTTTCAGCTACTATTGGCAACTAGGATTGGCCCCCGCTCTTATGAAGATGCACGATCATCTGCTTTCCCATGACTCGACCGGTTCTGGGATTGTTTCAGGGCATGAAAGAGGTAACCCTAAATCTTTTCTTCGCCAACAAGCACACCTATCTGACCTCTGTTCCTTTCAGGCTACCTACTTTTGAGTCAACTATCGACCACAAAAGGGAGTTTGTCTCCTGGATCCAGGTATGTTCACCCTGTTTCCAAATATTTCTTAAAACCCCTGCTGGGACTTCAATATTAATCTGGGTAAAATACACAGACAGAGTGAAAAAACTGAAGCAAAACATCTCAAAAAATGTCGGATACCCCGCCCAAATGCAAAATCTGATATTCGAAGGTAGAGCATTACAGGACAACAGGGCTTTGAAGGAGTATCATATCCTAGCAGCTTCCACCATTACCCTCAACCTGAGACTACGTGGTGGGGCTAAAAAATCTGGGAGGTGGTTATGGGAGCAGTAATTCGAAAAACACAGATGCCAAACAGAAACAAAAGCAGGGGGGAGAATCCTTCAAGAACATCCTACAAGGAAAAATAGCAAATAAAGAACCATAAAAAATGGTAGGTTCTTCCCCTAGCCCATACTGTTGGAAATAATACTGAGAGGGGGGGGGGTGAATCAGTATTATCAAATCAGATACTTTTTCATTTTCATACTCAGATTCATATACGCAGCTTCAGTTCAAGATATCCGCGTATATACGCGATTGTGTTAAATGAAACTAGCGTACATAAAGTAATCTTATGATTCATTTAGTTTATCTTCAGTGAATGCATCAGAACATTATTAACCATATTAATAGTAAACAGGAGCTGTATAACAGAAGAGATAATCACACATAAGCCACACACATGAACACCATGATATAAGGTGGAAACCCAATGTGGGTGAAAACCACCTGCTACAATTTGTTTCTATCTTCCTTTAATAAGAAACTTATTTTACAATGTACTTGTGCAGTCCTTTACTAGCACGCAGGCTACAACCTGCAGAGGGCTACAACCCTCTTAGCTCTTGTACTAGCCGATCCATTTACTAGTACGTAGGCGCTGGCCTACTGAAGGATCCAACCTTCACTCGTTTTCCAGCTGCTCCTGGAAGGGAGCTACAACCCCCTAGCTCTTGTACTGGCCGATATGTTTACCAATACGTAGGTGTCGGCCTACTGAACTTTACGACCTTCCAGGGACCACATTTCATACACTTTCATACTGGATCCATAAAACAATCACCAATACAATCATCAACTACACCTGCATCATCAATCTCTGAATCACCCAATACTGAAACCTTGTCAACAACACAGTCACCGGAACACAGAACAGACAACATAACTCTGCAACAATAACCAGATCCAACTGCAACTTCAAATATCATACTTCATACTATATACGCTACTACGATGAACCAAACCTGCGTATATACGCACTTTCACCAAAGCCAACCTGCATACAGATCTGCAAATATTTACTCATAACATTGCCGTTGTTCCAAACATCAGTCATACCTAGATCATAACATTCATACCATAAACATGCGTCAATATATCTAGTCTATCCATAATCAAACCATATAATGATAATCATTCCAAGCCTTAAGATCCCGATCCATCGTTCATCATCCTTCACATGAGTGCCTCCTTGGTTCAGATCAAGCAAGGCATCACCAACCCATAACCAGCATCTAGATCTCACACTTCATCAGATATTCATCACATGCACACCACACACTTTGGCCTAATGATCTTCTCCTTATATAGGTTTAGGCTTCTCTCAATACCATGGTCCAAAACCATGTAGAACCAATACCTGGGGTCGACACTTCGGACCAAATACCATGGACCAATACCAAAATACCATGGACCAAATACTACAAACCAAAACCATGGTTTCCGACATGTACGTACTTTTCCTTCTGTGAACCCGCGTGTATACGCACTTTCATCACGGTCAACCTGCGTATACCTCTCTCTTGAACTGTTGCACTATGATCTATCATCTGAGTGAGTTGCCATCAAGGACAACACTTGTATCATACCTCTGAGTGAGTTGCCACCAAGGACAACACTTGAATCATAATGCCAACAATCTCCCCCTTTGGACTTGATGGCAACAACCACACCAATTCACTCTCCCCCTTTGACATCAAGGGAAAAGGGCAGACCAAGATATTCTCTTCTTTGATCTCCATTTGCTGTCCATACTCCCCCTAAGTACCTGCTGAAATCTCTGATTGAGCTCCCCCTTTGTACATGCCAAGATGTTCGGATCCATCCATGCTCCCCCTGAGCATATGCAAGGTCTGTAAAAGCATAACATGACTCTATACATACATCAATCTCCCAACCAAGTGGGGATACATCATTTAAACTCATCCACCCAACCAAGTGGGGATATACCAATTGTTTATACATGACTCAACAACAAGAACCATTACATTATCCATCCCATGCATAGTGGGGTAACAAAATAAAGACCAGCAATCTAATCAAGACCAGCAACTATCGTACACCATGTATGATCTGCATTCAAACCTGGAACCTGCAATACCATTCTTTTGACCAACCAACAATAAGTAGCAAGATGTATCATTTAGCTACATAAGCATCATCACCAAAGACTTCTAACCATCATGCCAACAATGCATTATTTGAAGTATATGCTCCCCCTGAACTTGTGCCATGCCATCATCAACTAGTGACTGAACCATATCTGACTTCTGTACTGCTGCTTTTCTTCAGAACTCCATATACGCGACTGTGCAGCATCTAACTCGCATATATACACGTATTGTCTTCATGAAACAGGCGTATGAGATTTAGAACACAGAGGTTCCACATTTTCAGCTTCCTCTGAGTCTGTCATGTCTGTGTACTCTGCTATGCCACATCTTTCTAGCTGTACTTCCTTTTTCTTCCATATCTTCAACTGTGATGATGTTTTCTCCTTTTGGTATGGTGTCCAAAATCTTCTCCTGCATTCCTTTGCTATGTGTCCAAGCTTGTTACATGCATAACATCTTACATGTTTCATATTCCTTCTGTAGCAATCAACAGCTTTGTGACCAAACATATTGTAAGAAAAACAATATCCCTTGAAGTACCTGGAACGTGATGATCCTTTTGTGTGATGGTCTCTACCCATTCTATTTCTGCATCTAGCTGCAACATGTCAATGATTATGACATACATAACATTCAATATTATTCATCGGAGGAAATAATCATCTATCACTTCCATAATTAGGAGCAAAATATTTTCTTTGAGGAATTTCTTTCCTTGGTTGCTGATGGGATTTTCCTCTCATCTCCTTGTTGGGGATTTCAGTTTTTGCATTAGAGTTCCTTGTCTTACTTTGTGAACTAGATTCACCTTCAATAGATTCATGAAAACCAAGCCCATTTTTGATGGCAGGAGACCGTTGACTACTAAGAATATCATCCAAAATCTTAGTACTATCTCGAAATCGCAATAGTTTATCCTTTTCTTCTAATTTACTTTTCAAGATATTTACCTCAACCTGATGTTGTTCTTCCTTTTTCAGACATTTCTTCTTCAAAGTTTCTTTAGACTGTCTTCCTTCTTCCACTTGTTGCCTTAGTTTGAGAATCTCATTTTCTTGTTCTTCATTCAGCACCTGCAGCATTTGACGCACTCTAAAGGCACATTCCAGCTGAGCTTTTAAGTTGATAATTTCTTCTTTGAGGGCACTCTTCCTTTTGCTAGGTAGATCTTCTTGATCTATGATTTTATCTGATGCTTCATTTGCTTGTCCATATTCAATCTGAGGTGATTCAGGATCTGAATACTTGCTTCCACTCACCGGCAGGCTGTCATTGTTCCTTTGAGCTGTCTTCTTCTTTTGACACGCTTTCTTTCCCATTATTCTACGGATCTCCTTCAAGCGATCAAGCTTCTACCAAAGGACCTGCTCTGATACCAATTGTTGGAAATAATACTGGGGGGGGGGGGTGAATCAGTATTATCAAATCAAATACTTTTTCATTTTCATACTTAGATTCATATACGCAGCTTCAGTTCAGGATATCCGCGTATATACGCGACTGTGTTAAATGAAACTAGCGTACATACAGTAATCTTATGATTCAGTTAGTTTATCTTTAGTGAATGCATCAGAACATTATTAACCATATTAATAGTAAACAGGAGCAGTATAACAGAACAGATCATCACACATAAGCCACACACATGAACACCATGATATAAGGTGGAAACCCAATGTGGGTGAAAACCACCTGCTGCAATTTGTTTCTATCTTCCTTTAATAAGAAACTTATTTTACAATGTACTGGTGTAGTCCTTTACCAGCACGCAGGCTGCAACCTGTAGAGGGCTACAACCCTCTTAGCTCTTGTACTAGTCGATCCATTTACTAGTACGTAGTTGCCGGCCTACTGAAGGCTCCAACTTTCACTCGTTTTCCAGCTGCTCCTGGAAGGGAGCTACAACCCCCTAGCTCTTGTACTAGAAGATATGTTTACGAGTACGTAGGTTCCAGCCTACTAAACTTTACGATCTTCCAGGGACCACGTTTCATACATTTTCATACTGGATCCATAAAACAATCACCAATACAATCATCAACTACACCTGCATCATCAATCTCTGAATCACCCAATACTGAAACCCTGCCAACAACACAGTCACCAGAACACAGAACAGACAACATAACTCTACAACAACAACCAGATCCAACTGCAACTTCAAATATCATACTTCATACTGTATACGCTACTACGATGAACCAAACCCGCATATATACGCGCTTTCACCAAAGCCAACCCGCGTACAGATCTGCAAATATTTACTCATAACATTGCCGCTGTTCCAAACATCAGTCATACCCAGATCATAACATTCATACCATAAACATGCGTCAATAGATCTAGTCTATCCATAATCAAACCATATAATGATAATCATTCCAAGCCTTAAGATCCCGATCCATCGTTCATCATCCTTCACATGAGTGCCTCCTTGGTTCAGATCAAGCAAGGCATAACCAACCCATAACCAGCATCTAGATCTCACACTTCATCAGATATTCATCACATGCCCACCACACACTTTGGCCTAATGATCTTCGTCTTATATAGGTTTAGGCTTCTCTCAATACCATGGTCCAAAACCATGTAGAACCAATACCTTGGACCCAATAACTGGGGTCGACACTTCATACCAAATACCATGGACCAATACCAAAATACCATGGACCAAATACCATAGACCAAAACCATGGTTTCCGACATGTACGCGCTTTTCCTTCTGTTAACCCACGTGTATACGCACTTTCATCACGGTCAACCTGCGTATACCCCTCTCTTGAACTACTGCACTATGATATGTCATCTGAGTGAGTTGCCATCAAGGACAACACTTGTATCATACCTCTGAGTGAGTTGCCATCAAGGACAACACTTGAATCATAATGCCAACACATACATCGTGGAGCAACTGAACTCCATTCCAGAACTAGAAATAGACAACACAGAAATAGATGAGCATTGTTCTTCATTTGAATCACAAGCCATCATTTGTCGTTTCAACTATTTCTGGCCAAAACTTGTTGAGATTTTTCACTGGATTTTGACCAATTGGTCATTAGATTGTGAAATACACCTATGCTCAAAAGGGTTCTTCATTGTAAAATTCCCATCATCGGAGGCAAGAGACATCATCTTACAGGATGGACCATGGTTCTGGGGATCGACAGGCCTTTTCATCACACCTTGGTTCCCAGATTTTGATGCAAACACCATGGTTGTCTCCAAAATGTCGGTGTGGGTCTGACTGCACAATCTCCCTCTCCATTTCTGGGATGAACGAGTTCTCACAGGTATTGGGAACATCATTGGGACATATATTAAGACAAATACCCAAATATTGGAGGAAAGGATCTACACATATGCATGGATATGTGTGGAAGTAGATCTCAGAAAGGTCTACCAGATCACATTCAACTGATCCATAAATAGAGGAACTGGACTCAGATTCTAGACTATGAGAACACAGCCTTTAGATGTAGAATTTGCAGGCAAACATGGCACCTTCAAAATATGTGTCCAGATGCCAAGAAAGACACCAGTAGAAAGAAGAATATTGGGAAACAGCCCAAAGGCTGGAATTTCCCTCCACCCAAGCAGGAAGAGGAGGAGGATGAGGTAGAAGAGGATCCCATACAATTTGGGAACAACCAGACAACACAGGTACCAGAATCCTAGGGGGAACACTCTCAAGAACCCATGGAACCACAGAAAAATCAGGTACAAACAACAGACATACCAGAAGCAATGGAATCAAGTGGATACAAATGTATACATTCATCAGAAAATTCATATTCTGACAAGGACAATACAAGAACTGATGGAAATCAGCTTGCACTTGTCACTTCTTCGCTGTCTCAAGGGGGGTGGCGCAAGGTCAAGAAAAAGAAAGGGAGAAAAGCTTAAATTTTCTCCACATTGTATATAAGTTCTTTTATTGTATGTTTATGCTTATCATCATTCATGGACTTGGTGATGCTATGCTCTTAGCAAATGCAACATGTAATTTTTTTTTCACTAATAAAATTATGCCTTTTTCCTTGGAAAAAATTAGTTTAATTTGTCCAACTAAAATGCATCAATATTACATATCATTCATAAATAAAATATCTTGAAACTACAAATAGAGCCTTATCATAGGTAGCTATCTAAGTCAAAATGGGCATCACAAATGCTCAAAAATTGAGGGATAGTCACAACGTATAGTCTCTGCATCCTCCCAAGTAGCAAATCCTGGGATATACTTGTCCCACTAGACCTTAACCTGGTCCACCATGTGACATCTAAGCTGTCAAACCCTACAGTATAATATGCGTAATTGTTCGACCATTATGGTTCCTATTTCCAAGACCTACAATTCTCTCCAATACATTCTGTGATATTTATTAGAAACATAATGTCGTAGAATAGATACATGAAAAACATCATGAGTTTTATGCAAATGGGGTGGAAATATAAGACGATAGGCAACTGGTCCATTCGTCCCCTTGATTCTAAAATGTCCTATAAACCAAGGTGATATATTTGCCCCTTTCCCAAACTGAATGGTTCTTTTGTTGGGTCGAATACGAATAAAAACTTGGCCTCCTACTTCATAACTTCGATTAACCTTACATGCATCGGCATAACTCTTTTTCTATCTTGTGCTTCCTTTAACCTTTATTGAATATGTCTTACTTGTTCTTTCATTTCTTTAACTAATTCCAACCCAACTATTACTTGGTCCTCCAATTTTTCCCAACCCAATAGCATCATGCTTGGCCTCCAATATAGAGCTTGATAAGGAGGCATCCCAATTGAACTGTGGTAACTATTATTATAGGAAAAATCTACCAATGGTAAGTACCTTTCCCACTGAGTCTGATTATCCATGATGTACATTATAAGCATTTCTTCCATAACTTGATTTACTCTTTCAATCTTCCCATATGTTTCTGGATGATATGAAGTGCTCAAATTCAACTGAGTTCCCAACGTTGCCTACAAACTTGTCCAAAACCTAGATGTAAAGCAAGAGTCTATGTCATAAATGATCTTTGTGGGTAACCCATGTAGCCGAATGTTAGGTCCCTATAATACTAGTGTATCCCACTTATTTTTATTGTTAGTGTATCTCCCTTATTATTATTGTTGTGCCCATGTAGCGCCCATATTTTTTTTATTGTGCCCCATAGAATCCCACTATTGTTATTTTTGTGCCCTTACATTATTATTGTTATGTAAGCTTTGATTATATTGTGACCCCTTAGACTCCTATATATAAAAAGGAGGTCTAGTCATTTGTATCATCCAAGAATTTTTCATTTATGTAATGTAAAGGATGTTTCCCCCTTGAAGAGGATAATTTTTAAGTTGTTGATCTATCGATTTGTGAGTTGGTTGCATAACAATTGGTATCAAAACTTTGGATTCTAGGGTTTCGCTACTTCAACCCAGTCATAGTGGAATTTTCACTATAACTTTTTTCTACGAAGCTTCAGAAGCTAAAATTGCAACCACGTGGACCCAAAATCTTGGTGAACTTTGTTTCAGAATTTCAGATCTTGGTTCGTTGTAGTTTTTGAGATATGGTCCAAAGAAGTTAGGGTTTTTTCATGCTCCAGAATTAAGTCTCAAACAAGTGAGCTAGGGATAATCGTCATAACTTTAGTTTCAGGCATCAGATTTGAATTATGTGAAATGTAGCTAAAATTACATGGACTTCAGTTTCTTTTGTAGTAATTTCAGTGTTGAATGTTGAAACAGTGACATTTGGTATCCCGTACAACTTCTCTCTACTGAACTCATCTATAATCAGGTCATGTTGGGAGATCTGGCATAACTATATATTGAAGAATCCAATATTGGTCTGACTTCTTGAATTGGAAATAAGATTCATAGGGATACCATGGGACTGAATTTTAGATTTTGGAAATCTAAAATTAGAGAGATACAATAATTGCAATATCGAGCTCCAACAAAGCAAGAAAAAGGTGTGTATTTTAAAAAAATTGTCATAACTTTTGTTTGAAAAAGTAGTTTGAAGTTATTCAAAGGGCATATTGAACCATAGATATAAGTATTTGGTTCCAAAATACCTCCAAAACAAAAGAATTTGACACTCATTATGTATAATTTCCTACAAATTCTCTACAAATCTACCTCTTAGACCATGTAGAAAATCTGACTGTAGATTAACTCGATAATTTAATATACCAAAGCAAAATACCATAATCTACTTCTACTATCAAACTTGTGGAAGCTAAAAGATCGAGTTGAATTAGAGCTGCACATATAACCAGAAGAAGAAGAATCAATGCACATGAAACATAGAAAATACTCTAGGGAAAGCCTCAGCTAAAAACACCACTATTTGTATTATCATACAAGGTGGAAAGACATCAAGACTACACAAAGCCTTAGCTCTCACAGCTAGCCAGCTCTAAGTACAATCCTCCTGGATGCTCACAGGCAAACAAGGCTTCTCACAAACCTTCTCCTCTGCCCTCCAAGCCTCCTATTTTCTTGCGCAATTTCTCTGGGTGATCCTCCTGTTACCAAGTGTAACACTGATCTCACACCCTGTAAGACTACGCAATCCTCAAGGAACCTTGTTCCTTCTATATGGATGAGTTTCCTTTATAGGAAAACTCATGCAACTGATAGTAACCTGTCCTTGACATTTAGCTCAACTGGGTCTTTCTTAGAACAGACATGCATGAGTTAATGATGAGAGAATCTTCAGTTATCTAGAGTACACTAGTTGGATGCATGCATGCATTAACTGACTGAACTCACAATTAGTTCCTCAAACTGTTTGGAACTAATTTAACTGGACATAACTTAGTTAACTGAGCTAACTAATTAGAACTCAAATATAAATCAATCTTATCTCCTTAATTAAGGGATAATCTCCTTAATTTAAGGGATAACTGTTGCATGACTACAAAAAGACTTCTAGCTTGAATTTCTCCAACTAATTAATCCATGGTGAATTAATTAATTATTTCCAAGCAGCTGGTGAGACTAAATTCGAATTTTAATTCACAAATTTAATTCACGGACAAATTAAAATTGGAATATTCTGGATTCTATTTTTATCATTTCTTGTTGCTATTTTCAACACTCCCTCTCAACAAGAAGGGAATTCAACTCCATCTCGATCCTGAACCTTTGGAATGTTCTGCATGCAACACTTCTCTCTAGTGTTATTGCTCGAGCAACTCTAGAAACAAAAAAAACATCCAACCTGAATTAGTATGATGCATCTGTCATCAAAGTCTTTGACTGCTATTGCCTCTGTCAACTGAAAACTCTACACTTCTGATGACTCGGCCTTTGTACACTATTTTCAATCCTTCTCTACACTCTTCAGTATATGGCTGCTCTAGCCTCTATCACTTTGATCTCTGACTGCATCAATTCCACTGATTCCTCCTGTTGCATCCGTGTTGCTGCTAGTCCTTTCTCCCAGCACTGCATTCGCACTACACCTTGTTATAGACATTTTTGGGCACTGCAACCCCAATCATAAATGTCCATAAACCAAGGGCTCCTAAGTCCCTAAAAGTGTTGTTCCAACCCCTAAAAGAACAAGGTCAACTGATTACAGCATCTCCCAGAAGTTCTCCATGAAAAACTACTCAGAACTGGTCAAAAATGGACCATCTCACCTGCTCCATGGTCAAAGTGCGATGCATCCCACCTAAATGCACACGGGAGGTGCGATGCATACTGAAAATCCCTTATATGGGGTGTGATGGGCGAGAGTGGACAAATGGCAGAGTCAATGTGCGAGGTGGAAGATCATGGAATCTTCCAGAAACTTCTCCTGTGACACTTGCCTCTCTGCATTTGCCCAGGGATGAGTAAGAGATCATCAATCTCCAAGTGTAATCAAGAACTATCAGAGAGAGGACACTAATCAAATCTCAAAAGCTGACTCACCCCCCTTGCAAACATCTATATATGGATCCCTCATCCCAGAGATCCAGAGGCTGGAATTTTGTATCTTGTAAGGAAGTGCTACTAGTTTCTTGGTGTAACATCATAGTGTTGGGTGATCTAAGCTTTTCATGAGGTGAAGAAGGGCTTTCTTGTTGAGAGGATGACACTGGGTCAGAACAATTGGTTGTAATCCTCTTTGCTATTCTTGATTATTAATAAAGCTATTCAAGTTTTCCTCCACATTCTTGTATGATTGATGATATATGCATTTGTGTGGTCAATATATATCTGGTCCTATATTGTTTATGATTGTAGATCTCTATTCTTGGACAGTGTTATGCTGCTTTGATTCTACAGGTGCTCTTTGAAGCTGGGTAGACGAGGAAACGAGTGGCAAAGATCTATCAGAAGGGAGAGGAATCAAGCAAGGAACCAAGCGCAAGACAGACGTTGGTCTCCTTCTTTCCCCTCTTATCTACTCATAAAGGAAAGCGAAAGTGGTTTTAGTTTGTTTGTTTCTAAGGTAGCTACCAGCCTTAGTGGGACTAGCAGCTCTGCATAAACACTAGATTTCCCGATAACACACCTCCTCTCATTATGTTGCATCGTGCTAATCACTGCTGCACTACAACTCAGTTACTAAGAAGTAAGTAACTGATCTCCCAACTGACCTCCCTATTTGGCTAGAAACACCCTCTAATGCTGAAGCTCCCTCTGTTGCTCCATCCGCATCTGTCTCTACCCACTCAGCCAGTCCTGCTACTCCTCGTCGGGGCTCCCGTAGCAAGGTCTAATAAAAGAGGCTGGGTACCTCAAGGATCCTACCCCTATTTCATCTTTCTTGGGACTATCACTCCACATCGCCCCACCTCACACCTAGAGGTATGGTTGCGTGTGATCCCTTTGCCCACTTCTCCAATTGTGGCTCCTCCACAATTGTTTGAGACTTCTTCTGGGACAGCATGTTGAGAGGTAATGTACTCTCCCTCTCAACCACCAAGTCTCTAACATTTTCCTTGCTCCTCAAGGCTTTACATGCATCTTGAACCTTAAGAGCATACAGGTTTTGTACCCATGAGCTGATCTATTTCACCTGTCTCATGGTGATGTGTCTAAGGAAAACCTTTCCCTTACTAAAGACAACATCGTAGCCTTTGTCCTCCAACATCGCAATCGATACCAAATTATTCTTCAGTCCATGCACATACTTCATATCTGTCAAGGTGATAAAAGCTCCATGCTCCCTTTGAAAAGAAATCATGCCCACTCCTGAAAAACTATACCTTTCATCGTCACCCATCTCTATGAGTATCTTGAGGTCTTTCTCCTCCAAGGTACTGAATAAACTTTTATCGTCGGTCATGTGGAATGAGGCTCCACTATCAAGAAACCAACCACAACCCATCATCAAAGACACCATGCATGCGATGAGGGTGAAGTCCATTTTGAACTGAGAGGTCAATGCCTCACCTTCAGATCCTTCCGAGGATCCCTTCTTGGACTTCTTTGATGGGCAATTAGTCGCATAATGACCCATCTCATGACAATTAAAGCATGTAACTTTAGATTTTTCACCCTTCTTCCCTCCATGAGAAGAATTCGATTTGGGATGAGAATCCTTATCCTTCCCTTTCCTTGCCTTACTCGCTAAGGCCATATTTTCTTCATCCTCCTTGGATGAAGAACCATCTCGTGTGCTCCTCCTGATCTCCTCCTGTATGAGATTTGACCACAGTTGTTCCCAATCCGACAGTTTCTCCCTTCCATTCACAGAGTCCTGGTAGTTATGCCAGCTCTTTGGAAGACCGAGGAGAGCAAGGCTCACCATATCATCATCGGAAGTAGTTATTCCCACACTTCCAAGCTCGTCTCTACAGGTGGTGAGCTTGTTCATATATGTGGAAATAGTATCGCTATTCTCCATCTTGATCTTCGAAGCTTATCCTTGAGTGCCAATTTCCTCTGGTTGCTATTGTTCTGTTAGAGGTCCTTCAATGTCTTCCACATTGAATATGGAGTATCCTTATCATGGAGACTCGAGACAATATGTTCTCAAACACCCTCCAGGATGATCTATCTCTCCCTTGCCACACACTTCTTCCATTCAGCCAATTCTTGTGCATCAGTTGTAGCTGGCTTGGGGATTTCTTGATCAATGAAATCCTTCAAACCATTGTCTTCTAATATAGCTTCCATGTGATCTTTCCATTCTATGTAATTTGAGCTACCATCCAAGGCATACTCGAGTCTTAAGGCATAGAACACCATTGACCAACCTAGACTATGAGATGAATTCGATTTGTACCTTCAATCCTAAACTTCAAACTTCGAATTTCCCTTCTCACTATACTGTTCACAGCTTCGATCACCTTTGCTCTAATACCATGTAGAATTTCCTACAAATTCTTTACAAATCTACCTCTTAGACCATGTAGAAAATCTAACTGTAGATTAACTCGATAATGCAATATACCAAAGCAAAATACTATAATCTACTTCTACTATCAAACTTGCGAAAGCTTAAAGATTGAGCTGAATCAGAGCTTAACACATATAACCAGAAGAAGAAGAATCAATGCACATGAAACATAGAAAATACTCAAGGGAAAGCCTCAGCTAAAAACCCCAATATCTGTATTACCATAGAAGGTGGAAATACATCAAGATTACACAAATCCTTAGCTCTCACAGCTAGCCATCTCTCAGTACAATCCTCCTGGATGCTCACAGGCAAACAAGGCTTCTCACAAACCTTCTCCAATGCCCTAAGCCTCCTATTTCCTTACGCAGTTTCTCTGGGTGATCCTCATGTTACCAAGTGTAACATTGATCACTCACACTAATCTCACACCTTGTAAAACTGCGCAATCCTCAAGGAACCTTGTTCCTTCTACATGGATGAGTTTCCTTTATAGGAAAACTCATGCAACTAATAGTAACATGTCCTTGACATTTAGATCAACTGGATCTTTCTCAGAACAGACATGCATGAGTTAATGATGAGAGAAACTTCAGTTATCTGGAGTACACTAGTTGGATGCATGCATGCATTAACTGACTAAACTCACAATTAGTTCCTCAAATTGCTTGGAACTAATTTAACTGGACATAACTCAGTTAACTGAGCTAACTAATTACAACTCAAATATAACTCAATCTTATCTCCTTAATTAAGGGATAATCTCCTTAATTTAAGTGATAATTGTTGCATGACTGCAGAAAGACTTCTAGCTTGAATTTCTCCAACTAATTAATCCATAATGAATTAATTAATTATTTCCAAGCAGTTGGTGAGACTAAATTCGAATTTTAATTCAAGGACAAATTAAAATTAGAATATTCTGGATTCTATTTTTATCATTTCTTGTTGCTATTTTCAACACATTAAGCTCTCATAAAGCTCTACTATTACACATGGAGAGGAAGAATTATAGCATGATATATCAAAATCGCAGGACCAAGTGCAACAAATTTTTCTCTTACAAAGGGAAACCAAATATGACATGGATGGTTTAAAAGTAGACATGGAAGGTTTGAAGGATGGCATGGAAGCTAATATGGATGGTTTGAAATCAGACATGGAAGGTTTGAAGGAAGGTTTAACAAAGTTATTGCAAGAAAGACTTCCCGATGGTGACAAGGTAATCCATGAAAATCGTGATGAGGACAAAAGGAATATGAATTATGATTTTAGATACTCCAATGTAGGGTTTAAGAACCACCACATTCCAAATATAGATATGAGGAAGTTTGATGACAAGGATTTGGTAACATGGATACTATAGATAGAGCAATGTTTTGATCTACATGATGTGCAACCCTCACAAAAGGTACATATTGGATCTTTATATTTAGAACCCAATCAATTTGTATGGTATAGATGGATTTGTTCTCATAAACCACTTGTCACCTGGTCAATTTTTACGACGAAATGATAGAACATTATGAATATACAAAGAGCAACACCTTATTTAGCCAATTGATAAATCTCAAACAAAAGGGTTCAATAGCAGAGCACATTAAAGACTTCCAAAAATTGTATATTAGGGCAACCGATATTCCAAAGGAGCACAATATTAATGTCTTCATAGGGACTTTAAAAGATAAGATCCAACATGACGTTTGCCTTTGCGAACTTGATTTTTTGGAGAAGGCATTTAGGGTGGCAAGAAAAGTTGAAAGCAAAATTATGGAAACCAGGAAGTTTACCACTCACAACTATAAAGATGTAAGTGTTGATGCTCCTAGTCTTCCACAACCTACAAGGTTGACACCACAAAAATTGGAGGAAAAAAGAGAAAATGGGTTTTGTTACAGTTGTGATAGCAAATACACTAAAGTTCATAAGTGTGCTGAGAAGAAATTATTCTACATAGATTGTGAAGAGGAGGAAGAAAAGGAACAAGAAACATGAAAGAGGATATACACCAGGAACGAACCCCGAGAAAGAAGAAATGAATCCAACCACATCTTGTAATGGATTGGTAGGAAATACCACTCCTAAAACTCTCGATATAGAAGGATATATCAAGAAGAAAAAGGTAATAATCTTGATTTACTCGAGTAGTACCCATAGTTTTATTCATTGTAAGATAGCCAAGTAATCGAATTGCTTCCTATATCCAGCACCAGAGTGTCAAGTGATAGTTGCAAATGGAGGAACTATAAATTTCTCTGGAAAGTTCCATAATATCAAGCTAACTATGGGGGAATATGTATTGAATATTCAAATGCTTTCCATTCCAATGGGCAGTGCTGATGTTGTACTAGGAGTCTAATGTTTACAATCTTTGGGGATGATAGCTTTCAATTTTCAAGAACTTTTCTTGAATTCTTTTTGGGAAGGAAAGGAAGTTGAATTAAGGGGTATCGCAAGGAAACTAGGAAAGATAACAAGCTCTAATGGCATGACAAAGATTCTAAAGAAAGAACAATGAGGTGTAATTTCACAATTATGCTCACTACATGTTCAAATATTGAAATCATTTATTTCTCGGTATCTCCAAAAAGTCTTAGACAATCATTCCAAGGTGTTTTTGACTTCCAAAAGCATCCCACCTATTCGTGATCATGATCATGCTATTAATTTTATTCCAAGAAGTGTTCCTCCAAAGGTTAGGCCTTACAGATATCCTTATGCATAAAAGAGTGAAATTAAATGTATGGTTGCAGAAATGATAGAGGATGGTATAATTCAACCTAGTCTAAGTTCTTTCTCTGCTCCAACAGTATTGGTGCACAAGAAGGATGTATCATGGTGTATGTGTCCAGATTATAGGGAGCTCAATAAGCTCATTATTAAAGATAAATTTCCTATTCCTGTAATTGATGAATTGTTGGATGAATTACATGGAGCAATTTACTTCACAAAGTTGGATCTTCGTTCAAGATATTGTCAAATTAGAATGAATACTAAAGACATTCTGAAAAAACATTCAGAACTCAGGAGGGTCATTATGAAATTTCGGTCATGCCTTTTGGCCTTACTAATGCACCATCCACATTTTAAGGTTTGATGAATTCCATTTTCAAACCCTTCTTTAGAAAAAATTTGTTAGTATTTTCTTATGATATACTAATCTACAACAAGTCTTGTAAGGATCATGTTCAACATGTTGACAAGGTGCTCAAACTATTGGAGGAGAAACAATTATATGAAAAACATCCAAATGTTTCTTTGGAGTACAAGAGGTGGAATATTTGGGTCATATTGTATCTCATGAGGGTGTTAAGGTAGACCCTAACAAAATTAAAGCCATTAAGGAATGGAAAATCCCCACAACCATAAACCATCTTCGAGGATTTCTCGGGTTGACAGGGTATTATCACAACTTTTTTAAGAATTATGGGAGAAGAATGGGACGTTTAACATCATTACTAAAGAAAGATGCATTTTCTTGGACTTTGGAAACAATGAAGGCCTTTGAACACCTTAAAGAGGAATTGTGCCAAGCACCAGTATTAGCTACACCATACTTCACAAAAAAAAAATATTGTGGAATATGATTCCTCAGGAAATGGAATTCATCTTTTTTAATTCAACAAGGAAGACCCATTTCTTTTGAAAGTTTTCCAATCAAAGGAGTATTTACACAAACCTATTTATGAGAAGGAAATGTTGGCAATACTACATGCACTAAAGTAATGGTGACCTTACCTAATGGCAAGACACTCAAGGTAAAAGTAGATCATGACATCTTTAAATACTTTTTAGAACAAAGATTATCTTCAAAAGAGTAGTAAAAATGGGTGACAAAGATGTTGAGTTATGACTTTGAAATCATATACAAAAAATGGAAGCAAAATGTTATTGCATATGCACTCTCAAGAAATGATGAGGATGTGGAAGCATTGCTTTGTTCCATCTCTATTATCCAACCTAAGTGGATAGACGAAGCAAGGAATGAATGGAAGAATGATGAAACACTTCTTAAAATATCAAACACTTATTCCTCTCTTACACATCTACAGATAATGAGATCTACTCCGGTGTAAAAGAGGTCTCCTTGAATCCAGGAATATGCAACGCTTTTCTATATGATATTCCACTTTTCACGAGCGGATAAGTGAGGTGGTAATTTTCTAGTGACTAAATAGTTAGCTATGTCAGCAAACCATGGGGATTTTGTTGACACAACAAAAAGATGTTCATCAAGAAAATCATCATCAACAGGAATTGCTTCACAAGGATTATTTAATCTTGAAATATAATCTGCTACTACATTAGATTTTCCTGGTCTATCAATAATGGTAATATTAAATTCCTGTAACAATAATAACCACCTAGTCACTCTACCACTAGTTAATGGTTTATTCATCAAATATCTTATTGTGGAATGGTTAATATGCACAAAGACTTCATATCCTATAATATAATGTCTGAATTTATTAATGGAAAAAATTACAGCTAAAAACTCTTTCTCAGTAACCATATAATTGAGTTCAGCGGGTGACAAGTTTTTACTAATGAAATAAATAGCATAAGATTGTTTGTCTTCTTCTTGTCCTAAAGTTGCACCAATAGTAGTATTTGAGGCATCAGAGGAAATATGAAATGGCAGGGACCAGTTTGGTCCTCTCAAAACTGGTGCCTGGACTAGTTTTTCCTTCAATGTCTCAAAGGATTGTTGGCAAGTTGTGGACCAAGAAAACTCACTATATTTAGCCAAAAGTCAGAAAAGGGAGGTAGCTATGCTTGAGAATTTCTCAATGAATCTCCTATAGTAGCCCGCATGTCCTAGAAAACCTCTCACTTCCCTTTGATCTTTGGGTATAGGAAGACTCAAAATAATTTCTATTTTTGTAGGGTCAACCTCAATACCTTTGTCAGAAATAAGATGGCCAAGAACCACCCATGCCTTGCACCTTAATCTGCATTCTTTATCACTCAAGGCAAGATGATATTCTTGGTAGCGAAGAAGTACTTTTTCTAGATTTTTTTGGGCTTCCTGAAATGAATCACCAAACACAGAAAAGTCATCCATATAGATTTCCACACACTCAAGATCAGCAAAAATAGCCAAGACTACCCTTTGAAAGGTAGCCGGGGCATTACATAGCCCAAAAGGAAGCACTTGGTAAGAAAATGTACCCCATGGACATGTAAAAGTGGTTTTGTCTCGATCCTCAGGTGCAAACTGTATCTAGTTATACCCACTAAAGCCATCAAGAAAATAAAAGTACTTCTTACGAGAAAGGGTATCGAGTACTTGATCGATGAAAGGAAGGGGGACATAATCTTTGAGAGTGTATTTGTTCACTTCACTGTAGTCAATACAAATGCACCATCTCCCATCTTTTTTCGGGACTAATACCAATGGAGAGACCCACTAGCTGTCAGAAATAGGATAGATAAAATCAACATCTAAGAGTTTTTGCAATTCTTCCTTTACAACATCTCTTAGAGTTGGGTTCATTCGCCTTTGGGGTTGTCAGACAGGTCGGGCTCCATCTTGAATATAGATATGATGGGTACAAGTTTCAAGAGGGATGCCTTGCATATCTTCATAGTCCCATGCAAAGGCATCAAGATGGTTTCGCAACACATTCACAAGCTACTCTTGCTAGGAAGAACCCATGTTTGAACTGATATGCAAGGATTTACTTGGAATAATCTCAACGAGAGTGGACTCAGGCTCAAGAGTACATAGAGGTGTCGCTAGAGATGGTGGCAAGGGAGGTAGAGATTCATTTCTTTCCTGAAACTCTAGACTAAAAATCTGACTCAATGACTCAAAATTGGGTATGGTGTCTAGATTGTTTAGGAAGTCTTGAATCTCACCCTCCTGCGAGAAATCAGCATTCCGATGTATCAAGGAAACAGGTTGAGTCTCCTCATCACTATTTTAGTCTAACCATAAAGTGTCTCGGAGCTCCTAAATGGATCTAACTGGTGGATACAAGGTGACCTTCTTCCTAGAATCTCCATGGGAAATATACATGTCACCAGAACGACATCCGATATAAGCATCGGTTGTAGCAATCCATGGTCATCCCAAGATCCTTCCACATGGTTCTTTGGCTAAAGCACAATGAAGTCTATGAGGTATTCCCAAGAGTCTAGAGAAACGACCACATCATCCAACGCCCCTTCCGGCTTGATTTTAGATCTTTCTGCTAGTTCAAACACAGTGGGAGTAGGACGAATATGGACCAATCCAAGTTGATCTATGGTTTGCTTGGTCATAACATTAATGGCTACCCCCAGGTCTATAAGTACATTGGAGACAAGGACATCACCTATCTGAACAGAGACAACAGGGTTTCTGGGGTCAGTATATTTCTCCATGTGCATACACCCCATCATTAACTTTGCTCCTCTACCAACAAATTGAATAGTTTGAGGTTCTAGTCTTCTCCATCCGGTCTTCTTGAGACATAGTTCCCTAATGATTTTTGTGCAAATGGGGATCTCTTTAATAGATTGGAGAAAAGTTACCCTTATGAAAATCTTCCTAAGCTCAGAAGCCAAGCTAGACTCAGGAATGGGGTCTTTCTTCTCCACAAATAACGTTTCTGGATAGGGAGGTCATTTGGAAGAAGATGGAAAAGGCTCAGAAGGTACGGGGATAGGCTGGATGGTGCCATATTTTTTAGAATGGTTAGGAGTTTCCTCCTCACCTTTCTCGTTGATAATCACCATAGGCTGCTTTTGATTTTCTGAGGTTATTATCTTCCCCGATCTCAATTGGAGGTCATTGAATCCAACTGGCATGGACTGATATCTGGATGAAGAAAGTGGGTTCATAGAATGGATCATTTGTACCGCTTTGTTATTGGGGTTGGGTAAAGGTTTGGCAGGCAGTTTAGAAGGTCGAAACAGTGGAGGTAAAGGCAATGATGGCATTGGTTGACTCAGCTGAGGTAATGATGGTTGTGGAATTGGGTAAAGTGCATATGTAAGAGGGTATGACTGCATAGGTTCAGGATAGGAATGGAGTGAATGATGTGAATGGTTTGGCCCTCTCCATCCTTGTTGCCAAGATTGGGAGCGTTGTCCATAATGATATTTGTTCCCATGCTGCCAATGTTGAGAGTGACTAGTGTTAGAATAGGAATATGAATGTGCATTATAACCAAAAAATGTGGTGGGGGTTCAGGAGCCATACCTGCACTTACCTGAGGCTAGTTTCTTTGTGCTCCCATAGCATGCAGTGATTCAGCTTCAGGTTGTCCTCCTTCAAGTACATCTTTCAGCCCAGGTATGGAGGGACATTTTTCTGTGGCATGGTTCTCTGTACAAATTGCACATTTATTAGTTTCTTTAATATCGAGAGGACATTCTCTTAAAAGATTCTTTCTTCTACATTTTGGACAAAAAATAGACAATGACTCTTGTTCCTCTACAAGTTTTTGCTGAAACTTCAAAGAGTCTATTTGTTTACTAACAGTATTCATTATTTCAATTTTCATATTGTCCATTTTGTTTTCTAATCCAATAATCATAGCATCAGTAGATTTGGTTTTCTTATTTCTATTCTGAATTCCTTTACTGGATCTATATTGGTTCCTTGAGAATTTCTTGCACAAGTCACAAATTTGATCAAAAGATTTTTGAGCAATATCCCCTTGTCCTAACAGATTTAGATTATTCCTAGCATCGTCAGTAAGCCCCCGTAAGAACAAGGTTCTAATGGTACTTAGATCAAATTTGTGCTTTGACCTTTGGAGGATGTATAGGAATCTCTCCAAGTAGTCCTCTAGAGTCTCATCATCATTTTGCACAATAGTAAAGATTTCATCTTGAATATCTCTAGTCTTACAATATTCCTGATATTTTGACAAGAACACTCTCTTCATTTGTTCCCAAGAAGATATAGTGTTTCCTCCTAGTCCCATGAACCAGTGGAGTGTTGCGTCCTTGAGAGTTGTAGGAAACAGCTTTAACTTCTGGGCATGAGATGAATAATCATAAATTCTACACAAAATATCAAAATCAAATAGGAAAGAGTCTGGGTCTTCATGTACCTTACCATAGAAATGAGGAAGAGTTGATGGTGAAATATTTTTCATTTGTACTTGTGTATCAGGATCCACAATTGGGAATCCAAAAGTGGATTGTTCCTCATTTACCTGATTTTCACCAGTTCCTTCTGCATGGTCTTCCCGAGATGCCATTGTTTCTCTTCCACGCGAACCGCTCTCAATAGGCTAAGAAGGTTGATTATGGGTTCTAATAGTTCCCTTCTTCCCCTTTGTGGGTTGTGACACACCTGGACGACTACTGCCAGAGCCTAAGTAGATTGTTCTTGCATGATGAGTCTAGGTTTGTTAAGACTTTCTGCCTGCAAAACAAGGCCCAATATGAGATTTGGTTTTATATTTATCAGTATTTCTTTGGCCCCTAGTGGGCTTCGGATCCCTACCTCTTTTAGGCATTCATTTTTAAAAAATGACAAAACAAAATTCCACAAAAAATGTTGCAACTCAAAAATAATTGGACACCTATAAATTCCTTTAAGCAAATAGAAGCAAACTGCAGGAAAAAATAATAGTAGACTTACCCCTATTGCAAAAAATGGAAAATTCTTACAAATTCAAATCGTCTCCCAGGAAACGGCGCCAAAATGTTGGGCGCAGGAATTGCACTTAAGAAAACTCCTAAACACTTAATTGTCAACCCAAGGGTTTTGTAAACTTAGAGACGAAGCACAGGAAATTCCAAAAGTGGTATGAACTTTTCCTATTCCTAATCCTACTTCTTAAATGAAATGTTGTAGAATCAGATAGAAAATAATCTTAAATGCAATCAACACCAAAGCAATTCTAGTGCTGGAATGTAAACGAATAATTTGCGAGGAAATCAAGTAAAGGAACTTTCACATGAATGGAAGCAATATTAAATGCTGAAATGAAATACTTTGTTTATTTTCAATATAGATGGCTAACAGCTTAACAAGTGGGCCCTTGCAAAGATCTGTTTCCCAATTGATCTTCCTTCTACACCAAGCAACCTGTTCTTGTACAATTGTAATGTGCTTGCACTAGTGTAGGTACAGTACTTATGTGAAAAAAGTATATTTTACCTTCTTTACTGAAGACTTATTCTTTGTGAAGGTGCTCTAAGCCTCAAGGATTAGAGCACTCTGTTCCTATAACAAGAGACCAACTCTTGCACCGAGACATAGCTTCCTTCACCAAAGTTTCCAATTTACTTTTGAAAGAATTAAAAGACGTGTTGAAAATAATTGCAATTGCAAGCTAGATTTTGAGATAAATTACATGTGAAAAAGAATGCTTTAAGTAATTGAACTTTGCAATGAAAGTAAACTTCATAAAGCAAAAACAATTCGGAATAATCAAGTAGCAATCAAAGTAATTTGCCTGCATCAACTAACTTTCGGCAATTCACTTCTAACGTTTATGTTCCTTTTTCTTAAGTCATAAAATGCAAGTGTAAAGTATGGTTTTTATAATAATGTCCTTCCTTAATTCACGTAAATATTCTTAGATCCTTCAAAGTATAACTCTTAACATTAAGAATGATTACTTGAATTAAAAATACTTTTGCTTGCAGGAATAAACGAAATTATAAGCAGGAAAAGGAACGTAACACTTGCTATGAAGTAAATGAATAAACTGGAGTGCAGGAAACTACATGCACTGGTACAAGAAGAATCTTCCTACACGACCTGAGCGGAAGCAAACTAAGACTAGAATTGTAAGAAGGAAATTGCAAGAATGTATTTGCAGGAAAGAAATTGCAAGAAAGAAATAAACTTAATTAAACTTCCAAACTACGGATCCGTTCACGCTTGACTATGAAATGAATTTAACTCATAACTTCTAAAATAAACATAAGAACAATCCAAGCCATGCAATTGAAAATGAATAAATGTTCACACAAACCTTTTAAATGGCGAAATCACAAGGGTAAACGAGTTGGGTTGGCTGGGCCCTAGCCAACCATCTCGTTTCTCGTTTAGGAAACGAAACAGTTCAGCACTTAATCACGCATGAAATAAAAATTAGACACAACGTGAAGAAAACATGGCACATTCCTTATATTAAACTTGATCAGCAAATATACATGATAATGCGAGTCCAGCCCAGAACCGAGGGCGATACAAAATTACAAAGTAAATAAAATTAAAAACTCAGAGATTGCTAGCTTGGATCTACCTACGGTCTACATTATATACAGTCTCTCAGCCTTAGCCATATTCTGCTAATTACAATCATTTCCTATTCAATCCTTTCGGCCGAACAGATTAACAAACAACATTGCAAAACCGGCTAATGGTTATAATAAAGCACAAACTTTGCTGGTTGTAGACCATATTCTTGGCAAGTATCCCTAACTATACGCCACCAATATCCAACCTCAGATAGTCCGCAACTGAACTAGGAGTCGTGGATCAAAAACGCCCGCGTGGAAGGATTCGAACTATCACGAAGATCACGGAGCAACATCATTGGCGGTGCAGGAATCTGCCTGCACTGATCACACTAAATAATGATTAACACTTAGTTCTTCAATTACTTTTAGGAAAGTTAAACATAAGTTACAAGAGATACTAAAAGGTATGAAATCTATGTAAAGTAATTAATAAAGCACTTAATAAATCTTAATTATGAAATACGAAGTATATGTAGGAATAGATGATTATCTTGGACTAGTGCAGGAATGAGAGGGTTAAATAGAGATAAAACAGAGGTTAAGGCTTATGGGAATAGGGTAAAAATAGAGCAATTTGGGACACCAACATCCTCCCATCCCTAAGTTGTTGTGTGTCCTCACACAACATTTTACCTTCTGCAAAAAATCTTCAAAAATGGGTGGCCAGCTCTCAATCATGTACTTCAATACTTATCATTGCTTTCACTACCTTTGGCTTTTTTACCTCAGGCTCCTTTCAGCTGATTAGTCACCTTCTTGAGGCATTTGTAGCACCTGGAATCCCAATACTTCCATACTTTCACTTGTTGTTTCTGCTTCTTGACCTCTGCAAGCAGCTCTACCTCACCTTTCTTTTGCCAATTTTGCTCCTTCATGACCTGGTTCAAAGCCTCCAAGTCATGAACTTGCTGCTTCAATTCCACTATTCGGTTGTTGAGGTAGAGGGTAGAGGGCTTCGTGCTTAGATCCTTTGGTGTAAATACCTTCTCTGCAATGGACTCAAAGCAAGTCTCATCATTGTCAAGATTAAGGTCGTCCAACGTTTGCATTATGACATCGCCAAAAGTTTCTGCGCCTGGGGTTTCCTTATCACCAAGGGTTTTGGTGCCCTCCACAGCCTTCATGCCAAGTGTTAGGGTCCAAACCTAACCCCCTTATTTACATAATAGGGTCGATTCATAGTTATAGTTAAGTAAATAGTCAATAAAGCCCATAGCAATAATTGTAAGTGGTTGACCTGCATTTAAAGAAGGGACCATAGCTAGTTGCAAATGGGCCATGGTATTAGATAGATGGTATTAATAAGAACCATGGTATTGACCCATGGTATTACATGTGTGAATCCCATATAAAGGATAGAGACTCTCCTCGAGGAGCATCGTGTCTTATTTTGTAATTAAGCCCAGCTCTATTGGAGGTTGCCCCCTCGAAGAGGTAAGTGAACATTGCTTTCTTTTCTGAATAATAAAATACATGCTGTTATTTATTATTGTTCTGTGTTTTGGGTATATTTCTTCACATATTTGGTATTCTGGTATCTTCTCGCAGGTCAAGAGCATAACACCAAGGGTTTCAATACGTTGCACACTTAACTCCACAGGGTTTTTAATGCCCCGTTCTTCCAATTCTTCAGGGGATTAAGTACCCTGTTCATTTAAACTAACAGGGGATTTAGTACCCTGTTCATCAAAAACATTGAGGGTTTTGATGTCTTGTTCATTGAAATTTTCAAGGGTCTCGATGTGTTGTGCCTCATCATCCTCATGACCCTCTGCCTGAACTTCACCTGCACTCGGTGTCATCTTCTTCTTTCTTAATCTGTGAACAAGGGTAGACAATAATATGTCGTCTTCCTTTTCCATGTTTTCTTCGTTTACCATGGTGTGGGCCACTGCATTTGCAAGCACTAAAAGGTTATGGTATTTAGGTGAAACCTGAGTTGATTCATCAATCACAATCGGAGAGCTTTACCGATACTGATTCATCCCTGGAGAGACAACCTTCTTCTTTGTCGGGGTTCTGATTTTTCTTTTCTTTGTCGAGGGCGGAATGTCTTCGACAGACTTCTTTTCTGCTTGCACCGGCATGCTTTTACCCTTTTTCTTGGCAGGGGATGGTGTCTCTGCCTTCCTTTTCTTGCTTGCACTCGTGCCAGCAGACTTCCTTGCACTCCTCGCCCGAAACTCCTTCAGGAATGCCTTCCAAGTCACTCCCTTCTCTTCCAGCACTTTCTTGACGAGGATTGTGATAAGCCCATGATGATATAGCTTATATGTGACTTGGCTTGCATCCCCACTCTGCACACCTTTCGCCATTTTCTCGAGACTTCGGAGCAGGTAGTAAGGAAAATTAATAAGTTTCCTTGACTCAAAGTGAAACAACAACCTGATATGGTACACGAACGCTAATGTGTAATGTCCCTCGCAAGTCAAAAATTTCTGTAGTATGTACAGGAGGTCTTGCCATTTTCCGAGCATGGCGCTCTGCGGAAGCCCTTTCTTCTAGTCAACTTTGAGCTTTCTGTCACTCACAAACTGATGCCATCGTTTCTTTTCAAGCCACTCCTTTTTGAACCACTGCTCCCTTGTAGTTGGCAAGCCTGTAGCTCATGCAATGGACTCCTTCATGACTTCGAATTATAATGAGCCGACCCTAGCTCAGCCTCCTTCAAATGTCTTCGCAAACTCCAGCACCATGGCTATGTCGAATCCATCAAAATTCTGCAAAAATGGAAGGAATCCGGATTCTTGCAATAGTGCAAGACTGTTTCAGTATTCTGCAGTCTGTTCTATCTCCATCAAGGACAATGGCTCATTCCTTACAGGTTCCATGTTCGAATTTTTCACAATTCCCTATCACAACTCAAAATGATTTTTGTGAGCGATAGCAACGGTTGTTGAGAATTTTATGACAGAGGTTCATCCATCCTCTGTCTTTTCAGTCCCATCCAACTGATCATGTTTAATGATAAAAGAACGGCTCCTCGGATCAGATGCATATATGTATCATCCTGCTACGGGTGAGAAATAATGATTGGATGTGGTAGAGGCTTATGTCGTGATGGTGTAGCGGTCATAATGATCGGGTTAGGAGGTAATACAATGATGAACAAGTGATGGGAGATTGTTTCAAAGGAGGTGAGTATGAGTTTTCAGACAATTTGTACTATCCCATGGTCTACCTCATAATTCAATTAAGACATATTTCAGTACTCATTAAAAAATTAGATTTTAGAACCCAATATATCTTACACTTTAAAAATTTTCCTAAGTCAATAAATGATAAAACAAAGTATTAATTAAAATACATAATGATATGATCTATCACTGCAGGAATCACTCATGTGCAGAGTAATAAAATTCCACAAACATTCTTCATAAAACACTCCTGGACTGGAAGATGGTCATCCTAGGAGAGAAAATGCTCTGGGTCGAGGGAGGTAGGGTTTGGCCGCGAAAGGCAGGGCCGAGGGTCTAAGGCTCTGCAGGTGGGAGCTGGGAGCCTGTGATGCTAACAGGTGTGTATGGGAGGAGGACAGTAGTGAGATAGCAGACGAGCAGGTGGCAAGCCACGGATCCAGATGGGGACAGCTGGAAGGTCATAGGGTAGGAACCTGGGAACGTGGGCTGCAAATGCTCCCCCTCTGAAAATGGCAGTAGGAAGACTATCGAGGTTTGTTTCCTGGTTATCCTTGTGTTGTCACCATCTCCGAGCTGCTCAAGGCTGCTCCTTGTTAACGAAGAATTAAACGGACCGTTTGCGGACATCGCGTTAACCTGCTACAATTTGTTTAATCATGGTGAAACCTAGCGAAGCTGTCAATCTCGATCCCGAGCCAGAAGAAATTCTATCGCTATGGGGAAAGGAATTAACTGCATAGAATATTGAATGCTTTTTTAGGCCACCTAGACGCCATGGGAACTCTAAATTTGGTTCAAAAGTGGCCTAGAGAAACAGGAAAGCGACAGGCCTTGTAGAGGAAAGTCTGGGGCTGGTCGTGCTGAGCAATAAAGGAGCTACAGCGTTTCCCGTCCCTCAGGAGCCGATATCTCAGGAGGAGGTTTACGCTCAGACGTTTTCTCAACAATTTCACCAAGTAAGTACGGTAAAACCCCTCTCGCCTGAGCATTTTTATTCAGGAGTTCTTTAGGACTTTGTTTTCAGTTACGAGTTGAGGAATGTACACCGGAATAGCCTAGGACGTGGTCTTAAAGCAGATTTAGGGTCTGCCAAGGAAGAACAATCATCGGCCGCTAACAAAACCATATTTGCCAGAGATATGTCAAACCCTAGGTTGGCATTTGGAAAGGTTGGCATAGGGTCTAGCTGGGGTTCGGGCCACAGGAAGGAAGTAACCGAAAATGAAAATGGAGGAGGCCTTCTTGAATAGTCAAGGGACTTGGGGTTTTTAGAAGGGCTAGCGAGAGGATCCGGAAGCAGGAGTACAGCAGACAAGGCTGAAAGAGGAAACCCTACCTTAGGCATAGGAAAGAATTCGTCCCTGCAGCAGGACGAAGCAGCAAATGGTGTTGCAGTCACCCAGATCAGGGAGGAGGTCTCAGGTAAGAGGCAGAAGGGGAAAAAAGGAAGAAGCAGAAAATCATAAAGAAAAAAGAGCCTGAGGCGAATCTTGTTTTGGGAATGGATGTTCAGATAGAAGATGCCATTGAGGTGGCTAAGCGTACCCTGGTGGGAAGAGCAAGGGGAAAGAAACACTCTGCTCAATTTATTCAAAATTGGGCCTCGCAGTAATGGAAGTCGGCTCCAGACAAAGGTTTTCAGGTTACAGTATTGGCGAAAGGTTGGTTCATGGTTAGATTTGAGAAAAAGGAAGCAGCGGATTGGGTGCTGGGGAAGAACTGGGCTTTCGGCAGCCACCCTGTAATGTTCAAGCGTTGGACACCCTTGTTCGATGCGCAGCGAGAGAATGTCGAGGTCATCCATGTTTGGGTGCATGTACCAAGTCTTCCACCTTTCTTATGGGTGGAATCAATCTTCAGATCCATAGGGAACCACCTCAGATCATACTTGGAAACAGATATGTCATTTATTCAAACTAGGGACAAGGCAATGGCTCGGATTTTGGTAAGTTTGAATCCCAGAGAAGGACTTGTGGAAAACATTAAAATTCAATATAAAGACTACATCTTTGATCAACCTTTGGACTATGAACATCTACCTTTTAGATGTCATAGATGTCATGTGTATGGTCATCTAGCTAGGGACTGACCTCTAGAATTTCAACGCAGGCGGAAACAAGTGAAAGTCGAGGTGGATTCTTTGGAAGCAGAGAAGGAAAGGCCCTCGCGGTTAGAAGAGGTTCAGGAGCTGGATCCCATGGAATTGGACAGGAGTAAGGAGGAAATGATTATGAAGCCAACTCATCAGGAGATCTCAGCTCAGAAGGGCGCACCTGTACAGGCACAAGAGCCCGAGAAGTTTGTCCAAGACTCCTATGAAGCTCCGGCCGCAACCCTCTTTGAAGATACAAAGGGTATGCACCTAGACTCAAGTAATCCATCCTTATCTCCATCGTTAGCAATTAAAGATGCTAGTTTTATTTCTAGTGCTCATATTAGTAATTGTCCTATATCTGCTGATTATTCACAAGTTGATAGCATCATTACTTCCATCCCCAAATTAGATCTGAACTGTGAAGGGGTTCCGACTGAGAAGAGTGAAGAGAGAAATGTTCCAATCCCGGGTTCAAAACATTATAACCTCCATTCTCATGACAAAAAGCCGATATCCCTAGAACCTGTAGGGGGTTTAGGTATGGATTTGACCTTGAGTTCCAAACGGAAAACTCGAGGTAGAAAGTCTGACCTGTCAAAAGCCCAGGTGAAAGCAAAGTTGGATGTGGCAGATGGGAAACAAATGTCTATCTCTGGGGTTCTTAGAGCTATGAAACCCTGTGTGGAGGTTATTAAATGATTTTCCTTTCCTGGAACTGTAGGGGTTTAGCCAGTAAACCCAAAAACTAGCTCTCAAAGAGATTGTCCATTGATATAACCCTGATGTCCTCATGCTGCAAGAAACTTCAGGAAGGAGTGAGGAAGTTTTGTCATTATTAAACTCTCTTCTCCCAGGTTGGAATTTTCATGCAATGGACTCCATAGGACACTCGGGAGGACTTGCCATGGGCATCAGGGTAGGAAGATTGAAATTGATTAACCTGTGGGGGATGGGGCATGCTTTGGGTATGGAAGTCCTATCCTCCGACTTAGGAATTCCTCTGATGATTGTAAATATTTATGGCCCATGCCAAGGGAGAGTTTCTTTCTGGAATTCCCTTCTCTCCAAATCGGTGATGAGGAACCAAAACCTGGTGGTAGGCAGAGATCTCAATTTTTCTATTGGAAATGCTGAAACTTGGGGACCATCAGCCAGAGAAGATTCGCTATCAGATTTTTTTATGAATTCACTCAACACCCATAATCTGATAGATGTAAATCTGTTAAAATTAAGGCCCACTTGGAGGAACCGTCAAACAGGTGAAGCTAGAATTGCAAAAAGATTGGATCGTTTTCTTCTTTGTGAAGAATTAGCTTCAAGGATTCCGGTTTTCCGTCAATGGGTGGGAGAGGGAGGAAACTCAGATCACTTTCCAATTCTTCTTGAGCTTTCCAAGCCTCCACATAAGCCGGCAGCACCTTTTAAATTCAATCCCACATGGCTACAGGAGGACTCTTTCAACAAACTCTTTAGAGAAACCTAGAGAACTCCAAGTAGGAACTCCACTGAGGATAAGAGCTTCCTATTCATGGAAAATCTTAAGAGACTGAAAAAAGCAACAGTGGAGTGGTCGAAGGCTAGGAAGCAGAAACAGAATGAAGAGTTAAATCAAATTGGCATAGAACTCCAAGAACTGGAAAGTCCTGATTCTGATGGCTATGAAACACAGGAGAAAAAGGAAAGAATATTGTTGTTGGAAGGTCAACGAAGTAAAATTCTGCTAGCAAGAGAGGAGGAATGGAGGTTGAAAAGTAGAGCAATTTGGCTGAAGGCAGGAGATGAAAACACAAAAATTTTCCACAATTATGCCAAAGGGAGGAAGAACTCGAATACCATTTGGAAGCTAAAGGATGAAGAGGGCAGAGAAGCAAATACTTTTGAATCTCTCTCTCTCATGGGGAGAAGCCACTTCTAGAAGCTATTCACTGATCAAGGGGAAGTAACGTTAGCAGAAGTAATTAGAACAGTCTAATATTTTCTTCGATATGTGGAGGAGGAAGAAGCGGCGGAGCTGATGGGAGAAGTCACAAAGGAGGAGGTCGAAAGCATCATAAAAACAATGGCTAAAGACAAGAGCCCAAGTCCGGATGGGTGGACAATAGAACTTTTCCAACATTTCTTCGATCAAATTTGTTTGGAATTAACGGAGGTGGTCGAAGAATCCAGGAGGAAAGGTGTTGTCTATCCTCCTTTCAACTCAACTTTTATAGCTCTTATACCCAAAAAAGAAGACACAGGCTCTTTTGAAGACTTTAGGCCTATATCACTTTATAACTGCATTTACAAAATCATTGAAAAAGTGATAGCAGTCCAAATAAAGCTGATTATGTCAAGATGTATTTCAAATGAACAGATTGGGTTTTTGTATGGCCGTTAGATCCATGAGGCCATTGGAGTTTCCTAGGAGACAATCCATAGCGTCAAACAGATGAAAAGGAAAGGTGTGGTGGTGAAAATTGATCTATCAAAAGCTTATGACAGAATCAGTTGGACCTTCATCAAGATGTTACTAACACACCTGGGTTTCAAAATTGACTTTATCAACTGGATTATGGGTTGCATCACAAGTGTTAGTTTCGTGTTCCTAATAAATGGAGCAGCCTCCTCCTTTTTCAAAGGGCAAAGAGGATTAAGACAAGGATGCCCTCTGTCGCCCTTGCTCTTCCTACTGGTTGCTGAAAGACTGAGCCAATTAGTACTGAAGGCTAAAAGGGATGGAGCCATAAGAGCTTTGGAGGTGGCAGTCAATATGTTCATTTCTCATTTACTCTTTGTAGATGACATCTTACTATTCAGCAATGGGAAAATATTTGAAATAAAGGAACTAAAGAGGATTCTAGATCTTTTCATGAAAGCCACAGGAATGCAAGTGAACTATAGGAAATCACAGTTGATACTGGAAGGCTTCAACAGGCAGGAGATAGCCCAAATTTCAACAGTCCTACCCTTTGATGTGCACAAACTCGATGATCCTTTTAAGTATCTAGGGTTTTGGTTGAAACCGAATGCTTATAAGAAACAGGACTGGAACTGGCTACTAGCAAAAATAGAAGCCAGAATTACTCACTGGAGTTTCAAGTGGCTTTCAAGAGCAGGAAGGCTGACCCTAATCAAATCAGTTCTCCTAGCAATTCCGGTTTACTGGGCAGCCTTGACATGGGTTCCTAAAGGCATTCTAGAGAAGATAAGAAGGATTTGTAGCAGATTTCTCTGGGCAGGGTCAAAGGAAGATTCAGTGCTTCCTTGGGTTGCTTGGGAGAAAGTGGCAAGGCCAAAAGACTGGGGAGGGTGGGGAATAAAAGACCTCACAGCTTTTGGACCTTCATTGGTAGCAAAATCAGGGTGGAGAATAATCAAAATGGGAAATCTCTAGATGAAAGTGGTGAAAAGAAAATACATTGACCCTGTCCCTTTAGAAGACTAGATAAGAAATCCCAATAAGAAAGGAGGGAATGTTTCTGTGGTCTGGAAGGCTACCATAGATGCTTTCAAGATTATTGAGCAAGGTCTGTCTTGGCAGATTGGAAATGGGGAGAATCTTCGAATAGGAAAAGACCCCTGGGTAGGATGTAATGGAAATTTTGCTTTATCCCCGGACCTTATCAGGCATCTCGAATCCAAAGGAATCTATTTTCTTAATCAGGTAGAGAAACATGGTCACTCAACAATTTGGGGTCAAGCGTGGCAATCAGGAGAGGAGTTGGATCTTCTGCCCCATTGGTGGAATGATTGGAAGGCCTACACCCAAGAACTCTCCAGGTCTAATGTGAGATTGAGAGATAGACTGGATCAATTGGTGTGGGCCCATGCAGAATCTGGATCCTATACCCCAAAATTTGGGTATAAATTCCTTATGTCAAAGAAAGGTTGGGGGAATCCGGAATGGTGGGCCAAGCATTTGTGGAAGCTAAAATGCCCTGCTAAAGCCAGACTTTTCTTCTGGTGTATTCTCAAGCGAAAGGTTCCAACATGGGACATCCTTCAAGCCAGATATAAGTCAGGACCAGGGAGATGTGTGCTTTGTAAAAATGAATCCGAAACAATTAGGCATCTATTTATAGATTGTCCTATTGTTAAAAATGTGTGGCTGGAGGTTGGGAAGCTCATCCAGAAGAATGTAGTCTGGGAAGGGGAAATATTTTCCGATGTTTGGCATAAATGGTGGCATCAATATCCAGAGGGGACTTTGCGGAATTTACCCCCCATCATTGCATGGGGCATCTGGATAGCCAGGAATAGGAGCATTTTTTTGGATAAGGACACCCCTGTTGAGGCTATTGCAATTCAATGCACTTCTATTTTCACAAACATTCCTGAACCTGAAGCGGAGAGGCTTCCCAGATAGGTTAGAGAGGAACAAATTAAGGATGGTATTCCTTGGGCTTATTTTGATGGGGCATCCCAGAACAACAAAACAGGAGCAGGGCTGGTCATTCATATAAACCAAAATCAGAGCTTGAAAGTCTCTGTGGGTTTTGGCATTGGTACAAATAATTTTGCGGAATTGTCTGCTCTAAAATTGCTTTCATGCTGGCTTATCCACAGGAACATCTTCATAGTTCAGATCTTTAGGGACTCTATGAATGTTATTAAATGATGCAATGAGAAAAGCAGATGTCAAAACTATATCTTGTTACCTTTAGTAGAAGATGTAGAGCTGTAACTAGGGTCTCTCACACCGCTAATTATTCCACATTAATAAGTCAATCCGGGAACGTTTTTTTATTGCAAGAAGTAGCTCAATCCGAGGCTATTTGTCCGAGTAATGCTTAGTAGTAAAGGGTTGAGAAGATCAAAGGAAAACAGATGCTAAGCTGTAATTAAACTAATCTAAAAGATGGAGTCACACAAAACAGTTGATCAATCAAGGGTACGGAAACAATATCCCATCCCTTTAGAAACTGATTAAAGAAAGGAAAAATTAGAGCATGGACTTATAGGTCAGGGAGCTAAGCAGCGTCTTGCTGAGGCTCACTACAGCCTTAGGCCTTCTCTCACACCAAAGCAACAAAGGCAGGTAAATAAATCAGCGAAACAGCAAAACAGAAATGGGACAGCAATAAATGGAACAGCAGTAATCAAATGGAACAACAATAATCAAATGGAACAGCAATAATCAAATGGAACAGCAATAATCAAATGATTTATGAAACAACAACCATCACCCATATGTACATGATCTACATTAATATAGCAATCTGAGAGTATTGAATGATACAACTATGTTTCTAAACAGAATGACGCTACTCTCGAATCCCACAAATATTGTTTAACATAAATCCACTGACAGTAACATTCATGCCAGTACTCTGTCACAGGAATGGCTGAATAAAGATACAATCCGACCCTGTGTAAATCCACTTATACAGTGCAGAGTCTTTACATAGAGAAATCATTCATTCATTAAACATAACAGAGCATAGCGTATCATATAAAGAATTCATCGGACTGCTGAGTAATAAAGATAAACAAACTACACACAAATCACCATATAATGATACAAAAGCAAGTGTCCTTCGGAGCCGGGGCCTTAGCTGCCAATGGTACACTGCCTTAGATTACTCCAAACGCAGAGACAGAATAAACACCAAGTCTTTTATATTAATCGCATCCACAAAGGTATAACAAAATCAGGTCTCAGTGAGACTCAATGATTAAAGTTTGTTCTGGAACTGTAAAATTACAAAAACAATCCTCCTCTTGCTTAATGATGCTGTGCCATTATATAAAAGAAATGACGGGGATATCTAGATAATCAGAGATAAGTAAAGCAGCGATCCCTCAGGATCGAAGATCCTGAGGGATTCGCTAATCGTTCAATCTTTCTTGCGTTCGCCGAGCCGGTATCCCGCATTCTTTTCCTGGACTATTCAATTCCGATTTTGCTTGATCGTGTCCGCATCCGGTTCCCTACTAGAGGAACAGCAGTTATTTTTCCTCTGCTTCTCGCTTTTGGGCGGGAACTCCTTGCTCGCATGTCTTCCTGCATAGAAAACGTCAATTATTAGCACTTGAGCTTCCTTTGTCTATTTTTGCACATTTTATCAAAATCCTTTATCTTCTTCGAATTTCTCATGCAAAAAAGGTTACAATTATTATTGAAAAACCACTAGATTGCTAGTCAAAAGCATACCTTCCAGGTGCTCCACACACCCCCCTGCTTACCCTGTTTCATGGCCTCATAAAAACATTGTAGTTGACATGCAAGGCGGTGAGAGAATAGGCCGAAGAAGGGATCTCGTGAGGAGGCCGACAACCGTGATGAGCAACTAGATTATCAAAGAACTGATCTATTTGATCTGCAGGCATCTCATACAAGGCCTGATATCCGGGTGCAGGGTGCCAAATAATTGGACTGCGAAATCGATACTCTAACCAGGATGGCCCTGCTTGCAGAATCCGTTCCCCATAAAGGTTCAATCGGCTGGTAGCCAGCTCAAAATTCTCATATTTGAATGGTTCCCTAAGCTGGATGCTTGGACTAGAGGTTCGGTATCGAAATTTTGCAGCATCGAGGGCAAGATCTTTAATAGTTAGGAAATATTCCAGACCATTTCGGATCAAGTCTTCGTGCATGGGTCCTATTATCTCAATGACACCTAGGATCCTTATAAGACTCCTATGCTCTCTCCATAGCGTCACTGGGTCTCTAGGTTCAGCTTGTACCCACAAGTCTAGTCTATTTTCTTGTCTCTGAAAGGCGTTATAAGCTCTGAGCCATTTTACTTGATTAACCCCAAATGAGATGAAGGCTTGGAATTGTATATCGCCAACAAAAGGGCCAGGATTTAAATCAGTTTCCTGGTCTAGCACAAGGTTGTGCAAGTAAAACTCGCACAATAACCTTTGAACCTTAACCCCATAATGCTTGCAACAGTCTATAAAATCATTAACAGTGTTGATGTGGATAGGTGCTCCTGCCCTAACGGCTTTTATTTTCAATCTCAAATATCTTTCAAGCAAAAATAAAGCATAATTTTTAGCAGGGGCCCTACAAGTCAAAACGTCATTATATAAGGAACACATAGTGTCCATCTGCTTAACAACACTATCTAATCGACGAGTTACCTTAGCAACCTTTTCTTGTTCCTTCTGCCATCCCTCAAAGGCTTGGCTTTCGGATTGACTAATATTCCGAAGTTGCTGTTGTAATTCTTCATATTTCTCCCGGGGGATTGCTTGCTCTCTTAGTTGTTCAGCTTCTTGTTGGGCTTGCTTCATCATCCTGTGCAATTTTCTCATTTTTGGATCCTTGTTCCATTGAGCCGTAGAGGCCGGGAATTTTGCCTGCAACTTTTTATTGCGCTGTCTAGAGTTCAGAACCCGAATAACCCCTGAGGGTGGTGCCTCTGTTTGGGTCTCCTTATTTTCTTTCTCCTTCTTGACACGAATGAAAGGTTGTTGAGGTCCCCCTGCCATTGGAACAACTTGCTGCTCTTCTCCCTTAATTGGAATGTCAGCTTGTTCTCCAGGGTCAGATGGAACAGCAGTCTGTTCCTCTATGTTATTTGGAACAGCACCCTGTTCCTCATTAACATTTGGAACGGCAGACTGTTCCTCGGCAGTAGGTCTCCTAATGGGGTTTCGACCAACAAAACGGGTTCTTGTCCTTGGGGTTTTTGCTGTAGTGGCCCTCCTCCTTTTCCTTGAGGTCCTTTGTATTCTCAAATCGGCTTTCAGAATTCGAATTTGCTGCCGGAGCCTGGCTATAGTGCCCAAAAACCTCTGTTGTTTCTTTCTTAATTTCTTAATCTCCTTTGCCTCAGCAGAGGGTTTGACCCTTAAGCCCGCTCCTTCTTCATCTGGGATATCTTCCGGCGTCCTGGGGACAGACTGTCCCTGATTGTTGTCTTCAATTTCATTATCATAACCAGGCGGGTTTTCTTCTCCTGCCTTTTCTGCATGTGCTTCCTCGGGTAGTTTTTCCTCTGCGGGACTGTCAGGGACGCTTGTTGTGCTGGAGGGCTGGCCATATTCCCCCATATTGGCCAGAACTGCTGCCAATTCCTCCTCACCTATAGGGTCCTGCAACGGGCTACCCCCTGGCTGTGTTATTTCTTCTTCTTGATTGCCTTGTTCGGTACCCCTTTCTTCCTCAGAGTGCTCATTTTCTTGATTGTTCTGCTCGGTGGCCATTGCTTCCCCTTCCGGCTGGCCAGTCCCAGGCCCTGTTTGCTCCACATTTCCTTCGGAAGGTCCTCCTTTTGGTTCTGGAGGTTCGTTCGCAATTTCAATTGGTTGGGCCGTTGCTTCCTGAATTCTTTCCAACCTTCCTCGTATCCGGGCCAGCCGAGCTGACTTCCTTGGTCTCTCAGGTAGGTCGGGTGTGCCAGCAGGTTCTCTGGGTTCCTCTGGTCGTTCTGGCGTATCGAAAGGTTGTTTCCGTTTTGAAGCGGCATGTCTTTCTGTTGCTGACTTCTTGCGTTTTTATAATCGTTCCGGCGTGCTAGAGGACTGTTCAGGTTTTGGGGGCGGTGCAGCCGATCCTCCTTCGACTATTGCGATCAATTCCTCCCAAGTGCTTTGTTGTTGAGTGAGACTGTGGCTCACTATCAACCGAATCAGCCCATGGTGGCTAATGACTGCATCCATGTGCTGGGCCTTTCTCAGGTTTCGGGCCGCGTCATGTAGTAGCGAATTTAAAAGTGCGGGGAGATTTACAGAACATTTTCCTTTTAAAACAGCTAAAAGTTTCAGGTGACGAGGTCTTACCACGTCTTTTCTCCCTTCGCAGGTGATATAACTTTGTACTGTCTTCGCTAGCTCGGTCCAGGGTTCCCCTAGTGTTGCCGGCAGAACTCCTTTCCCTTTGACTGTCAAGCTTTGGCCTTCGTCCTGGAAAATTTCCATAGCTTTTTGTAATCTTTCCTTCTTCGGCGTCCATATGGGTCCAGCAACTGGTAATCCTGAAAATTCTGCGATAATATCCTCTGTAACCGCTATCCGCTTTCCTCCTACTATGGAGTAATTTTCCTGCAAATTCTGCAGGAATTCCAATGCCACGGCTTCATTTGATTCTTGTAGGCGGCTGAAGTAATTCAACCATCCTACGTTTTCCAGAATTTCACGAGCAGCAGCGGAAACTGTCAGCTTGTGAGGTTCACTTCGGACCGTCTTTCCGCCCATGATTCTTCTCAGAAATGGAACAACAACTGCTTGCGGTGTTTGCGACGTAGAGAGGATGATCACCGAGCATGCAACTAAAATAATAATAAAAAGATCGTGGATGGCAATTTCCGTAGAATGGAAGCATCATACCATTAAACCATGTCATTCCTTCGTACATTGTCTCGCCCGAATGGTGTGCAGCCACGTAATCATGGAGTAATGAGATTACCTCCCCCCCCCCCCCCCCCCCCCCCCGCGATCTGATAAGCTGTCCCCAGCCGTCAAAGAGAGGAGCAGCAGCCAGTTCGGAGGTCCAATCATAAAGTACAACATATGAAATTATGCCATGTTTTAGAAAAACAACGAAATGCCGAAACTGAGGCAAAAAGGTAAATCGCGTTTTGCATAAGAGCCTGCGTGATATAATGAGGAGCTAGGGGATGGGACGTCTGTCAAGCGTACGAAGTCTCTAGTGGTCACTGTCAGTTCCGTTGCCATGATTGGTGGTAATAAATATTCATGCGATATATACATCGGGTGTGACATATGATCTTTGCAAAGGATAAGAGACAGAAAAATTTTAATATCATACCTGTTGGTGTAATTATTACGACTTCTATGCCATTAACAGAGCTCTGCTGCCAACAGGTGTTCATAACCTTGGCAGAGTTGTTTATTTCACCCTCTGGAACCATGATCCTTTGTGTATATTCTGAAGAGTGCTTTGTCAAAATGCAGGCCATTATGCTGGCTTGGTGACCAGATAGCCATAATGCCATTCACAAGGTAGGCGCGAAACGTGGTCAGGCTGGCTCGCGATGAGACCTCCTGTTCCAAGATTTGCTTGTTAATTTACCTTTGGACCATATCCCTGGTGTGGTGGCCGTTATGGGAATGCCACTTCGCTTCCACCCTTATGATCATGGCAGGCCGGCTCTGAATGAGACCCCCTATCCTGCATTTGACAATTTTCATATTTTGTTTTTGTTTTCTTTTGCAGAGCACCTTTCTTGTTTATTTTCACATAAGGGTGGTTCCGCACTCCTTAAGAGCGAGGAATGGTGGAAGAAGTCTTACGATCCCAACAGATAGATATAAATCGTTCGCTCTTACTCCTAAGTAATGATCAAAAAAGATTTTTAGGGGAATCGTCATGATAAAGATCACCAATGACAATCGTACCGGTAAATGACAATGACAGCGAAGATGAAAAAGTTCACGTCCCTCCTCTTGTCCTCTTATACATACTGGCTACATAGTGATAGCGATTTTATGATGTGTTGATTTCGGTATATCATGGTTTTATGTTCACCGCATAAGTTCATTGCTGTGTCTACAAGATTGAAGAGAACATGGAGGCAAAGCATCCTCCATAAGGGCAAAAACATGTCGATGGCATTCCTGAAAGAAGAATTCATTCGTAGGATACCATTTCTTTGAGAGGAACAATGGAAAATCGCAAATGCTGTCCCCTTCTGAGAAGGGAACAGCGAAGATACTCAAATGTTGTTCCTTTTGAAAAGGAACAGCAGACACACTCAAGTGTTGTTCCTTTTCTCAAAGGAACAGCAAAAACACACAAGTACTGTTCCTTTTTCGCAAAGGAACAGCAGGAACACACAAGTGCTGTTCCTTTTCGCAAAGGAACAGCAGAAACACACGAGTGTTGTTCCTTTTCGCAAAGGAACAAAAAAAACATAAGTGTTGTTCCTTTTCGCGAAGGAACAGCAAAAAGCACAAGTGTTGTTCCTTTTCGCAAAGGAACAGCAAAAACACACAAGTGCTGTTCCTTTTCGCAAAGGAATAGCAAAAACACACAAGTGTTGTTCCTTTTCGCAAAGGAACAGCAAAAACACACAAGTGTTGTTCCTTTTTGCAAAGGAACAGCAAAAAAACAGAAGTGTTGTTCCTTTTCGCAAAGGAACAGCAAAAAAACACAAGTGCTGTTCCTTTTCGCAAAGGAACAGCAAAAAAACACAAGTGTTGTTCCTTTTCGCAAAGGAACAGCAAAAAGCACAAGTGTTATTCCTTTTCGCAAAGGAACAGCAAAAACACACAAGTGTTGTTCCTTTTCGCAAAGGAACAGCAAAAAGCACAAGTGATGTTCCTTTTCGCAAAGGAACAGCAAAAACACACAAGTGTTGTTCCTTTTCGCAAAGGAACAGCAAAAACACACAAGTGCTGTTCCTTTTCGCAAAGGAACAGCAAAAACACACAAGTGTTGTTCCTTTTCGCAAAGGAACAGCAAAAACTCTTGGAGTAAAAAAAATCAAGGAAACATATATACAAGATGTTTATGTACAAGTTATAAAAATGAATTTCTTAAACTATAGGTGAGGAAGATTTCGCTTCCTCTCCTAAGATTTCCATATCAGTATCTTGTCGCAGCTGCTGACCGAAGGATTCCCGAGTGAGTGGCTTTCGATAAAGGCGAACTCGGTGGCCGTTTACTTTGAATGCATATCCAGAACCGTCAATTGTGATCAGGGTAAGGGTCCCATTGTCGTGTACCTTCTGGATTTCGTATGGTCCTAACCATCGAGTCTGGAGTTTCCCCGGGAAGTCCTGAAACTGAGAGTCGTATAACAGAGCCCAGTCTCCTTCATGAAAGACTTTATTCTTGATAAGTGCATCATGCCATTTAGCTCGCTGTTGTTGAATTAATGTTGTATTTTGTAATGCAGAGAGCCTGATTTCGTCCAATTCATTAATCTGCTGTAATCGATTGATTTGTGCCTCACTCAGATCTAGGCCGACTTCCTGTGCAGTTCGTAGCGTTCGGATTTCGAATTCTATGGGGAAAATTGGCTGCTTCCCAAACACTAATTGATAAGGTGAATAGCCTGTAGTACTTCTCCATGTGGTTCTGTAGGCCCACAGTGCCTCGGGTAGTCGAGTGGCCCAATCACGCCTATGCGATGCAATGGTCTTTGTTAAAATTGATTCTATTACCTTATTACTACTCTCTACTTGCCCATTTTCCTGCGGATGGTATGGGGTACTGATCTTATGTTGGACATGATAATTGTTAAGTGTTGCAGCTAATTTATTTCCAACAAATTGTGGTCCACCATCGGTGATTAGTTCCCTCGGAAGTCCATAACGTACAAACAAATGGAACAAGAATTGTATCACAGAGTCTTCTGTAGCCCTAGGTAATGATTCGGCCTCGACCCATTTAGTAACATAGTCTGTCGCCACCAGAATGTATGTCCTCTAATTTGATGATGGATTGATGGGCCCAACGAAGTCCAGAGCCCATCGTTCAAATGGCTCAATGACCAATTGTGGTCTCAGAGGCATTTCATCGACTTGGCCAGGTCTTCCTGCTCGCTGGCAGCTGTCACAGGCTTGTGCAAATTTTTTCGCATCCTTGAAAATTGTAGGCCAATAGTATCCGGTTTGCAATACTTTATGTGCTGTTCTTTTTTCAGCGAAATGTCCCCCGCATGGCCCATCGTGGCAAGCTTTTAGAATGTCGAAGATTTCGTCTTCTCAAATACACCTTCTGATTTGCATGTCTGCCCCTGTATGGAACAAATGGCCTCTAATCCACGAAAACCGAGTGCTCTTCTGAACAATCTGCTTGCGTTCCTGAGGGGTTAAGTGTTTTGGTAGCTTGCCGACTGCGAGGTAATTAGCGACATCAGCATACCAGGGTGTTCGAACAGCAACAGCAAACAGGTGTTCGTCAGGAAATTGATCTTCCACGGTTGTTGTTTCAATTGCTTTCGGTATTCGTGAGAGGAAATCAGCTACAGGGTTCTCCTTGCCAGGTCGATCCTTGATTGTGATGTCGAACTCCTGCAATAAGATCAACCATCTGGTTATTCTGGCTTTCGTAACAGGTTTATTTGCCAAATATTTGATAGCAGAATGATCTGTATATAACACAACGGGATAGCCTGTGATATAATGTCTAAATTTGTTAACAGCATGTATTACAGCCAGGAATTCCTTTTCAGTAACAGTATAATTGAGTTCGGCAGAGGATAAATTTTTGCTAATATAGTAGATAGCATATGGTCTCTTATCCTCTTCTTGCCCTAGGACTGCACCAATTGCTGTGTCCGAGGCATCAGATGAGATTTGAAATGGCGAATTCCAGTTGGGTCCTCGAAGGACTGGGGCTGTTGATAGAAGCTTCTTCAGTTCCTTAAAAGCCTGGTCGCATTTTTCTGTCCACAAGAAATCAACATTTCCAGTTAAAGCATATAGAGGTGCAGCAATACGTGAGTAATGTTCTATAAATCGTCTGTAATACCCAGAAAAGCCAAGGAAACTGCGTACCTCCGTTTGAGTAGTGGGGGTAGGAATAAGCAAAAGAATCTGGATTTTAGCCGGGTCTACCTGGATGCCAGCTGCTGAGATGTAGTGCCCTAGAATGAGCCCTTCTGTCATCATCATGTAACACTTTTCGTGACTCAGACAAAGTCTGGTAGCGATACAACGTTGTAGGACTTTTTCCACGGTATCTAGAGCTGGGTCAAAATCATCTCCGTATGGTGTAAAATCGTCCATATACACTTCAAGTCCGTCATTTATCAGATCTGCGAAGATACTAAGGACAGCCCTTTGGAATGTAGCAGGGGCATTACATAGGCCGAAGGGCAAAACTCGATAGGCAAACGTTCCCCAAGGGCAAGTAAAGGTAGTTTTATCCTGGTCTTCAGGGGCAATTTGGATTTGGTTATATCCGCTGAAGCCGTCCAGGAAAGAAAAGAATTTCTTTCCTGCCAAAGTGTCTAATACTTGATCTATAAATGGGAGAGGGAAGTGATCCTTCTGCGTGGCCTTATTTAACTCCCTATAATCTACGCAAATCCTCCATTTTCCATTTTTCTTGGGTACCACCACCAAGGGAGAGACCCACTTACTGTCGGAGATGGGATAAATAAAATTAACATCTAGAAGTTTCTGAAGTTCAGCTTTTACTACCTCTTTTAGATGGGGGTTAAGTCTTCTTTGCGGCTGACGAACAGGTTTTGCATCTTTTTCTATGTAGATGTGGTGGGTGCATAATTGGGGATCGATCCCTTTCATGTCAGGGTAATCCCACGCAAATGCTCCTTGATATTTTCGTAACAGATTTACAAGTTTTGCTTCTTGGTCTGGTGTAAGGTTGGTGTTGATATTTAAGGCCTTACCAGGTTCAATTTCCACTACTTTACTATTAGCAACAACAGTCACTCGTATTGTTTGGTCATGTGCGTCTTTCAAAGGGTCTTCCTCTAGCTCACTATCGAATGCTGCCTCTATCATAAAACACTGTGTGTGAGATCTAGATTCAGTTTGGCTAATGAAGTTATTTATGGCATCATCTTCTATTTGATCTTTAAAATCTAAAGCCTTCTGTACAGTCAATGGGGATCTGATATTGTTAGTGAGGTATGACACAGGATACTGATTGGTTTTGATCATTGGCAGGCTTGGCTGTGCTGGAGGATATAGAACTAGATTTTTAACATCTGGTCCTTTAGTTATAGTCATGTTTCCCTGCCGGCAACCAATATAGGCATCGGCAGTAGCAAGCCAAGGTCTTCCTAATATTAGCGGATGTCCATCCAGTCAGGTTTTTGGATTAATTATCAGGAAATCAGTTGGATATTCCCAGGAGTCTACAGAAACCATGACATCGTATAGAGTGCCTTCTGGTCGAACTACAGATCGATCTGCCAATTCTAGCAAAGTAGAAGTGGGTTCTACTGATGTGATGCCAAGCTTTTGGCAAGTAGAGGTTGTCAAAATATTGATTGCAGCTCCTAGATCAACTAAAGCGTTAGTCAGGGTTTGGACATAGATTTGGACAGTCACAATTGGATTTCCGGGATCTTCGTATTTGATAGGTGTCTCTTTCCCTGATAATAAGTCAGATAAGGTGCCGACGACTTGGACTCTTGGGTTAGTGGTTGTATTCCTCCTTGATTTTTTTATGCACAGTTCTTTTATAGTTTTTGCGTATATAGGAATATCTTGAATGGCCTGGAGGAATGGAATTTTTATGTACAGGTTTTGTAACTCTCCCAGAATGTCAAAGTTTGGATGTTGTACTGGTCGTGGTATGACTAATCGTTCTGGGAAAGGAGGATAGGATGTATTTGTTTGTTGATGGGTCTGTTCCTTATTTACACCCTCTTGTTGTGGTGGTTGTTCTATTGGTAACTGATTTTCAATGTGAACTGTTTTGTCTCCCTCTGTTTCTATGATACGTCCAGATCGTAACTGAAGGTCATTGCACTCCCTTAGGTCAAGTCCAGTTTCTGATGTTTCTATAATTTGGAGGGATTGGACTGGTCTATTATTAGGATTGGGATTGGGTTGGGCTAGGAGTTGCGGCCTTAAATTAGACTGGGGGTTTTGTTGTAAGGCTGGCAGAGTCGGTTGAGGGAGTGGAATAGTTCCTGTTGACTGATATGTCGATCTTGGCCAATTTGTCTGCCAGGGTGAACCTTGTGAAGTAGGGGGAATCCATTGCGGAGGGTATGAGTTATTCTGCCAATATGGTGGGGTGTAGGGAAAATTTGGCCATCCGAATTGGCTTGTCTGATTCATCCATGGATTTGGAGAAGGAAACGGCTGTGATGACCAATTCGGGACTGGGGGTGTAGATTGGTTTTGCCACATACCATATTGCTGAGCATTGTATTGCGGAGGCTGAAAAGAAGAAGTCGGGTCAGAAAACATACCAGATTGCCTAGGTTGCCATTGGCGATGTTGGTTAACAAAGTATGCTGGTTCTAATTCTTCTTCTGCTTCCTTGTATACTGCCTTCAATCCAGGAAGTGAGGGGCAGCTCTCAGTAAGGTGGTCTTTCGTACAGATGGCACATGTTTGAACTGTATCTAGCGGACATTCCTTGTGGCTGTGTTTTCTTCTGCATCGGGGGCAGAAAATTGCCAGATTTTGCTCCGCCTCCATTTGCTTTTGTTTAGCCTGCACAATATCAAGCTGAGTAGTTAATGTCCCCAGAATATCAGTTTTAAAATTTTCTAATAAATTCCCTAGTTCTACACGTGTTACCCCTTCTGTTGATATTTTGTTGTCTTTAACAAACCTATCATATTCTGTTGATTTTATCCTTGTGCTGCCTCTTGAACTCCTGATGCATAAATTAATGATATCAGCAAAATTCTCTTGGTAAATATCCCCTTTTCCCATGATATTCAATGTTTCAATCCACTGCTCTTTCATTCCTCTAACCAATGCAGTTTTCAACACATTATCGGGCAGAGGTAGTGATGCATAAGGGGATCTCTGTAAATTATACTGGAAACGTTCTACGTATTCTTCCAAAGTTTCATTTGGTCTGGCCGTCATTTGGAAAATTTCATCTTTTAGCTCTCTCGACCTACAATAATCCTGATATTTTTTAAGAAAGGATTCTTTCATTTTCTCCCAGTTGTTTATGACCCCACCACCTAAACCCATGAACCATCTCAGAGCTACTCCTTTTAAAGTGGAGGGGAACAGCTTTAATTTCTGGGGGTCAGTGGTGTAATCGTACCCTCTACATAGCACATCGAATTCAAATAAAAATGCATCGGGGTCTTCTGATGTAAGTCCATGAAACGTCGGGATGTGTTGAAGAGGTATTGCTTTCATGGGTGCATTTGTAGCAGAATCTACTATAGGATATTGCAATGTAGAAGTTTGAGTATTTGGCTGATTCTGTGCCATTGGATCAAAGATGTGCCAATATCCTTCCGGAATTTCTAGGAGGGTGTTCCTAGGTTGAGAAGGGACGGCCTTGGCAGGAACTGTTTTAATGACACTTCCCTTATCTGGGATCTCTGTCTGAGGGAATGGGGTGCCTTCAAGGTTAACTTTGGCCGCGCTCCCCCTGTCTGGGCTGTTTAACAATTGGATTATCCTAGAAGGAGACCTTGGTTCCTCTATTTCCCCTGTTTCCCCTTCTCCTTCACAAAGATTACTTAAATTCCCTTCTTGCAGCCGTTCTGACACAGAATTTTCAATTTCTTGGAAGTCCTGTTCATCAGTCCGACTATGCACCTCAGCGTAGGCTCCAGATGGTGATGCTGTAGCCTGAAGGGAACTAGTAGGCTGCTTAGAATGAGTCTTTCTGAGGCCTACTGACGGCTGAGATTCAGTTTTCTTATAGATTTCGTCTATGAAGGTTGTTCGGCCAAGGGTCACCGGTCCTTTGGCTTTTTCAGGTTTGACTGGAGGTTTGATATTCTTTTCTAGCTTTTTCTGCTTAGTCATGCACTCTAAAAACTACTGAATCCTATTCAACCAGCAATTCTGCTAAGAGAGCGGACGGTGGAGCAGGGCTTTTACATGCTCCGTACGCAGGTTCTTACCTTCCGTTTTTAGAATCCAACTCCCCCCTAGCAGCTTTGCGCACTACTCTGTAAAGGGCAAATGGCTATACTCCTTCCCCGAAAACGGCGCCAAAATGTAGAGCTGTAACTAGGGTCTCTCACACCGCTAATTATTCCACATTAATAAGTCAATCCGGGAACGTTTTGTTATTGCAAGAAGTAGCTCAATCCGAGGCTATTTGTCCGAGTAATGCTTAGTAGTACAGGGTTGAGAAGATCAAAGGAAAAAAGATGCTAAGATGTAATTAAACTAATCTAAAAGATGGAGTCACACAAAACAGTTGATCAGTCAAGGGTACGGAAACAATATCCCATCCCTTTAGAAACTGATTAAAGAAAGGAAAATTTAGAGCATGGACTTATAGGTCAGGGAGCTAAGCAGCGTCTTGTTGAGGCTCACTACAGCCTTAGGCCTTCTCTCACACCAAAGCAACAAAGGCAGGTAAATAAATCAGCGGAACAGCAAAATAGAAATGGGACAGCAATAAATGGAACAGCAGTAAAATGGAACAGCAGTAATCAAATGGAACAGCAATAATCAAATGGAACAGCAATAATCAAATGGAACAGCAATAATCAAATGATTTATGAAACAACAACCATCACCCGTATGTACATGATCTACATTAATATAGCAATCTGAGAGTATTGAATGATACAACTATGTTTCTAAACAGAATGACGCTACTCTCGAATCCCACAAATATTGTTTAACATAAATCCACTGACAGTAACATTCATGCCAGTACTCTGTCACAGGAATGGCTGAATAAAGATACAATCCGACCCTGTGTAAATCCACTTATACAGTGCAGAGTCTTTACATAGAGAAATCATTCATTCATTAAACATAACAGAGCATAGCGTATCATATAAAGAATTCATCACACTGCTGAGTAATAAAGATAAACAAACTACACACAAATCACCATATAATGATACAAAAGCAAGTGTCCTTCGGAGCCGGGCCCTTAGCTGCCAATGGTACACTGCCTTAGATTACTCCAAACGCAGAGACGGAATAAACACCAAGTCTTTTATATTAATCGCATCCACAAAGGTATAACAAAATCAGGTCTCAGTGAGACTCAATGATTAAAGTTTGTTCTGGAACTGTAAAATTACAAAAACAATCCTCCTCTTGCTTAATGATGTTGTGCCATTATATAACAGAAATGACGGGGATATCTAGATAATCAGAGATAAGTAAAGCAGCGATCCCTCAGGATCGAAGATCCTGAGGGATTCGCTAATCGTTCAATCTTTCTTGCGTTCGCCGAGCCGGTATCCCGCATTCTTTTCCTGGACTATTCAATTCCGATTTTGCTTGATCGTGTCCGCATTCGGTTCCCTACTGGAGGAACAGCAGTTATTTTTCCTCTGCTTCTCGCTTTTGGGCGGGAACTCCTTGCTCGCATGTCTTCCTGCATAGAAAACGTCAATTATTATCACTTGAGCTTCCTTTGTCTATTTTTGCACATTTTATCAAAATCCTTTATCTTCTTCGAATTTCTCATGCAAAAAAGGTTACAATTATTATTGAAAAACCACTAGATTGCTAGTCAAAAGCATACCTTCCAGGTGCTCCACAGAAGAGTTTCAGCAATTAAAGCTTTCCTTTAATGTCTTTTCTCTCTGCCACATCTACAGGGAGCGCAATGATACAGCAAACAGGATTTCTAAAGAGGGTATGCAACAAGATATGGGTTGTTGGAGAATAGTGGAGGAGGACCATGGAGAGATCCGTGTGTCGGATCAGCCTCCTTACTCTTAGTCTTTTTACTCTTTGGACTCTTCAGGCTATGTAAAGCCTGATTTTGTTTTCAGTTGTTATGAGTTTTACCTTTTTGTTCCTGCTTACCATATAACTGATTTCAGATGTTGCATGACTTATGTATCTACTTCCTGTTTGGGTTGTTTTCCTCGATGAGGAGACCCGGGAAATAGATGCACTATTTTTACCTTTCTATGGAGATGTTCAGACATATGATAAAACTGTATATTCTGCTTTTGCCTAAGCTGGAGACGGGGGCTGTTTTCCTCGATATGAGGAGGCTCACATTTTCAGATCAGTGGTTTCTCTCTTGCTCATGGTTTTGGACAGGAAGGGTAGTAACCTCCTGTAGAGCTCTATGATTTTCAAATCATACAGCAACTTGAATTCTTCTGCATATACTATGTAACTTTTTATTTTGTTATAAAAAGTTCGATTTTTTCTTTGGAAAAAAAAAAAAACGCTCTTGGACTGTGTGAAATTTGTTTTGCACTTTCTTCCACAGTCGGCCGCGATCCTGAACTAATCCTACTTGCACTATCCTTCACCATGGATTTTACCAAAATAACAATTCTGATAGAACACAATTTTGTAGCTGGAATTTAAAAAAAAAAAATTGCCTCAATATAAAAGAAATTTTTTATTTGCCATCCTTTGGTGTTTCATGAGCATGCCTTATGGATTGACTGCATCGAATTCTGAAATCAATTTATGAGGGAATAAAGAAGTGGGGAAGGGGTGATTTTCATAATGGGAAGGAACATTACTGCAGGGATTCCAAGAATAATATCACCAAGGGGGATAAACGAGAATGGGATGTGGAAAAAAAAATTCAGGGGAAAAAGAGGGATTTTATTAAATCAGGTAAGGGTAGTGTTCTTAGAATAAAGAGGAGGGTAATTCATTGGGGATTTAGAAAAAGAAAAATAGTGGGAACTTACGAAGTGGGAAATAGAAGAAAGGCAGAATTTTATCTTCAAGGTCTACGTGCACTGGTGCCAGAAAAAGTAATTGCAGCGGGAATTAAGCGTTTACTTGGATAAAAATTTCCATGCTAGTTACCCCAAACTTGGGTAAGGGTTGGGTTCCTTGAACCTGCTTCTTCTTGGTGGCAGCCAGCATATCTAAAAAATCAAGTAACATTCCCTTTTTATTGAAATTTCAATCTTCCTACCAACATGTTGGTTTTCAGGTTGATCCTTCTACAATCATGTCAGTCAACTGATTTTCATAATTACAGGATTCTTTTTCTTTTTCTTTTTTTACTTTTCTTTTTTTTCATTTTATTTTCTTTTTATTTTTTCTTTTATTATTTTTTTCAATGAGGAAAAGAAAGAATCAAATCTTCAACAGGTTGGTGTTACCACCTACCAACTCCTTTTCAGATTGCTATTGGACTTTCTGCATAAAATCTCCTTTAGTAAGGGGCTGAAAATATACCTTCAATCTATGCCCATTTACTAGGAACACATAATTCCATCCATCAATAGTTTTAATCTCTACCACTCCATTTTCAAACACTTTGACCACCTCATAGGGTCCCATCCAGCGTGTATGGAATTTCCCTTTAAAATATTTGAATCTAGAATCGTAAAGGAGCACCCAATCACCTGGTTGGAATTGCTTCTTCTAGATGGACATGTCATGCTACTTCTTGTGCTAATGTTGAACCAAGATGTTTTGTTGAACGGCATTCCTTCGGAATTCATATAACTCATTCAACTGTAGAAGACATTGTCGTTTTGCTTTAGAGAGATCTAGCCCCAATTGGACTATAGTCCTGAAAGTCTTGATCTGGAATTCTATTGGCAAGAGGACTTATTTCCCATACACCAGCTCATATGGTGTGTGTCCTATGTTATTCCTCCAAGTGGTTCGGTATGCCCACAATGCTTCTGGTAATTTGTCATCCTAATCCTTTCTGTGAATATTTATTGTCTTTGTGAGTATGGACTCAATCACCTTGTTTATGGACTCCACCTGACCATTTTCTTAAGGGTGATACGGTGTATATTTTCTGTGTCATATTTCGTACTACTCCATCATACCCTGCACCAGATTAAAAATAAACTTCGGTCCATTGTAAGAAACAATTTCTCTAGGCACACCAAATCTAGTAAAGATTTCAATAAAAATAAAATCAAGAACAAATCTTTCAATAGCAAAAGAAACAGCTTTAGCTTCTACCCATTTTGTAACGAAATCTGTACAAACCAAAATATGTTTTTTATTTAATGATGTTGGATTTAATGGCCCTACAAAATCAATGGCCCATTTTTCAAAAGGCTCAATCATAACCTAAGTACATAAAGCCATTTCATTAGTTTGATTAGGTTGGCCAATTCCCTAACACCTGTCACATCGCTTGATGTACAGTTTGGCATCCTTAAACAAGGAGGGCCAAAAATAGCCAACTTGTAACACTTTGTATGTAGTCCGCTTATCAGCAAAGTGACCCCCGCAAGGTTCATCATGGGCAGATTTTAAAATATCAAACACTTCTTCCTCTCTTACACATATACGGATAATGAGATATGCTCTGGTGTAAAAGAGGTCTCCTTGAATCCAGGAATATGCAACGCTTTTCTGTATGATATTCCACTTTTCATGAGCCGATAAGTGAGGTGGTAATTTCCCAATAACTAAATAGTTAGCTATGTCATCAAACCATGGGGATTTTGTTGACACAGCAAATAGATGTTTGTCAGGAAAATCATCATCAACAAGAATTGCTTCACTAGGATTATTTAATCTTGAAAGATAATCTACTACTACATTAGATTTTCCTGGTCTATCAATAATGGTAATATTAAATTCTTGTAACAATAATAACCACCTAGTCACTCTACCGCTAGTTAATGGTTTATTCATCAAATATCTTATTGTGGAATGGTCAGTATGCACAAAGACTTCATATCTTGTAATATAATGTCTAAATTTATTAATGGAAAAAATTATAGCTAAAAACTCTTTCTCAGTAACTGTATAATTGAGTTCAGCGGGTGACAAGTTTTTACTAATGAAATAAATAGCATAAGATTGTTTGTCTTCTTCCTATCCTAAAGTTGCACCAATAGCAGTATCTGAGGCATCAGAGGAAATATGAAATGGCAGGGACCAGTTTGGTCCTCTCAAAACTGGTGCCTGGACTAGTTTTTCCTTCAATGTCTCAAAGGACTGTTGGCAAGCTGTGGACCAAGAAAACTCACTATCTTTAGCCAAAAGTCAGAAAAGGGGGGTAGATATCCTTAATAAATTCTAAATGAATCTCCTATAGTAGCCTGCATGTCCTAGAAAACCTCTCACTTCCTTTTGAGTTTTGGGTATAGGAAGACTCAAAATAATTTCTATTTTTGCAAGGTCAACCTGGATACCTTTTTCAGAAATAAGATGGCCAAGAACCACCCCTACCTTGCACATTAATCTACATTTTTTATCACTCAAGGTGAGATGAGCTTCTTAGCATCGAAGAAGTACTTTTTCTATATTTTTGAGGGCTTCCTGAAATGAATCACCAAACACAAAAAAGTCATCCATATAGATTTCCACACAATCAAGGTCAGCAAAAATAGCCAAGGCTGCCCTTTGAAAGGTATCCAGGGCATTATATAGCCCAAAGGGAAGAACTCGGTAAGAAAATGTACCCATGGACATGTAAAAGTGGTTTTGTCTTGATCCTTGGGTGCAATCTGTATCTGGTTATACCCACTAAAGCCATCTAGAAAAGAAGAGTACTTCTTACTAGCAAGAGTATCGAGTACTTGATCGATGAAAGGAAGGGGGAAGTAATATTTGAGAGTGGCTTTGTTCAATTCTCTATAGTCAATACAAATGCGCCATCTCCCATCTTTTTTCAGGACTAATACCAATGGAGAGACCCACTGGCTATCAAAAATAGGATAGATAAAAACAGCATCTAAGATTTTTTGTAATTCTTCCTTAACAACATCTCTTAGAGCTAGGTTCATTCACCTTTGGGGTTGTCAGATAGGTCAGGCTCCATCCTGAATATAGATATGGTGGGTACAAGTTTCAAGAGGGATTCCTTTCATATCTTCGTAGCCCCATGCAAAGGAATCAAGATGGTTTCGCAACAAATTCACAAGCTGCTCTTGCTCAGAAGAATCCAAGTCTAAAATAATATGCAAGGGTTTACCTGGACTAATCTCAATGAGAGTGGTATTAAGCTCAGGAGTACACATAGGTGTCACTAGAGATGGTGGCAAGGGAGGTAGAGAGTCATATCTTTCCTGAAAATCTAGACTAAAAATCTGACTCAATGATTCAAAATTGGGCATGGTGTCTAGATTGTTCAGGAAGTCTTGAATCTCACCCTCCTGCGAGAACTCAACATTCTGATGTATCAAGGAAACAGGATGAGTCTCCTCATCACTATTGTATTCTAACCATAAAGTGTCTCGGAGCTCCTGAATGGATCTAGTGGGTGGATACAAGGTGACCTTCTTCCTAGAATCTCCATGGAAAATATACATGTCACCAGAATGGCATTTGATATAAGCATCGGCCGTAGCAAGCCATGGTCATACAAATATCAAGGGATGTCCTCCCACAGGGTTCTTTGGCGGAAGCACAATGAAGTCTGCAAGGTGTGCCCAAGAGTCTAGAGAAACGACCACATCATCCAACACCCCTTCTGACTTGATTTTAGATCTGTCTACTAGTTCAAGCACAGTGGGAGTAGGACAAATATGGAACAATCAAGTTGATCCATGGTTTTATTGGTCATAACATTAATGGCTGCCCCTAGATCTATAAGTGCATTGGAGACAAGGGCATCACCTATCTGAACAGAGGCGACAGAGTTTCCAGGGTCGGTATATTTCTCCATTTGCATACACCCTGTCATTAACTCTGTTGCTCTACCAACAAATTGAATAGTTTGAGGTTTTAATCCTCTCCTTCCTGGCTTCTTGAGACAGAGTTCCATAATGATTTTTTTGCAAATGGGGATCTCTTTAATAACTTGGAGCAAAAATACCCTTATGAAAATCTTCCTAAGATCAGAAGCCAAGCTAGACTCAGGAATGGGGTCTTTCTTCTCCACAAATAACCTTTCTGGATAAGGAGGTTGGTTGGAAGAAGATGGAAAAGGTTCAGAAGGTATGGGGATAGGCTGGATGGTGTCATCCTTTTCAGAATGGTCAAAAGTTTCCTCCTCACCTTTCTCATTGATAATCACCATAGGCTGCTTTTGATTTTCTGAGGTTACTATCTTCCCCAATCTCAATTGGAGTTCATTGACTCCAAATGGCATGGACTGATATCTGGATGAAGAAAGCGGGTTCATAGAATGGATCATTTGTACCGCTTTGTTATTGGGGTTGGGTAAAGGTTGGGCAGGCAGCTGAGAAGGTCGAAACAGTGGAGGTAAAGGCAATGGTGGCATTGGCTGACTCAGCTGAGGTAATGATGGTTGTGGCATTGGGTAAGGTGCATATGTAGGAGGGTATGACTGCATAGGTGCAGGATAGGAATGGTGTGAATGATGTGAATGGTTTGGCCCTCTCCATCCTTGTTTCCAAGATTGGGAGGGTTGTCCATAATGATATTGGTTCCCATGCTGCCAATGTTGAGAGTGACTAGTGTTAGGATAGGAATATGAATGTGCATTATAACCAAAAAAATGCGGTGGAGGTTCAGGAGCCATACCTGCACTTACCTAAGGCCATTTTCTCCGTGCTCCCATAGCATACAGTGATTCAGCTTCAGGTTGTCCTCCTTCAAGTACAGCTTTCAGCCTAGGTATGGAAGGACATTTTTCTGTCGCATGGTTCTTTGTACAAATTGCACATTTATCAGTTTCTTTAATATCGAGAGGGCATTCTCTTAAAATATGCTTTCTTCTACATTTTGGACAGAAAATAGACAATGACTCTTGTTCCTCTACAAGTTTTTGCTAAAACTTCAAAGAGTCTATTTGTTTACTAATAGTATTCATTATTTCAATTTTCATATTGTCCATTTTGTTTTCTAATCCAATAATCATAGCATCAGTAGATTCAGTTTTCTTATTTCTATTATGAATTCCTTTACCAGATCTATATTGGTTCCTCGAGAATTTCCTGCACAAGTCACAGATTTGATCAAAAGATTTTTTAGCAATATCCCCTTGTCCTAACAGATTTAGATTATTCCTAGCATCGTCAGTAAGCCCCCGTAAGAACAAGGTTCTAATGGTACTTAGATCAAATTTTTGCTTTGATGTTTGGAGGATGTACAGGAATCTCTCCAAGTAGTCCTCTAGAGTCTCATCATCATTTTGCACAATAGTAAAGATTTCATCTTGAATATCTCTAGCCTTACAATATTCCTGATATTTTGACAAGAACACTCTCTTCATTTGTTCCCAAGAAGATATAGTGTTTCCTCCTAGTCCCATGAACCAGTGGAGTGTTGTGTCCTTGAGAGTTGCAGGAAACAACTTTAACTTCTGGGCATCAAATGAATAATCATAACTTCTACAAAAAATATCAAACTCAAATAGGAAAGAGTCTAGGTCTTCATCTACCTTACCATAGAAATGAGGAAGAGTTGATGGTTAAATATTTTTCATTTGTACTTGTGTATCAGGATCCACAATTGGGAATCCAAAAGTGGATTGTTCCTCATTTACCTGATTTTCACCAGTTCCTTCTGCATGGTCTTCCTGATCTGCCATTGTTGTTATTCCATGTGAACCACTCTCAACAGGCTAAGAAGGCTGACTATGGGTTCTAATAGTCCCCTTCTTCCCCTTTGTGGGTTGTGTCACACCTGGACCACTGCTGCCAAAGCCCAAGTGGATTGTTCCTACGTGATGAGTATGGGTTTGTTTGGACTTTTTGCCTGCAAAAGAAGGCCCAATATGAGATTTGGTTTTAGTTTATCAGTATTTCTTTGGCCCCTAGTGGGCTTCAAACCCCTACCTCTTTTAGGCATTCATTTCAAAAAAATGACAAAACAAAATTCCAATAAAAATGTTGCAACTCAAAAATAATTGGACACCTATAAATTCCTTCAAGCAAATAGAAGCACACTACAGGAAAAAATAATAGCAGACTTACCCCTATTGCAAAAAATGGAAAATTCTTACCAATTCAAATCGCCTCCCCGACAACGATGCCAAAATGTTGGGTGCAGGAATTGCACTTAAGCAAACTCCTCAACACTTAATTGTCAACCCAGGGGTTTCGTAAACTTAGAGACGAAGCACAAGCAATGCCAAAAGTGGTATAAACTTTTCCTATTCCTAATCCTACTTCTTAAATGAAATGTTGCAGAATCAGACAGAAAACAATCTTAAAGGCAATCGACACTAAAGCAATTCTAGTGCTAGAATGTAAAAGAATAATTTGTGAGGAAGTCAAGTAAAGGAACTTTCACATGAGTGGAAGCAATCTTAAATGCTGAAATGAAATAATATGTTTATCTTCAATATAGATGGCTAACATCTTAACAAGTGGGTCCTTGCAAAGATCCGTTTCCCAATTGATCTTCCTTCCACACCAAGAAACCTGTTCTTTTACTATTGCAATATGCTTGCACTAGTGCAGGTACAGTACTTATGTGAAAAAAGTATATTTTACTTTCTTTTCCTCAAGGCTTAGAGAACTCTGTTCCTGTGACAAGAGACCAGCTCTTGCATTGAGACAGAGCTTCCTTCACCAAAGTTTCCAATTTACTTTCGAAAGAATTAAAAGACGTGTTGAAAAGAATTGCAATTGCAAGCTATATTCTGAGATAAATTACACGTGAAAAATAATGCTTTAATTAACTGAACTTTGCAATGAAAGTAAACTTCATAAAGCAAAAACGGGATAGGGAGACGGGAATGAAGGAACAGGGGAATCGATCGCAGTCTGCGGGCTAGGGTTTGCAGGAGAAAACGTGGAGAGGACTGGAAGAATCGTGCGAAGGGGAAACGAGCAGGAGAAGCCGGGGTTGGAGCGGAGGAGACAGCAGAAATCTCAGCGTAGGAGTGGAAGTTTCCAAAATAGACCGTGCTGAGGGCAACAATGGAAAATCGGCAAGGGAGGGGAGAGATCCCCTCCTATAAAAATATTGTTGCAGGAGAGGCAAGTGGCAGCGGCACCCAGAATAACGCCAGGGAGAATAATAAAGAAGCACCAGTGATGGGTAATTTGCGGCAAATGAAGACCGGAGGAAAGTTCTTACCAAGGGCTCAGAAAAAACCTAGGTACGTAATACCCAACAACAAGCTAGAGGAATATAACAGCTACATGAAAGATCGTGCATTGATTTGCAAGTTTGTAGGGTATTGGCCAACTGAAAAAGAACTACACAGGTGGATTTACCAAAGATGGAGGCCAAAAGGGCACATTGAGCTGAAACTAGGAGCAAAAGGGTTCTTTACAGCCATATTTGCGAATTTGGAGGATAAAGAGAGGGTTTTTGAGGAAGGGCCATATTTTATGAATAATGCGGGACTGTTCATGAAGTATTGGGAAGAAAGATATAACCCTGAAAATGAAAAGATGCTGGCAGCCCCGATCTGGGTCAGACTGTTTGGATTACCAGTGGAATTTTGGGATCCTGAGATTATGGAGGGGATAGGCAACACGATTGGTGCTTTTGTCAAGGTAGCAGAAGCAACGAAAAAAGGCAAGTATACATCATATGCAAGATTATGTGTATACATGAATATAGCCGAACCTCTGCCGGAATACATAGAACTAGAATACCACGATGAAATATGGCAACAGCCAATAGACTATGAGCATATCCCTTTCAGATGCAGAAGATGCCATGAGTATGGACACCTATACAGGCAATGTCCATTAAATAAGGAGGAAGAATACACAAGGAAAAAAGAAGAACAGCAAAGGGAAGCAGAGAAAACTGAGGAGACAGACAAGGGTTTCCAACAGGTTACCAGAAAGAAGAAAGCCGGAAAAGAAGGATTAAAAACACAGACACAAGCGAAACCTCTGAACATCGAAAGTCAGAACAAGTTCAAAATCCTCCAGGAAAATAGTGAAGAGTGTGAGGACAAATTGGAAGAGGAAGAAGGTCTAGAGAATGAACCCATGGAAATAGTCAAGGAAACTAAAGAGAAAGACACAGGAGCAAGAGAAATGAATGAAGAAGAAGCTGCTGAAAAGATAGAAATACTGACTAACCAAGCCCAAATGGAGACGGAAAGCCAGAAGGAAAATGAGGCAGAGGAAGAAAGAATTATGAGACAACTAATCCAGGAATGGAAAAACTTGGACGAAAGATTCATACCAGACAGTCAAAAACAATTATATAAAGAGGCATTTCAAAAATACAAAGATAAAAAAGGGGAGAATATGGATAAACAGGATACCACATCAGGAGAACAGGAAAGAGGTCAGATGGGAATTGGCGGTGCTGGAAAAAGCAGCAGGAAAAGAGGGAGGAAAATGATGAATGAAACTATCCAAACAGTTGGCGAAATATTGATAAACTCAGGTAAAGTGATACCTCTGTCAGAGGTATTTTTCCACTCCTCCAAAAGTTTAAAATGATTATTATCAGTTGGAATATTAGGGGTCTGAATAGTAAGGGAAAGCAGAGATATATGAAAGAGAAACTTAAAAAAGACAGACCAAGCATAATGATCCTTCAAGAGACAAAGATCACCATGCAGCAGATGGAAGGAATAATCAAAAACAGCAAATTGCAATACAAAGTCATGGGAAAAGATGTAATCGGATCAGCGGGGGGCATTGCAATCTTCTGGAACCCAAACGAAATAATTTTTGAAAACTGGACCAGCATGACCAGAATTCTTACAGGTATAGGAAGAATAGCGGGGACGAAGGAAAGGGTTATTATCTCAGGGGTTTATGGTCCTCACACTCCGGGAGAAAGAGAAAATTTCATTAAAAATATGCAAGCAACTCAAAGATTATATCCGGAGACAGCATGGATTGTAGGAGGAGATTTCAATTTAATCCAGTCACTAGAGGAGAAAAAGGGAGGAATAAGAAAATCAGGCCAGTATATGGAAATGTTCAATGACATGATAGATGGTCTGAGATTGGTAGATGTACCAACCATCAATGGAGTCTATACATGGAATAATAGGAGAGGGGGAAGGAATGAAATAGCGTCCAGACTAGATCGTTTCTTAGTATCAAAAACAATTATGAACAGAGATGTATTCATAGAAGCAAAGATCATGCCATCCCTTGGCTCAGACCATTGGCCAATTAGACTGGAAGTGGATATTAAAAATAACCTTGGTAAGAAGCCCTTCAGATTTGAAGCCTTTTGGCTTAGAGACCCGGAATTTATCAAAAAAATGGAAGAATGGTGGATGCAAAGCACAGTACAGGGAAAAGGAAAAATGCATACCTTCCAACTAAAACTCAAAGAGTTAAAAGGAAGGATAAAGAAATGGAACAAGGAAGAATTCGGAAACATCATGGAGGAAAAACAGAAGCTGGAAGAAGAAATGGAAACATTGCAACAAAGGATAATAACTGAAGGAAGGACAGAGGAAAGTAGTAAAGAAGAAGGGATAATTCTAGGAAAACTGGAGGAGAGGAGAAAGCAGGAAGAAGTTTTATGGAGACAGAAATCTAGAATAAAGTGGCTGAGGGAGGGGGAAAGGAACACTAGATTTTTTCATCAAGCAATGATACAACACAGGCAAAGAAACAGGATATTATCTATTAAGAACGAGAGCGGAGAGAGGATTGTTGAACAGGAAGGAATTGAAAAAGTTCTAATGGAATACCACAAAGAAATATTGACTGAACCCCAGTTGGATAGGTCTGAAGCTATAAAGGAAGTTTGCAAGGCCATTCCCTGGATAGTAACTGAAGACCAGAATAGAGCCATAATGAGAGCAGCTAGTTTTGAAGAGGTGGAGGAAGTGGTGATGAACATGAAGAAGGGTACAGCGCCAGGACCGGATGGCTTTACGGTTGACTTCTACCAAGCGGGTTGGCACTTTCTGGGAAGAGAGATTCTGGACCTGGTAGAAGAATCCCGAATGAATCAAAAGGTATGGCCAGCCATTAACTCTACTTTTTTCACTTTGATTCCAAAGAATGATAATTCAGAGGATGCTAAGGGATTTAGACCCATTGCCCTATGTAATGTTATCTACAAAATAATTGCAACGCTGATTGCCAAAAGACTGAAACCCTTGCTAGATAGTTTAATATCCCCTGAACAAACTGGTTTTGTAGAGGGCAGACAAATTCTAGATGGTTTAGTGGTTACTCAAGAAGTAATTCATTCGCTGAAGTTGAAAAAGCAGAAAGGAATGATGATTAAACTAGATTTATCGAAAGCTTATGATAGAATCAACTGGCAATACTTGGAAGAAATCTTGGAAAGTTTCGATTTTGGTACTAGGTGGATAAAGTGGGTTCACAGTCTCATATCAACTCCAAATTTTTCAATATTAGTTAATGGAACTCCTTCGAAAACCTTTAAGGCATCTAGAGGAATAAGACAAGGTGATCTTTTATCCCCTTTCTTATTTATATTAGCAGCAGAGGGTCTGGGCAGATATCTTAAAAAAGAAAGAGCAGCAAATAAAATCAAAGGGCTAAGACTATGGGTAATGAATTGCCTATAACCCATCAGCAATTCGTAGATGATATCATGCTATTTGGGGAACCAACCTTAAAAGAAGTGAGAAATCTGAAGAAGGTTCTGGATTTATTTGCGGAAGCATCTGGGTTGGAGATCAATAAGGAAAAGTCATGCACCTTTATATTCAATACCATTGAGTCAATCAAAATCCATTTGACCAGGATGCTGGGATTTAAGCAAGGAGAACTCCCAACTAAATACTTGGGAAACTTACTGGATTTCAATTCTAAAAGACAGAAAAATTGGCAAGGAGTTTTAGAAAAATTAAAAAATAGAGTGGCTAACTGGGCTTTCAGAACTTTAAATATTGCTTGAAGGGTTGTACTAGTGAAATCAGTGCTGCAAGCAATTCCCATATATCCATTATTGATTATGGTTGTACCACAAGGAGTCTACACCAAGATCAGAGAAATTCTGAGGAAATTCATATGGGGAGGATCGACTCAGCAGAAGAAGTTGGCCTTAGTATCATGGAAACACCTGACGAAACGAAAGGAGGAAGGAGGCTTGGGTCTGCGCGATCCTGATAAACTCAACAAGGTGCTTGGGGCAAAACTTTGGTGGCGATGGATAAGAGGGGGCAATGACCTATGGAAATCAATATGGAGACACAAGTACAATATGCCAAACACTACGGAGGGTATTTACCGGTTGAAGGAAACCCCGAAAGGCTCGGCAATCTGGGATCTAGCTCGACAAAACCGAGAAATAGTAGAAAAGAATGCCTTCTGGGAAATACGACGAGGAGGAGAAGCCGAATTCTGGGATGAGAAATGGCAACAAAGAGGAAAAATGAGCAGAATTCAAAAAATCCAAAACATACAGGAAAAAATAGGAGATAACCGTAAATATGTCAAAGATTACTGGAAAGAAGATGAATTGGAAGGAATTTGGCGGAAATGGATAAGACCAGAGGAATGGGATATCGAGATAGACCAAGAACAACAGGAAGCATTCATGGAAGAGGTGGATTCTAGGAAAATAAAAGCTAGAACGGGAAGGGATATTCTCAGATGGGGGAATTCAATGAAAGGATCCTTCACTGTTAAGGAGGCATACTATTTGGCAGACCAACAGGCGACTAACGATGAAAACCAAGACTGGAAGGTCATCTGGGGCAATAATTGGTGGCCGAAAATTACCTTATTTGCATGGCTAGTAGCTAAGGGTAAGATCCTGACTTGGGACAAACTCCAAAAGAAAGGTTTCAGTGGGCCCTCAAAATGCTACCTATGTAATATTGAAGCTGAAACACAAGATCACCTTTTAATCAAATGTGTATATACCAGGAAGCTATGGATTGAAACGAGAAAACTATTCCAGAAACTTGAGAGGCCCCCGAGAGACATAAATGAAGTGATTTTTCAATGGCAGAAGGAAAAATTCCAATGTAAAGTAGTTCGAAAAGCCTGGGATCTCATTGCAGGTTTTGTGATCTGGATGGCTTGGAAAGAAAGGAACCGCAGAGTATTCCAAGACAAATCTAAAGATTCGGAAATAATATGGAAAAGAGTAGTGAACTTAACTAGAGAAACAATTCTGGTGGAAAAATGGGATGCGGATGATTGGAAAGCGGATCAGAATGAGGAGCAAATTTTAAAGAAACTAAATTTGAATTATGAAATGGTGCATACCAAAAAAATCAGTAGAAATAGCACGAGAGCTCAAAGCTCTGACAAATTTGCATATCCCAGAGATAATTTTATGAAGTTGAACTTTGATGGGGCATCGAAGGGGAACCCAGGTAATGCCGGATTCGGAGGTATCTTCCGTGATAGCCAGAAAAACACTAGATGGATTTATGCAGAGTGGGGAGGGGAGATGACAAACAATGAGGCTGAATTATGGACGATTCACCAAGGCTTGAGAATCGCGATTAGAAATGGCTATAGAAATCTGGAAATAGAAGGAGACTCTCAGATAGCAATAGAAATTCTGAAGAAACTTAACAACGGGAAGAATTGGGAGCAGATCACCAATAGTTGGAGAACGGCAGGGATTGTTCAAGAAATGGCTGAATTACTAAAAGGAATTGATTATAAAATCTTTAACCATGTGAAAAGGAATGGAAACCGAGCGGCAGATTTCCTCGTGAATTGGGGTTGTAAGGATCGAAACAGCAAAATAGACAATCAATGGAGAATGTTGCGACCCAACAGAGAATGGGAAGACCTGGCCGGTATTATTAATTATGACCATGAGCAAGCAACAAATGAGAATCATGAGCAAGCAACAAATGAGAATCATAACATCCGTGCAATGGACAGGTGAGATGGATCGGCAATCCCAGAAATTAAATGAGTGTCAGTCAAGGCGGGGGAGTGGTATAATGGGCAGGCAAGGTACATTACAGCAGAAGTGTGCGACGACAGGTAAGAAACAACCACCCCACAGCAAGATAATTAACTCAAGTGATCGGAGAGGGGGAAAGAACGGTATGTCAGAGTCCATAAATGGAAATGAGGATAGAAAGATAATTGATAGGAAAGGCAGCAGGCAAAATAACAGGTGGCAGCGGAAGGCTAAGTTGATAGGTAGGCAGATCAAAGCAAGGAGGATTATAAACGAGCAGCAGCGAAAGGATCGACGACGAGGAAACTTGTTTGGAAATCAGAGCGTGAGGGGAGGAAAGGTGGTGGAGATCCGCTCCAGAGAGAATTTGTGCCGAAACCTTACTGAGGACACTATGGAAACCAAGAAGAGAGCAAGGGCTGTAGAGGAACTGGAAGCCACGGAATGCAAAGACAGGGACAGAAAGGGCAAGGCGTTAGCGAAGGAAGAAACAGTGGAAGAGATATATGAAATCTATGACGATTCTGAGGATGAGGAAGACCTGCAAGAACAAGGCAGGCGAGGCAAGGAACGAGGTGGAACTGTAGGAGGCTGGGATACCCAGCAAACCAGTGAAGAGCAGCAAGGACAGCGGGAGGGAAAGGTAAGGCAACGCGGCAGACAGAGGGGAGACAGAGGCGCGGGTAGCAGGTTGGATCCGGGCAGCAGGAGAGGCAGAGGACCACACAGAAACAGAGGAGAAAGGGGAGGAAGACAGGGGCAGAGAGGGAGACCTGGCAAAAGAACAATTAGATCGTTAGATAAGAAAATTCAACAAGCAGAAAGGGCTTACAGTCAGAACACTAACCCAAGAATCAGGAGGATTATCCAGAATATGGAAGAAGATTCACTTCAGGCTCAGTCTGACTCAGAGATGGAAGATTGGGAGTTTTTAACCCATGACCCTGGCAATACTAGAGGCAGAATGTCTCTATTTAAGCAGTCCCTGCATATCTACTGGGTGATGAAGAGATTGTTGGCTAAAGCCTTGGAACAAGCTGCAACAGAAATGGCAGAACTGGCGCAAGGAGTCCCCAACCTAAGGAGGGAGCTGAGGATTATTCAGATTACATTGGAGATGCAAGAAAAGAAGCTTGAGGAGATTCAGCAAATGATAAGGGAAGGACAACAGGGTGCAAACAGGGAGACAAACCAGCGACCAGAGGCAGAAGCTGTTTGAGTATAGATATGTATTAATTTTGATGAAGCTGCATAGTATAGATAATTATAGTTTGCTTAAAATATTAGATGAGGAAAATCGATATATGCATACAAGTAGAATTAGAAATATGCAAGACTGTTTAGTTCATTTAGCATGGATAATCAGAATCTGGAACTTCTATTTTTGGTCAGCTGTAAAGAACTTTAGGTGGCTGAAAAACTCGGTTTCCCCAAGAGGGCGAGTTGAAGTCAACCAAATATATACTGTTTTTTTTTTAATTTAAAGTAATAGAAAAAGAAGAGCAACACCGCAGCTTACAAAAAAAAAACTTCATAAAGCAAAAACAATTCGAAATAATCAAGCAGCAGTCAAAGTAATTTGCATGCATCGACTAACTTTCGGCAATTCACTTGTAACGTTTCTGTTCCTTTTTCTTAAGTCATAAAATGCAAATGTAAAGTATGGTGTTTATATTAACGTCCCTCTTAATTCATGGAAACATTCTTAGATCCTTCAGAAGTATAACTCTTAATATTAAGAATGATTACTTGAATTAACAATACTTTTGCTTGCAGGAATAAATGAAATTATAAGCAGGAAAAGGAACGTAACACTTGCTGTGAAGTAAATGAATAAACTGGAGTGCAGGAAACTACATGCACTGGTATAAGAAGAATCTTCCTGCACGACCCGAGCGGAAGAAAACTAAGACAAAAATTGCAGGAAGGAAATTGCAAGAAAGTAATTATAGGAAAGAAATTGCAAGAAAGAAATAAACTTAATTAAACTTCCAAACTACGGATCCGTTCACGCTTGACTATGAAATGAATTTAACTCATAACTTCTGAAATAAACATAAGAACAATCAAAGCCACGCAACTGCAAATGAATAAATGTTCACACAAACCTTTTAAATGGAAAAAGCATGAGGGTAAACGAGCTTGGTTGGTTGGGCCCTAGCCAACCAGCTCGTTTCTCATTTAGGAAATGAAACGGTTCGGCACTTAATCACACATCAAATAAAAATTTGACACAACATGAAGAAAACATGGTGTGTTCCTTGTATTAAACTTGATCAGCAAATATACGCGATATGTGAGTCTAGCCCAGAACCGAGGGCGATACAAAATTACAAAGTAAATAAAATTACAAACTCTGAGATTTCTAGCCTGGCTGTACCTACGGTCTACATTATATATAGTCTCTCGGCCTTAGCCATATTCTACTAATTATAGTCATTTCCTATTCAAGCCTTTCGGCCAAACGGACTAATAAACGACATTGCAAAATCGGTTAATGGTTATAATAAAGCACGAACTTTGTTGGTCATAGACCATATTCTTGGCAAGTATCCCTGACTATACGCCGCCAATATCCAACCTCAGATAGTCCGCAACCGAACTAGGAGTCGTGGATCAAAAATGCCCGCATGGAAGGATTCGAACTATCATAGAGATCACAGAGCAACATCGTTGGTGGTGTAGGAATATGCCTGCATTGATCACGCTAAATAATGATTAACACTTAGTTCTTCAATTACTTTTAGGAAAGTTAAACATAAGTTACAAGAGATACTAAAAGGTATGAAATCTGTGTAAAGTAATTAATAAAGCACTTAATAAAGCTTAATTATCAAATATGAAGTATATGTAGGAATAGATGATTATCTTGGAATAGTGTAGGAATGAGAGAATCAAATAGGGATAAAATAGAGGTTAAGGCTTATGGCAGTAGGGTAAAAATAGAGAAATTTGGGACACCAACAGCTAGTACAGTTGCTACTGCATTTATGGAAACAATTCAAAATCTTCATGGAAACCCACAGATTATAGTAAGTGACAGAGATCCCATTTTCACTCGAAATTTTTGGATGGAATTATTTTCTTGTCTTGGTACTCAATCAGCTCATAGCTCATCTTATCATCCTCAATCTGATGGGAAAACCAATATAGTGAACAAATGTTTGGAAGGATATCTTCATTGATTTGTATCTGATAAACAAACACAATGGGTCAAGTGGTTACCTCTAGTTGAATGGTGTTATAATACTCCTTCTACACTGCAGCAAAAATGACCCCATTTATGGCACTTTATAGATATCATCCACTATCCATTACGTCATCTTTAAGATAAAATTCTAAGGTTACAGCACTAGAAGATCACATCTAGCATCAACAACAAGTTCGCCAACTCTTAAAGGATAACCTCACTTTAGCGCAAAATGGAATGAAACAACAGGTAGATCAGCATCGCAGTGAAATAAGTTTTGATGTAGGTGACTGGGCATTTTTACGGCTATAACCATACAAACAAATGTCTCTCAAGCAAGCTAAGAATAATAATAAATTATCACCCAAGTACTACAGTCCTTACAAGGTGTTGCAAAAGGTTGGTACTATGGCATACAAATTGGAGTTTCCTACATCTTCCCGAGTACACCCAGTTGTCCATGTTTCATGCTTAAAGAAGGTTATCGGTGACAAGCTTCCAGTTCAAACAGTGTTATCATAACTTAATGAAGAAGGAAAAATTATATTTGAGCCTGAAGCAGCCACGGAAAAAAGAAATTGATAGCTACGGAATCAATCAATTTCCAAGTATCTCATTACGTGGAAGAACTTACCGCTGAAGATTCCACATGGGAGGATGATAATTTTATACTGAAGCATCCAAAACTACTCAAGTGTTTAGGACAACACTTTTTTGAAGGAGAGGGGCATGTTAGGTCCCTATAATACTAGTGTAGACCCCTTATTTTTATTATTAATGTAGCCCCCTTATTGTTATTTTTGTGCCCATGTAGCCCCCCATATTGTTATTATTGTGCCCCATAGAAGCCCACTATTGTTATTATTGTGCCCTTACATTATTATTGTTATGTAGACTTTGACTATATTTTGACCCCTTATACTCCTCTATATACAAAGGAAGTCTTGTCATAGATAACATCCAAGAGAAGGTTTCCCCCTCGAAGAGGATAATTTTTAAATTGTTGATCTATCTATTTGTGAGTTGGTTGCATAACACCAAATAACTTTGCTTATAAAAATGTGTGCCACATCAGTCACATCATAAGTGTCTCTCACTAGGATGAAAAGGGAACTTTTGGTCAATCTATCAATTAAAACCAATATAGCTTTGTGCCTGTGTGAAGTGAGTGGAAAGCCCACAACAAAATCCATATAAATGAACTCCCATTTAGACATAGGGATGTCATGCGGTTGTAAAAGTCTTGTTGGATGGAAATTATCAACCTTCACTCATTGACATTCAAGACATTTGGTGACAAAATGTACTATGTCGTGCTTCAAGCATACCCAAAAGAAGAGTTTCTTCATGTATGCATACATCATCTTCACTCCAAGATTTGCACAATAGAGTGTTCTATGTGACTCTTCGAGGATGGTTCTTCTTATGCTCCCTTCCTTAGGGATGTACATTCTCCCTTGAAATCTCAATTGTCCATCTAGTTTAAGGACATAACCTTAAAAATTTGGGTCTATCCACTTCCCACTATGGAGTGTTAATATAACCTTCAGATACCATCTTCCAGGAGTTTCTCCAACACATGTTCCCTCAAATTAACCCTCAGAAGTACTACGGATAAGGTTCGTGGCCTCCTGCTTAGTGCATCAATCCACATTCTCCTTTCTCTTAATGTATGAGATCCAAAAATCATACTCACTCATGAATTCTCTCCACCGGCTTTGTCTAGCATTCAAATCCCTCTGAGTGAAGAGGTGATTCAAGCTCTAATGATCAGTTCTTAACTCAAAGATTCTCCCGACGAGGTAGTGTCTCCAAAGTTTTAAAGCTAGCATCACTTCTTCTAACTCTAGTCTTGGGTAGCACACAACTCTTTATGTTTCTTCAACTTTCTGGATGCGTAATTTCTTATTCCACCATCTTGCATAAACACTACTCCTAATCCTTGCTTCGAAGCATCAGTTCAAACAGTGAATTCCTTTTCCATGTCCGACACTCGAAGGATTTGTGCACTAGTTAGTAACCTCTTTAATTCGGTGAATTCAGTATCACATTCATATGTCCATTCATACCTAACCCCCTTTTGTTGTAATGTGGTGATGGGTTTTCAATCTTTGAAAACCCTTCCACAAATCTGCGATAATAACCTACTAGCCCCATGAAGCTACACACCTCATGAGAATTTTTCAGTACTAGCCAATCCATTATGGCCTTTACCTTTTTTGGGTCAACTGAAATCCCTTCTCCTGAAATGATGTGCCCAAGATAATGAATTTTCTTCTGAAATAAGGAACATTTTGACAATTTTCCATACAACTGATTTTCCCTTAAGCAAGTCAATACAACCCTTAGGTGTTCTTCATGCTCCTTTTCATTCTTGGAATACACAAGAATATCATCCAAAAATACTTGCACAAATTGGTTGAAATACGTCCTGAACACACCATTCATGAGACTCGTGAATATTGTCGATGCATTGGTCAAACCAAATGGTACAACTACAAACTTGTAGTGCCCAAAACGAGTTTGAAATGTAGTTTTTGAGTTGTCATCTTCCTTAATCCTCAATTGGTGGTATCCAGATCGCATATCGATCTTTTAGAAAATTGATGCTCCTTTCATTTGGTCAAATAGGTCATCTATTTTAGGTATCAGGTACTTATTATTTATTATGTCTTGATTCAAGTCTCTATAATCTATGCATATCCTTAAAGAAACATCCTTTTTCTTGACGAAAATCACTGGTACACCCCAAGGTGAAATATTATGTCTAATGAACCCAAAGTCTAAAAGCTCGTTTAACTGCATTTTCAACTCACAAAGTTCTGGAGCTATCATCCTGTAGAGTGTCTTGGATATTGGTTATGCACCAGGATTTAGGTCGATTTTGAAATCAATCTCTCTCACAGGTGGTAATCTAGGAAATTCCTTAGGAAAAACCTTCTCAAATTCTGACAAAATTGGGTGTTGATCTAAGGAGGGTCATTTCTGGTCACTTACAGCCCCAGCCACATATACTTTACAACCTTTCCGGAGACAATATTTTACCTTCATCGTGGAGATGAATCGTAGGGACACTCCTCTCTTGATATCAAAAATCTCAATTGACCTAACTTCATCATCTAAACAAATCACCTTATTTTTTAAATAGTCTACCAAAGCTCAATGCGCTTCTAGCCATTCCATTCCAATGATGACATCATATGTTCCCAGTTCTATGACATATACCTTCAACTTAGTTGTAAACACCCCAAGGTTCACTCGACATTGGTCAACACTAGGTCCTACTGCTTGTTTTATCCCAGAAGCCATTTCGACTTGTTTAAAGTCATCATGCTCATAGGCTTCCAACCCACATTTTTCTAATGCAATTGGTGAAATGAAACTATCTGTAGCACCAAAATCAAACAAAATTTTAACTTTTACATTGTTTATCATACCCAAGGTTTCTACCATAGAAGATTGGTGTTCAACTTGTTGGTTATCAACTGCTGCATAGATCTGATGGTGGTTACTTTCTCCCCCCATTGGTGCTTTTCCTTCTCTAAGGTTGTTATCAGTTTGTAACTCAGGACAATCGCGTTGGTAAAGAGGTCCCCCGCATCCACAACAAGTGATGTGTGGTAGAATCTGAACAGGATGTTTTGGAGTTCTTTGGAAAGATATCCTTCCCATAAGACCCCTACCCCTACTTGTGGATCCTCGTGTCTGACCATGATTTACACAAGTCCACGAAGTTGTCAGTGAAGTTTCACTGGAAACCATTTAAATCTCCACTATCGGTGCTCTGGGTACAACCTTGTTTCCATATGGAAGTGGCCTCAAACTTCCTCCCTTAGAGAAGGTAACAAGGGCCTTCTAAATAAACCTTGGTTGTTGTGGAAAAATGGTTTGGTTTCCACTTTTTAAGTCTAAGTTCTCTTCAACATAACGATCATGTTCAACAGCTTCTGCAACTTAGGATGGTTTCCACATCTGCACCACTTCCCTAATCTTAGGGTTCAATCCATAAATGAAACGATCTGATTATCGCTTATCAGTATCCACGTAGGAGACGTACTTGACCAATTCCATGAATCTAATCTCATATTCCTCTACCGTGTGGTTTCTCTGTACAAAAGCATGGAAGGCTCCTACCTGTTGTTCTTCATAATATGTTGGTATGTACTTTTTGTTGAATCTCTCCTCAAATAACTCCCAGGTAACTGTGTAAGGAGTGAGGTGTAGTTGACACTCTAAGATACCCCACTACTTCAGGTCATTATCTTTGAGTTGGAATATTTCTATTTTAGCCTTTGAATTGGAAGTATAATCTCTTAGTGCAAAACACCTTCTCATTCCCTCTAACCAGGCTTCTGCTCGTTCGCTAACATGACCTCCAACAAACTCTGGGAGCTTAATCTTTTGGAGCTCCCTCGTAATGTCCTCGATTGGAGGTCCTCTGTCAGAGTCTCTCGATCCCTCGAGATTTCCCAACCCATATGGATCATGATCCACTTCCACCTCAATTGTTTTGTGCCCTCTTAAAGTCTCATTAATTGCTTCCAGGCAGCGTAAGATAAAAGCCAACTCTGATGATGGAAATGGGTTATTTGTAGGAGGTGCTTCTGATTCTCCTCCTTGACCTTGATTTCCTCATGTCTTCACCATTTTGAATTGTTCAATTATCTGTTCCATACGAGACTTATTAATGCAACTTAGGATTTGTCCACTCTTAGTCGACTCACACACATATAAAATGATAGGCGACTCACACACATATAAAATGATAGGCATAAGTTTTTTTTTTCTTCTACTATTCTCATAAATGAGCATTACCAATACTGAGCTTATCCCTAGGGATCTACTAAATCCTCTCATGTGTGAGTGCTACATAACCTACAAATTTTCTCTTGATACTAACTAGGTTACTAGTGCAATGTAATTGCCAGTCATGCTCTGATGTTTTCTTAACACCAAATTACTCTCTTTAGTAACCTTAATTATTATTATTAAAGGTATTTATATGATTATTATTAAAGTTAATTAATGAAATGGTTTAATATATATTCAATTAATTAAATTCAATACTAATGTGAATAATACCATTTTAGGTGTGCCTTCCTTCTATAGGAATTAGTTTCTCCTTCCCAACCTTTATAGTAAAAATCATTTATGTCCATTATATGAATCTTAGGATCTCTTAGAGGACATATAAACAAATTTTCTCCCCTCTTGAAGAGGTAATGTCCTAGAAGCAAGGTTTAGTAAATAATCATGAATGCATGTTGTATTTTTATCCATCCATTGACATTATAGATTAACACCAAGTGGCCTTTTCAAATTACATACTATAACTGATTTTCCCTTTCAAGCATGTTAGGCTTGACCTAACATGCCTCACAAGAAAAAATAACCTCTGCGCAACTACGCTAATCACTTGTTTAATAAAACCATGGGTACCTGAGACAAGACCCAATGGAAGGAACTTCTAGCACAAATAGGTGGCCTCAAGACCAAATCTAGCACATCAAAGATGAATCGATCAAGACCAAGCAGATACTCTGGCACCTTCAACCACCCACACAGTCTCATCTAGAAACATTGCAGCAAATCACTGAAGAAACATACACGTAGTGGAATACTCTACTGATGACCTGTCTGGCTCAGCCTACTACCGAACTTATGACACAGTTCCTTGCTTAGGCGAGCACCCTTAGAGGTACATGGAAGGCATCTCTTGATGCATACACATAGTTCCGAAACACAACCATCGAATCTACCCCTGAGTTGGGTCCTTTGCTTGAAGAAACTAGTCAAGGGGAAGCAACCAGCAAAGGAGAAGTAATGCAGAGAGGAACACCAGTAGCATCAACAACACAGATAATGTCAAAAAAGGATTGACTTAGGGACAATTCAATGGACTATGGTCGAGGCCTGTTGGGTCCTTCATTTTGAGAAACAAGGTGACACATTGGAAGAATGACCACATTTTTCAAAAGATAACCATTGGGAAGCTGCAGAGAAGAAAGTTGGAGAAGAGGAAGGAATCTACCGAAGACTAGCAGTTGCGGAAACATGGCCATAGAAGTCGAAACTCAGGTAGCCACAGCCAAGCGGAAAGGAATACTGACATCCAAGCAGTAGAAGCAATTGAAAGAGGAAAAAAAAAAAAATTAAAACATATATATTAATTTAAAAAAAAAAAAAAAATCAGCCGCCCTTTGGCTGTTGGCTGGGGGCCTGGGCCCCTAGCCAATGGCCAAAGGGCCACAGGCCGATTCATGCAGGCCCCTCTGCCCACCCGGTCCCCCGGCCAACATCCAAAGGACGGCCCAACGAATTTTTTATTTTTTTAAATAAAAAAATTAATACAAATTAATATATATATATATATAGATAGATATAGATATATAGATATATATATATAACTTAAAAACAAAACAAAACAAAAAAAATTACATAATTAAAATAATAATTTTAAATTAAAAAATTAAAATAGAATTTAAAATAAAAAACAAATTAAAATAAAAGAATTATAATTATAATTATAATTGAAAAAAATTATAAAATTTTAATTTTAATTTTAAAAAATAAAATAAAATAAAATAAAACAAATAATTATAAAATTATAATTATAATTTTAAGTTAAAAAATAAAATAACAACAAAAAAAATAACTATAAAATTATAATTATAATTTTAAGTCAAAAAATAATTAAAAAAACAAACAAACAAACGACTAAAAAAAATTTTATAATATTAAGTAATAAAACAAAATAAAAAACTAATAATTTTATTTTTATAAAAAAAATAATAACAAATAAATTTATATAAAACAAAAAACAAAAACAAAGTCGAAAATATTTTTTTAAATTAAATATTAGAGTATTTTCAAACATATATATTTTAATTAAAAAAAAAAAAAAGAGATCAAAAAAAATTATTAATAGCGTTCAATAAATATAATTTTAATTAAAACAAAAAACAAAAAACAAAAAATTTTAAAATTACAAACATATTAAATGTATTTTTTTTGTAATTGAATAATTTTTTTTTTTTCTTTCCATGCAATAATTTTAATGTTCCCAAAAAAAACAAAACGAATTTTTCATTTTAAAAGCTTAAAAAAAAAAAAAAAATCTTAATAATTAAAAAAAAAAAAAAAAAAAAAAAACACTTAATTTTTCTCCCAAAAATCCTACAAATTTGTGTTTTTTTCCTTTGCATCCCTATAATATATATATATATATATATATATATATTATAGGGATGCAAAGGAAAAAAACACAAATTTGTATATATATATATATATATGGAGTTTTTTATGTGGTTTTCCCGTAAAAAACACAAAATTTCCCCAAATTCATCTATAAATAGTCGAGATAGAAACAAAACTAACCTCTAAAATGCGTAAAACTCCTGTTGAATGTGTTATCTATGACAATGCACCTCCTCTGCAAAATTGCTCCAAACTTTTTAACAAAACATAAAAGATTTGATGTGATGAATTTTATTTTATAGCGATGATGTTGTGAACGATTTATCATTTCTTGAATGTGGGATTAAACTTGATATATATATATATGTGTGTGTGTGTGTGTGTGTGTGTGTGTGTGTGTGTGTGTGTATATATATAGTTAATATTATAGCTTTAGGTTAGTTTTCGTTCATTATGGGATTAAAAAAAGAATTAATTATAAAAATTAGTTTACTTACATACTCAATGTTAAATAATTTAAATCGAAAAATTATTTTGAGTTTCTATCAATATTTTGAATAGAAACTAGGGTGAAATTTTCCAAAACCAAAAGTTTAGTAATATGTTTTCAAGTAAATTATAGATGAAAATTTTGGAGGGAAATATTTAAAAACGAAATTTTTGGAGGGAAAATTTTCAGCGAAAGTTTTTGGGGGCAAACTTTGGAGGGAAAATTTTCGGCAAAAAATTTTTTTTGGGGGGGGGGGAACTTTAGAGGGAAATTCTCAATCTCTAAGTTATATATTGTCATTGGGAGAGAATGCATTTGTATCATTCGACATCTTCTAGTTGAAGGTCATGGATTGTTTTGATAGTGAAGTTTTTCTTTCTTCAACATCGACATCTTCGTCATGCAACAACTCTATTCATTTTGATGAATGTAGTAGGAATTCTTTCACTATGAATAGAGAGACAAATTTTCCACTTGGTCTTAATCCTAAGGATGATGAGAGCAACATTGATGAAGGGCAACAAAAAGAATTTCTTGTGAATAGAGAGTCAATTTTTCCACTTCCCCCTAATCCTAAGGATTATGAGAGCACCACTGATGAAGGGGGGGATGAAGAATTTCTAGAGTCAAAGTTTCCACATATTCCTAATCCTAAGGATTATGAGAGAAGCACTGATGAAAGGGGTGATGAAGAATTTCCCGAGTCAGAGTTTCCACTTCCTCCTAATCATAAGGATTATGAGAGCACCATTGATGAAGGGGGGGATAAGGAATTTGCAGAGTCAAAGTTTCCACTTCCTCCTAATCCTAATGATTATGAGAGCAGCACTGATGAAGGGGGGGATGAAGAATTTGCAAATTCAAAGTTTCCACATAGTCTTAATCCTAAGGATTGTGAGAGGAGCACTAATGAAGGGGGGGATGAAGAATTTGTAGAGTCAAAGTTTCCACATAGTATTAATCCTAAGGATTATGAGAGTAGCATTGATGAAGGGGGGGATGAAGAATTTGCAGAGTCAAAGTTTCCACCTTCCTAATCCTAAGGATTATGAGAACAACAGTGATAAAGTGGGGGATGAAGAATTTGTAGAGTCAAATTTTCCACATATTCCTAATCCTAAGGATTATGAGAGCACCACTGATGAAGGGGGGGATGAAGAATTTGTAGAGTCAAAGTTTCCACATATTCCTAATCCTAAGGATTATGAGAGCACCACTGATGAAGGGGAGGGCGAGGATGAACAATTTCTAGTAGATAGAGATTCAAAGTTTCTACTTAGTCCTAATCCTAAGGATTATGAGTGATCCAGGTGGATATTGGTGGCCACCCGTCAAGTCCACTTGGACCCCCCCCCCATTGTTTCTTTCAGCTTTTCAGTTTCCTTAATTGTAGCACAGTTTACTATTTTTAGCAGTTTTTCGGGTCCTAAACTTCCGGAGCCATTTTGAGGTCCTAAACGACGTTTTTTGGGAAAAATGGGAGCAACATGGGTACATGGACTGATGTTGCTCTTCCCAAAGTTGTAGTTCGCAAATAGATCTTTCTAACGAGATATCGTGCACGTCAAACGGAGATCATATGCCAAAGTTAAGACCCAGGGAAATTGATGTACCAATTTACCCAAACGGAGCCCACAGTTTGGCGTTTCATCTTCTAGGGTTAGGTTTTTGGATGTTTAGGGTTTTCCATTGTTTCTCAACAATAAATAGGTCTTCGAGCCTCATTGTAACACAGTTCAGAGGCATGTAGCAGCCACATCTCTTCTTAGAGATAAGATACCAAGGCCCTAGCTGGTTTATTTCCAATTCTGTTTGTAAGCATATTTCAATATTTTACATTAACGAAATGAAGTATTATTTCCGCTACATCTCTGTGTTTATGGTTATCTCTGTAATTTGTTCCGTTCTTGTTTAAATCCGGATCAATGGTATCAGAGCGGTTTGTTTTTTCTATGTTTTTCTTTTCATGTCCCCAACGAGGTTGGGATATAAGGAATTAGGGCTTGAACTGGTCGAACCTTTGCAAGACCAGCCTCGCAAATCCCGACGGCCTCCCATGGCAGATGAAAAGACGAACGAGGGGGCAGGAGATCCTATCAACATCTTGCTCCAAGAAGCCCTTGAGCGACAAAGGAATGCGATGATGGACAGCTTTTCCCAGATCCTTCAATGGTTACCCAAGGGCAATGCATCGGCTTCCAACAACTACTCTGGAAACGCCACACTGTTTAAGGTACAAGTTAATTTTGAAATCCCCATATTCGAGGGTCAGATAGATGCAAATGCCGTCGATAAATGGTTAAATCTGCTAGAGGGTTATTTTTCTGTTCATGATTTTTCCAGTCGGGAAAATATTATTTTCGCTCTTCTCAAATCAGCCCCCCATGTCAAGGACTGGTGGGAAACCTACTACAAGCAGAAGGATGAAAGTACAGGCTTACTTTTTTCAGCCTCACCCACTTGGAATTCATTCCGAGATGCCATCAAGGAGCAGTACTACCCTGTCGGAAGCTATGAGGATCAATACATAAAGTGGACCATGCTGCAGTAGGGAAGGGACCAAGACGTGCCGGAGTTTACCAATATTTTCCATACCCTTCGCACAAAGTTGGGTATCAAGGATTTGTAGCAGCATCTAGTACTCAAATACCACGGCTACCTACACAAGCACATCCATGAAGAACTAGAATTCCTGAACATCTCCTCGCTCGGCACAACATACCAATATGCCGTCAAGGTCAAGCAAAGTTTAAACAGAAGAAGCGAGAGTTTGGATCTGCGAATCCAAAGCAAGGGAAAGGTGCCCCCAAACCACAGAACAAAGGACAAAGCTAAGGCGGGCGGCCCAAGACAACCCACCAAAGCTGCAAGCAAATAATAGCACCACGAAGTCGAAAAAGGACACGGGAAAGTGGTGTGAGTTCCATAAGAGCTCCACTCACAACACAAGTGAGTGTCGGGCCAAGAATTCACTGGTGGCCGAGCTAAAGGTTTCAGAATTAGATGCATGTTCCAACTCTGAGTTAGAACCCGACAAGGGGAATGATAAAGGGAAGCAGATTATCAATGCAGAGCTCAACGCCATCGTTGCCACCATGAAGATCCAGAAGGAGGAACCCGTAGATCCAAAGGAGGAGGAGTGTCTCTTCCACTCCTAGATGTGGGTAAAGGGCTCCCCGCCACAGTTCATTGTCGACAGTGGAGCCAAAAGAACCTCATTTCACCAAGGACGGGATCTTCGCGTGAGCCAGCAGTGTTGCCTTCCATACAACATCAAGCCCCTCACGGATGAGGTATTGTGTGACATTGCTCTCCTTGAAGTTTGTGATGTATTATTAGGACAACCATACTTGTGGAAGTGACATGTTGTGTATGAATCAAGGCCTCGTGCTATTATTGTTACTTTGGGAAATAAGTTGTACAGGATACCAGAGGTAGCACCGCCTACCGCCATCTCTTTGGTTATTGCAAAACAATGCAGTAAGCTCATTTCCAAAATTGGGAAATTTGTTTTCCTGATGATACGCCCTCAAGGAAAGAAGAAGACAGTGGCCACGACCTCCAGACAAGGCCCCTCTGCACGACAACTATAGATGGACAAGGTCATGGAGGAGTAAGAGGACATCTTCACCTCCCCCGCAGGGGTTCCTCTGCACTGTCAGGTCAAGCACTCCATCGATCTGACCCCAAGTGCGCCACTGCCCAATGGACCAATCTATTGGTGCTCCATTCTAGAGAATGATGAAATCAAGAGGCAAATTCAGGAGCTGTTGTAGAAAGGTCACATCCGTCCAAGTTCATCACCCTATGGGAACCCGATCGTGTTGGTACAGAAGAAGGATGGGACTTGGAGACTCTGTAGAGATCATTGTCTGTAATAGGTACCCGATCCCACAGATTGATGACCTCCTAGACCAACTGAAGGGGGCAAAATATTTTAGCAAGATCGATTTGAAGTCAGGATATCACCAGGTACCAATCGAACCCTCCGATGTGTGGAAGACTACCTACAAAGCCAAGGAGGGCCTTTTCAAATGGTTGGTTATGCCTTTCGGATTGACGAATGCTCCTACAACCTTCATGAGGCTAATGGATGACATCTTGCGGCCATTCACCAACTCGTTTGTAGTGGTATACTTGGATGACATCCTTATCTTCAGCCAGAGTTGGGAAGAGCACCTCCACCACATCTGACAGGTTCTCCAAACACTGCGGCAACATAAGTTATGTGCCAATTTGGAGAAATGCACTTTTGGCATGACCCAGGTTCAGTATCTGGGATATATTATTGATGAACAGGGGGTGCATGTGGATCCAGCCAAGATCCAAGTCATTTGGGATTGGCCATCTCCAACCACTTTGATAGAGCTCCATAGATTTCTAGGTCTTGCCAAATTCTACCGCAGGTTCATGTTGGGATTTTCTCATATCACTTGGCCCTTGAGTCAAGTCACCAAGGGAGGAGTGAAAGCAAAATTCCTTTGGTCTGAATCTCAACAGAAGGCATTCACAGAGTTGAAAGATCGCCTCTGCTCGGCACCAGTGCCCGCATTACCAGACTTGCAACAACCATTTGAGGTCGAGACAGATGCCTCTGACTATGCTATTGGGGCAGTCCCTACTCAACACGGGCATCCAGTGGCATATCACAGTGAGACAATTTCAGACACAGTCCAAAAGTATCCCACTTATGAAAAATAGATGTATTCCATTGTGAAATCCTACCGACAAAGGAAGCATTACATTTTGGGGAAGGAAACGGTCATCCACACAAACCACCGACCCTTGCAGTTCATACAGACCCAAGGGAAATTGCAGAATGATCGCCATTAGAAGTGGTCCACATACCTACAATATTTCCATTTGAATATCAAGTATAAGAAGGGCAACACCAATAATGTTACAAATTGCCTCAGTCGACCACCGATCATGGCATTAACCACCGTACTCAACTCTTGTGGGCACGAGACTTCTGATTGGCAACTTCTCTACAAAAGCGACCCAGAATTCAGCCACACATGCCAGATGCTCTTGGAGGGTCAGCATGTTCCAGATTTTCAGCTCCAGTAGGCCCTGTTATGCCACCTAGGTCACCTTTTTGTTCCTTCAAGCGAGCGTGCCAAGATGATTTGGGAAGCACACTACAGTCGGGCTGCTAGGCATTTCGTGGTTGAGAAAATAGTGGAAGTACTGCAGAGGTATTTCTATTGGCTGAATCTTCGACAGGATGTCGGGAAGTACATTAGATCATGCACTACCTAAGCCATTGACAAACCAACCATCAAGAAGCAAGGCCTCTATACCCCGCTGCCTACCCCTAGTCGACCTTGGGAATCCATCTCCATGGATTACATGTCAGGCCTTCCTTCCACTAAGCATGGAAATGACTGTGTTTTTGTGGTTGTCGACAGGTTCTCGAAGATGGCCATTATGGCAGCCTGTAAGAAGAATATCACAGCAAAAGTCACTGCTAAACTCTTCTTTGAACAAGTGTGGGTACACTTTGGGATCCCACAATCTATCATCTCAGATCGGGACAACAGGTTCCTCAGTACCTTTTGGTCCATTCTCTGGTCGATGTTGGACACCAAACTCACTAAGTCCACAACCTTCCATCCTAAAACTGATGGCCAGACAGAGGTTGTCAACAGGATGATCGTACACATTCTACGCATGTACAACTCAAAGCATCCACGCAAATGGGACAAGAGCCTCCCCTATGTTCAGCACAGCTACTACTGGGCTCTCCACAACTCGACTAGCCACAACCCTTTTCAGGTAGGCTTGGGATTCCAGCCACTATGTCCCATTAATGTGGCCATGCCCTTTGCAGCTACTCATGCAGATTCATCTCATGTCCAGTCTGAAACAGATAAGGCAAACAGCTTCATTGAGAACATCCAACATATTCGCCAGCAATTCCATGACATTCTGGAGAAATCAAATGCCAAGTACAAGCAACAACATGATCAACATCAGGTGCCACACAAGTTTCAGGTGGGCGACAAAGTCTGGTTGCATTTGTAAAAGGAACGCCTTACCAGAGCCTGTCAGAAACTCATACCACTCTGATATGGTCCTTGCACCATTACCAAGGTTATGGGAGACAATGCATTTGAGCTCAGCATTCTCCCATTCCTTGGCCTGCACCCAGTGTTCAACGTGGACCACCTTCGGCCATACTTTCCACCATTACTAGACACATCTGACATTTCATAACAACTCACACCCACAAAGTTAAATCCAGATTGCATGGAAAAAGCTGCAACTAATCGGATCATGGACACATAGATAAAGCACACTCGCCAGCAGAATATCCAAATGTATCGAGTTGTCAAAGCAGGCCAACTCCTTCACCAAGGCAAGTGGCTCACCAGGGACCAAGTTCAGCAGAAGTTTCCTCATCTCATGGAGGAACTCAACGCAATGGGGACCATTTCTTCCTAACGGGGGAGGAATGATCCAGGTGGATATTGGTGGCCACCCGCCAAGTCCACTTGGACCCCACCATTGTTTCTTTCAGCTTTTCAGTTTCCTTAATTGTAGCACAGTTTACTATTTTTAGCAGTTTTTCGGGTCCTGAACTTCCGGAGTCATTTTGAGGCCCTAAACGACGTTTTTTGGGAAAACTGGGAGCAACATCAATTCATGGTCCAATGTTGCTCTTCCCAAAGTTTTATTTCTTGGATAGATCTTTCTAACGAGATATTGTGCACGTCAAACGGAGATCGTATGCCAAAGTTACGACCTTGGGAAGTTGATGTACCAATTTACCCAAATAGGGCCCATAGTTTGGTGTTTCATCTTCTAGGGTTAGGTTTTTGGATGTTTAGGGTTTTCCATTGTTTCTTAACAATAAATAGGCCTTCGAGCCTCATTGTAACATAATTCAAAGGCATGTAGCCACCACATCTCTTCTTAGAGATAACTACCATCGCCCTAGCTGGTTTATTTCCAATTTTGTTTGTAAGCATATTTCATTATTTACATTAATGAAATGAAGTATTATTTCTGCTGCATCTCTGTGTTTATGGTTATCTCTATAATTTGTTGTGTTTCTGTTTAAATCTGTATCAATGAGAGCACCAGTAACGCAGGGGAGGATGAAGAATTTCCATTAAATAGAAATTCAAAGTTTCCACTTGTTCCTAATCCTAAGGATTATGAAACCACCACTAATGAAGGGGGAGATGAATAATTTCATGCAAATGATAATTTGACTATGATCAATAATGTATTTTCTCTAAGTGAGTGTTTGAAAGGTAGTCGTGGTGATGATGAATTGAGTCCTCCAAGGGAGGTTTTCAAAAGCAGGGATGAAGATGGTGAAGAATTTCGTCTAAGTCAAGATTTCAAAAGTGCAGATGTTGGTAGTGAAGAATTTCCTTCATGTGAGGATGGTAATGAATATTTTCCAAGCAATGATGGTGATGAATTTTCTAACTATCTTCGTCAATATAATATTCCTCCTACTGATGATGAAAATGCTTCTGCAGATAATAATGAAATGAGGGAGACGTTGCAAGCAAATATTGTATCTAGGAGTAGGAGTAGGCCTTTTCATATCAATCCAAAATATTCTAGTTATACAAGGGATAGGACAGAATATCTCACAAGTAGAAGTTATATCAGTGATCTGATTTCAAGTGAATGTTATCGAAAATATTTCTTGAAACATATGGATTTCAAGTTTGCTTTGGAGCAAAGGAAGAAATATTTGTCAATGAATAAAATCATGCAAAATTCATTTTTAGTGGGTTGCATGCAATCTACACTGGCAGGTTATGATTATCATATTGGGAATGTATTGATCTGTAGAAAGGCTTTCAAAATGTTGCATTCAGTTGGTAATTTTCGTTTGTCAAGAATCCAAGAAAGACTGGAAAAAGACCCTACATACTATTCAGAAGTATGTTATAAAAGAGAGGTTGGACCATCAGCAATTATTGCAATGTCATGAATGAAAGACTTATTTTCAAAGCATGGAGAGTGTATGTCAAATAAAGACACAATACATATTCCAAATAATTTCTCAAGATGAGAAATCTACAACTTATACAGAGAATATGCAGAAGGTGTTGAAGGAGATAGTAATTTTATCACATATTCATATTTTACAAGGATATGGAGGAACAAATTCAACAATGTTCGTATTCCTAAGAAGACAAGGATGGGGATTTGCAGTACATGTGCTTCTCTTAAATCAAAAAGAGATAAATTTCAAGGGGCAGAAAGAGGTATGCATTCATAACATTATTTTTAAAAATTGGATAGTTATTAACTATGAAAATATGTTTATTAAAAGATTTATTTTATTTTATGTGTAGATTCCATTGTCAAAGCACTTCAAGAGCATCGCAATCAGCAAACAAGTGAAAGACAAAAATTGTATAAACATAGAAAAAAGTGTTATGATAATCCAAATAAATATTTAGGTTTGATAATTGATGGTATGGACCAAAAGAAAACACTTTTGCCACATTTTGTTCGCACACCAAAAAATTTACAAGAATAAAATTTTATTCAGTTTCACTTGGTTGGCAGTATGGTCTTTAACTGGAAGATGTTGCCAAGGGTTTACTTCACAGCGCCAAATATTCATAATGATGCAAATCTTACCATAACTATAATCCATGATGTGCTTTCTCATTGGTCTGGTATTCTTCCTGAAGTTTTGTATTTGCAATTAGACAACACAAGTCGTGAAAATAAAAAACAAGTTATTTTTGGATATCTAAACATGCTTGTTCAATTGGGAATTTTTAAAAAGGTAAAGGTTGGTTTCTTTCTTGTTGGGCACACTCATGACCATATTGATCAGATGTTTAGTCATTTTTTAGCAACATTGAGGAGGAAGAATGTTGGGAGACTTCCATCATTAATTGAATGTATTAAGAAAGCATATATTCTAGAGCTTGTTTTTCATGTGTTGGAGGAAACTATTGACATGCGAAGGTTTATTTTGGGATCGCATGGTGAGGAGAAATGCATTGAACATTAATGACATTAGTTTCCAGGACCAATTTCGTATCAAAAAAACTGATGGAAAAACACTTATATGGGGCAAGAAGTATTCAACTGTTGCAAAATGGGGACCGTCATCAGGTTTAGCATTTTTGAAGTTCATTCCAGATCATCCGATATTTGCATCAAAGATAATATTATTACAATCAGTTGCTGAACTCAATAATGAGCGAAGGCATAAAAGAGAGATAAATTATTCTGAATGTCTGGAAGAAATAAAAAAATGTATTAGAGATACATATGACTACTTTGATGTTGTTGATTCAGTTTGGTGGGAGTCTTTTTTCAATGATCAAAGTGATATCATCTCAATATCAAGAAATGAATATACACTTTTGAAGACTCCATTTATTTGGCCTCAAAATATGCCAAATGAACAGGAGGAAAGACACATTGTTGAACAACAACAATCTCAAGGCATTATTAATTCTCAACATGAAGAGGAAAGAGAAATATATATTGGTTCTAGAAGATCGCGTGCACAACGTGAAGCCATGGAAGACCTTTACAGGGGTTCTGTGCAGGATGTTAAGGAGGGTTGCATGATAGCAGTATTAGCATATGGAGATCCACTTGGCTATCCATTTTGGGTTGCGAAGGTTATAAAAGTCATTAAAGAAAATGAAGATATTACAGTTGTTGAGGTACATTGGTATGCCACAAATACCCACCCATTCAATGGTGTGTACAAGCCAAAGATGGTAGTTGATAAACAAATTCACAGAAAGAGAAAAAGAAAGGGTACAAATATAAATCATCATCGCACAAACCTATTAAAATTGTAGGATGTTGACAAACTTGTCTATGACTTAAATTTAACAAAGAGAGGAACTCTTCGCTTCAAGACCATAGATATTTTGAAGAAGTTTCTACCAGAAGGAACAGTGTTGAGATGGGAGTCTGCTGAACCTAGTCGTAGATCTAGAAGACTTTTGAAACCTGAAATGGTGGGCATGCATGTTGACTCAGATGGGGCTCTAGTTGATGAAAGAGAAGAATATGGGTCATCTTCATCTGCATCCAGTCATTCATCTGAAGATGTAGATTCTGATGGTGTGCCAGATCCTATGGATGATTTTGAATAAATGTCTAAGACATTTTATGTAAATGAAGTTTGCATGGTAACTTGAAATAAATATTTTGACTTCCATGATCTTACATGAATTTATGAGTCATTTCTATGTTTGTTGGATTTAATGTTTTAATTAAAAGAAATTCATGTCTTTAGAGATGTTTGCATGGTAACTTGAAATAAATATTTTTGACTTCCATATGATCTTACATGAAGTTATGGGTCATTTCTATGTTTTTTGGATTATATGCTTTAATGTATGTGATATTCAATCTACGAAAGTTGATATTTTGATTAAAAGTAAATAAATATTGGAAATTAACGTTGATTTTTTAAATTATACAGTGATATTGTCATAATATTATTTATTGTTATAATTTGGTATAAGATAGTTTTAAAACTGTTGAAATTTTAATGCCTCGTTAAAAAGAACACTTCATTTTGATGGTTGATTTTTAGGTTTTTCTTACAATAGGATAAGTTGTCTTAGACTAAAATTTGAAAGAGCTATAGTTTTATCCTTTGAAATAAAAATTACTCTTGGAATAGTGAATCTTTCATTTACTTGTTCATTTTTAAAAATTGTTTTAGTCATATAATTTGTCCATAATTTCATGGTTGAAATGTGTTACAAATTGAAGGTTTTTAATTACAAGGTTGAAAATTTGTCAAAATGTTAAGGTGCTTCTGAATTATGATATTTTATCTTTAATGGTATGGTTGAAAACAATTACATTTTCAAGGATTTTTAGAGTCAAGATATTTTATCTTTAACTCCATTGCTAGAAATTACTTTTGGAATAATGAATCTTTCATTTACTTGTTCATTTTTATAAATTGTTTTAGTCATATAATTTGTCCATAATTTCATGGTTGAAATGTGTTACAAACTGAAGGTTTTTAATTACAAGGTTGAAATTTAGTCAAAATGTTAAGGTGTTTCTGAATTATGATATTTTATCTTTAATGCTATGGTTGAAAAAAATTACAATTTTAAGGTCTTTTAGAGTCAAGATATTATATCTTTAACAACATGGATGGAAATAGTTGGAATTATCAAGATTTGAGACATGATATTTTATCTTTAACATCATGTCCGAGAATTGTTGGAATTTTATAGTTTTTCAAAGGCTGGATATTTAGGCCGATAGGCCTTCCCTTTGGAACAGACTTTCGTCGTTCCTTTTTCTCCCGTGCTGACACGTGGACATCTGTGCATATTTCGTGATATTCTTTCCTCCTTCAGTTACTCGTCATGGCCTTCATCCTTCAGTTACGGGTAGCTGAGCGGAACATGGCCTTCATTTCTGTTATGGGCGGAGGGTTGTTATCGGCGGATCAAAGTTGTGTAGTGGCATATTCCACAGTCCAGAAGTATCTCCCACAATGTTAACTGCTGTAGTTTCTCATGCGTTCCCACTCGCCCTGAAAGCAAAGCGTTGGAAATATTAAACACAGATTGTGCGGGAGGCGGTCTGGTGTGGAAGAGGCACACGTCTTCTTGATCGCGCCCACGCTGTCGTGGAGGTTTTTGTGATGGTTTCCACGAGCAATCGCCTGCTTACCACAACAAAACTTGAATTCTGATTGTTGGAAGAAACATAAAAGCAATGGTAGGGACGGGACCGCCATCATCATCTTCTTCTTCAATGTTTACTGCATGGATTGTAGCCATGTCCAGGATTGATTTCACCAACAGCGCCGCCGCTGCGGCAGCGGCCGTGAATTCTACCTCTTCTTCTGATAGCATGCCGGAGGTTCGAGTCTCGGAGGGGCGCGACTCTTCTAAAGATAGCGATAATCAAGCAGTGGGCTATTCTTCGGCACAGTTAAACCTGGGATTCAGAGAAAGGGCATTTTCTGCTGCGGGTGCTGCTTTTCTGTCGGCGATTATTGTCAATCCATTGGATGTTGTCAAGGTTAGGTGCTCTGTGAAGTTAGGTTGTATGCTTTATATCTCAGGGGGATTTTATGCCGTGGTTAATGTAATGTACTTGTTGTTTTGCAGACGAGAATGCAAGCCCAGGCAGCTAGTGCCCCCTATTATCCACACGCCCATGAGAACCTCAGAACGTCCATGGCGACTCTCGGAGAAAACACGGTACGGTCATTTATGGAACATTTTATAGTTAAAACTAGTGTCCATGCCCAGATTAGGGCCATGCCCTGATCTTTAATAAGAAACAGACATGTCGATACTAAATTACCATTCCCAAATTTATTGGAAAGGCGAAAATTTATAGGCAAGGTACCTGGAGAGGGAAAAACTCTGCCAAGACAAAATACCAAGACAAATCAGTATTTATTAAAATATATTCCAAGTGACACACCACAGACTTTGATTACAATTTTTGGATAATGCATTATATCGGTGTAATATAGGAGAGTTGATTCTACCAATAGACAGTTTGCAATCTGTATCAAGTGCCGTCCCTTGGACTTAGGGTTGACAATTTTGAGCAACTTTGCTGTAGTGCCATATCTAAAATTTGCATTAGTTTTGGTCGCAGAGACCAGAAGCCAAACTAGTCTATTGTTTGATCCATCTCCTACAGCTCTGCTTTGAAACTGATCTCGTAATTGTCTCTTAAAGTAATGCCTCATGATCCACAATAGCTGGGATTACCTTGACAAGCCTCGTTGAAATAACTCCACACTATTGTTATCTATCTATATATATATATATATATATATATATATATATATATATATATATATATATTCAATCAATTAGTTTTGAGTATTTGCTTTCTAGATTGTTACCGTGACAAATCTAGGGTAATCCCTGACAAATTATGCTTGGGGCTATAATTGTGGAGCCATTGAGTGCAGAATTGATGCGTAGATCCTGTAGCAAGAGAGATCTGAACTGTGCAGGGCGATTGAAGTAGGCAAAGTGTCCAGGTTACAGATGTAGCGGCGAAGAGTGGCCAACAATGGGGTGGAACTAAAACTACTTATGTGATAGATACGGAAGAAGAAACTCATCACAATTTCGAAAGTATTCATATTTGCCATTTAAAATGTAAATTCTTCTGATTCCTTTTTCAAGAAAACAGTGGGAATTTATAGATTGTGTTTCTTTGTTTACATTAATGATAAAAGATCCAGACGAAATTCCCTGAAGGCTTGTTCTTTTTCAGGGTTTGAGTGAAAAATGTCGCTGCGTATGTATCCTACTTATGGAAAAGGGTATAAACAGTTTTGGGGCAGCAAAGATTGCTCCAGAGAAAATTCCAAGAAACTGAAATCATTTTAATTGAATTTGAAATTGTAGAAACCTTGAACCCCTTTCTTGGTTTGAAATCAAAGTTGAAGATGATTGGTCTGAGTAGAAGGAAAACGAGTGTATGGGAGTATGGGAGTGTAGAAGGAAAAATATCTGGAGACACGGATTATGTGAAAAAGCAAAACACAAAGATGGTCTAAAACTATTGTTAGAATTGGATATCAAAGAAACCTGTTAACCTATTGCGAATGAGTGATGCATAAGCAGTGTTAAGTGGGGGAAATTGGTGTGTGACCAATGTTCTGTGTGAACTGGCGATCATTGGGAGTTGTTATCTGGAGACACAGATTAAAGTATAACTGAAAATTTTGGTTGAGACTATTTCCATTTTTGGAAAGCCAAATTGTAAAATGCCCTTTAAAGGAAGGATGTGTAGGGATTGCAGAAATTTCCAGAGTCAAATTCTTGATGTAAATTTTTAAAAATTCACCTTATATTAAAGGTTTCTAATTTTTTTGAGAGCGCTCTTTCTTCTTTTTAAACCCCTTAAAGGTGGGGTGGGGATGTAAGATATATATTTTATTTGTAGAAATTCAGACAACTAAATAGAACATTTAAAATATTTGCACTGTTTTGCCTCTTAAAATGCTTGAAAATGAAAGTTTGAATTGTATCTTGGACAGAGCATAGATTAATAAGTGCTAAAAGCTTGCTTTGAGGGCCAGAGAAATACATATTGTTTTGAATGGTGGGTTTGCCAAAATGGAATCTAAAACCACTATATTTTAGGACTTAAGTATGTAAAACAAAATACTTTGAAAAATACAATACATGAATTTAAAATCGGTTTCAAAATTTTAATAATGTTAATGTTTTAGTTCTACTGTCAACCAGTAATGTAAGTGATTTGTTTTAACATTTGCAAATCACAAATTTCTCCACTTTTCATTTACCATGTACAACGTTGTAATTTACTTTTCATTTAGAAAAAAACCGTGCTGCCAATAATCTATTGAACCTATTGAGCTTTAAGTATGAACGCGTTCTACACTTACTATATTAATATGAATGGTTTGGTTTTGGTTTTGGTTTTGTTCTTCTAATATCAAATGTACTGGTACAGGATGGTCAACGTGGTTATTGCCTTCGTCACTACTTACCTTTATATATGCTTGACTATCTATAGAACTTTCTTCCTTTCACTAATCCTATCGGCCTCTCTTTGTACCTTTTGGGACAATTGCTAGTTTATCTTTAACTCCATTGCTAAAAATTACTCTTGGAATAATGAATCTTTCATTTACTTGTTCATTTTTTTTTTGGATTGCAGGTTTCTGTGGAGTGGTTTTTGAGAGATAGAATTCAGATAATCCACAGTGTTCATCTTTTACTTGTTCATTTTTAAAAATTGTTTTAGTCATATAATTTGTCCATAATTTCATGGTTGAAATGTGTTACAAACTGAAGGTTTTTAATTACAAGGTTGAAAATTTGTCAAAATGTTAAGGTGTTTCTAGATTATGATATTTTATCTTTAATGCTATGGTTGAAAACAATTACAATTTCAAGGTTTTTTAGAGTCAAGATATTTTATCTTTAACAATAGGGATAGAAATAGTTGGAATTATCAGGATTCGAGACATGATATTTTATCTTTAACATCATGTCCAGAATTGTTGGAATTTTACAGTTTTTCAAAGTCCAGATATTTTCTCTTTAACTCCATTGCTAAAAAATGTCAAAATTGTAACCCGCTTTTTATTTTTTATTCCAAAATAAACAAATTTTTTTAAGGGTGTGTTTTTCATCCATTTTTTCAAAAAAAAAAATGGTTTTTACTTCCATTTAAAAAAATGTTAAAAATTTATCCTTAAAAAAACATCGATCTGGAATAAACAATTTTCATTTTTGGGTTGTTTTTTCATGTTTTTTTTTGGGGTTTTTGGGCTCGAGTACGCGTTTTGAGGTAATAGTTCCTGTTTCATCCGTAACTATGTTGTTTTCTATTACTGTTGTTGTATATGCTTTGCTTGAATGAGTTGTTGGTTCTACAGCATTAGAAGAAGTAGAGGGTGTGGACCCTACGTGAATGTCCTCAAATGTAGGACCTCCGAGTAATACCTGTTCTTCCTACTTTAATAGTTTAAGTATTAGGACTGCCTGTTTGCATGTCTCTTTATGTTGAATGCCCTCCGCTATGTTGGGGTTCTCAACCCAAGACCCTAGGGTGATTCTACCCATAACAGCAGGGCTCTCCATGCAGCCTTAGTTTCCCTCTTTCGATCCCCTTTCAGTTGAATATTGACTACTCTAATTTGGGTAAGACTCCTCAATCTTCCTTTGCACTTGTGGAATATCGCTTCTTTGACTGCAATTGGTAACACTTTAGGCGAATTCTATTGTCAAATAAAAAATAGTGAATACTACTTAAAGCCCACATATGCTCGCATATCTATGGAAATGGATTCTAGTAAGGGTTTATTGTTGAATTAAAGCTAACAAGTCCTGGATATTCTTGGATGAAAAAGATGGATTACGAAAACCTCTCTTTTCGTTGTAGAGTCTACTATGAGACTAGTCATTCTCTTAAATCTTGTCCCAAGGCTAGGAAGAATCTTGCAAAGAGAACTAGCAAAAAACCTTGTTGGTGGGAAGACGCCAATTGTGATTATTACACAATATACAAAGAGGATCTCCCTCTGGCACCTTTGCAAAGAGGACAAATCGTAAAACTAATTAAAATCTTCAGCCGCAAGTCAAGTCAAGATACGCAGCAAGGTTCAGGCTCCTAACATCTCAGTGAAAGATAGCAAATCGAACACTTCTCCAAGAACCACTCCCCCGAATTCTCTTGACAAAAAGGCCCTCGATATTGAGCATATAAGCAAGGACTTGACAAGAACATCTCTTCTCGCTCCCCTTTTGTGGATGCTCTTTTAGGAAATAAGTTTGTAAAAGCCCCTCCTTGGGCGGACCAGATGGATGCGAAATAGAGTCCTTTGCCTCCAAATAAGGAAGATGCTAGCAGAGGCCAATTAAAGAACGCTGACAAGACTAACTCTTTAGGAAACTTGGAATGGATCCAAGTTGGAAAAAGGACCAAAAGTAAAAGGATGACGAGAAGCCAATCCAAGTGTAAATGAATCTAAATGACAATGGGATGCAAATATATTTGGATTTTGGGGTTTTTTGGAAGGATTTTAGTTGGAATGGAAATGAATCTAAAATGACAATGGGATGCAAATATATTTGGATTTTGTGGTTTTTTTGGAAAGTTTTTAAGTTGGAATGCAAATTATTTTTTTGTATTGTGAGATTCACAAGTAAAGTTTTGGGATAATCTCGTATGTTTTATCTCAACTTTACAAAAAAAACTTTGATAGTTCCTTTTACAGAAAAATTGTTTAGATTTAAGCCAAATCCAACTTTTATTATAATTTCAATATTTATTTATTTTTAAATAATAATAATTTAAAATAAAATTATAATTTATGTTTTTTTTTAATTTTAAAAAAATAAATTTATAAAATAAATATTTTGATATATATATTTCTATCACTAATTAAATAAGTCCGAATTTAAATAATAATAAAAAACCCATTAACTCAAATGGGATAAACTAAGGTAGTCTCCCTTGTACGCAGCAAACTATCCCACCAAAAAAACCTTTATCTATTATTAGAAAACTAGATGGGCCATCATAGCCAACAAGTCTCCACCATAGAAAACTGTGGATGACAGAAAGCTAAATTAAATTTATAAATATTAACAATAAAGAAATGAAGTGCAGTCTCCTTTGTCCACAAGCAAACTTTCCAACGAACAAAAAGCCGTATTTATTATTAGAAAACTAGATGGACCATCATAGCGCACAGGTCTCCACCATGGAAAACTGTGGATGACCGAAAGCTAAATTAAATTCATAAAATATTAATAAAAAATATAAAGTCGAAAGACTCCGTACGTTAATGAGTTTTTTTTTTTTTTAATTATTATCGATCACAATGTAAATAACCATATTTGGAGGGAGGGAGGTGGACGGTCACGTGGAGGTGGTATGATTATATTTTATTAAGATGGTGTTAATATTTAATTTACAATTCATCATGGTTATCATAAACTTGTTTTTTAAAATATTTAAATTTCTTTGTTTTTAAAATAATTATTCATTTTGTATTTTTTTAATTTTTTTAGAGATAGTAGTACTTGTTTTAATTATATTATTATAATTATTTTATAATTAATATTAGTAGTATATTTAATATTTTAATAATAATAATCTAATTTTAAAGCTATAGTCTAGTTATACACCAAATTAGTGTATGACTCTCTTTTTTTGTATATGAGAAAGTTTGTGAAAATATACATACTTTAACTTGGATTTGAACCTATTTTATTTATTAAAGATTTAATTATTTTTTTAAAATATATTAAATTTAAATGAAGGTGTATAGGTAATAGATTAAATCTTATTGACCATATTAAATGGTTTGGTGAACAATTTGTTGTGTGAGTTCATGGAAACATATTATAACTAGCTCATTTGTGGCATTTATGAAATAGTTGTATAAGGTGTAATAGTGGTAGCTAATATTTTGATTTCATTCTCCACGAATGCTCAATTTAAAAAATAAAATATATAAATAACAACCACATTAATATTAATATTAAAACCCCCTCTCTCAATATGAGAAATATAAAAAAATATATTAATAAATATAGAGTAGTTTATGGCACTATTTAATTATTAGATATTTTGATTTGTTTTTTGTTATAATTAAACAATACATTTTGTAGGAAATTGTGATTTTATTGTTTAAAATATGTTTTTAAACGTATAAAATGATTCAACATTCTAAAAAATCCTTAAAAGACACAAACTGTGTAGATTACAAATCTCAAAATTTTGATACACCTTTATAAAAATAAATAGTAAAAAAATCAGACATCATCCGATATATAGAAAAAGGTAAAACAACTTCACCACATTCATATTCATTATTAGAGTCCATCAATACATTTAAATAAGAGTATGAAAAGTGTTGCAACTTACAAGGCACTAATTTAAATGATTTTTTATCGAACTCAAATATCAACATGTCTTAACCGATAGTTTGCACAACACTTCATCATACTCAAAAATGTAACCTATTTGCTTAATTAGTACAATTAAGCATTAATATTCAAAGGATTTTCTCTAAGATGACTAGCTATTTGATGTTATGTTTCCTAAACACCATGAGTTTTGTGTTTGGTGTGATAGATGTTTAAAACTTTCCACCCTATTATATTATTTTGGAGATAACTCGATATTTAATACACAATTCTTACTATAAAATCAAGTAGAAAAATAACAAGTTATTACATTTTGCTAAAGGCATATTATATTATTTTTTATTTTAGTGATTTTAAAAATTAAAAATAAATTTTAGTTTTTTAAAACGCAATGATTATTTTTATGTAGTTTTAAATTAAATTGTTAATGTAAAAATTATATTAAAAAAATAAAAAATAAAAATAAAAATCTTTAAAAAATTTAAAAGTGTTATAATAATTTAGATTTTCTTACAATATCATGGGCCAATATGATGGCTTATCAATACCACATGCCCAAAAATCATAACTCAATTCAAAATCAAAATATTTTATAAACATTTTATTTAATTGAATTTAATAACATTTTTTAAATTAAAAATTAATGCTTACAATATAACAAGATTCTTAACCATGGATATTTACACTCATTTTACCATGGATATTAGTAACTTGTAAATAGACTTTGTTACAATCTCACCATGGCTTATTAATACCACTTGGCCAAAAAACCATAACTCATTTCAAAATCAAAATATTTTATAAATATTTTATTTTAATTTTATTTTATAACGTTTTTATATCTACTGAAGGCAGATTATATTGTTTTTTATTTTGGTCAAAAAAATGAATTTCAATTGGTTTTAAAATTTTTAAACATATTTTATGAAGTTTATTAACTTTTGATCTCAAACTTATGTGATCCATATTGATCTTTAAAATTATACTTCTGAATTAATCACATGATAATTGTTTGTTGGTCAATGCTTCGAACCTTGTAATGAGGTTCATCATCAGTGCCAAGATGAAAAAATTGATCTATCATTAGAATAAATAGGAAAGATGCATCAGGTTCCAGAGTTAGTCGTTAAAAAATAGAATTAGTCATTAAAAATAAATAAAAATTAATCAACAAAAGAATGTTGAGGTCAATTTTAAATACTCAAGTCAATTATTGTTAGGGTCCCACCCTAACCCCCTTATTTATGTAATGGGATCACGTCATAGTCAAGAGTCAATAAAGCCCATATTAATAATTGTAAGAGGTTAATCCGCAATTAATGACGGAACCACAGTTAGTTGCAAATGGGTCGTAGTATTAGATAGATGGTATTAATAAAACCCACGGTATTGGCCTGTGGTATTGCATGTATGAGTCATATATAAAGGATAGAGACTCCCTGCGAGGAGCATCGTGTCTTATTTTGTAGTCGAGCTCTGCTCTATTGGAGGTTGCCCCCTCGAAGAGGCAAGTGAACATTACTCTCTAAATAATAAAATCATTGCTATTCTGTGTTCTGGGTATCTTTTCTTCGCATATTCTGTATTTGGGTATCATTTTGCAGGTTAAGAGCATAACAAGTGGTATCAGAGCACTTTCCAGGGCCGGTGGGATCTCCATTTCTTAGCAAAAAAAAATTTTGGCTAGAGACGTGTTCCGGCGTCTTTAAACCACGGGATCTGTCGTTGAGCGCATAAACCTGCGGATTTGGGGAGGCATGCACGCAGGAAATACAAGAGGTGGTCACGTCTGTTGGACTCCCTTGTAACCCCTGTGGGTACCCCTTCGAGTAGTAGCGCATTAGACAGAACCGCACACAGATTGTCTTCCACGTACCTTCTCGGTATATCGGAAGCCCCCTAGGCTCCCTTGAAACCTCGCCATAGATAAACCGTCGGCCGTCTTGCGGCTACAGTACACCGAGAACAGCACTCGGGGAGATTACTCGCCCGTATGATAGGGTAGTCGGGTTGTACGGCTAAGGGTACGGTCGATCCTCCTTAGTTAGAGCCCTGAAATATTGGGTCGAGTACTACTGCCAGACCCTTATGTATATTGCGATCTGTAGCACCTGACACTCGTCAAGACCTTAGTTCCCTTTTCTATCGGGGGATCACACAGCATCTCTTCCAAATTTGCCTGTGCAAAGGGGTGCAGCAGCAGCAGACATCAGTCTCACAGTCTCAAGTTCGCAGATCAGCCATTTCGATCTATTAGATCCATCAGATCCGTAGAAGCAGTCAGTTCCGCCATTCAAATCTCTCAGATCCCCCAGATTGGAGTCGTTGTGAAGGGTTCCTATACCAGGGTATAATTTTCGCAGGAATTTTGGCCACATTGACATTTTGAGGATTTGGCCACTGCAGTATTGATAAGGAAGGAGTATCAGATCCGCCATTCAGATCTCTCAGATCCCCCAGATCGGAGTCGTTGTGAAGGGTTCCTATACCGGGGTATAATTTTCGCAGGAATTTTGGCCGCATTGACATTTTGAGGATTTGGCCACTGCAGTATTGATAAGGAAGGAGTAAAACTCCGTTAGGAGTTTTCAGAAAAAAAAAAAAAAAAAAAAAAAAAAATATATATATATATATATATATATATATATATGGGATCTTTCGGGGTGCTTATTGGTGATCTAGCCCATCAAAAAAAAAAAAAAAGTCTGGGATCTTTCGGGGTGCTTATTGGTGATCTAGCCCATCAAAAAAAAAAAAAAAGTCTGGGATCTTTCGGGGTGCTTATTGGTGATCTAGCCCATCAGAATCAGGACGACGAGCTGAGCATGGTGGTACCATTCACTTCTTAGTGAAAATTTTTTAGGCGGTCCCAATTTTCAAAAAACCTGGTTGGTGTATGGTAGAAACTAGAGCTCAAGCGATGGCCAATGAAAGGATGGACAAATTTGAAGAATCAATGCACAACCTCCACCTTCAGCTTACCGGACTATGTAACATGGTCGAGAAAATAGTCCCGAAGGGCAAGGAGCAAGCCCACGAGGAGGAGTATAATGGCATTGAACACAATGAGAGTGAGTCTAGCCACTCTCCTCACGTCTGGCACACCCACCCACCACCCAGTCAGCGACCTCCCAAGTTGGATATGCATAAATTTTACGGCTCTCACCCGTCGGCATGGATAGCACAAATGGAGCAGTATTTCAAACTGAATCGCATCTTCGATGATGAGACTCAGCTTATGTTGGGGAGCATGTACTTGGACAATGAAAGGTGGCAATGGTGGGAATGGCATCAACGTTGCACTGGACCTTTTAAGACTTGGACCAAATTCACCAAAGCTCTTCAAGACCGCTTTGGCCAGGAATCATCTTTTTTGGGTCGTCTTACTAAGCTCTGACAGACTGGTACAGTGGATCAATATATTACAGCTTTTGAAGCCTTAGCCTTCCGCACTTGGGATCTCTTAGATGTGTTCTACATGGAATGTTTTATCAGCGGTCTTAAAGAAGCTATCAAAGCCCAAGTCCTATTGCACCACCCTCCCACATGGACGGAGGCTTGCAAGGTCGCTCGTAATGTGGAACGTGCATTAGCATCCCAATACAGTCGCCCAAATGTCTCCGCTAAAGGTCGCCCCCCACAGGCTCACAACACGACTCAAACACTTAAGGTCCAAAAGGTGTCACTTGCGGAAATGGTCGAAAGAAGAAAGCAAGGCCTATGTTACTACTGTGATGAAAAATACTCCCCAGGTCATAAATGCAAGAAGCCCAAATTTTTTAAAATTGATGCCACTGACTACAGCTCAACAGAGGAAGATCCACCACTGGAGGAACATGAGCCGCTAGAAGAAGACAACCAAAAGGACAATGTCTCTGATGAACCAGTCATTTCGTTGCATGCTTTGGCAGGTATTTCTTCCCCTCAAACTCTCAAAATTAGAGGTTTTATTAAACATCGCCCAGTAGTAGTCTTGATTGATAGTGGAAGTACACATAATTTCATCCATCAAAAAGTCGCAGAAGCAATGCATTGTTTTGTACGAGCAGTTTCTAACTTCCAAGTTCAAATTGCGGATGGAGGCACAATGAAATGTGAAGGCCGCTGTGAAAATGTCAAACTTCAAATGGGGGATTATCAGTTGAAAACTCACATGTTTGCCATACACATGGGGGGTTGCGACATTGTCCTCGGCGCTGAATGGCTCCGCACTCTTGGGCCAATCACAATGGATTTCCAGGAGTTATATATGAGTTTTAAGCAGAACAACTACACACATACCCTCCGTGGACTCCAGGCGGGAGCCCCCTCTATCATCAGCTCGCATAGGATGGAAAAATTGTTAAAAAAGGGAAATCATGGAGTTGTAGCTCAATTTAATGCCATCCAGGCAGTCGAAACCAAGCCTCTGCCAATTCATCCTGAGATGCAACAGATTTTAAATAACCATCTGCTGGTCTTTGACAAGCCTCATGAGCTTCCACCCTCGCGAGGGGAACATGATCATAGCATCACCTTGGTTCCAGGGGCCCAACCCCCAAATGTGCGCCCATACAAATATCCGTTCACCCAAAAGAATGAAATAGAAAAAATCATCAAGGAACTTTTGGAAGCAGGTGTCATTCGTCCCAGCATTAGTCCTTATTCATCCCCAGTGGTCATGGTGCTCAAGAAAGATGGGGAGTGGCGGATGTGTCCCGACTTCAGGGCCCTCAATAAGTTGACAGTCAAAGATAAATTTCCCATCCCGGTGGTTGATGATTTGCTAGATGAACTCAATGGGGCTCAATTCTTCACTAAGCTGGATCTTCGCTCAGGCTACCACCAAATTCACATGAAGGAAGTCGACATCCCCAAGACTGCTTTCCGAACTCATGAAGGCCATTATGAATTACTGGTCATGCCATTTGGTCTTTGTAATGCCCCCTCTACTTTTCAGAGCCTTATGAACCACATTCTCAAACCATATCTCAGGAAATTTGTCCTTGTCTTCTTCGATGACATCCTCATCTATAGTTGCACTTGGGTCGCACATCTTCAGCATGTAGATCTACTCTTGCAACTGCTCCGCAAGCATAAATTATTTGTCAAGATGTCCAAGTGTTCGCTTGGCATGGCAGAAGTAGAGTATTTGGGCCACATTGTGGGGCGTGAAGGTGTCAAGGTGGACCCTAAAAAGATCCAGGCAATGTAGGAATGGCCTCAACCTAAGACCTTGAATAGCTTGAGAGGATTTTTGGGTCTCACAGGCTATTATCGTAAATTTGTCCGCAACTATGGTCGCATAGCGAAGCCCCTCACCCAACTCCTAAAGAAAAATTCATTCTTCTGGAATGAGGAAGCACAACAGGCCTTTAAAGCTCTAAAAAATGCCATGTGTTCCACTCCAGTCTTAGCACTACCTAACTTCACCAAATCTTTTGTCATTGAATGTGATGCTTCGGGTACAGGTATTGGGGCGGTCTTAATGCAGGAAGGGCGATCGTTGGCCTTCACAAGCCAAAAACTCAGTGGGAGGAATATGGGCCAATCTACCTACGAGAAGGAAATGATGGCCATCTTACATGCAGTCGAGACCTGGCGACCTTACTTATTCGGGTGACGTTTCCAAATCCGCACAGATCATCACAGTCTTAAATATTTTTTGGAGCAACGCTTATCCTCCCCACAACAAAATAAATGGCTAGCCAAAATGCTGGGATATGATTATGAGATCATTTACAAGAAAGGGAAAGACAATAGTGTAGCAGATGCATTATCTCGCCAATTTGAGGAGGAAAGTACTCTGCTAGCAATTTCCCTCCCCATTCCAGAATGGATTGACGAGGCTTGCAGGGAATGGTTTTCACACCCCGGGCTCTCCCAACTCATTTCTCAATTGCAGGTAGATCCAAATTCCACCAAGGGCTACTCGTGGTAGGATGATATTCTTCGCTACAAGGACAGAGTCGTAATATCACCAACATCCACCCTCAAAAGTCGCATTTTGGCAGAATTGCAGTCATCTCCCATTGCAGGACATTCGGGCTTTCAGAAGACGTATGCTCGCACCAGAAGATCATTTTTTTGGACAGGCATGAAAAAGGACATCCTTACTTTCGTAGCAGAATGCGATGTCTGTCAACGCCACAAAGGGGAAACCGTGAACACACCAGGCACATTACAACCATTGCCCATTCCGGCATCAATTTGGACGGAGGTTTCTATGGATTTCATTACAGGTCTTCCAAAGTCAGGGAACAAGTTAGTCATCATGGTGGTTGTGGACCGACTGTCGAAGTATGCTCATTTCTGCGCCCTACCCCACCCATTTACACCAACTTTGGTTGCTCAATCTTTCATGGATCAGATCTTCAAATTGCATGGCATGCCCACTTCTATTGTGTCCGACCGCGACCCGATCTTCACCAGTAATTTTTGGCAGGAACTCTTTAGAATACAAGGCACTCAACTAAAACTCAGTACTTCCTATCATCCGCAAACAGATGGTCAAACCGAAGCCGTCAACAAATGTCTAGAAACCTACCTTAGGTGTTTCACTTCAGAAAAGCAACACCTTTGGGTACAGTGGCTACCTCTGGCTGAATGGTGGTATAACACCAACTATCATGCCACCACCAAAATGACTCCCTATGAAGCAGTATATGGTCAACTCTCGCCTTCACCTACTTCGTATCTCAAGGGATGCTCAAAAGTACAAGCAGTGGATCAACTCCTACAACACCGCGCAACCATGCTCGCCCATCTTCGAGAGAATCTTCATCAAGCTCAAAACCGCATGAAGCAACAGGTAGACCATCATTGCTCAGAGCGCCAATTTCAAGAAGGGGATCAGGTCTTTTTACGGCTCCAACCATATAAGCAAACATCACTCAAAGACAAGGGGTGTCAGAAACTCTCTCCCAAATTCTACGGACCATATCAAGTACTTCAGCGCATTGGAGAAGTGGCCTACAAGTTGGCCTTGCCACCTACTGCAAAAGTCCATCCAATTTTCCATGTCTCATGCCTCAAGAAAGTGATTGGGAACAATTGTAGAATTCAGACCAGTCTACCTGAATTGGACGAAGAAGGGTCCATCTGGCTTCAACCCGAACAGGTCCTAAACACATGAGACAAGCAACTGCGCGGCTACATGATTAAGGAAGTCCTCGTCAAATGGAAAGACACCTCTCCGGAAGATGCAACTTGGGAACCAGCCACTATTCTTCATCAATTTCCGCAGCTTCAGCCTTGAGGACAAGGCTAGTCTTAAGGGGGAGGGCATGTTAGGGTCCCACCCTAACCCCCTTATTTATGTAATGGGATCACGTCATAGTCAAGAGTCAATAAAGCCCATATTAATAATTGTAAGTGGTTAATCCGTAATTAATGACGGAACCACAGTTAGTTGCAAATGGGTCGTAGTATTAGATAGATGGTATTAATAAAACCCACGGTATTGGCCCGTGGTATTGCATGTATGAGTCATATGTAAAGGATAGAGACTCCCTGCGAGGAGCATCGTGTCTTATTTTGTAGTCGAGCTCTGCTCTATTGGAGGTTGCCCCCTCGAAGAGGCAAGTGAACATTACTCTCTGAATAATAAAATCATTGCTATTCTGTGTTCTGGGTATCTTTTCTTCACATATTCTGTATTTGGATATCATTTTGCAGGTTAAGAGCATAACAATTATTTTAGTCAAAATAAGAATAATTTAAGAAGAAAAAGGGAGAAATATTACTGACTAGATTAATAAATGGAGTCGTCTAGCGAGGCAGAGGAATTGACCGTACGACCAAAAGTGGTCGAAATCTGGGCAAAAAAATTTCAGAAAATCTTGTAGAGGCAGTGTTTGAATAGTGCTTTTGATGGTGGAAATAGATTCAGCGCCATCAAAAACGTCTAGGACACCTAAAATTTTAAAGTTTAACAACTATAACTTGGATTTACAAAAATCCTTGCCGGATTTTCTCTAAATATGACTGGGATTTCCATAACTTTCTGGGAAATTCCTCCGGCTAGTTAGACTACGGCTTAATAAATTATTATATTTTATATTAAATAAAGGAAAAGGATGGGAAATTATTAATACTTTGACCCTATATATATATATATATATATATATATATATATATATATATATATATATATATATATATATATATATATAATCGAGTTGTCTTTAGTGCGATTTTTGGGGTTTTTCCAGTCTAATTTCTCTAAAATCCTGTAGGAATTTATTGAAATCACAAGCTTGATGGGTAACCCCTGCAAAATCGAAGTGCCCTAGCAATTTTTTAGGGTGTTGAATTCATATATACAGTGAAAAAACCAATTTAAATAGCACAAATCAAGATTTCACCTCAAATTTTTCTACCAAATTCTGGCACCTAAAAGTACAAAAGTCACACTAAAGACAACTCCATAAATAATTTGACCATAATAAATTTAATAATAATTTGCCATATTTAAAAATAAAGAAGAATGATAATTTCAAGAAAAATGGATAAAAATCAAACTAAAATTAAAATAAAAATAAAAATATTAGATGGGTATATATATATATATATATATATATATATATATATATATATATATATATGTAAAGCACAATAATCACATAAATAGAATGGTATAGTACGGCTGATTAAAGAAAAAGAATAATAAGGGAAAGGTACAAAAAGAAAACAATCAAGAGGAGAGTGCAGGAATCCAACTTTTACTCAATTTCCAACCATCATCCCTGTTGATATTTTTTGCATGTTTCTCAGTTTCAATGGCCTCTCTCAACTTCCTATGGTAGAAATGATCAACTCTCGTGATGACCTTAGAATCCGCACTGCACACATGTTGCTTCGTTTTCTCTGCATGTTCAACAATAGTTGAGGATCAAGAAGGATTGTGTTTAAAGTCTGTTGGATGCTCTTGAATCCTTTGATTGATGGAGCAACATATTTCCTAATGTAAGGAATCCTACATGAGCAAGGGATTGAGTAAACCCCTTTCATGTCTTTAGGGTTCACGGGGTACTTAAAGGATCACATGGAGCTTCTAATCATAATAAGGGGCTTAAAGGTAGCAGAGACATTATTATTTCTAAGAATATGAGTAATCTTATCAGTTGTCCCATGGATGAACGAAAGTTGGACATTGGAAACTTGTTCATCATGAGCTTTTCTAATCCTTGGACCTTTACTGGCTTTCTGAAAAACTACAAGACCCTGATGTTTTCTATAGCCATTATTTTCAAAAACTTTCAAAAGGTGGGATTTCTCATCATCTAGGTGATTATTATCAAAGATACTTAGAGCGCGGGTAGCAAGAGTGCTCAGAACTCATAATTTTTGCGTCAGATAGTGGTGAGAATTGGCATGAAGATATTTTTCCGTGTGAGATTTTTTGTGAAACACCTGTGAGATAAGGAACCATCTTCCATTCCAGAAAGGAGAATGTCTAGGAAAGGAAGACAATCCTCAACCTCAACTTCCATAGTGAACTTGATGGATTCAAATTGAGAATTAAGATGATGAAGGAACAATTCAAGCTTTTCACGGCCATGAGGCCAAATGACACAGGTATCATCTACGAACCTTTTCCAAAGTTTGGGCTTAAATTGAGAAGAGAACAAAGCTTTGGTCTCAAAATCTTCCATGAATAAGTTAGTAACGACAGGGGATAGTGAATAACCCATGGCTACACCACATGTATGTTCATAGAATTCACCCTGGAAACTAAAAAAGGTAGATGTACATAAGGAAAATACCAACTAATCTGGAAGTGTCATCATTTGTAATCTGATTTATGACATTGATGACCACTTAATGGGTATTTTAGTGTAAACAGAAATAACGTCAAGACTTACCAACAAATCCCCATTCTTGAACAAAGGAAGCGGAGTCCTTAACAAAAGAGTCAGTGTGACTAACCAAAGGCTTCAACTTTTGGGCCAAGAATTTACCCAGAGGATAAGTAGGCCCACCAATTGTGTTAACGATGGGTCTTAAGGGGGTCCCAGCTTTGTTAATCTTTGGAAGACCATAATTTTTTATATTAGTTTTTAATACTATATTAATTTAAAATTATATATATATATATATATATATATATATATATATATATATATATATATATATATCATCAATTACTTTTTGCATAAGAGGTAGGTACTAAGTAGCGAAGTTGCATATTACACTTGTTTTTCTTGCATACGTATGATTAAAATTTTCCTCTCACATGCATGATTATGAAGCCATTCACATATAATTAGCACTCACCCAATTGTTGATTACACTATTAAACCTGAGCTGAGGCAATTGTCCTTTTAAAATATACATGAAAATCAATTCACAAGTATTAACAAGTCATCTACCTTGACATATAATCCACTCGTAGAGATTATACATGTAGAAACAAAAATAAAAAGACACACATAATGGTCCTAATGACCTGGTGCTTATTCATTGCATCATTTTGTAACCATTTTAAGATTTAAAACTTGTAATAGATTTTTATATTTTTCCCATGTAACAAAACATCTGATCCTCCAACCCTTAACAAGGGTAACATATTCCATAAGGCTCAAGGATGTACAACAACAAGGCTCAAACATATGAGCTCAACATGTCACTTGCCAGAATTGAACTCTAGTAGGGAAGATAACAATAATCCTCTCAACCATGTAATATTAATTTAGACAATATTATATCATTGTCCTCATCATTGTTGTCATTGTCATCTTCATCATCATCACCATTGTCATTGCCATTATCATCAACATTGTCATCATTGTTGTCATCATCGTTCTAGTAAATCATTATCATACCAATAATAATAAATCAAATTTACCAAACTCCAAATTTATAATTTACCAAATACCAAGTTTATAGTTCAAATATTTATGTATCAAGTTTCTAAATATATTTTTTCCAACAAAAACACTCAAAATCTAATTAAAAAATTAGAGAGCTTATTAGAATTGTAAATTTTAATTATTAAAATTATTTAAATGAGGAGCCAAAAAAAAAAACCAAAAGCAAAAAGAGAAGAAATTGTATATTATATTTTTTGTAGAGGAACTATCCACAACATACCCAAAAAAAAAAGTTGTATGTTATTATTAGAAAATAAATGGATCATCCATAAAACAAAGCTATCCTCCATCGGAAACTTTAAATTATCAAAGCAACTTAAAACTAATACAGATTCATCTTAACTTCATCTACCAAGGGTCGAGAGGGATCAAATCTCTTTTCACTCTAAAAGAAATTTGCAAAGAAATTTGTTTCCTCTCAATGCTTGATAAATCTAGAATTAAAATAGATCTAAACTAATTTAATTATAATTATAATTATTTATATTTATTTTATTTTATTTTATTTTATTTTTATGTAATTTTTTCGAATAAAAATGTTTTAATTAATTTTTTTTTGTAATTACTCAAAATAAAACATTACAACATATTTCGATGTAAACAATCACATCCGAAGGGTACAGAGAGTGAGACAGCCATTGAGTCGTGTCAAATGAGCGGAGACCCTCGTCACTTTGATAGCTCGTTGGCCACGCTATCCTCTCGTCAAAAATATCCTCACTAACATATGTGAAGTAAACATTGCCAAGTGCAGTGGACAACAAAACTCCCTTTAGGCTCAGCTCACATGCGTGGTATATCATGAGATTTTTCAATTGGTTTTGTTTAAATTTTTTGATTCGTTTTGTCTATGGTTATAAGTTTACGAAATCATTTGCACAGTTTTCTTTAAGTTGGTTTAAAGAATAGGAGTGGTTTATTTTGAAATATAGCTTTTTAAATTTTCATTTTTTAAAAAATAAAAAATAAAAATATGGATACTTGAGATTTAATAATGCGAGAATATTTATTCTCGTATATATAATTTAATAGATAAAATTAAGGATTTCCAAAAGGTTTTTTAACTTTTATTAGCATTACAAATTTTTAGTTTTACAACTCGCACATAATTATTTTGATTGTTATATCTATTTATCAATCATTTAAGTTATATGGTTGTGTTTTGTGTTAGTTTTATTTTACTATTGTTTTATTGTAATAGTATATTTTTCAATTAGGTTTTGATTTTATATCAACATTTTAATTAAAAGACATTAGTTTCCTATGATGGGTGCCCTCAAAGCCCACATATAAATATACTCATCATTCCTCTCATGTAAATGAGTCTTACATTTGGCATTTTGATGATGCTTGAGTATATTCAAAATCTTACACGGTTTTCTCCACACTGTAACAGCCCTGGTCAAAAATCCATGTCATAAAGTAATAAAGGCAATAATAATGCATTGGTCATAGGACACGTATTCCAAGTTGAATGTTGGGCAAAAACATAGTGATGGGACCACTTGTGATTAATTAATGGCTATGGAAATTGGCAAAGGCAATTGCTAAGGCTTTGGAAAGGCAAAGTGGCATTAATTGGCATTTTATTTATGAAAAAATGGAAATTAGAAGAAAAGGAAGGTGAAAGGTCAGAGGTTGCATATGAGGAGGAAACTAAAGGAAAATAATAGAAATTGAAGAAAATAAAGGCCTTATTAATAAATTGGCTTCTCGGGATCAGTTCATGGCTTTTGGTCAGTTCAGTTTCGGAGCTCTCTCTCTATTCTCTCTCTCATACTCTTGGACACAGGTTTTTCTTGGAGCACTATTGGAGGAGTGTGGCATACTTGGGATTTGGAGAAAGAAGGCAAAGGAAAATAAGGAAAGTGCAAGAGGACATTGGGATCAACATCTATAATGGATTTTTCTTGCAGGTACTGAGTTGCATGTATGATTTCCTTTCGAGTTTTGGCATGCATGGCATATGCATGTGCTTATTTGGTTATGATCTGTCATTGCATGGAGGATTGTCTAGATTGACAGTGGTTTTGCCTAATCTTTCCATTTCTTGGATAGCCATGGTGTTGTGGGTTTAACTTGTGTTTTCTGGTTGGTTCTCATATTCATTTGGATGGGGATTCAGTCTTTAGTTCCTAGAGCCTTAGTTGGAGAAACGCTCTAGAATCTCTGTAGCGGCTTGGATTGAGTTACTAGTCCTGGGGCCTTGGTTGGACATACGCTCTAGAGCCCTTGGTGGGTTGAGTTACTAGTCCTAGAGCCTTGGTTAGAAAAACGATCTAGACCTTGGCAGTAGTTGTGGGTTGAGTTACTAGTCCTAGAAGCCTTGGGTGGAACAGACACTCTAGAGCCCTAGACAGCTTGGGTAGAGACCAACCTAGTGATGGTTAGTGATGTCCGACTGTGAGGTGGAATCACTTGTTGAGGGTTGAGGTGCTTTGGCCTCTGGAAGCCCTGGTTCGATTTTGTTGGATTTGTTTCATGAGATCTCACATTCATGCTTGGAATATGGCACGAGGATGATTGGCTGAAAGAGAGATTTGGTTCAGCCCAATCTATGGTCGAGTGGTTCGTGGAAGTCCTAGACCTAGTTGCATTTTGCATATGTTAATAAGAGATTCTTTCCTCTTGTATCTGATGGGTAAATATACTTGTTTATATGTGGTTTTTATGGTTGTTATATCCTTGTTATTTTTGTTGGTTATATGTTGGTTATGAGCATGTTTTATGATAGTGATGATGTATGGCTCTCATCATGTTTTGATTTGTAAATAAATGAATAATGACTATGTGACCTAATAAATGATAATGCAGCTAATGTGATAAGGCATCAATGTTTCTTAGTAATTTGCAGATAAGTATGAGACCCCTATGCTCAGCTATGTTGTTATGACTTGTAGAATGCATATTTGTGACATGTTTGATGAAATTCTTGTCATGGCTAGTAGGGGTCCAGTCAAGTCTTTGTTCAATTATTTGCATTAGTATCATTGTTGATGTTATTTCTCAATTATGGAAGTTTCATGACATTCTAGGCAATGGCCTAAGACCTAACCCTGAAAAAGTGGCACAGAATCTGGGGTCACTGGCTCTAAACTAGCTGAAAAAGTCCCCATTCATTGGCATGCCCTTGTTGTGGGAGTGACTGGAGGGTCCCAGTCACATACATTCCCATGGAATAGGAGCGAATGAGGCTCTAAGTCAGGAAAATGCTAAGTTGTCCCAAGGGTCGATCACCTGGAAGGGTTGGTTGGCTCCTGAGGGTTTTGTAGCATGTGTAAAAGGTCAGATTGGTTGTGTTTTGTCGGTTCCACTTCCTTAATTTTAAATGGGGAGTTGAATCAGATCATAGTAGCCTCTCGTCATATGTTTACCCCATAGAACCAGTTAACGTGGCTAAATGTGGGAGGATGGTGTTACAAAGTGGTATCAGAGCATGGTTCAGCCCTTGGACTGGATGGGCGGTGTGTCGATCATGCATACATGTCAGTTGCATATTTGTTCCTTATGCTTGCGGTTTATGTACTTGTTGTGTATGCATGGTAGTGGTCGTGGTTGCATATGTGTCGCCCCATGAAAGTTGATGGTGTCGTTATTGATTGTATTTGTTGTGAATATATGTCGGTTATGCATTGGTTATGCATGTCAGTGTTTATATGTTGTTGCACATGCATTGGCATGGTTGTAGTTGTCGTGCATGAAGTCATGGTATGTGGTTGCTTTAGTCACACATTGATAACTGGATAATGGTTGAAATGATGATTATATGTTGACTTGATTATGTTTATCTATGTATATTTCTAATCTAGTCAATCTTGCAAACAAGATATCCTCCCCGAACTATACTAAGGTACATTAGTTTGTTTATGATTTGGTTTAGATGACATAATATACCTTGCAGGAAGAAGAGAACAAAGATGACTACAAAGATGGTAAACTATAGTTCACGGGACTCTCCCTATGTATCAGATGAGTAGCGTGGTGTTGGGCACTCTTTTGACATAGCAGACACATTGAGAAAATTAAAGGCAAAATAAGAATTTGTAAAGCAGATAATGACATAATCATGCAGGAACAAGAGAAACAAGCAGAAGTCAATGCAGTAATTCTTCAGGTTTTGTCAGAATTGCAGTGACAGGGACCAGTTCAGATCAACCATAGACAGGAGGATAGGACGAATGGGGCATATGGTAGTAGATCTCATAGTGGGAATAGGTCATATAGATATGACATGATTAGATATGGTAGGTTCTTGGACACTCTAGATAGGAGAGGTGATGGACACAGGTACTATTCTAGTTCTGGTTCTGACAGGTATCATGATCATCGTCGTTATCATCCTTACATGAGGAGTAACAAGGGATATTTGTTGGATGAGTTCAAGAAAGAAAAGCCACCTACATTTGATGGAGAAATGAAGAATTCAAAGGATGTCGAAGCATGGCTGCTTGGGATTAATAAGTTCTTCCGATTGCAAGATCACTCAGTGAACATGAAGGCCATAATAGCTATGTTCAGTCTTAAAGGTAAATCGGACATTTGGGGGAAGAGGTCTCACCCAAAGCAGTATGGGGGGGATGTTGGAACCAAGTTTCCGCACCCTTGAGATGTCTAAGGGGTCGATTTAGTCCAACTGTGAATACCTTCGCGCAAGTTACTTCACGCACTACCCTAACCTGCGGGGCCTTCGCGATCTGTTATAATTTCCTTCGCACATCCCTAACCAGGGGTTGAGGTGCTTTCACGCTACTAAGGTAATGATCTACACTCTTTCCCCAAGTTACACCACTGGTCTTACTTATCTCCTTATAAATGTTAATTAACTTCGCGTAAACAGATACTTTATCTTATATTCACTTAATCAACACAATCATATATGTACACGCATCATATAAACGACAGAAATGTAATATATACCCAATACATTCAATGAAGAAAACGAGAAAAAGTTACACAAAAATTATATGAAACTTATCTTTATTACTTCTCCAAAGGTTACAGACTCGACTCGTCCTGTGCACTCAGTTGCAAGGGTTCGCGCACTCAGCTATGGACTACTAGGCCTTTGTGGACTCAGCTGCAGAGCCTACTCCTACTCTGCGAACCAAGACTCGACACTACACTTAGATAAGACTCAATTCTTCATCTTCATTTCTCAATTGATTCCATTTATTTACAACTTAGAGCCTCTCTCTATTTATACAATCCCATGTTCTACAAACCATGGGTAGATATCTAAAGCCAACATTACATTACAAAAATGAGGGCGGACAACCCTATGACTCATTTACAAGTTTGCGCTCTGCACCCACAAAATGTGGAGTCTTTACATCGGATTTAGTCAAAATCTGGGCTTTAAGCCCCAAAACTTCCCTTGGGGGATCCCGCATGCAACAGGCCCCAACAAAAACATCGCGACTCACCCTCGAGTCACTCTGTCAGTGCGGAGATCTTCACGTGGACACCTCCCACCTCTGCCCGGACCACTACAAGGTCGGCAGCGCACTGAGCGGCTACTTGTTGTACCTCCTGCGGCTAGTCAGATGGTCGGGCCACCTATGTATGGCTTCAACCGACTACCATTTACTTTTCCTGGGAAGAGTTCGCCATTCAGTTTCACCAACTGCACCACACCACCATCTGTGATTTCCTTAATAACATACGGTCCCATCCAATGCATTTGGAGCTTCCCCAGGAATTTATCAAACTTGCTGTCATATAACAACACTAAATCGTTTACCTTAAAAGTGCGCAACTTGATATGTCGATCGTGCCAGGCCTTTTCGCGCTGCTTTTGTACCTGCTGATGGAATCCAGCCAAAAATCATTCTTCTTCGAGTTCCTCCAACTGCGTGAGCCTCTCCTCTAGGGCGCCGTGGTCCGTCATACCTATGAGCGTTGCTATGCGCAGACTAGGCACGATATACTCCATTGGCATTACGACTTCCACTCCATAGACCAGCCTAAAAGGCGTTTGTCCCGTCAGTTTCTTGCATGTTGTCCTATAAGCCCATAATATTGCAGGTATGCGTAGATCCTAGTCACTTCACTACACATTGCATACTTTTGTCAGCGCAGTCTCCAATACTTTGTTAAACATTTCGATGTCCCATTAGCCTGTGGGTGATACGGTGTGCTTTTTTGATGATACACCTGAAACTCTTCCGTCAGTGCGCTGATCGTTTCATTCAAGAAATGTGTACCGTGATCACTCATCAAGATCTTCGAACAACCGAATCGTGTCAGTACGTGGTCAAATAGAAACTTCGCGGCCGTACAATCTTTTACTGGCTGTGTTTCTGCCCAACGCGTCAGGTATTCTATCGCAGTAATAATATATCTCACGCATGTCTTTCCTTGCGGTTTGATAGGTCCTACAAAGTCGATCACCCACTTCTCAAAGGGCTGCAACGTCATTTGTGGATTCAAGGGCATCTCGTCCCTCCGCGATGGCTTACCCGTTCTTTGACATACATCACATGCCTTGCAATGTTCTTTTGAATCCTGATGAAGGGTCGGCCACCACAACCCTGCACGGAGAACCTTCTGCGCAGTTTCTCTCCCTACATAATGACCTCCCGTGGGGCCCCCATGCGCATCCGCGAGGATGCTACTTCGTTCAAACTCTGGTACATATCTTCGTAGTATCTCATCGTTCCCCATCTTATACAGGTGCCCCGCAATGACAGAAAAATTTGTCGTGTGCACCACTAGTTCCTTCTTCTGCTGGACAGAGTAACCTTCTGGCACAGTTCCAGTTGTTAGAAAGTGAATTATATCTTCAAAATTTCCATCCGCTACGCGCACAGAAAAAAGTTGTGCGTCAGGTAGTCCTTCCTCCAAGCTGTTAGGTTCCTCCCCTGTCTCAATGCGCGATAGGTGATCAGGTCCCACGTTCAGGCGTCCAGGCTTCACAACAACTTCAAAATCGTATTCTTGGAACAATAAAAGCCACCTGCATATGCGCCCCCCCAAAACAGGCTTATTGACCAAGTATTTTAGCACGAAATGATCTGTATACATCTTGAAGTGTCCTCCTAGCAAATAGTGTCGATATTTCTGGAGCGCATACACCATAGCCAGTCCCTCGCATTCAGTGGTGGAATAGTTCTTTTCTGCTTTAGATAATCTACGACTCGCGAACACGATAGGGTGATCCAAGCCCTCTCCGCCATCTTATGTGAGAACTACCCCCAGCGCTATACACGACGCGTCAACATGAACATGGAATTATTTCTTCCAGTTCGGGAAGACAAGAATCAGCGCAGTCACCATCTTCTCCTTCAAGATATCCAGGCTTCTTTTACAGTCATCGTCCCAGTAGAACGTGACATCCTTCTTCAATAGTTTTTCCATCAGCATGGTGATTTGGGCATAACTTTTGATAAAAAATTTGTAGTACCCCGTATGTCCCAAGGTAGCATGCAGCTGTTTCACACTGCGCGGTGCTTCCAAATTCAGAATCACCATGATTTTCGCGGGGTCTACCATCAGCCCTTGTTTACAAACCACATGTCCCAACAAGTTCCCAAAAGGAATGAGGAACATACAATTCTTGATGTTCGCTCGACGTGTATCCAGCATCAAGCGCAAGTTCGCTACATGGCTCCTAACCAACCCAAATACAGTCCAGTCATCAAAATAGACCTCCAAGAATTTATGAATATATTCCCTGAACGCCACAACAACTACGCACGAAAAGATGGCTAGTGCATTCTTCAATCCAAATGGCATGACAGTGTATTGAAAGCAACCCCACTCCGTTGCAAAGGTTGTCTTGCTCCTATCTTCTTGCGTGATCCTGATCTGATGGTACCCTGAGAACCCATCGGTAAAAGAATATGCTTCCTAACCGCCTACATTGTCCAGCACCTCATCTGTGAACAGAGTCGGGAAGAGATCATGTACGCACGCGTCATTCAACTTTCTGAGATCCACGCATATTCTTATTTCATCCTTCTGCTTCTTCTCTTGTACTACCATCGGACTTACCCAGTCAGATTCCTCCACAGGCTCAATGATGCCTGCCGCGAGCATCTTGTCTAATCCAACATGAACCTTTTCTTTGTATTTCGGATTTAAGCGATACAGCCTGTTAGGTTCCTATGCCGATAGGAGTCATAATTTTGAATGACTAAGGTTAAGCCTTGTAATATTGTACATACCTTTTCTTTCTGCAAATGTTTTCCATATTAAAAAAAATTAAAAATTGTAAAGAGGGTATGTCCTAAAAGAAAATCAAAAGGACAAAAAGAATAAGAGAAGGTAAAAAAAATGAAAATATATGAACCACAAAAACAAAAAGAGACCATGAAAGTGTGCAAGTCTAAACGCCACTCCTATTTACTTTTATGCATAATAATGATTGTGTGCAGCTTGTTATTCATGCCACAGTCCATGGTAATCAAGTTGTTTAATCTTGGTTATTTCATGATTTGAATTTTATGTTTATAGTTAGAGAATAAAATTTGACCAAACAGTTTAATCTTGGGAGATCATAGATAAGGTAGAGAAATAAAAGGAGCTCATAAGCTTAATCTGAGCCCTTGGATGATATAAGGTTAGAAATAGATAGTTTTTCTTATAAAAGAAAAGATAGAATAAGGGTTTGCTAGCCTAAATGCACCCAAAGAAATGAAGAAAACATGTTAGGGTAAGAAATGGGTAAGTAGAAGAAAGGTTGTTGAACTACAAGGTTGATTGGATCAAAACACATTCATCATGCTTAGATATATTTCAACATGTATGATCAGTTATGAAGGCAAAAACAAAGGTTTACAAGTTAATGTGATTAACTCCCCCTCATTCATTTTCCCCTTTACTTACTAATTTCCTATCCTCAAGTATATTCTAGTACTTCTAAATCCTTCGAGTCAAAGAGGCTCAGAGAATTTCTCTGACTTTTGGTGGGGTCAGACCCTCGGCTTAATGACTTAAGGACATCAAATGCTAGAATCCCCTTCATAAAATCCATTCCCCCTTCATTTCCCAAATAAAACCCCATTTTCCTATGGTTAAATTCTTTTGCCTACGAAAAGTAAAAAACAACCCCATGTAAGTCCCTTTTCACCCAAAAACCCACAAAAAACCTTTTATCCAAGGTATTCAGCGTATGTGCGAGAAAATTACATTTTACCTTTTTACTTAAGGAAAAACCCACTCCGCCACATTTCATATTAATTATTAACCTTATTATATAACTCCCTGATGAAACCCTTTTTCCCGTATATTAACTAAATCCCTATGTAAATATCCTTAACCCTTAGTTTTAATAAAAACTAATACATTTACCCCATATCCTAACAAAACCCTCTTAATACACCCCTACGCGATGAACCTAAACTAACCCCATCATTAAAGCCCCGCTTGATCACTTTAAACCCGTGATTAAATCTTAAATAATCATAATCCATCGTGATCAAAGTCCTGCCCCCCCGACACCTCAGTTCATATCACCCGCGCGCTTCCCTCGCCCAATTGTCGTTCGATCACCATCCCCCTCATCCGACGGTCCACAGCCATATCGGTCGCGCCCGATGGCCGATCGTTACCTGCCCGATAAAGCGGTTTTCCCCAGAACCCCAAATGATATGTGTCAGGCACTGGAGTTGATCGGGTGACCCCTCCCAAACACCACCTTCGCCACAAAAGCAGTGCGACGACCTCTAAAACCACCCCCCTGCCAACCCGTAAAACCACCTATTATCCATTAATATGAATTTTCGCACCATATTCAAAAAGTTTCCCATTAAGCTTAAAACCCCGAAAACCTTTGTTTTCGTGCCTTTCACCCGTTTCACAGTTAAAACCGTTAAACCCTTCAACGCCACCCTGAACCTCTGTAACATCATTTAACCTCCATTTACGTTCAGAACGTTTCCCTGACTCCTTCCCTGCGAACCTGTGTTTTCTTAATAATTGTTGAATTTTGCAGGTAATCCGCAAAAGACTAGACCTTGGATAAACAATTCTGATACTAGTCGCAGAACTTGTTTACTCCAAGACTCGGCAGGAAACCTATTCAAAAAACCTGTATTCAGAAGAAGAACACAATTATACAAGGAACAGAGAAGAAGACAATTACACATAGAGCCGAGAAGAAAACATTCATATAGAGCCTTGACTGTTAAAACAGAGGGACCATATAGAGTATGCAGTTAGAAGACAAACAAATGAAACATACAGAAAGTTGATCAATATCCATTACCATATGTTGATACATATAAAAAACTAAATGATCTACTATTGAAATACACAGTAAAAAGTTAAAATGTACAGTAAAAGTAAAAACACAGTAAAGGATATTGACAGGTCATCAAAGTAAAAGTGTATCAGATGAAAGAGTATCAGTAAAAGTGTATCAGATTGAAAAATCAAAGTGAAAAAAGATGAAATCAGAATAGAAATGGTACATTTTCCAGAAATTTCTTGTTTAAGTCATAATGTTGCAGAAACTATTGTGGCCAATACAAGATGCATTTTAAGGAACTGGACGTGGTTTGTGTTCCCAAAAGGCCAATCTACAAAAACCTATCTCACTTTTTACACAGGTATTACAAAAATGGAGATCAATGCATATCTTCGGAGCCTATTTTTTGGACCATGCAAAGTCTTGTTGTTGACATCGTTTTGCAGAAACTATTGTGAACAGATGGAGATGAATTTTGGTAAAGGGAGGGAGTTTTATCTCCATAACATACTTATCTACAATAACCTCTTTCACTTTTTACATATCTATCTCTAATTGAGATATAAAAAGGTATCATTGGACCCTAATTTGGCAGAATTTCTGGGGCAGAATGCACAAAGGAAGGACTTAGTTAGTGACTTGGAAGCCTCATCATCAATTAAGAGTTGCTATCAAATTTGAATTTTTCTTCTTTGTCACCATCAATCCATAAATATGGTGTAAAATAGATTCATTAGTTTTGAGTGTCCTTTATTTAAGTTTTATTAATGTAAAACAATTTGAGATATTTGTAAAACCAACCTTGATATTTTTTTAGGATATTTCAATTTAGAATTTGTATAAATACTTCTTCATTTGAAGTATTTTGGGTGTGGATTCTTATACATTTCTATATACTTCTTGATCAAAAGATTGTAAAGACATTGGAGCATTGACTGAGCCAGCAAGCTGGATTGATGAATAAAGACCAGATATTTCAAAGGATTCATGTGTTGAGCGAAGTGCAAACAAGTATTTTCTCACGTTGTTGTTATCTTTCTTAAAGTTTTTCCATAATGTATATCTGAATCTAAATGCTATAACTGGAGTATTATCTCAGAATTTGTTTAATTACACTCCATTTTAACAGTTAGGAAAATACATGTTTTCTACTGATATCTAAGTTAAGGAATTCTTAATTGCTCCTTAGTTTAGGTTGTTTCTTTATAATCTATAGCAAAGGATTCTTAATTTCCCTTTGTTTCTGATTACCCTCTATTCCTCATTTAAGTCCCGATATGAGAATTCTTGATTGCTCTCTCACCCTGATTCAAACCATTTCACCCCTCTGGCCCAAAGACCTGCACTCTACTTTGCTATCTTGCCCTTTGAACATTCCCTTTAGTGAGTTGATCTAGTTCTGCTACCCTTTTGTTGACTCCATAGCCCAATGGTCTAGAGACATCATTCTATCCATCTGTTTAAAGAACCCCACCACCCAATCTTCAATACAAATAAAAAAAAACCCTGAACATTCATAATTAGCCTAAAATTCAAACAAACAAAGCTAAATCATATAGAGAGAGCCCTCTCTGAGCCTAGGTTGGCTAGAGCCTATGCTCCAAAAGTGGTTTGTGGTTACCTCAGTGACTTCTTTCTTTAACCTTGAGAAAATATTGAGTGATAACATAGTGGCAACCATACTGGGGAAGACTAAAATTTTCTTCAGAAATATTTTACAGGTTTAGATCTGATCTATGATGGTGGACAGTGATCAGACACACAAAGGTTAAAATCATCCACTTGGCGACTCCAAATCAATTTCACAATCAAGACTCCACTAGAGGAATGAACCTGAAAGAACAATATGAAAATATCAGGCTTTTAACTTGGATTGTTATCCAAAACATTATGTTCTTTCTCATCAAGAAAGTTTTTCAATGTATATTGTATTTTAGAGAAGATCTTAGATTAATTTTTTATTATTTTCCTTTTAAAATTGTAAATATATATCCCCCTTATCCATTTGAGCAGCTCTCTTCTAAACCTTATGAAGATCATTTTCCAATTGAGAAGCCTCAAACAATCAAGACTAATCTTACAATCCCTGTACATATTCCTATACCTTGTAAAGTTCCTGATAGGTATAAACCACTCATCTTACCTCCTACACTCCATGTTTTCCCTAACAATTATCACAAGTATCTCCCTAGGTTTGATGGAGAAGATGGTAAAATCACTGCCCCAAAACATATTCAAAGTTTTGAGAATTATCTGGACTTATTTGAGATTGATGAAGATGATGTTAGAATCAGACTTTTTGCTCTCTTTGCAAAGTAGAGTAAAGAGTTGGTTCAAGAATTTACCTATTGCAAGCATCTCAAATTTCCAACAATTTGTCAAAATTTTCCTTGATAGATGGACAATCAAAGTTAATATTTTTGTGATCATAGAAGAATATAATCAGTTAAAAAGATAGTCAAATGAAACAATACAACAATTTTCTGACAAAATTAATCAAGTCTATTATTCAATGCCATCAAATATATGACCTCTTCCTCATTCAACTCTTTTGCATTATCCAAAAGCATTTGATCCAGAGATAGAATTTTAGTTAAGAGAAAGAAACCCCTCAACACTGGAACAGATGCAGAACATTGCAGTAGATGTAGAAGTTAATCTGCAAATTAGAAGAGAAAAGTTGAAAGCAGAAGCAGAGGAAAACAACATTACAGAGGTAAAAATCGACATTTTGGTAAGAAAGATAGAGGAAAGGATACAGAAGATCACCATGAAAGATAAATGTTTTGCTCAAAATCACCATGACACATTTATTTCACAAAAAGAAGAGGTTGATATCCATGAACAAATTCCTGCTAATTCCAACTACCATAGATCAGAAGATAGATTTATAGAGCAATATGTGGAGAAGCAATCTCCTGATCTAATGTGTATGTTTGATGACATTACTTATTTTAATTATTTGCCTAAATATGATCAGTATGATGATAATTATGTTCTTCAAATCCAAACTAACTTTACAAAGCAATCATAAACTAGTTTGGGAAATAAAGGAATTCAGTTTCAACAGCTTGAAAACAATGATCATCTTATCCATATCAGCTATGAAAGTGAGGAAGAAAGTGCAGAAAATTTGGAAATAAGTGAAGCTTCTTTGCCTCTTTGTTTTGCTTCATTTCAGTTCATTAGAGAAAACTTTAAAGCAATAAAAAATCAACAGTCTTTAGGTATTGACATTAACAACAAAGAAGACAATAAAATTCCTGATCAAGATCCTTCAGTTTCACAATTACAATTGTCAAATTCCATTGAAACACCTGATCAAATAATATAGGAAAGTTCTATACCACTATGTTTTGAATCATTTCAATTTTTAAAGGAAATGTGGTATGAAAACTCTAAAGAAAAGGATGAGCAGCTTGTAGAAATTTGTGAAGTCCCATTCGAACCTATGAGTAATAAGTTGCAGCAATCCTTCCAAGTTTTTCATGATCCCATAACTGATGGGTTGGATAGTGAATGCAATCAGAATTGTTCTTCATTAACTAACAATTAGATTCAGGATCAAAATGATAAAGGTTTTATCAGTCAAACATTTCAATCAGAAGAAATATCATCACAAAGCTTGTTTGAAAATATGCAGGGTGATAAAGGTGAAAGTGATATTTCAGTTTCATGGCCTGGAGGCCATCCAGAGTAGATGTACAGTTGCTTAAATCAGTTCAAAAATAGTGTATATATTTTGGAATATCCTTTTGTACAATTTTTAGAGTCTACCAAGGAAATCAATTATTTCCTTATCTTCTCATTGGTTAACAAGGTTATATTGGACTATGGAACTTCAATTTTAATCACGAACAAGCACAAGCAGAAAAATCCACCAATGTATATGATGCTTGAATGGTTGCATTGGTTGTTTCATTTTACCTAACCAGCAGTTGGACAGCTGATTAGAGTAAGTAGGTAGGATTTCAGTTTGAATAAATTCATATTTTCAGCAGCAAGTTTATGTTAGATCAGATTTCAGTTTGCAGAAAAGGATGTATTTTTAGTTCAAGAGTTTCAGTCACAGAGATTATACAACAAAGCATATACATGTTTGGGATTGGCCCAATGGATCAGGCTACTAGTCGACGGTGTTCTTGACATCTCACAAGGAGATGCCATCCCCATGTGGAGCCATTGTTAGGTTCCTATACCAATAGGAGTCATAATTTTGAATGACTAAGGTTAAGCCTTGTAATATTGTACATACATTTTCTTTCTGCAAATGTTTTCCATATTAAAAAAAAAATTTAAAATGTAAAGAGGGTATGTCCTAAAAGAAAATCAAAGGGACAAAAAGAAAAAGAGAAGGTAAAAAAAAATGAAAATATATGAAACCCAAAAACAAAAGGAGACCATGAAAATGTGCAAGTCTAAACGCCACTCCTATTTAATTTTATGCATAATAATGATTGTGTGCAGCTTATTATTCATGCCAAGGTCCATGGTAATCAAAATGTTTAATCTTGGTTATTTCATGCTTTGAACTTTATGTTTATAGTTAGAGAATAAAATCTGACCAAATAGTTTAATCTTGGCAAATCATAGATAAGGTAGAGTAATAAAAGGAGCTCATAAGCTTAATCTGAGCCCTTGGATGATATAAAGTTAGAAATAGATAGTTTGTCTTATAAAAGAAAATATAGAATAAGGGTTTTCTAGCCTAAATACACCCAAAGAAATGAAGAAAACATGTTAGGGTAAGAAATGGGTAAGTAGAAGAAAGGTTGTTGAGCTACAAGGTTGATTGGATCAAAACACATTTATCATGCTTAGATATATTTCAACATGTATGATCAGTTATGAAGGAAAAAACAAAGGTTTACAAGTTAATGTGATTAACTCCCCCTCATTCATTTTCCCCTTTACTTACTAATTTCCTATCCACAAGTATATTCTGGTACTTCTAAATCCTTCAAGTCAAAGAGGCTCAGAGCATTTCTCTGACTTTTGGTGGGACCGGACCCTCGGCTTAATGACTTAAGGACATCAAGTGCTAGAATCCCCCTCATAAAATCCATTCCCCCTTCATTTCCCTAATAAAACCCCCTTTTCCTATGGTTAAATTCTTTTTCCTAGAAAAAGTAAAAAGCAACCCCATGTAAGTCCCTTTTCACCCAAAAACCCACAAAAAACCTTTTATCCTAACTATTGAGCGTATGTGCACAAAAATTACATTTTACCTTTCTACTTAAGGAAAAATCGAGTCAACCACATTTTATATTAATTATTAACTTTATTATATAACCCCCTGTTGAAACCATTTTTCCCGTATATTAACTAAATCCCTATGTAAATACCCCAAACCCTTAGTTTTAATAGAAACTAATACATTTACCCCATATCCCGACAAAACCCTCTTAATACACATCTGCGCAATGAACCTAAACTAACCCCGTCATTAAAACCTCACCCGAACCCATGATTAAATCTTAAATAATCACAATCCGTCGTGATCAAAGTCCTGGGCCCCCCACCCTGACACCTCAGTTCATATCACCCGTGTGCTTCCCTCGCCCGATTGTCGTCCAATCACCATCCCCCTCATCCGACAGTCCACAGCCATATCGGCCACACCCGATGGTCGATCGTTACCGGCCCGATAAAGTGGTTTTCTCCTGAACCCCAAATGTTATGTGTCAGGCACTGGAGTAGATTGGGTGACCCCTCCGAAATACCACCTTCGCCACAAAAGTGATGTTACGACCTCTAAAACCGACCCCCCACCAACCTGTAAAACCACCTATTATCCATTAATATGAATTTTCGCGCCATATTCAAAAAGTTGCTCGTTAAGCTTAAAACCCCGAAAACCTTCATTTTTGTGCCTTTCCCCTGTTTCACAGTTAAAACCGTTAAACCCTTCAGTGCCACCCTGAACCTCTGTAACATCATTTAACCTCCATTTACATTCAGAACGTTGCCTTGACTCCTTCCCTACGAACTTGTGTTTTCTTAATAATTGTTGAATTTTGCAGGTAATCTGCAAAAGACTAGACTTTGGATAAACAATTCTGATACTAGTCGCAGAACCTGTTTACTCCAAGACTCGTCAGGAAACCTATTCAAAAAACCTGTATTCAGAAGAAGAACACAATTATACAAGGAACAGAGAAGAAGACAATTACACACGAAGCCGAGAAGAAAACATTCATATAGGGCCTTGACTGTTAAAATAGAGGGACCATACAAAGTATGCAGTTAGAAGACAAATAAATGAAACATACATAAAGTTGATCAATATCCATTACCATATGTTGATACATATAAAAAAACTAAATGATTTATTGTTGAAATACATAGTAAAAAGTTAAAATGTACAGTAAAAGTAAAAACACAGTAAAGGATATTGACAGGTCATCAAAGTAAAAGTGTATCAGATGAAAGAGTATCAGTAAAAGTGTATCAGATTGAAAAGTCGAAGTGGAAAAAGATGAAATCAAAACAGAAATGGTACATTTTCCAGAAATTTCCTGTTTAAGCCATAATTTTGCGGAAACTATTGTGGCCAATCCAAGTTGCATTTTGAGAAACTGGATGAGGTTTGTGTTCCCAAAAGGCCAATCTACAAAAACCTATCTCACATTTTATACAGGTATTACAAAAATGGAGATAAATGCGTATCGTCATAGCCTATTTTTCGGACTGTGCAAAGTCCTGTTGTTGACATCTTTTTGCAGAAACTGTTGTGAACAGCTGGAGATGAATTTTGGGAAACTGAGATATTTTTATCTTAATAACATACTTATCTACAATAACCTCTTTCACTTTTTACATATCTATCTCGGATTGAGATATAAAAAGGTATCGCTAGACCCTAATTTGGCAGAATTTCTGAGGCAGAATGCACAAAGGAAGGACTTAGTTAGTGACTTGGAAGCCTCATCATCAATTAAGAGTTGCTATCAAATTCAATTTTTCTTCTTTGTCACCATCAATCCATAAATATAGTGCCAAATAGATTCATTAGTTTTGAGTGTCCTTTATTTGATTTCTATTAATGTAAACAGTTTGAGATATTTGTAAAACCAACCTTGATATTTTTTCAAGATATTTCAGCTTAGAATTTGTATAAATACTTCTTCATTTGAAGTATTTTGGGTGTGGATTCTTATACATTTCTATAGACTTCTTGATCAAAAGACTATAAAGCCATTGGAGCATTGACTGAGCCAGCAAGCTAGACTGATGAATAAAGACCAAATAGTTCAAAGGATTCATGTGTTGAGCGAAGTGCACACAAGTATTTTCTCATGTTTTCGTTATCTTTCTTAAAGTTTCTCCATAATGTATATCTAAATCCGAACGCTATAACTGGAGTATTATCTCATAATTTGTTTAATTACACTCTGTTTTAAAATTTAGGCAAATACATGTTTTCTACTGATATCTAAGTTAAGGAATCCTTAATTGCTCCTTAGTTTAGGTTGTTTCTTTATAATCTATAGCAAAGGATTCTTAATTTCCCTTTGTTTCTGATTACCCTTTGTTGCTCGTTTAAGTCCCGGTCTGAGAATTCTTGATTGCTCTCTCACCCTGATTCAAACCATTTCACCCCTCTGGTCACTCTACTCTGCTATCTTGCCCTTTGAACATTCCCTTTAGTGAGTTGATCTAGTTCTACTGCCCTTCTATTGACTCCATATCCCAATGGTCTAGAGACATCATTCTATCCATATTTTTAAAGAACCCCACCACCCAATCTTCAATACAAATCAAAAACCCCCTGAACATTCATAACTAGCTTAAAATTCAATCAAAAAAATTTAAATCATATAGAGAGAGCCCTCTCTGAGCCTAGGTTGGCTAGATCCTATGCTCCAAAGGTGGTTTGTGGTTACCTCGGTGACTTCTTTCTTTAACCTTGAGAAAATACTGAGTGATAACACAGCCTCTGCTTAATTGGCTTCACATCAGGTTTCAACATGATCCTCATTAACCCTAAATCTCTAATTATTCCCTTTAAGTCCATAAACTTGGTCGAGAATAAGTCATGATATTCATGGAGTAGTTGAGTGACCTTGTCCATTGTCGTGTCGTCCTAGTAGTCCCCAATCTTCGCGAATTTACGTTCCGCCTCTATACCAATATTTGCCTACTTAGTTTTTACCAGCGCGGTTATGTCAGGGTTCTCGATTTGTGGTCCTTGAACCGCGGGTTGGCCTTCTGTCTCAAGAATATCAATGTTCCTTGAATATTCATCCTCTTCCTTAGAAATTACATTATAACACTCCAGGGCGCAACTTAACTGAGTAGTCCATTCAAGATGAATCATCTCTACTGACTCCTGTGGCATCCTAAAGATGGCTGCTTTTACTTCTTGTAGCACTTCATCAATACTATCCCATCCATCCTCAAACTTGAAGGTCATCACGAACCCTTCGCGTAGGACATCCCATTCACCTATCCCATGGCAGAGCTCTATTTCTATATACCAATTCATTGGTATAACATCCAGGGTGTGACAGAACAGGTGCACCCACTCTGGTTGTGGCTTCTCCCCATAGGCCTACGTCCACTTGGCCAGATGTATGCACAGATCATCTTGCCCATTGTATTTATCTATCAATCGCACTCTAGGCTTCCCAAACCATGTGCGCATCATCCTCCTACATGCGCGCCATTATTCAAAGCTTCCTCTGTGCGTACCCCACCACCTTGTGGGCGTAGCACGCAGTATCTAATTCAAGGCCTAGGAACGTTGCTTTTCCCGCACCTCGCTTTCAAATTTGTCCAAGAACACATCTACCTCACATAATCCATCATATGTAGGCAAATCTCTCACTTCTGTCAATACGCAGTGCAGTGATCTTATTATCATATTGCAAGTAAGTGTGGTTACCTTGTGTAACCGGTTCTTCCATCACTTTATCTCCTCATCAGAATCTGACGTACAGGAGCTTTCGCGCTCCCATGAGATCCATCCATCCACGGTGGGATTTACCCAAGCTTGCTCTTGCGCAGTTATTTTGTAGATGCAGTATAAATCATCGTCACTTTCATAGTCGCACACCGGCTCTGTATATCGCAATCCTTCAGCAGGGTCCAAGGATATAACTACGCGCAAAGACTTCTTCTCAAAAATCATCTTGTGCTTCTTTAGATTAATCACCCCGTTCATGTAAGTGGCCCAATCAATTTCTAAGAGCGCGGGGTAGGGATTGTTGTCATCAACAATCTCTATCACTTCAAAGTCTTCTAGCGCGCTCGATCCCTCAATATCCACGGTGATTCCCTGCAATCGCCCCATGGGTATTATTTTCTGTTGGTTCGCCATTCGCAGCTGAATAGGAGACCATTGTAGCGTAGGCCTCCTCATGCGCTCCCATGTCTGCTTCGGAAGAACATTCGCGTCCAATCCTAATTCCATAATTACTTGATCCATCTCATATTCTCCAATTTGCGCGATTGGTCTCATTTCTCTCCCTATCGAAGTCTTGCTTTTTCCAATCTTCCGGACTACGCGTGGTTCTCCTAGCGCGGTCCCAACGCATCTGTTAATGAGTTCCTGCAATCCTTTAATAGCCTTAATGTCACGCAGTATCTTCATGCATGTTTCCAGGAACATCGTAAGCATAAATGGGTCTATCTCTAGCTCCGGCCTATTGTCATGCGGAAAGAGTCAATTTTGCGGACAAAACCGACCTCCCTAGAAGCTAAGGCTTTCTAGTGGCAAACAAGACAAGTAAACACTACCTTTCTCTAAATATGCATTTAGAATACAAGTAATCAGGTGTTCATAACATACCTTTAGTCCAACGCTTTGTAGTAGTCCAGCCTCGCCGATCCGGATGAGATCCTCCTTCTCTTCGAAACCTGCATTCACTAACAAGCCAAAAGATTACATAGCACCTGATAAACTTATAAAATAACATTTATTCATCATACAGACCAAGGAGTATATGAAACAATTCATGTATAACAATCTGTTGAGAAAAGTGAGTTTATTTGTATTAAGTGGAAACAAAAGAAACCATTACAACCTGAGCCTTGGTGTTGTGCAGGTCCCTCCCAGGGTCCAGCAAGAGTTTTCCTTTACTTTGATCAGCTCACCCACTTCCAAATAAGGCTAGGAAAGGATGGGAATCTCTCCTCTCAAGCTCTATAAGGGAGTCCTAATTCCAGCAGCATCTACCCTTAGGAATGTTCAGCTTTCAACCTCCCCTCCCTCTGGCCCAATGCCTGTATTTATAGTGCTTTAGAGGAAGTTAATCAGGTCCACCATCAATGGGATAAGCTCCTCTTTGAATGAGATAGCTCCCCTCTTGATGGGATAAGTTCCTCTTTCATAGGGATACATGAACCATCTGGAGGCGCTCAATACACGTCAAACAAGCTTCTAGAATGCTCTAGAAATGACCACAAGTAACTTTTTTGAAGTTAAACTTGCGCCTTTTGACCTTTACAGGAGTACGCACCCACCCTTTTACAGACAGAGCGTACAAGTACGCAGGTATTATGAACTTGAGGTGCGTACACGCAGGTAAGGCTAAGAGAAACTGCATACCCAGAGATATATAGATTTTTAAAGACTTTCTCTCTTTCTTGGAGTTTGACATGAGGAGCAGAGGTATGAGACTTGCCAAGGAGGATAGTATGACAGTTGATGGAGCCATACTAACTGCAAATAGTCATGGTGACAAATTTTAGTGTAACAGATTGCCACCTAAAGTGCGAAGCCTGTAGTAGATTAGGGTTTCATATCATCTAGGAAGGGTGAAGTACTTTATCATTTCAAGGATTATCTTGTAGAGAGCCCAGTCGGAACCTGCAAATATTCAACACAAAATACATATATAAGATCATATCATCGCTGAGGTAGGCATTCCCATACTTAGATTGAAAACTTTAACTAACAAACTAACTACTGCTCTGATACAGGAATGATTTCGCAGTACATCATAATCATAGACTCTTGTAGACACAGTATGGACGCAGCCATCTGTTTATGATTAGTCTACTGTATAATGAATACAAAACTCCTCGCAACCTGGATGGTGGAAACTAGATCCAGGGTCTTCATTTCTACTTCCTGAAAAGGTACGATTCTATCCATGCGAATAAATGAGTTGATGTCGAACATGGTAGAAACCACTTGATTACCAGTCGATGATGTAAACTGTTAACAAGTGTGAGAGAGACCACCAGTGATGTCAATGGTTCTCAAAGTACCCAGTACAATCCATGAGATGTGAATGAATGAGTTGATGTCGAACATTTCACGGAGTCCTTCGATCGAAAGTCAATGATGTAAACCGTCGTCAAAGGTGCGAAACCTGCCATTGATGCATGCAGATTTCAAGGTACTGACGATTTCTAGGTCATCTCTCTAGATAATGTGCTGATGTCGATAGAAAGCGACCCGTTGCAGGCAAGCCCACAACACGAAATCATAGATCAAGTTGAAGAAATGTAGCTATAAGGACTGACTCAGGGATGGTCGAGATGGATGACGGGTATTTTGCAAATGAATGGTTTATTTGCAGTGACCTCTTGAACACATAACGACACAACAGATGGCTTGGTGACATTTGACCCAAAGTTAATACCCGGCTGAAGACTTTCAATGTGGTTTGATCAACTGTGAGGTAAAGGATTTCCCAACCCAGGTGAATGAAAAGTGTCGTGTTCAAGAGTGGTTATAAGGCTTCTTCTGAGACAAAGGATAACAAATAGGCTCATTTTTCTCTCTTTTCCCCCACCATTTCTGGTAAGTACCTCTTTATTTTTAACAAGCTTGAGGAGGATAACATATGCTTGATTATAAGTTCATCCTTCGGATGAGTCCAACTTAGTTTTGATTCGAACCCTAAGAAGGAGTGGTCCATTCCTGTTTGTAATCGAACAGGTCCTTTACTGTGAAATTTTAACGAGTCCAGTATAGGAGAAACTCGGCGTTTTTCAATTTTAGAGAGTCTGAAAAAACTTAAGAAAACTCCAGGTTTGAACTTTTTTGTAAATTTGTGTCTCCCAAGCCCGAAAAAGTATGAAATAATACTTGAGAGAACCGCTTGATCTTGCGACCAAGGAGTACTTTCATGATTAGTGTCTTTGACCTGAAAAGTAAAAAGCGATCAAGGACACGTCGTTTTATTTCCAGTATCGAATTTGAAACGACAAAAATCCGGCAATCTTTTCCTGTTTTTACGGTCAGAAAAGGGCTATAAGGGGATCGTCTTTTAATTCCGTTTTAACGAGTGTAAAAGAAACGCTCGGCAATCTTTTCATGTTTTAGGAGTCAGAAAAGGGCTTAAAAGATGACTCTGATGTTTTTGTTTGTGAAAAAGGACAATTTTCCCTGAAAATCCTTTTACCCTGCACAAAAACCAACACATTACTCATACGTGTTTAAAGATAGATAAAAATACTTTGCAAAATACCTTTTCACGGTGGAAAATAATCAAATTTAACATTCATTTACTCAAAAAACCTATAAAAAGGGCTTTTACCATTTCATTTTTACCATTTTACTGTTGAGGAGAGAAAAGGGGCTTTTGGCAAGAAACTTCCCGTGGACATTGCGGAGAATCTGACCGTCGAAACCGAACGCCGTCTCATCAGGTATTCTACAACATCCTCCCTTGCATTTCCATCCGTTTAGAATTTGTTTTTAAGCTTTAGTTTCATTTTTTGGAGGCCTTGGGGTTTCAAGGTCCGCTTTTCAGGGTACACAGGTGCTCCATGGGTGACCTGCGTACCCCAACATTTTCTCAGTTGGGAAAATGCCGGGCGTACGCAGTTTTCATTAAGAGAAGTTGCGTACATACGCCCTGTCTCTAAAGGCAGGCTGCGTACACCGCGGAGAGGATTTTCAAACCCCCATTTCTCCAAAATGAACCAAAAATTTTTAATTTTATGGACTCTAACAGATGTTTTATGGTGTGTAGATTGCCCACCATGCTTGATTGGCGCGAGAGAGAACACGAAGATGTTGATTTGGCCGCGATTAATCACCAACCTTCCATTGATGCTTTGAAGGCATGCGGTCTTTACAAATACTGGGCCATACCTGGCATGAGGGCCCAGGTGCACTTTCTAGAGTGGCTGGTTGAAAGGTGGAACGTTCAGGATCAGTGCTTTTGCATTGGAGGGCACCAGCTCGAGATAGAGCCCTCAGATATTTACTTTCTCACTGGTTTGCCCAAGAGGGGCGAACAATTGACTCTGTCCGGGACTAGGCCGGGTGGCCAGTCCATTGCTAGTCTCCGACTAGAGTAGTGTAATAATCAAAACCGGGATAAGGGGATAGAGATTAAAAAGATATCCCGACCTAAACTTATGGTAATTGCCTTTACAGTTACCAGACTTTGCGGGGCTGCCCCTTTGCACATTGCCATTGGATCCCAGATGCGGATGGCGATTGATTGCTATCGGGGCACCATTTTCAACTGGTGCGATGCTGTGTTGGCCAACTTAAAGGGCCAACTGACTAGGACCAAAAACGGACAGCTGAAGACTTTTGGTTATGGGCCTTTAGTTATGAGTTTTGCCCTAGAGAGGGTTTCGATGCTGATCCCACAGCAGCTCACTGTTGAGGTTGGGCCTCCCCGAGAGCCTAAGTTGATGCGATGGGTTGCGGTGATGGCCCGTCATCCTGACGAGGGCATGGAGGTTGTCCGATTTAGACCGGAGTATTTTCACTAGTTAAAGAACCAGGTCTTCTCGATACAGGATTTTCCTTATGCCGGAGTTGATTTTCGTGGAGATCCAGACATGATTCTTCCACCGGGAGAACAGTGGGATGACACAGGTACTTCATTTTTCACAAGTTTTTAAATTATCTATTTTTTTTTTGTTTTTATATCGTCTCAAAACTGACAGTGACAATTTTCAAAATGCAGATGTAGGCCCACAGCGTCCAGCCAATCTCCGGCCTTTCGAGAGGAGAGTACCAGTTGCACCGGCACCGGCCCCACAGGACGCGGCCGCAGAGACCTTAGCTGAGTTGGAACAAGACCTAGAGCGTCTTACGGCAGACATACCAGAGACGACTATAGATGATATTCCTATCAGACTTCAGCGCTATGTGGTCGCAGTCCCAGGACCTTTTAGGAGGTTCTTGTGTAGGGTAGCCCGTGCAGTGGTGTCGTATAGAGAGCATCACCAGTGATTGGATGGTCACTTTTGTAGACACATGTGACATTTTGGTTTTTTGTACTTATCATTTTTGCCGATCATAAGGTGTTTTTCAACCTATGATCGAAGATGATGTATTTTTGACACACTCCTATCTATATATATCATTATTACCAGCTTATCTTGTTAAACATGTGCGATGAAATGTTTTTAAATTTACATGTATGATTATCGCAAATGTCTGTCTAACATTCGAGAAGCAATTGCATCTGCTAATGTATTTAAAGACCTTGGAATATGCTGATATTCAATGTAATCAAATTCACGTTCCAAGAGACACACTCTCAAAAATAACCTTAATAACACTGGATTTCTAATGGCATATACTCTATTAAGCTGTAATACAACGAGTTCAGAATCTAACCTCACTATCAAACTCCGAATCCCAAATGAAATAGATTCAAACAATAATTCAATCACTGCACTGTATTCTGCAATGTTGTTTGTTGTTTGACCGAGGCTCACCCCATGCATAGAAACTAACTCGTCAGAGGGCGAATAGATAACCCAAGCTGCGGAAGAGATATTCCGTGTACTACGACAAGCACCATCAGCGAATCCAATGTACGTTTGGAGAGGCGTCGACATCTGCAATATCAAGAGTAAAACCAAGATAAGCCAGAATAATGACGAAAAACACACTTTCTAAGCTAAGCACACTGTCTATACTAACAAACACACCAGCTAGAAAGAAAAATCTAACCTAACTAAATCTCCATACCCATCATTTAAGCATAATACCTCTTTAGGTAAAGTCCATTTCTGGGTTTACCCAAAGAGTCCCCGTCAAAATCTACCAGCTCATAGGCCCCTTTTGCTAGCTTTCGCTTGACAATGTAGGGCCCATGCCACATAGGAACGAATTTTCCAGCACCTAATTTATCGTTAGCTTGATCATATAATAGCACTAGGTCTCCTTCCGAAAAATTTCGAGGGGTCACATTTCGATCATACTGAGCTTTCATACATTTTGCGTGAGTCTCGATTGCCAATGCAGTGTCACGTCGAGTCTCATCTAATTGAGCTAAGTATAATAAATGCTTCTCCTCTTCGGAAGTAGCTGGAAGTAATTCGACAACCATTTGAAGTGACGGGATTTCGCATTCAATGGGCAGCACAACTTCCAAACCATAAACTAGTTGGAAAGGAGTGAACCCTGTTGATGTTTTCATTGAGGTTCGGTACGCCCAAAGCGCGGAAATAACATGTTGTGCCAATTCGACCGATGAATACCAATGATTCGTCGGATCATGATAACTAAAACTTTGTTGATGGACTCAACCAGACCATTCGCTTGTGGATAATAAGGAGTTGAGCTATCGTGACGCAAACCAAGCTGGCCTGTAAGTTCTGTCATCATAACGTTTCGAAAATGGCGCCCATGGTCAGTGATTATCGCTTGTGGGACACCAAACCTAGCAATAATGTGATTGAATACGAAAATTGTAGTTGTCTTGCCGTCTGCCTTGAATGTAGGCATCGCCTCGACCCACTTAGTAAAATAATCAACCGCAAGGATGATATACGCATGCCCCCCGGCCGAGTGAGGGTTACATGTAATAAAATCGATACCCCATTTGGCAAAAGGACCAACGGAAATTATAGGGTGGAGAGGAGCAGGTGGTGCGCGCATCTTGCGATCAAACACTTGACAGTTGTGGCATTTCCGGACCGCAATAATACAGTCTTTAAATAAGGACGGCCAGAAGTAGCCAGTGCACAATATCTTTTGGGCTGTGGCATACCCAGACATATGACCGCCACACGCTCCAGAGTGACAGTCATTCAAAACCCTTTCAGCTTCCTCCTGAGTTAAGCAACGGCGAAAAACCAAGTCTGCCCCACAGCGATAAAGAGTATCTCCAATAATTTTGTACTGTTGGGACTGGAATCGAATTTTTCGACGTTCCGACTTTGAAACTTCTGGCCGAAAGGATTGGGTCTGGAGATAGACGATTATATCCCCATACCACGGATCTAAAGTGCTGATGAGAAACAAAGGTTTGTCCGTAATGGGTTCCTCTGCCACAGTTTCTGTGTCAGCACGCGGGAAATCACACATTAACTCGGCAAAAACTAAAGATTTCTTAGACTTAGATTTTTCAAATTCCAAGTCGAACTCCTGCAGGATAACAATCCATTTGGAGTACTTGCCCCCTAGCAATTGTTTAGTCAAAATTTAGATCATAGGGTTGCAATTGGAAATGACTGTAGTTTTACAGAGAAGAATGTAGTGACGAAAACGTTGGATAGCTTGAACGGCTGCCAAGGCCAATTTCTCCACATGTGAATATTTGAGCTCAGTGGGATTTAACGTCCGACTAAGGTAATAGATCACATGTTCCGTGCCGAATTCATCTTCCTGTACTAAGACCATTCCAATGGTGGAATGAGCGGCGGCGAGGTACAAAAAGTAATCCTGGTTGTAGTTGGGAGGATGCAGCAACGGTGCATGGGTTAACGCGTGCTTGAGTGCATCAAAAGATTTCTGAGCTATCTCATCCCAAGAGAATTGAGCGTTCTGTTTCAACAACCGGGTAAAACCCTTGGTAATCTCGGCATAGTTAGGAATGAATCGGCGTAAAAAGTTTGCTTTCCCCTGCAAACTTTGGAGTTGGCGAAGACTCGAAGGAGGAGGCAATTTGATGATAGCTTCTACCTTCGAGGGATCGACGCGGATGCCGGCTTTTGAAACTACAAATCCTAGCAATCGTCCCACTTCTATACAAAAGACGCATTTGTGTGGGTTCAACCGAATCCGATAATGCCTACACCTCATGAAGATTGCTCATAAATGGACAAGGTGATCAGCTCGATGTAAGGAGTGAGCGGGCAAATCATCGAGATACGGTTGCACAATGTGTTTGATGTCATGAAATGCATAAGACATCGCCCTTTGAAAAGTGGCTCCGGCATTCTTAAGCCCAAAAGGTAATTTGCAATAAGCAAATGTCCCCCATCGGCAGGTAGAATATTGATTTGATTATAACCGGAAAAACCGTCCATAAAGGAAAATATTTCACTGTCGGCACAATCATCAATTATTTGATCGATATAGGGTGTTGGATAGTTGTCCTTGGGACAAGCACGATTGATATCCCTATAGTCGATACATATTCTTATTGTTCCCTGCTTTTTGTTAACCGGAACAATATTCGATACCCAATCCGTTAACGGGATCAGATAAATGAAACCTGCTTTCAACAGCTTCTCAACTTCTGCTTTAATTGCAGCTGCTTTTCGTGGGTGAATCTGACGCAAACGTTGCCAGACGGGTTTAGCATCCAGGTAAGTCTTGATCTCATGGACAACAATTGCGGGATCAATTCCTGGCATTTCCTCATAGGACCAGGCAAACACGTCGCGGAATTCTTGAAATAGGGCCTTGTATGTCTGAATTTCGTCATCTGAACACGAGGCACCTATATGAATGTGCTCAACAATTCCGGGCTTGACTGAAATGTCAATTGGAATAGTGCGAGAAATGTTTCCCAAATTCAGCTCTGAATCAGGATGGTTCATTGGACTCTGAGCTTCTTTGACATATTCAGCTGTAAAGATTGATGAGAAATCATTTTCAAAACGATCATCCTCAGGTAAAAACGAAGATCTATGATGGAGATCTTCCCATGGTAAATCGTCTACGCACAGGACTTCACAAAGTTGTTCGTCAGATGACACAACTTCGGGAAACGTTATTAACTCCGAGTTTGACGCGAAAAGGGATTCCTCACGGACCACATTCATTTGGTCGATTTTGGTTGAACTTGGGTCGGTAAAAGACTGTACGGCTTCATAGGCAATTTCATATGGACTCAAAGGCATTGCGTCACCAAATGAGTCTATCTCAGATTCAGAAGGAACGATCCAAGGATCGTCATAAACAATGGTGTCTGAAGTAATCATATGAATAGATGCAAACGAAGACACGGCGTTGATTGGAGGAAAAGGAAAAGTTCCCAGTAAACCGACATCTTTAACTAATCCTACGCCAACATCCTTATAAGGGATAGTCGTTTTACCGACATGCTGGATACTCTCTGAAGAGGCTGGGTCGGATGAAAAGTAAGCCAGCTGGTCTATGGTTACGATCTTGCCATTGTGTGGAAACTTTATTACTCTGAAGACCGATGAAACGACCGCTGTCATAGCGTAAGACCAACTTCGACCCAAGAGAAGGTTGTAGTCTAGAGGGGCATCAACCACCTCCACATCTAGACTAACGGTTTTTCCTTCAACCCCTATAGGCAAATCCTGTAGAATGCCAAATGGATGGAACCCACGGCCATCAAAGGCTTTAAGAATTGTCGGGGATTGATTTAGTGAAGGAGAACCAAGCGATTTCCAGCACTGTATCGACATAATACACGTGGAAGCTCCCTCATCAATTATAGTCCGATGAATAGGCCTGTTTTTGACTATCACTGGGATCTGGAAAGCCATCTGATGAGGCAAACACGGTGTACTATTTTCTAGATCAAAGATTATTAGGTTTGGGTCCTGAACATCAACAGCTCCTATAGTCGACAAAAGTAATTTTCGCTGTGCTGGGCATGATTGCAGCACATCTAAAGCCGACATTGCTGAGGGTGAAACAGCTAAATCCTCAACAATGTTGTAATTCTGGGCCGCTCTCGCATGTGGATTCAAAGCAGACCTTCGAAGTACACCCTTGGCGGGCGGTTTGATTACTAAGTCAGGGTTAGATTTCTTGATCTGTAGTGGATCGGAACCGGGAGCTGAGGTTGATGGATTAGAATGAGAAGATTCTACTTCTTTCGATCCATCAACAGGACTTTTACTACCATAATCTTGCGATCGAGTCGCAATCCTTACATGAGACATCATCAATATGGGTTCTTCACTGGCACTCGAGGAAGAACCCATCATCTTACTCTCCTGCTTTGGAAATGGATCTTTCAAAACAGCAGGAGTTGGGGAACCCTTGACGATTTTCACAACCTCAGCCCGATGAGGGCAATCTCTTGTAAAATGATCCTCTTCACAAATAAGACAAGGATATCGAGGTTTGCGCTTTTCGTCATTGGTTTCCGACTTTTCTGTTTTCTCCTTTGGAGTCTTGTCTGCTTTATTCTTCTTCTTACCTTTCTTCTTCCCACCGTTTTTTGATTTAGCCGTAGATGACTCTACAGCGTGAATGTCAGCGGAAACTTCAGCAGAAGATTCTCCTGTCGAGGAGTCTGGTAAGGTTATAATGGGCGAAGAATTCTTTGAAGACTTCTTCTTGCTTTTAGTATTCACCGTACCAATCATGCCATCAGCAGCATGAGATCCCGAAGGAGCAGCAGCGATTTGATTTGACTTTGTAAGATCTGGGATCTTTTCGTGTAACGTACCTGACTGAGTGTAAACTAAGTCAAGGTACTGCGCTTGAGCAATTACTTGCTCCTCAGTAACTACTCCGGCCTTAGCTACGTCTTCAGTAATCTTTGGTAATAATGATTTAACAAACCATTCAGCTAAGATTTGGTCCGGGATAAAAACTTTCACTAATCGCCTTCGACGTCTCCATTCATGTATATGATCGGAAATATAAGTGGACGTCGACTGTTTTAATGAAGTTAGTAACTCCATGCCATTATCATATCTGACCGGCAACTGAAAATGAGTTAGGAACGAGGTAGCTAACTGGCTAAAATTATAAAAAGAGGCCCGTGGTAACTCAATGTACCACTTGGCCGCGAGACCAATGAGCGTACGCTGGAAAAGACGAAAGCGGATCGAATCATCCGAGATGGAATTTGAAGCACACCAGAGGTGGTAAGTCATCACATGATTTGACGGATCCTCTCCAGACTTACCTTTGAACTTGGGTATGTCACTGGGCAACTTATTTGGCATTAGCGGCCAAAACGGAAGATAATTTATTGGATCGTTCGTTAGGCGCGACAAGTCCGGTAAATCCAAAGTTGCGATAAACGGTAATTGCCGATTAGGATCCCTAAAACTTTGGGTCACAAGACCAGTCCCAGGAGGAGGATATCCAGGATAACTTGGAATAGGAATCGCATTCGGGATATTGTATCCTCCTGGAAAACCAGGATTAACCGAACCGTACTGGGTTTGCTGAGGTTGTTGATAAGTGTACCCAGGATACGGTTGATACTGGTAAACTGGCTGCTGGACAGCAGGCCCGTATTGGTACTGTCCCTGGTACGGTTGATAAGTGAATTGTGGTTGACTAGTGACAACCGTACTTAAACCAGGCTGTCCTACAGGAATCTGAACCGTAGTTTGAATCATGGATCCAGACAATGGTAAAGATGTCTAAGGAGTAGTTGCAGAGGCAGTAGAAACCGGAGCTGTCGATACTCCAGAAGTAAGTGTGGTGGAAGGAACAGATGTTGCGGTAGTTGTAGCAGTCGTTTGAGATGGAGTACTAGGCGCAATGGGCGACTGAGTAACTACCAAAGGTACAGAAGTTTGAACATTAGACTGGACTGGTTGCTGGGGTGAACCAGAAACTAAGGGTTGTCCAGCTTGAGATGACAACTGTACACTTGGCTACAATACCTGTTGAACTTGCGATGGATCCCACACTATGTTCATTCCGGGGTATTGACCCATGACAGGTTGAGGATATTGAGATCCATAACCGGATTGAGGGTAAGATTGATAATTGAAAGGTACATTTCCCGTACCTTGAACATAAGATTGACCTTGGGGTGGTTGATAACCTTGACTCGAGTACAGACCTTGAGGTAGATACCCTTGAGGTAAATACTGATACTGGGGTTGACCTTGAGGGATAAATTGATACTAAGGTTGACCTTGGGGTACATATTGAGGCTGGGGTTGACCTTGAGGAATGTATTGTACTATGGGTACATACTATCCTTGAGGTTGCCCCCCAGACGCAATTTGTGTACCTTGAGGTTGCCCCCCAGGCGTTAATTGAGTCTACCCCCCAAGCGGTAACTGACCACCTTGAGGTTGAGAACCGGGAACTGAACCTGACATCATGTAAATGTCTCCTACACCCAATGGTTTATTACCATTGTTTCCAGTTAATAACCCATGTTCAATGGGTTGAGGAGATGCTCCCGCAAAAGTACCAGAAAGTGACTGATACCCAGAGGGAACAGAAGGACCGCCGTACAAGAAAGATTCAGGAGATTGAGTGAACATGGACGACTGACCAGACATATTTACAGGAGTATAAATACCTCCAGATGGATAAGGAGTACGAGGTGGAGAAAAACTTGACCCTGAGTTGTCCAAATAATTGGTTAACGAAAGATACGAAGTAGTACTTCTAGGAGGACTGTAAAAGATGGATTCACGCTCCCTTAGATCAATAGTAGGTTGATCTTCAAGGATAGAGACGCCTATTTCTTCTTCTGGAGCAAGTTCTTCAATAGCTATCAAACCAGCAGGAAGATTTTCGGTGATGACTCTTTCTACCCTAGGTGAATCAGGAGCACTAGAAGTTGGAGTAACAGGTTCAGAGATTTCAGGTTCTTCGCCTATATCACTAGTAGATGAAAAACTACCAGCAAGCTCGGAAACTGCAACAGCTTCGGGATTATAACCTGTTTCTAGACCTTGGTAATCTGGATGGACTACCAATGACGACTCTCCTTCTTCAGGTGAACCTACTTTACTGCCACTAGGAGTTACAAGGACTTTCAAACCTTCGTAATGACCCGGGACGTCTTCAGGAGGTTCGCCCCAAAGTCTACAGGACTTCCTCAACAAATCGGCCACGGTAACAATCTCAGGAGACTGGCCCCGAAGTCTACGGGACTGTCTCGGTAATTCAGCCACAGTTAAAAACTTTTAACTACTGCACACGCAAACAAAGTAAAAACTCAAAGCAAACCACCTAAAGTCTCTAAAGAACCAAACAAATTCGAATCACACGCCTAAAGAATCTAGGGCGTCAAACCATACACAAACAGTAGCCTTCCGGACCGAAAACACTAGTTGGAGATGAAACCCAACATCGCCGAATTCAGTACAGAAGTGGTGGGTGGAATAGTTACCCCGGCAACCTGCTTAATGAATAGACCGGCACAAGTTCCTCCACTTTAACCGTCTCGAGTGAAGTGAACCCCCCGGAAAATCCAAGTGAGTCTAGCCGACGTCTGCTCCAGGTACAGTGGGATCTTCCCTCCACCGTCACCTCGGTAGAATCCTAAAGATAATGGTCACTAAGGTCACCAACAGCAACAAATACACCTGGGGGAACATTCTATGACCTGATAGCACGCAAGGGCAGAGTAACAAGCTCAATCCCCTTGCCAGCTCCTTGACAATAATCCAAGGTTTACCGACAAGTGACCCCAGGCTCCTCGACAATAATCTGAGGTTTACCGTTTGTAGTACGTGCGTATCTGGCGTCTTTCCCAATGAAGGAGGACTGATCCCCTCACTGGTTCGGACACGGTCTCGTGCTTCTCCTTTAAGAGGAGCTTTCCCAGAGTACAAATGAAACAGTTGGATTTATCCTACCACAAGATGAGCTACTTGTTTGGTTTTACTGTCTTGGAGAGTTAATTACTCTCCTACTCCAAGACACTAGCTTGATCTATATTGGTGTTTCAGAGCCCTAGTAAATAAAACGTTACTAAGTTGATTTTACTTTAAGCGTTAATTTTTATGGCTTTTCTTTAGGACAAAAGGTAGTGGAGATGAAACTGATGGTGTGTAGACTCGACTCAAATCCACTAAAAAGATGCACTTAGGATGATTTATACTAATTTTCTTTTTCAATGAATTCCCTAGCTAAGAGAGTCGGAAAATGCAAAATTGATATAAAGACAACTTTCTTGGCAATGAAAATCAAAGAAACAATCTCTTTATCTTTTCCAAAGCATACAACACATGACCACTAATTACTTCATTAAAATTCCTTTTCTTTTCAAAGACTCAAATGCTACTAAAGCAAACTTTTCTTCAAAAGAGTTTTTTTTTTGGATTTTTCCCTATATTAACAAAGCATGTAAAACTTACTTTAACAGAAATCAAAGTTAAAAAATCTATGGCAATCAAATCAACTCAATTTCACCCAAAAGCAAATCTAAGAGAAATTCACCTAAAAGTAAATCTAATGAGGCAAAAGCCTACCAAGTATGATTCCAGGATGTTTTACTCAGTCAAAATTTAACTAAGGACTAGTTAATGCAGAATCAAAAACCAGTCAAAAACAAAAATCAAAATATTTTGTTCTTTTTCTTAAGAATAAAATTCAAAGTTCAATCAACAAACTTTTTCGAGATTCGGCAAAGAGACAACACAAAGGTAGGTTTCTCACAAGGGTGGATTCTATGAAAGGTCCGACTCCTAAGAAGACTGAAAAGACCAAGGAGATCCAAGGTTTTACAACTTCTAAAGCCAAAGTCACTACAGGACCAATGCAAAAATCAAACCCTAGGGAAAAATCTCTATGAATTTCACTAAAACTCTTGACACTGATGAAACAAGCTTAGGTGAAGATTTATGGCAGATAACCAGTGGATCTGGGCAGAAAAAACAAATTAAAAACAAAATCTAGAAGGCAAAAAAGGAGAAAATTGAAATTTTCTCAATTTTGACAGGGTACGCAGGCAACCTGTTTACACAGGTGCGTGTACGCTCTGTGCACAAAGTTGCAGTGCGTACGGGTACGCACTGTGCTTAACTCAGAGGGTGCGTACTGCTAGCAAAACCAAGAAAAACTAAAATCTAATTTAACCCTAAGCTATCCCACCCAAATACACAGTCAAACAGCCAAAAACCAGAAAACAAACGACTTTTCTCAGATCAAAGTTTCACACAAAGGAAAAATCATTCACATCAATGGAGTTCCCCAGTGGAGTCGCCATTTTGTCATGCGGAAAGAGTCAATTTTGCGGACAAAACTGACCTCCCTATAAGCTAAGGCTTTCTAGTGACAAACAAGACAAGTAAACACTACCTTTCTCTAAATATGAATTTAGAATACAAGTAATCAGGTGTTCATAACATACCTTTAGTCCAACGCTTTGTAGTAGTCTAGCCTCGCCGATCCGGATGAGCTCCTCCTTCTCTTCGAAACCTGCATTCACTAACAAGCCAAAAGATTACATAGCACCTGATAAACTTATAAAATAACACATATTCATCATACAGACCAAGGAGTATATGAAACAAATCATGTATAATAATCTGTTGAGAAAAGTGAGTTTATTTGTATTAAGTGGAAACAAAAGAAACCATTACAACCTGAGCCTTGGTGTTGTGCAAGTCCCTCCCAGGGTCCAGCAAGAGTTTTCCTTTACTTTGATCAGCTCACCCACTTCCAAATAAGGCTAGGAAAGGATGGGAATCTCTCCTCTCAAGCTCTATAAGGGAGTCCTAATTCCAGCAGCATCTACCCTTAGGAATGTTCAGCTTTCAACCTCCCCTCCCTCTGGCCCAATGCCTGTATTTATAGTGCTTTAGAGGAAGTTAATCAGGTCCACCATAAATGGGATAAGCTCCTCTTTGAATGAGATAGCTCTCCTCTTGATGGGATAAGTTCCTCTTTCATAGGGATACATGAACCATCTGGAGGCGCTCAATACACGTCAAACAAGCTTCTAGAATGCTCTAGAAATGACCACAAGTAACTTTTTTGAAGTGAAACTTGCGCCTTTTGACCTTTACAGGAGTACGCACCCACCCTTTTACAGACAGAGCGTACAAGTACGCAGGTATTATGAACTTGAGGTGCGTACACGCAGGTAAGGCTAAGAGAAACTACGTACCTAGAGATATATAGATTTTTAAAGACTTTCTCTCTTTCTTGGAGTTTGACATGAGGAGCAGAGGTATGAGACTTGCCAAGGAGGATAGTATGACAGTTGATGGAGCCATACTAACTGCAAATAGTCATGGTGACAAATTTTAGTGTAACACCTATCTTTGCTTCCTGAAGTGGAGGCATCAGCGAAGCTCGTCTTAACTTCCATGAAGGTTTCCTTAGCACGCTCCAAATCAAACTCTGCTTCTTTCGTCGGAGCCTTGCAAACCCAAGTACTATCTTCAGGTTGTTTGCCTTTATCATCTCCCATCGCAATTCCACTTCAGAGCACAATGTTCACATTTGGATCTTCCTCGTGTGGCTCATACCTCATCATCTACAGGTTCTTAGTTGGGGGAGGCAGTAGGGCTCCCTTGTCGTGTATCCTAGCTATCAGCGTAGGACAATCTTCCGTCTCATGATCAAACAAGGTACAATACAAACATGATGGACGCGTTGGGTTCATACAATCATGGGCATAATGTCCTGGCCCTCTGCAATTGTAGCATATCAACTGTCCGCGACCTCTTCTAGGTCCTCCTCCACCTCATCCTCGTCCACGCCCCTGAAATTCAGTCCGTGCCACTCCTGCATTCTGGTTTAGCGGCCGCGTTTCGGCCTGAACCCTATAGGTGGGAGTTCTATCCATCATCGACTCATAGCTTCTACAAGTGCACTCATCATGTCCCACCGACCTACAAAAATTACAGAACAACCGTTGCAAATTTTGTGTATACTTCTATAGCAAATGGCAATTGTCTGTAGTATTCTTTCCACCTATTTGACAAATCGCGCACAACAAAGAAGGTGTCGTGCTAGGTCCTTCTTGCGCTTCCGACCTTAACAACATCGGTCCTCCTCCCGCGAGGTAATTTGTGAACACAGGGAAGTGGTCCTTATCTTGACCCTAACCCTTGAATTTTACTCACCACACCTCTTTGTACACTTCTGGTCGATCTGTCCTATCCTATTTCAGACTCTGCATCTCAAGGCAGAACTTTTTCAAATGCGTGTGGATCTACTGAACTCCCAAGTTAGGATCTTGTATTGGGGTCTCATGAAGCCTCATAACGATCTCTAGGGCCTCTGCCTAAGTCGTTAACTTCTGCTACAACACAGTGCTCCTCATATGTGGCATTAGCGATGCTATAAACCATTCACAATGTTGTCCATTCGTCAAAGTCATATTAGCTTCATGAATCATGCACTTTAGCCTCTGATCCAACTCCTAAGGAGTATCACCTGGTAGCATTGTGATCTCTTTGAATCCAATGATCGACTGTGCCTCTGACTTCGGCTTGCTAGATTCCTTGTTTAACGCATTTGGATATCCGCGATTCCCACATTCGGATTGTCATTAGAATGTTTAATATACCAAGGCAGCGCGTAGTCCTATAGGGTGCTAACCAATGTCACTTTATTTATATTGTCATCTATAACTCCCTGTGCTTCCCATACGACTCTTAACATGAACCAAAACTAGTTCGGATCCTCATTTTCTACTCCCTTGAACATAGGCAACTTTATCGTGCTCACCATATTGACTCGCGGTGGTGGTGGAGGTGGTATGGGCGACAATGGAGGTGAAGGCAGTGAAGCTAGTGGCAGTGTGGGTGGGGGTGGTGTGTGCAGAATCCTCTGCCTTATCAAATGGATCAAATTTCACGGAGAGACCTTCGCGAGCTCTTCCTCGTCCCCTCGTGGAGGTGAAATCAAAGGGCTATTCTCTGGTCCCTTACTTCCTTCGTTTCTGTAGGTTGTTCCACTTCGTGTAGCTCTGAACATCAAGGTAATTGCATAACCCTTTTTTCACATAACAGCATTTTAATCCAAGTATTCAAAAACTTTGTGTACTTACCTCGCGGTCCTTTGAGAAAGCGTCGCTCTGCCTCGCTATAGCTAACTGAAGTATCTACTGTGAACTCAGTAATGAACCCTCCTATAATCTGATTGAGCCAGTGATCAACAGCGCGTGCGACCTTATCCTTTGATGCTTCCAATCTACACACCAACTTTGGCATCCACACAATAGGACTGTCGAGCTTCCACCATCGTTAGCTATCTCCTAACTTCACGATCCATTCGTACAACTCAGTAGGGAAAGATGCAAAAAGTTCTCGTGGATTTTTGTGTACAGGTAGCAATCTAACCACTCTTCCTTTGTCAGTCATCGATTCCTGTTCTCCTGTGCCGTGAACTAGTGAATTCTTCTGTCCAACCAACCTTCAATTTCCTTCTTAGTTATATTCCAATGATACGACATCAGACATCTCTATGAAGATTTTGGTCCCAACAACAGAACCATTTGTTGGATCGAAGGGGCCTGACCCGATTTCGGAGTTAATTATCCAAACAAATCCCTACACTACTGGCCCTTTCGACAACATCCTGTGGAGCGTGCGCTGAGGTCTCACCTGAAGCAGTATGGGGGGATGATGGAACCAAGTTTCCGCACCCTTGAGATGTCTAAGGGGTCGATTTAGTCCAACTGTGAATACCTTTGCGCAAGTTACTTCGTGCATTGCCCTGACCTGCGAGGCCTTCGCGATCTATTATAATCGCCTTCGTACAGCCCTAACCAGGGGCTGAGGTGCTTTCGCGCTGCTAAGGCAGTGATCTGCGCTATTTTCCCAAGTTACACCACGGGTCTTACTTATCTCCTTATAAATGTTAGTTAACTTCGCGTAAACAGATATTCTATATTATATTCACTTAATCAACACAATCATATATGTTCGCGGATCATATAAACAGCAGAAACGTAATTTATACCCAATACATTCAATGCAAAAAACATGAAAAAGATACACATAAATGATATGAAACTTCTCTTTATTACTTCTCCAAAGGTTATAGACTCGTCTCTTCCTGCACACTCGGCTGCAGAGGTCCGTGCACTCAGCTGCGAACTACTAGGCCTCTGCGCACTCAGCTGCAAAGCCTACTCCTACTCTATGACCCAAGACTCGACACTACACTTAGATAAGACTCAATTCTTCATCTTCATTCCTCAATTGATTCTATTGATTTACAACTTAGAGCCTCACTCTATTTATACAATCCCATGGTCCGCGGACCATGGGTAGATCTCTAAAGCTGACATTACATTACAAAAATGAGGGCAGACAACCCTATGACTCATTTACAAGTTCGCACTCCGCACCCACAAAACACGGAGTCTTTACATCAGATTTAGTCAAAATATGGGCTTTAAGCCCCAAAACTTCCCTTGGGGGATCCCGAGCCCAACAATGGGCAAATCCTAGAAATGTGGATGAGGTAAGATCATTCATGGGGTTAGCAGGTTATTATAGGAGGTTCATCAAGAACTTCTCTCACATTTCTTATCTGATTACATCACTGCAAAGGAAAGGTAGGAAGTTTGAATGGACAGAGGAATGTGCAACAAATTTTAAGCAGTTGAAGCAATTGTTGAAAAATCCTCCAATGTTAAAGATTACAGATCTGGACAAAGAATTTGTGGTATGTATAGATGCTTGCAAGAGAGGACTTGGTGGATTTATTATGCAAGAAGGATAGGTAGCATGCTATGAATCAAGGAAACTGAATGAGCACGAACATAATTATCCAACACATGATATTAAGTTGGTGGCGATCATCCATGCTTTGAATATATGAAGGCACTTTCTTCTTGGCAGGTAGTTTATCTTAATGAGTGATCAAAGTGGATTGAGGTATCTATTTGACCAACTGAATCTGAATGTCAGGCAAGCTAGATGGTTGGCCATGATCAATGAGATCGACTTTGAGATATGGTACATTAAAGGTAAAGAGAATAGGGTCGTAGATGTTCTCAGCAGGAGGATACAGATGAATCATATAGAAGATATGAGCTCCCATTGGACATATTTACAGGATCGGATCTTGCAGGCAGGTTAGCAGGATGACAGGTACATGGAGCTTATGCACAGGTTACAGCAAGGTACAAGTGATCAGGAGGTGGACTATCATCTCACAGCAGATGGTTGGGTCATATTTAGGGACAGGGTCTATGTGCCAGATAGCAGTGAGTTCAAGAATCTTATTTTAAGGGAATTTCATGCTAATCCATATTCAGGTCACCCGGGATATCAGAAGATGTTAATAGTAATGAAGAAGTTTTATTATTGGTTGAATCTGAAGAGGGAAGTGGAATATTTTGTGGCTAGAATATTGGATTGTCAACAGGTAAAAGCAGAGTGTAAGTATATAGGTGGGTTACTACAGTCGATTATGATCCCAGACAGGAAATGGGAATTAATTTCCATGGACTTCATCACAGGTTTGTCGAGGACATCAAGACAACATGATTCTATTATGGTTGTGGTTGACAGGTTGATAAAGGTAGTGCACTTCATTCCAGTAAAGTCTACCTATTCAGTTAATGATGTAGCATAGGTCTTCATCAAGGATGTAGTGAGGTGAATCATATAGAAGCTATGAGCTCCTATAGGACATATTTACAGGATCGGGTCCTATAGGAAGGTTAGTAGGATGACAGGTACAGGGAGCTTATGCACAGGTTACAGCAGGGTACAAGTGATCATGAGGTGGACTATCGTCTCACAGTAGATGGTTGGTTCATATTTAGGGACAAGGTCTATGTGCTAGACAGAAGTGAGCTCAAGAAGCTTATTTTGAGGGAATTTCATGCTAATCTATATTCAGGTCACCGGGGATATCAAAAGATGTTGATAGTAATGAAGAAGTTTTATTATTGGCTGAATCTGAAGAGGGAAGTGGAATATTTTGTGGCTAGAATATTGGATTTTCAACAGGTAAAAGCAGAGCATAAGTATCTAGGTGGGTTACTACAGTCGATTATGATCCCAGATATGAAATGGAAAGTCATTTCCATGGACTTCATCATAGGTTTTTCGAGGACATCAAGACAACATGATTCTATTATGGTTGTGGTTGACAGGTTGACAAAGGTAGTGCACTTCATTCCAGTAAAGTCTACATATTCAGCTAATGATGTAGCATAGGTCTTCATCAAGGATGTAGTGAGGTGAATCATATAGAAGCTATGAGCTCTTATAGGGCATATTTACAGGATCAGATCCTGTAGGCAAGTTAGCAAGATGACAGGTACAGGGAGCTTATGCACAGGTTACAGCAGGGTACGAGTGATCAGGAGGTGGACTATCATCTCACAACAGATGGTTGGGTCATATTTAGGGACAGGGTCTATGTACCCGATAGCAGTGTGCTCAAGAAGCTTATTTTGAGAGAATTTCATGCTAATCCATATTCAGGTCACCCGAGATATCAAAAGATGTTGGCAGTAATGAAAAAGTTTTATTATTGGCTGAATCTGGAGAGGGAAGTGGAATATTTTGTGGCTAGAATATTGAATTGTAAACAGGTAAAAGCAGAGTGTAAGTATCTAGGTGGGTTACTACAATCGATTATGATCCCAGACAGGAAATGGGAAGTCATTTCCATGGACTTCATCACAGGTTTGTCGAGGACATCAAGGCAACATGATTCTATTATGGTTGTGGTTGACAGGTTGACAAAGGTAGTGCACTTCATTCCAGTAAAGTCTACCTATTCAGTTAATGATGTAGCATATGTCTTCATCAAGGATGTAGTGAGGTTTCATAGTGTATAGAAGAAAAATATTTCAGACAGGGATGCCAAGTTCACTTCTAGATTCTAGAAAGAGTTATTTGTAGGTTTGGGTACAAAGTTGACCTTCAGCATAGCTTATCATCTGCAAACAAATGGACAAACAAAGAGGGTCAATAGGATATTAGAGGATATGTTAAGGATGTATGTGATGCATCAGCAGTGGAAGTGGGAAGAGTATCTTCCACTGGTTGTGTTCACTTACAACAATGGGTATCATGAATCTTTGAGGGTGAGTCAGTTTGAGGCATTATATGGGTGGAGTTGTAATACTCCCATCAGTTGGAGTGATCCAGTTAACAGGGTATTAATAGGACCATATAATGTTGGTAGAAATGGAACAGGAAATGGAGGTAATAAAGAATAATCTAAAGGTATCACAATATAGATAGAAAAGTTATGCAGATCGAAACAAGTTGCTTAGGGAGTTTTAGATTGGGGAACATGTGTACTTGTGTATCAAGCCCAAGAAGAGATCCTTGAGGATTGGATCATGTGTCAAGCTGACACCTCAGCTTTGCGGACCTTCCAAGATTCTTGATAGGATTAGACTAGTATCCTATTGACTTTCACTGCCTCTAACATTGAAATTCCATGATGTTTTCCATATGTCATTTCTTAAGAAGTATGTTAAAGATGTTTATCATGTGATTAACTGGTTTGTATTGCAGGTGGAACCAGAAGGAGAATTCCATCTGGAACCTTAGTGAATTTTGTAGATAAATATGTTCATGCTCTAGAACCAATCAATCAAGCACGTTAAAGTGCAGTGGAAGCACTTTGGGCCCAATGAAGCTACATGGGAGATGGCGAATCAGATGTGGGCTATGAAATCCTTCTTTATTTGCTAGTTGAGTGAATTTTTTTGGTACATTTTTTGGTATGATGTTTTGGTATATGTATATATGTATATGGATGTAAATACCGCCATGAGTTGTGTTATAAAGCTTCAATAAGCGGTATGGTTGTTATGTCATTATGGTTGTCATATTGTTATGTTTAGAATGATGGTTTTCTTTCATCAGGTTGATTATTGTAAATATTGCATCGAGCTAAGTTATAAAGCTCCATGGGCAGTATGTTTTGCTTTCAGCAGTCTTGCTGGTTGTAGGTGTCATTGAACACCGAGGACGATGTTCCCCAAAGGCGGAGGGTTCTGTAACATCCTTGGTCAAAAATCCATGTAATAAAGTAATAAAGGGAATAATAAGACCTTGGTCATGGGACACGTATTCCAAGGTGAATTTTGGGAAAAAACATAGTGATGGAACACTTGTGATTAATTAATGGCTATGGAAATTGGAAAATAAAATGGCTAAAGCTTTGGAAAGGAAAAGTGGCATTAATTGGAATTTTATTGATGAATGAAATGGAAATAAGGAGAAAATGAAGGTGAAAGGTCACAAACTGCATGTGAGGAGGAAAATGAAGGAAAATAATGGAAAATTGAAGTAAATAGAGGCCTCATTAATAAAAAGGCTTCTGAGGATCAATTCATGGCTCTTGGTGAGTTCAGTTTTGGATCTCTCTCTTTATTCTCTCTCCCATACTCTTCCACACTTAGATTTTTCTTGGAGCACCATTGGAGGAGTGTGGCATACTTGGGACTTGGAGCAAGAAGGCAATTGAGAAGTAGGAAACCATAAGAGGATATCAGGATCAGTAGCTACAACGGGTTTTGCTTGTAGGTACGGAGTTGCATGTATAATTTCCTTTTTATTTTTGGTATGCATGGCATGCATGTGTTTATTTGGTTATGATATGTCATTGGCATGGAGGATTGATAATGGTTTGCTTAGCCTTTCCATTTTCTGGATAGCCATGGTGTTGTCAGTTTTGCTTTTGTTTTATGGTTGGTTCTCATATTCCTTTGGTTGGGGGTTGAGTTATTATGTCATGGAGCCTTGGTTGGACAAATTCTCTGGAAGCCCTATAACAGCTTGGGTTTAGTTACTAGTCTTGGAGCCCTGGTTGGACAAATGCTCTGGAACCTCCAGTGGCTTGATTTACTAGTCATGAAGCCTTGGTTGGACAAATTCTCTGGAGCTCAGCAGCAATTGTGGGTTGAGTTACTAGTCTTGGAAGCCTCGGTTGGAACAAATGCTCTGGAGCCCTGGAAATCTTGGGTGGATGATTGGAATCTGGATTAGGGGCAAGAATTAGCTCAAAAATCAAAGTGCTCGGAATCGCTTGAAACCTGAACGATCGTGTGTTAGGATATTCCGACACATAGGAAATAGTTAAGTATAACTTGGTCTAGTGTAGTGTTAGGTAAAGTGTGTTTCTTTACTATGTACTTTGTAACTTACAATCTGATGGTCACAATATGTAGTGATCCGACGGTTCATTCTCTCCTCGGTATTACCAACACTTGATTCGTGGCTTAACACCCGAGTGGTCCATGATCTCTATTTAAAGAGCATGGAGGGTCATTTGTACGGTAATCGTTCATGAGAGAAGCTTATGTAAATTTTCATTCTTTTATTAATAAATTGCCTGAAGTGGCTGCGTTGGCTCAGGCCTTGGATTGTTTCCCTCTTTGAGGGTTTTAACCACGTCAACTACACTTTTGTATTGATCTATGATCTGTTTGTGAGCGGTGTCCTTTGGTGTTCTGTCTGAGGAACTTACCCTGTAAATTCCTACATGGTATCAAAGCTATTTGAGGGCCACATCCGTTGGTGATCCAAATCTGAAGCCAGTAGAACTGCATCCGACTGTCGTTTCCTAGATCTACTGTTTCTGACTACTTTCGAGCTGAGAGGACTGCTCTATTGTGTTAGGAGCATTTGTTCCAGTGAGGAACCCCTTTTGTTTCACGCGAAAAGGTTTCTGGTAGCCCTAGCTACGTCATTTTTAAGATCTGGAGGTATACAGTGTTTATTTGCAGTTTCTAGTTATTTTCTCTCTGTTTATTTCGGTTTATTTAGCTCTTTGCTTTTTTTATTACCGGATCTATACCTTTCATTTCTGCGTATTCTCTTTGCCCCGCGACTTTATGCGATCTGGGAAAATCAGAAACAGAGAGGAAGGATTTTTCTCATGCGTATGCTCTTTTCCGCCGCGCCTTAGTGTGATCTCGAAAAATCAAAAACATTGAGGAAAATATTTAGTTTCCGGGTAAGGCTAACTTGAAGCCGTAAGGTTTATTTTTTTTGTATGTCCATGTTGGGTTTTGTGTTTTTTTTTTGTAGGGAAAAAAGAGCTTTCTCAAGTAAGCGCGCAGCCAAAAGCTTCAGTGACTAAAAAAAATAACCCCTTCCTCTTTTCCAAAAATTACTAACCTTTTAATCTAGCTCACTTGGTCCAAAGCTACTTAATGAGAATAGAGGTCTTGATTTCAAATCCTTCTTGGTCCAAAGCTACTTTATTAAATTAAGTTTGGAAAGGGGGCGAATTTTTTTTAATATAACATTATCATTCATTTCCGCACATTCCCGCACTTTGTCGGCATCTTCAACAACTTTTCTTCAAAAAGCCATAACTTCTTCATCCGGAAGCCATTTTTTTTAATCAGCCTAATTTTTCGAGATCTTTCCATTGGAACACTTATTTTTAGCATCTATAGCTTCAGTTTATGTTAAAATGGAAATTCCATGCCAAGTTATTCTTGACAGCACCAACTACTTCCAATGGTGGTCCTACATTGTGGATTTACTTAGAAGTAAAGGCCTTTACAGAATAGCCTCAGGCCAAGAAACCAAACCGAAATATGAAGATAAAATAGGCAAGATCAAGCACGTGGGTTGATAGGGATGTTTATTTCTCTAGATCTTAGATTTCATATGCCGAACTTGATACTCCTAATGAAGCAATGAAATAGATCACTAAAGTTTTTGGAATTAAAAATGAACTTAGACCCCATCAACTCGAAAATGAGTTGCTTACATTGGACCCCAATAATTTTTCTTCCATTGAAGATTTTTTTCCAAGTTCAAGACTCTTAGACTTCTCTTGGAAGGTGTTAAGGTTAAGAAAGAAGATAGTAACCTTATCTATTCCATTCTTACTAAGTTGGGACCAGCCTACTCTATGTTTGTTTCCACCTTCCATTCTACAAGAGAAGCCTTCATTTCTCAAGGACAAGACTACAAGTCCCCTTCCTTTGATTCCTTTTGTGATTCTTTAATAAGAGAACAAGAAAAACTCTTACATCTTGGTCTTCTTAATCTTGGAAACTCTTCTAAGAAAGCATTAGCGGCTCAGCAGCAACCAAATTCAAAGAATCCTAAGAAGTTGTATCCTAAAAGCAATGGTCCTAAACCAAACAAGGGCCCTAAGCAATTCCAGTCTCAAAATGATAAGGCAAGTAAAAACAAAGGGAAGAAGACTGATAGACATTGCCACTTTTGTAATCAAGATGGCCACTTAGAATCCAAATGCTTTAAGAAGATGGAAGCCTTTGAAGCAACAATGAAGAAGCATAACATCCATTTGGAGCACTCTTCAACTTCAACTTCATCTTCAGGAATAACACTTTCTGCATGTGGATATCAAGCATCTCGGTCTGGCTATGCACTAAATGTATCTTATTCTTCTCATAGTGGCTCATTGATTCTAGAGCTTCTTATCACATGGACAAAAACAAAGCCATGTTTTCTTCTTTAAATGATTGTAACACCAAAAATATATATGTTGGTGATGATAGATCTCTTAGTGTTGTAGGGACTGGAACTGTTCATATAGACAATGGTCAATTTAATGATGTATTATGTGTTCCAACCTTATCCTGCAACCTTCTATCCGTATATCAGATAACTCATTCAGGTGAAGGTAAAATCGTTGAATTTTCACCTCACAATGTTGTAATTAAGGACCTAAGAGATCCTAGACAGATTTTAGCTACTGGCATTGCTGATGATTTTATGAGGTTGTATAAGTTTAAAAACTTTAGGTCATCAAATCTTCCCTCGGTATTTGTTGCTCATAACGATGAAGTGAGCAAACTTTGGCATGAGCGATTTGGTCACTTAAACTATCGCTCCCTTCAGAATCTATGTAAAGAAAATATGGTGACAGGTCTTCCAATGGTATCTTGCAGAGATGGTGTTTGTTCTAGATGTGTACTCGGAAAACATCATCGAGATAGTTTTGAAAAACGTGCCTTTTGGCAGACCTCAGCCCCTTTACAGCTTGTGCATAGTGATTTATGTGGTCCAATTCCAGTTGTTTCACTCTCCGGCTACAAGTATTTCTTAACTTTCATTGATGATTTCTCCAAACGCACTTGGGTATACTTCTTAAAACTCAAGAGTGAAGTATTTAACATGTTTTTGGCTTTTAAGGCCTTTGTTGAAAAACAATTTGGACATCAAATTCTTAAGCTAAGATCTAATAATGGCGAAGAATATGTTTACAACAAATTCATCAATTTTTGCACTGAGAATGGAATTCAAATGTAACATACTGTTCCATATACTCCACAACAAAATGGTGTAGCTGAAGGGAAGAATCGCACCTTGAAGGAAATGGCTAATTGTATGCTTCAATCTAAAGGACTTAGTCTTAATTTTTGGGCAGAAGCAATTAACTGTGCAAATTACATAATAAATTGCACTCCTACTAAGGTTTTAAAAAATATCACTCCAGAAGAAGCATGGAGCTTAATTAAACCAGATGTAAGTCACTTTCGTGTTTTTGGAAGTGAAGCATGGGCCCATATTCCAAATGAGAAACATAAAGCTTTAGAACCTAAGAGTGGAAAATGTATTTTTGTTGGATATTCTGAAGATTTCAAAGGATATAGACTTATTCCACTTAAGTCCAAAAATGTTATCATTAGAATAAATGTAAAGTTTGCTGAAAATATATCGGCCTACGAGCCTAATTCGGCGAATGTGCCACCTCTCTCTATCTCTTCTATTTTTGAAAATATTTCTTCTTCAGATGATGAAAGCAAGGATGACAATCCTCCCCCACCTTCTCAGGATCCTTCTTCAGCTCCTCAGCTTCCAAAATGGGTCCGTGCTACACAGGATGCAACAGGCGCTCTTGTCAGTGATCCTACAAATCAACGACGTACACGTTCTCAGTTCGATAGAGCCTCTTCTTTACTGGCTCAAGCTTCAGCAAATTATGATCCTGACACCTTTGCAGAAGCTTTAGGCCATCCAGATTAGGATGCAACTATGAATGAAGAATATTGTTCATTATTGGCAAATGATACATGGGATCTTGTTCCTCTACCAAAGGGACGAAAACTTGTTAGATGCAAATGGGTATACAGAACCAAGTATGGACCATATGGGAAAGTTGATAAACATCAAGCTTGTCTTGTTGCTAAGGGTTTTTCACAAGTTGAAGGAATTGACTATATTGAAACCTTCTCCCCAGTTGCCAAAATGAACTCTATCTGCCTTGTTCTTTCCCTTGTTGCCTCTTTCAAATGGGAAGTCCATCAGATGGATGTTAAATCTGCCTTCTTTCATGGGGACTTGCATGAAGAAATCTATATGGAATAACCTACTGGCTTTATACAAACAAACTCCAGCCTTGTATGTCGACTTAAGAAATCCCTTTATGGTCTCAACCAAGCTCCTCAGGCTTGGTATGCCAAAATGGATAGCTTTCTTTTAGAAACTGGCTTTTCTAGGTGTCATTATGACAATACTGTCTACACCAAGAAAGTGGGCAAGTCTCTTATCATTCTTGTTCTTTATGTTGATGATCTTATCCTCACTAGTAGTGATCCCAACCTTATAAACCATGTGAAGTCTGGCCTTAAAAATAATTTTGAAATGACAGACTTAGGACACTTGCATTATTTTCTTGGTCTTTAAGTCTTGCAATCCAAGGAAGGTATTTCCCTTTCCCAGTCCAAGTATGCCTGTGATCTTCTACGCCATTTTCACATGGAAGACTATAAGCCAACCCCTTCTCCCTTTCAGTCTGGAGCCAAACTTTCAGTCACTTGTACTTCCCTTGAGGTTGATGCTACCTTATACCATCAACTTGTAGAAAAACTTTTGTATCTAACCCATACTCATCCTAACCTTTCCTTTGTTGTTAGCCTTATTGTTCGGTTTATGAAAAACCCACATGAAAGTCATTGGAAAGCATCTAAAAGAATACTTCGTTATGTTCGAGGTACCGTCCAGTTTGGGATTCATTACAGTGTAGAGGTATCTCCTCTACTGGTTCGTTTCACCTATTCTGATTGGGCTGGTGACCCTGATGATCGGAAGTCTACTGCAGGTTATGTGTTCACTCTTGGTTCAGGACCTATTACATGGGCTTGCAAGAAACAAAGTGCCATTTCCCTTTCTTCAGCAGAAGAAAAGTATCATGGTGTCGTAGAAGCTAGTAAGGAAGCCCTATGGCTTCGTCAGATCCTATCAGAGTTTGGCTTTCAGCAGCAACATCCAACTACACTTTGGTGTGATAATCAAAGTGCCATTCAACTATGCAAAGATTCAGTCCAACATCAGCGTAGCAAACACATTGAACTGCACATGCACTTCATCGGAAAGCTCATTCACGACCATGTTCTTGAAGTGCAATATTGTTCAATAGATGATCAAGTTGTAGACATCTTTACAAAGGCTCTCACAGAGGTGAAGTTTACTAAACTTCAATTTATGGTTGGAGTTCAGGAAGTTGTCACTAAGGGGGGATAGGCTCTAGTGCCTCCTTCCTTCTCCTGTTGTCTCATATTTGTAAATCCTTCAATCCTATCCCAAGTTGTTCTTAAGGGGGGATGTTAGGATATTCCGACACATAGGAAATAGTTAAGTATAACCTGTTCTAGTGTAGAGTTAGGTAAAGTGTGTTTCTTTACTATGTACATTTGTAACTTACAATCCGACGGTCACGATATGTAGTGATCCGATGGTTCATTCTCTCCTCGGTATTACCAACACTTGATCCGTGACTTAACACCCTATTGGTCCATGATCTCTATTTAAAGAGCATGGAGGGTCATTTGTAGGGTAACCGTTCATGAGAGAAGCTTATGTAAATTTTCATTCTTTTATTAATAAATTTCTTGAAGTGGCCGCGTTGGCTCAGGCCATGGACTGTTTCCCTCTTTGAGGGTTTTAACCACGTCAACAATACTGGTGTATTGATATGTGATCTATTTGTGAGCGGTGTCCTCTGATGTTCTGTCTGAGGAACTTACCCTGTAAATTCCTACATCGTGTTCGTCTCAGAAAAACGATCCCAACGCAACTCGTTTCATTCAAAACAATCGTATGAGGAAGATAGAGGTTGCTGGCCACTTTACCAAACATAAGAAATTTTGCAAAAAGAATGCCCAGTCACTGCACAGTCAGTAGTTCGTACTGCTAGCATGGCAGTTGACTAGGCAGGGTCAATGGACGGTCAACATCCAGTAAGGTTGAGACAATTGTCACATTCTGGTTGCTTATCAGGTTTGATATGTGGTGTTTTTTCATTGGTTGAAGGTGGTCCAATGAGGAGGGGAAAAATGGCAAGCCCGGAGGCCGCCACGTGTCCCTCCCCAAAGGATCGTTGGCATAATGGCGCACGCATCAAAATTGTTATGGAGGCACTAGGGTTCGACCCCGCAAACTCCTCTCCTCAGTTCCTGTGACATAACCGTCTCCCCTACTGCTTGTTTCTTAACCTATAAGTTCTCTGCGTATATTTAAAGTGTAATCATGTGCGGATTGGGGGTTAGGAGGGAGCCAGCCCCCTCCATGTGAACACCCTAACATCTAACAGTCACAGTTACAATTAACATTCAGCGGCTATGAAGACCACAACCGTGACATAACTGCCACCATGTAACCGCTCCACTCAAACTGTCAGGTCAACGGTTATTTAACTACGCAGAATTTGTTGTAGCCATGACATGTGACCTCCATTGCGAGACCGTTAGGGTTACAGTTGGATAACCACGCGGGATTTGGGTTAAGTATGATTAGTACTTAATTAACCACACTTAACATTAAGTAATCCACCATTTAAACTTGTAGTTAATTCGGTGGTGTTTTGGAGGTGCCACCAAATTCAGCCCTAACTCCAAAATTAGCATAGCTAACTCGACTTCCTCCAGTTTTAGTGGAGGTTTACTAGGAGAAAGTTGTTTCTCTCATAACTTAGGAAAAAATCGACAAAATGGAGATCAGAAAAAGGTGTTCCTAGATGATTTGGAGGATCTAAACACAATGGAATAGGTTGCAGAGGCAAAGAGGCACTTTTGTATGTGATTTTTTCACGTTGAAGTTTAATGAAGCCGAGGGCCACCAAGAGAGGAGGTCAAGCCTAGATCAGCCAGAGTCCAATTACAGAGCTTGGAGAGTCACCTTTGGGATTTTTGGATGCTCTAAATCCATTGAAGTGGGTTTCAGGAGCTATAGAGCATTGTAAACTGTACCTTTTTCCATTTTGAGCAAATACAGAAGCCCAAGCCATGGAAGCTAAACCAAGGAGATGTAGCCTAGGAGGGGTGAACTCCTTTATCAAAACATTGTGTTAAGTGTTTTTCTTGATGGTTTGTTGTGCATTTACTTTTTTTTGTTTAGCACTTGTCTTTCATGCTATTCTGCTCATGATTTTAACATCAAACTTGACATAAATTTACCGATTTTGATTCACAAACACCATAAGGGAACCTATGCACATGAAGCAATTTTCAAGCATTAGTTTATAAATCTGAAGTTGAAATTAGCATAGCAAAACTAACATTCAGCTACAGATCAAGTGGTATCAGAGGCAGGTTTATTTTCTTGATTGCTTGAGATTTGTGCAAGGAGAATTAACACTGTTCAAGTTTATGTGATGGTAGCTTCAACAACTGATGTCTCTAACCTCTCTTCCTTAGCAAGATTCTTTGATGAGGAGATGTTGCAAGAGTTTTTCATCATAAGAGATATGGTGCAAGAGATGATTGAAGATAGGAAGGAGAACACTATACTTCAAGAGGATTTGATAGCCATGAAGGAGGAGAAGCAAAAGCTTCTTGAAAAGATGCATGAGATGGAGATTTTACTCCATGATGCCAAGGAAACCCTATCCAAGTATGTGCATGAACATGAGGTATGAAATTCAATTTTATCTTCAGTTTCCTCTCAAAATGAATCTTTTGGTTCTTTTGAAATACACACTAGAGGAATAGGGTCTAAATTATTGATGAAGATGGGCTATGAAGGTAGAGGGTTAGGCAAACATGCACAAGGCATAGTTGAGCCAATTGTTGTTGAGGAAAGGCCCAGGTATTTGGGTCTTGGTATGGAAAACATGATGGAGAATGCTCCAAATCCAAGGACGCACATGAAGGTGTTTCAATAGGGAATTCCATTACATGTTCATACCCTCAAGCTTGTGAAGTTTGTTTTCATGAGGAATGCAAAATTTTTATACCCACTTTGCAAGAAGATGCTCATAAGCATGCAACTAGTGGAAATGGAAAACAAGAGGATGATGAAAGCTCTAAGGTCATTGAAACCATTGTTGGTATTCTGAAGATAGCCGCTACCTTGTCAAATTCACCTCCTCAAGAAGGCGACAAAGGTGAATGTGCAAGGCATAAATCTTCCTTTAATCAAGTTTCTTTTGATTATGATAAACATGGTAAATATTCACATAAGATTAGGATATGTATTACATGTTATTTTTGTGGTTTGAATAACCATATTGTTTCGAGGTGTTGGAAGAGGATAGCCATACACAAGAAAATATCAAAACAAAAGAGACAGAAAACCAGAGGTCCATTGGATAATGGAAACCATGTTGCTAAGAAGATGCAATTATTTTTCTCTCATTGCCATAAGCAAGGCCATCTTATAGACAAATGTTGGACTTTGTATCCAACAACTCATCCACAACATTTGAAGAAGGTAGAGAGAGACTTTGGCAAGAATGGAAAAGGAGATTCCATAATTGATGTGGGTCAAGATGATGTGCAGCTGAAAGAAGCGCCATGGAAATGGTTTGGTAAGAGTTGGTTTGATTTCTTATCCAAATAAGGCTTGCATTTATTTTGTTGATAGATGCAATTCTTTTCCTTATGAATACATTACTTTTCTATTGAAAGTATGTTGCAACTTGTATGATGCAAGATGTTGAAAGTGGAATTTTGTTTGACTCACTTAAATGCAGCAAAGAAGGCAATTTTTAGTTACAAGTTTGTATGTGAATGCATTTTTTTTTAATGCATTCTTGATGTTGCATATTTTCACCAGGAAGGTGTGTGAAAGTGGGGTATGTTACTCACTTCATTTGTAGCAAATTTGTCAATTCAGATCTTATGTACCCATACATGTTTTTGGGCTTATTGTACTTGTGGGAAAGTTGAAGAATTGTACACATACATGAGAGTTTTTGTGTGTGTGAAAAGTTGATTCGTTTCTAGTTTCATTGTGTTTGGATACATGCATGAGTGTCGACTTGTGTCGATTTTTGTCACATGTATGTCATATTGACTTGGAAGAGTTGATTTTATCTCCAAATATGAAAGGGAGATGTTGACAGATTATTGCATGAGATGTGAAATTCTTGTTGTTTATGCAAAGAATCATCAAGTTGTTGTACATGCTTATGTTTGGCTCTCAAGTCAAGTCAGTTGCTTGAAGATGATGTTTTGTCGACTTGTGTTAGTCGATGGTTTGTACACTGATCTGAATGGAAAATGGCATCAACCCATGGTACTCATCCACCCATATTATTCATCGACCCATGGAATTTACCCATGGTATTGTAAATGGAATCCGCCCGTGGTATTGTAAAATCCACCCATGGTACTCATCCACCCATATTATTCATCTACCCATGGAATTTACCCATGGTATTGTAAATGGCATCCGCCTGTGGTATTGTAAAATCCACCCATGGTATTCATTCACCCATGGAATTGACCTGTGGTATTGTAATTGAAAAATACTATAAGTAACAAGTCACATTTTGTAAAAGGACAGATTTTCCACCACAATGTAGCCTTTACAGTTTAGAGCCATGTAGCCGCCACATCTCTTCTCAGAGATGCTACCATCGGCCTAGCTGGTTTATTTCCATTACTATTTTAAATAAAAGTTTCTTTGTGGTTTTGTTTATTGGGCATTCTCCTTATTTTTCTTCTAGCAATGCAAGTTTTCAGATCTTGGGGGTCTCTTCCCCCAAGATCCATTTCAATCTCTTAGATATTGGGGGCCTCCCCCCAAGATCCAGATCAGTGGTATCAGAGTAGGTTATGATTCCATGGGAATGAGGGTTTGATGCATATTTCAGTTTCAAATTTTGCAGCAATATTCAACAAACTTCATGCATGTGCTACAACCTCCACAGAGCACTTTCTTGGGTCAAGCAAGAAGAATTTTTCTTTTTTCATTTTTTTGCAGGAATTTTTTTGGGCGGTGACTTTGCAGATCAGATCTGAAACAATTGGTACTAAATTTACAAAAACAAATACCAGATCTGGATTCCTCTCGAAAAATCACCCAATTTCAAAAAAAAAATTTGGTTGAATCGGAGTTCAGATGTGGGAGATATCGCTGATTTAAAATCAGCTATTTTATTAGAATTTTTGTGACAGCGAAACTGTTGCAGCATGAATCTGAGATCTCAGAGTGTCCAGATAGGGATTTCCAACTCATGGGAAGATGCAAAATGATCCTTCTGCTTCTAAAAACATGTTATAATAAAGATTCTGAGTTATATTGGCCGAGTTATGTCCATTTTAACTTTGGAGCAGCATTCGGAGTGGGTTTCCATTGGAGACGTGCCCTCCCACCCCAGGCTATGTAGGCACCTGCTACTTCATCAGCAATCAACATAATGGTTATGGGTCAACCGCATAAAATCCTTGTCATCGAAGTCCATTTGCTAGGCCGCACACTGTCAGAATCACAGTTGGTCATAAGCATTACAGGGTATCTCTATCCTCGAATCTTCATTTATCAGGGTTTTGGGTTAATCACATACAACCCTTATCTTCAGCAGCTCTTCATATTCCACAAAGGCTTCGCAGGAGGGAACTTTACGCAATGGGGACCATTGCTTCTTAAGGAGGGAGGAATGATCTGAATGGAAAATGGCATCAACCCATGGTACTCATCCACCCATATTATTCATCGACCCATGGAATTTACCCATGGTATTGTAAATGGAATCCGCCCGTGGTATTGTAAAATCCACCCATGGTACTCATCCACCCATATTATTCATCCACCCATGGAATTTACCCATGGTATTGTAAATGGCATCCGCCCGTGGTATTGTAAAATCCACCCATGGTATTCATTCACCCATGGAATTGACCCGTGGTATTGTAACTGAAAAATACTATAAGTAAAAAGTCACATTTTGTAAAAGGACAAATTTTCCGCCACAATGTAGTCTTTACAGTTCAGAGCCATGTAGCCGCCACATCTCTTCTCAGAGATAAGCTACCATCGCCCTAGCTGGTTTATTTCCATTACTATTTTAAATAAAAGTTTCTTTGTGGTTTTGTTTATTGGGCATTCTCCTCTATTTTCTTCTGGCATTGCAAGTTTTCAGATCTTGGGGGTCTCTCCTCCCAAGATCCATTTCAATCTTTTAGATCTTGGGGGCCTCCTCCCAAGATCCAGATCATACACCAAGATGCAAGAGTACATGGCAATGTTACATGATGTGACAATAGTTGCTTTGAAAGAGAAAAAGAAGAGGTCGTCGATTTGCATTTCTTGCATAATATGTTTTTCCATTTAATGGTTGTATTTGTGACATGTCGCAGGATTTTGGAACGTATGTTCTTAAGCAAGATTCTCATGCTTATCCTTCATTCTCAAATCAGTACATGAGTACCATGTTGAACTGGAGGAAGATAGAGGCAAGAAGCGAAAGTGGACGAGATGCCAAAAATTTGCAGCCATTGTAGACCATTGTATGTGTTGTCGCCAAGATTCTCAATGGGAAGGCTATCAGATTGTATTAGCTTTCCAAGCTCTGAAGGATCAATGTGGTACAGCAAAGGTATTTTTTAGCCAGAAAGTGTCCAGCAAGTGTTTGATTGGGTCAACAACAAAAGGAGAATAGTGGTTGAGGGACATAGCCATTTGCAATGCAAGACATGTGAGTGTACTCAAGTGGTTGTCATGGAGACTTTTCAAGTATAACTAGTTGATATAACTTGGGAAAGAGAAGAGTATTCAACTCTCATCAAATAACTAACTTTTGTGGGTCCAAAATATTGTCAGTGGGAAGGAGTGATCGGAATCTAGATTAGGGGCAAGAATTAGCTCAAAAATCAAAGTGCTCGGAATCGCTCGAAACTTGAATGACCGCATCCATCTCGGCAAAATGATCCCAACGCAACTCGTTTCATTCAAAACAAAGTTCGTATGAGGAAGATAGAGCCCGTTGACCGCTTTGCCAAACACAAGAAATTTTGCAAAAAAAATGCCCAGTCATTGCACAGTCAGTAGTCTGTACTATTGACGTGGCAGGTGACTAGGTAGGATCAATGGACGTCAACATCCAGTAAGGTTGCAACAAGTGTCACGTTGTGATTGGTTATCAGGTTTGGTACGTGGCGTGTTTTCACTGATTGAAGGTGGTCCAATGAGGAGGGGAAATGTGGCAAGCCCAGAGGCCACCACGTGTCCCTCCCCAAAGGACTGTTGGCATATTGGTGCACGCATCAAACCTTTTATGGAGGTGTCAGGGTTCAACCCCGTGACCTCCTCTTCACAGTGCCCGTGACATAACTGTCTGCCCTATCACTTGTTTCTTAACCTATAAGTTCTCCACGTATATTTAAAGTGTAACCGTATGCAAATTGGGGGTTAGGAGGGAGCCAACCCCCTCCATGTGAACACCCTAACATCTAACGGTCACAGTTACAGTTAACATCAAGTGGCTACGAAGACCAAAACCGTGACATAACTGCTACCATGTAACTGCTCCACTCAAACCACCAGGTCAACGGTTATTTAACTACAGAATTTGCGCTAGCCACGACATGTGACCTCCATTGCGAGACTGTCAGGGTTATGATTAGATAACTGCATGGGATTTGGGTTAAGAACGATTAGTGCTTAATTAACCACACTTAACATTAATTAATCCACCAGTTAAACTTGCAGTTAATTTGGCGGTGTTTTGGAAGTGCCACCAAATTCGGCCCTAACTCCAAAATTAGCGGAGCTAACTAGAGTTCCTCCAGTTTTAGTGGAGGTTTACTAGGAGAAAACTGTTTCTCTCATAACTTGGGAAAAATTCAACCAAATGGAGATCAGAAAAAGGTGTTCCTAGATGATTTGGAGGCTCTGAACACAATGGAATAGGTTGCAGAGGCAGAGAGGCATTTTTGTACGTGATTTTTCCACGTTGAAGTTTAATGAAGCCTAGGGCCACTAGGAGAGGAGGTCAAGCCTAGATCAGCCAGAGTCCAATTGTAGAGCTTAGAGAGTCATTTTTAGGGTTTTTGGATGCTCTGAGTCCATTGAAGAAGGTTTCAAGAGATGTAGAGTATTTTAAATTGTACTTTTTTCCATTTTGAGCAAATACAAAGGCTCAAGCCATGGAAGCTGGACCAAGGAGATGTAGCCCATGAGGGGTGAAATCCTTTATCAAAACATTGTGTTAACTATTTTTCTTGATTTTTTGTTGTACATTTACTTGATGTTGTTCAACACTTGTCTTTCATGCTATTCTGCTCATGATTTAACATAAAACTTGACATAAATTTACTTGTTTTGATTCACAAACACCATAAGGGAACCTATGCACTTGAAGCAATTCTCAAGCATTAGTTTATAAATTTGAAGTTGAAATTAGCATAGAAAAACTAAAATTCAGCTACAGATCAGTGGAGACCAATCTAGTGATGGTTAGTGATGTCTGACTGTGAAGTGAAATCACTGGTTGAGGGTTGAGGTGTTTTGGCCTCTAGAAGCCTTGTTTCAGTTTTGTTAGATTTGTTTCATGAGATCCCACATTCATGCTTGGAATATGGCACAGGGGTGATTGGTTGAAAGATAGATTTGGTTCAGCCCAATTTATGGTCGGGTGGTTCATGGAAGTCCCAAACCTGGTTTCATTTTGCATATGTTAATAAGAGCTTCCTTCCTCTTGTATCTGATGGGTAAATATACTTGCTTATATGTGGTTTTTATGGCTGTTATATCCTTGTTATTTATGTTGGTTATATGTTGGTTATGAGTATGTTTTATGACACTAATGATGTATGGGTCTCATCATGTTTTGATTTGTAAATGAATTAACAATGAATATTTGACCTAATTGTAGGAATTTACAGGGTAAGTTCCTCAGAAAGAATACCAAAAGGACACCGCTCACAACCAGATCACAGATCAATACGCCAGTATTTTTGACGTGGTTAAAACCCTCAAAGAGGGAAACAGTCCACGGCCTGTCCCAACGTGGGTACTACAGGCAATTTATTAATCAAAGAATGAAAATTTACATAAGCTTCTCTCATGCACGGATTACCCGAACAATGACCCTCCATGCGCTTTAAATAGAACTCATGGACCAATCGGGTGTCAAGCCACGGATCAAGTGTCGGTAATACCGAGGAGAGAATGAACCGTCGGATCACTACATATCGTGACCGTCGGATTGTAAGTTACAAAATGTACAACGGTAAAGAAACACACTTTACCTAACTCTATACCTAACTCTACACTAGACCAAGTTGAACTTAACTATATCCTATGTGTCGGAATATCCTAACATCCCCCCTTAAGAACAACTTGGGATAGGATTGAAGGATTTACAAATATGACACAATAGGAGAAGGAAGGAGGCACTAGAGCCTATCCCCCCTTAGTGACAACTTCCTGAACTCCAAGCATATATCGAAGTTTAGTGAACTTCGCCTCTGTGAGAGCCTTTGTGAAGATGTCTGCAACCTGATCATCTGTTGGACAATATTGCACTTCAAGAACATGGTCATGAATGAGCTTTCTGATGAAGTGCATGTGTAGTTCAATGTGTTTGCTGCGCTGATGCTGGACTGGATCTTTGCATAGCTGAATGGCACTTTGATTATCACACCAAAGTGTGGTTGGATGCTGCTGCTCAAAGCCAAACTCTGATAGGATCTGACGAAGCCACAAGGCTTCCTTACTAGCTTCCACGGCACCACGATACTCTGCTTCTGCTGACGAAAGAGAAATGGCAGCCTGTTTCTTACAAGCCCATGTAATAGGTCCTGAACCAAGAGTGAAGACATAACCGGCAGTAGACTTCCGATCATCAGGGTCACCAGCCCAATCAGAATCAGTGAAACCAACTAACAGAGGAGCTGCTTTGGCACTGTAATGAATCCCAAACTGTACTGTACCTCGAACATAACGAAGTATTCTTTTAGCTGCTTTCCAATGAATTTCACGGGGGTTTTGCATAAAACGAGCAACAAGGCCAACAACAAAGGAAAGAGTTTTCCTACAAGTTGACGGTATAAGGTAGCATCAACTTCAAGAGAAGTACAAGAGACTGAAAGTTTGACTCCAGACTGAAAGGGAGAAGGGGCTGGCTTACAGTCTTCCATGTGAAAATGACGAAGAATATCACAAGCATACTTGGACTGGGAAAGGAAAATACCCTCCTTGGATTGCAAGACTTGAAGACCGAGAAAATAGTGTAAGTGTCCTAAGTCTGTCATTTCAAATTTCTTTTTAAGGCTGGACTTCACATGGTTTATAAGGTTGGGATCACTACCAGTAAGAATAAGATCATCAACATAAAGAACAAGGATGATAAGAGAGTTGCCCACTTTCTTGGTGTAGACAGTATTGTCAGAATGACACCTAGAAAAGCCAGATTCTAAAAGAAAGCTATCCATTTTGGCATACCAAGCCCGAGGAGCTTGCTTGAGGCCATAAAGGGATTTCTTAAGTCGACAAACAAGGCTGGAGTCTGTTTGTATGAAGCCAATGGGTTGTTCCATATAGATTTCTTCCTGCAAGTCCCCATGCAAGAAGGCAGATTTAACATCCATCTGATGGACTTCCCATTTTAAAGAGGCAGCAAGGGAAAGAACAAGGCGGATAGAGTTCATTTTGGCAACAGGGGAGAAGGTTTCAGTGTAGTCAATGCCTTCAACCTGTGAAAAGCCCTTAGCAACGAGACGAGCTTTATGTTTATCAACTTTCCCATCTGGTCCATACTTGGTTCTGTAAACCCATTTACATCTAACAAGTTTGCGTCCCTTTGGTAGAGGAACAAGATCCCATGTATCATTTGTCATCAATGAATGATATTCTTCATTCATAGCTGCTTCCCAATGTGGATGGCCTGAAGCTTCTGCAAAAGTGTCAGGATCATGATTTACTGGAGCTTGAGCCAGTAAAGAAGAGGCTCTTTCAAACTGAGAACGTGTACGTCGCTGATCTGTAGGATCACCGGCAAGATCACCTGCTGCATCCCGAGTAGCACGGACCCATCTTGGAAGTTGAGGATCCTGAGAAGGTGGGGGAGGATTTTCATCCTCGCTTTCATCATCTGAAGAAGAAATGTTTTCAAAAGTAGAAGAGATAGGAAGAGGTGGCACATCCGCCGGACTAGGCTCGCAGGCCGATTTATTTTCATCAAATTTTACATCTCTTCTAATGATAACATTTTTGGACTTAAATGGAATAAGTCTATAACCTTTTACATCTTCAGAATATCCAACAAAAGTACATTTCTCACTCTTAGGTTCTAAAGCTTTATGCTTTTCATCTGGAATATGGGCCCATGCTTCACTTCCAAACACACGAAAGTGACTTACATCTGGTTTAATGGAACTCCAAGCTTCTTCTGGAGTGATATTCTCTAGAACCTTAGTAGGAGTGCGATTGATTATATAATTTGCACAATTAATTGCTTCGGCCCAAAAACTAAGACTGAGTCCTTTAGATTGCAGCATACAATTAGCCATTTCCTTTAAGGTGCGATTTTTCCTTTCAGCTACACCATTTTGTTGTGGAGTGTATGGAACAGTATGTTGCATTTGAATTCCATTTTCGGTGCAAAAGTTGATGAATGTGTTTTTAACATATTCTCCACCATTATCAGTTCTTAGCTTAAGAATTTGATGTCCAGATTGTTTTTCAACAAAGGCTTTGAAGGCCAAAAATGTGTTAAATACTTCGCTCTTGAGTTTTAAGAAGTATACCCAAGTGCGTCTGGAGAAATCATCAATGAAAGTTAAGAAGTACTTGCAGCCAGAGAATGAAGCAACAGGAAGAGGACCACATAAATCACTGTGCACAAGCTGTAAAGGGGCTGAGGCGTGCCAAGAGGCACGTTTGTCAAAACTGTCCCGATGATGTTTTCCGAGTACACATCCGGAACAAACACCATCTCTGCAAGATACCATAGGAAGACCTGTCACCATATTTTCTTTACATAGATGCTGAAGGGAGCGATAGTTTAAGTGACCAAATCGCTCATGCCAAAGTTTGCTCACTTCATCATTATGAGCAACAAATACTGAGGGAAGATTTGATGACCCAAAGTTGTGAAACTTATACAACCTTGTGGAATCATCAGCAAGACCAGTAGCTAGAATCTGTTTAGGATCTTTTAGATCCTTGATTACAACATCATGAGGTGAAAATTCAACAATTTTACCTTCACCTGAATGAGTTATCTGATAGACAGATAGAAGGTTGCAGGATAAGGTTGGAACACATAATACATCATTAAACTGACCATTGTCTAGATGAACAGTTCCAGTCCCTACAACATTAAGAGATCTATCATCACCAACATATATATTTTTGGTGTTACAATCATTTAAAGAAGAAAACATGGCTTGGTTTTTGGCCATGTGATAAGAGGCTCCAGAATCAATGAGCCACTCATGAGAATGAGAAGAAGAAGAAGATACATTTAATGCATAACCAAACTGAGATGATTGACAACGACATGCAGAAAGTGCCATTCCGGAAGTTGAAGTTGAAGTAGGCTCCACATGGATGTTATGTTTCTTCATTGCGGCTTCCAAGGCTTCCATCTTCTTAAAGCATTTAGATTCTAAGTGGCCATCTCGATTACAAAAGTTACAATGTCTATCAGTCTTCTTCCATTTGTTTTTATTGGTCTTATCATTTTGCTGAAATGATCTTTCATTTTGAGGCTGAGTTGGTTTAGGACCATTCTTTTGAGGATATGACTTCTTAGGATTCTTTGAATTTGGTTGCTGCTGGGCGGCTAACGCTTTCGTGGAAGAGTTTCCAAGATTAAGAAGACCAAGGTGTAAGAGTTTTTCTTGTTCTCTTATTAAGGAATCACAAAAGGAGTCAAAGGAAGGGGCCTTGTAGTCTTTTCCTTGACAAATGAAAGCTTCCCTTGTAGAATGGAAAGTGGAAACAAATACAGAGTAGGCTGGTCCCAACTTAGTAAGGATGGAATAAATAAGGTTACCATCTTCTTTCTTAACTTTAACACCTTCCAAGAGATATCTAAGGGTCTTGAATTTGGACAAGAAATCTTCAATGCAAGAAAAATTATTAGGATCCAAAGTAAGCAACTCATTTTCAAGTTGATGGGCTCTAATTTCATTTTTAATCCCAAAAACTTTAGCGAGTTTTTCTAATGCTTCATGAGGAGTCTCAAGTTCTGCAATGTGGAATCTAAGATCAGGAGAAATAGACATCCCTATCAAACCACGTGCTTGATCTTGTCTATTTTCCCATTTTGCAGCCTTGTCTTCATCTTTTGGTTTCTTCTCTTGGTCTGTGGCTATTCTGAAGAGACCTTTACTTCTAAGTAAATCTTCCATGTAGGCTACCCATTGGAAGTAGTTAGTGCTGTCAAGAATGACTTGGCATGGACTTTCCATTTTTTTTTTTAAAATTGAAGCTGAAAATGCTGAAAGTAAGTGTTCCAATGGATAGATCTCGAAAAAATAGGCGGTTTTAAAAAAAACGGCTCTGAAAAAGGCTTCCGGATGAAGAAGTTATGGCTTTTTGAAAAAAAATTGTTGACGTTGCCGGCAAAGTGCGCGAATGTGCGGGAATGAAAAAATCCGCCCCCACAAAATGGAGACTTGAACCCAAGACCTCTACTCTCTTAAAATAGCTTTGAACCAATTGATCTATACAAAAAATTTGAGAGAGAGAGAGAGAGAGGGGGGGGGGGGGCCTTGGTTTGCGTGCTTGCCTTGAGAAAGCTCTTTTTCCCTACAAAACACAAAACACAAAACCCAACACGAATATGCAAAGAAAAATGAACCTTGCGGCTCGAAGTTAGCTTTAGCCAAAAAACTAGAATTTTTTTTTTTTTTTTTTAAATCTCAAAGTTAGCTTTAGCCGAAAAACTAAATATTTTTCTCAATGTTTCTGATTTTCCGAGATCACACTAAGGTGCAGGGAAAAGAGCATACGCATGAGAAAAATTCTTCCTTTCTGTTTCTGATTTGCCCAGATCGCACAGAGTCGCAGGGCAAAGAGCATACGCAGAAATGAAAGGTATAGATCCGGTTAAAAAAAAAGCTAAATAAAACGAAACCGAAATAAGCAGAGAGAAAATAACAGTAAACTGCAAAAAACACTGTATACTTCCCGATCTGAAAAATGACGCAGCTAGGGCTACCGGAAACCTTTTCGCGTGAAACGAAAGGGGTTCCTCACTGGAATAGATGCTCCGAACGCAACAGAGCAGTCCTCTCGGCCCGAAAGCAGTCAGAAACAGCAGATCTAGGAAACGACAGCCGCATGCAGTTCTACCGGCTTCAGATTTGGATCACCAACGGACGCGGCCCTCAAATAGCTCTGATACCATGTAGGAATTTACAGGGTAAGTTCCTCAGAAAGAATACCAAAAGGACACCGCTCACAACCAGATCACAGATCAATACGCCATTATTTTTGACGTGGTTAAAACCCTCAAAGAGGGAAACAGTCCACGGCCTGTCCCAACGTGGGTACTACAGGCAATTTATTAATCAAAGAATGAAAATTTACATAAGCTTCTCTCATGCACGGATTACCCGAACAATGACCCTCCATGCGCTTTAAATAGAACTCATGGACCAATCGGGTGTCAAGCCACGGATCAAGTGTCGGTAATACCGAGGAGAGAATGAACCGTCGGATCACTACATATCGTGACCGTCGGATTGTAAGTTACAAAATGTACAGCGGTAAAGAAACACACTATACCTAACTCTACACTAGACCAAGTTGAACTTAACTATATCCTATGTGTCGGAATATCCTAACACTAATATATGGTAATGCAGCTAATGTGATATGGCATCAATTCTTCTTAGTGATTCTCAAATAAGTATGAGACCCATATGCTCAGATATGTTGTTATGACCTATAGACTACATATTTATGACATGTTTAACGAAATTCCTATCATGGCTAGTAGGGGTCCAATCAATTCTTGTGCAAGTATTTGCATTAGTATCATTTTTTTAATTTTATTTCTCATTTTTGGAAGTTTCATGAAGTTCTGGGCAATGGCCTGAGACCTAGCCCTAAAAACGTGGCACAAGATCTGAGGTCATTAGATCTAAACTAGTTGAAAAAGTCCCAGTTGTTGGCATGCCCTTGTTGTGGGAGAAACTGGAGGGTCCTAGTCACATGCATGCCCATGTCATGGGAGTGACTGAGGCTCTAGGTCAATAAAATGCTAAGTTGTCTCAAGGGTTGATCACCTGGAAGTGTTCGTTGGCTCTTGAGGGTTCTATAGCATGTGTAGAAGGTCAGATTGGTTGTGTTTTATCGGATCCACTTCCTTAACTATACGTAGGGAGTTGAATCAAATATAGTGGCCTCTCATCACATATTTACCCTAGCAGACCAGTTAACTTGGGTAAATGTGGGAGGAGGGTGTTACACACACTCACTCTAGTCCATGGTGAGGATGTGACTCTTTCCTCTCACTCCAAAGCATATTGCACTTTTGGATTTCTTAGGTAGCCCTTCAAGAATGGAAACAACGTCAGGTGATGAGTTGGATGTTTTAAAATCAGTGATTCTGTGGTATCTTTTCTAATATGGGATCAACAACTATTTTCTTGTCTATTTTGGTTTTGTCTATTATTTCTGGTTACTATCCCTTTGTGTGTAGAGGATTCTTCAAAAGTTAGGATAAATATATTTTTTCATTTCCTTCATTTTTTTTCTACACTCCTTTTGGTTTTTTATTTGCCTCCTCAATTCTCCACAAGTGCTCCCAATCCTTTCTCCCTTTCAAACTCACTATTGTCTCAAAAAGAGTGGATGTCGCACTTCCCCCATCATCTTGACTCTCTCTAATCTCATGTTCTCTTTTCTTCCACCTAGTGTTACTCACGTTGAGATCTAGCTCCTCCTCGGGTCATTGAGTTCATTGTGGCAAAAGGTAGCATCATCTTACAAGAGCTTAATTGGGAGTGCAGAGGTCTAAAACTGCTTACTAGAAGAATTATCTACCTACAACTTGTAGAAAAATCAACAATGTCAAGTAGGAGGCTCAGTGGAATGACATTTTATTCCTGATGCAGAGGTGGAGGAAAATGTGGGACATTGGATTACTAATATAAGGAATGCTCACACCAAGAAAACCAAATACTTCCAAACTATAAGCTTGTATTGGAAAATCAAAATAATCATGGAAAAAGTGTTAGTGGAATGATTTGAAGCTCAGTTATAAATTATCCTTAACATTAATGAAGTCCAACTCCAACTGACAAAATTGGATACCAAGGTGATGGAAAAGAGAACTAGAATTCTCATTTTAAAACAAACTTAGACATAACTCTAGAAATTTCTCACAAAAAAACAACATTTTATTCAATGTTGAAGCTCGAAACTTTCCTTACTTGCCCAAGAAATGAATTACATCCTTATTTATTATTGGTGAAGGAAAATCTATAATTCTCAAGAGATAATCTCTCTCCTACATATTTAGAGGAAGTTGAGGGGAATACTCTCAAACTAAGGCATCTATCCTATGTACTAAACAAATAAAATTAGTTTTGATTACATTTATTTTCTAGAATTTTATATAATCTACTATTTTCAAGATTTTCCATAGTCTTAGGAAAAATTAAATACATATATTTTTTCATAAGAGAAGATGCTCTTGCATCAGAATCCCTAGGATCAACATTCTTTTTGAACTCTTGTCCATAAACTCTTCATTATTGTTACCTTCATTTAGAGATCCAAATTAATTCGGGTGCATAAGTTATTCTTTTCAATTATTTTCCTCCTGGATTCCAAGGTTTGTCTATTTGATGTAGATTTGGTTTGCCTCTTAAATGTACTATAATGTTCTGATTTGGAACCTTGACTTCTTGTTGAATTTGGGTAACTTAAACATAATAATATTGTTTGCATAACTAACATATTTTCATGAGATATTTCCTCATATTTTATCTTCAACTTCAATTTTTCATGTCTTCTTTTATTTTACTTGCACATGAAGCAAACATGTTAAGGAAAATAATTTGTTCATTAGGATTTTGAAGCCCATCCTCAGCCATCAAAATCAATACCACGTATGTAACTACCAAGATAACTTAAAAGAAATTTGTCTTCATATTCCTTTGTCCTTCCTTCCTTTCTTTGAAATATATATGCTTCACTATCTCATTTTACACCTCATGGAATCGTATCTCTATCACTTGTTCAACAATCTTTATTTTCAAGATCAATTTGAGGTTTTTCACACAAAAACCTCTCATTGTCTCTCAAGAGAACCTCTTGCTCTTTATCTTCATGTTATTCACACATGACAATTTCTTCACTATTCCTTCCATAATAATCTCTTTTTGAAAATTCTCTTGTACGAGAACTACCATTGGACGATCTATCTCTGCTCTCATCAACACTTCATCAGACAATTCATTAGTCATCATATTATCATGTTCATTTGACAAACTCTAATTTTCCAAAAGCAAATCAATTACCTCAACAAGGGTCTTTGTCAGATCAAGCAATGTATACTTTGTTTCCCCTTATGTTTCCTATTTCAAAAACTCCTTCTCATTCATCATTAGCATTTGACTACTAATCTTTGTTGTTGCACCTTCATCCTTTAAGGTGTATTTCTCATCGTCCTTTTCAAAAAGTGTATGCGTTTCTTCTCCCATCATGCATTTCTTTCTTTTCATATTTTGAGGGTCTGCCTAACAAAACATGACGTACATCCATAGGCATGATGTCACAAAGTACTTTATCTTTGTAGCATCCAATTTGGAATTCTACTTCACATTATTTGTTTATCAGGGTCTTGTGTCCTTTCAGCAACTAGAACACTTTGTATGGAGTAATGTGCATTGTCATCTTGAGGTTTAATTTTTCTACCATCTTTGTAGAGATCAAATTGTTAGTACTTCCACTCTCAATAACAACTTCACAATATTTACCTTTTGATTTACATGTGGTTATGAATAATGTTTTTCTTTGCAGAGGCTCCTTAATCTCCTTAACAAGTTTCGACATGAATCTTTTTATAATTGCAAATTCTCCAACTTCTAGTGCATTCTCATGCAGGGAAGACTTCTCACTTTTTTCATATGTTTGTGTAATGCGGACGCTTCCAATATTTTGGAAGTGTTCTCTAGAAATTAATTAGATTTATGACCAATTTTATTACATGTGTAACATCTAACAACCAAGTTTCATCTTATAACTTTTTGATATGATCTTCTTTCTTTGAAATCTCCTCTTCCTGATGATTGTTTGATTGATGGGAATTGCTTCCTTCCTCTGTGTGATTTGAAAATATTCCTTGATTGCTTGTCTATCCTCTACTTCCCATTGTACTTCGCCCATTTTCTCTCTGGCTTTGTTTCCTTTCAAGTTTCTCTTCCACCTTGAGAGCTACCTGATATGCTTCTTCAATAGTTCTTAAAGGAAAAATACTCAACTCATCTTGGATTTCATATCTTAAACCATTAATATATCTAGTTATCTTTTCAATTCCTTCTTCTACATGACCAACCCTTATTCTTAACTTGTAAAATTCTTTTGCATATTATTTTACAAACATTGATTTTTGCTGAAGGTTTTGCATTTGTCTAAAGGGATTTAGTTCATAATCTTGGGGTATAAAGTTACCTTTGAATTTTTCTACCATCTGATCCCAACTGGTAATCTTTTTCTCACCTTTATTTCTTTTCTCTACTTTCATGTGAAGCATGCCCCTTCAATCTAGTCAATGCAAATTCACCTTCATCTCCTTGACTACATTCTCATATTTGATATATTTGTCTATGGCATCGATCCAATCGATCAACTCTTCAACTTTTAAATTTCCCTCATACATGGGTCCAACCTTGTTTTGCTACTCAATCCTACGACTAGCTTGATCATTTTATCTTGTGGAGTCTCTTCTTCAACATCAACTTCTTCTTCTTCTAGGACTCTTTTGGATCATTTCTTTCCCTCGTACAAGGGTACCTCCAACCTCGATTTTCTACTTAATCGTGTGATCATATTGATCATTTTATCTTGTGGAGTCTCTTCTTCAACATCAACATCAACTTCTTCTTCTTCTAACGACTCTTATGGATCATTGACGTTGCTAGTGTCCACTCTTCTTCTTTGTGCCCTCTGCATTGCATCTAATCTTGTCTTATGATTCTTACTTCTTCGAGTGGGATTTTATTGGAAGTTGGTATTCCTCAACCAATTGCAACTCCTCGAGCTCTATGTGCCATATTTTGCACAACTATCTTACAAACAATTTGCTTCTCAAGCAACTTTTTTTCCTTTAATTATCAATCATAACTTTTTTACGCATTAACCAAATGTAATAAAGTGTTTCTAATCGTTGAACTCTTCTATCTTGGAATGAAAATAACTTAACATCTCTTCGTAGTAACACAAAAAGTATGACACTTACAACCACAAAATGCTTAAAGAAATATCATAATACTGAAAAGCAGTTCCAACGTGTGACTATAAGGAAACACATGCTTAAAATTAAGTCAACTCTCTCCCTCATTTCCTAATATCTTTTTTCCCATTTGATTTTTTTCCTTTCCACTAGCCTTTGCCACATAGAGACTTTTATGCATAGCACTAAGCCTTGTAAGAGTTGCTTTCTTTAGGTCACACCAATAATAGTTCTCATCAACCTAGTTTATAATAGCCTTGGGAATTTGGTGGAAATCCTCCTTTAATGAAACACATTGATTAAAGTCTTTGTCATATGTAACCAAATTTTCTCAAACCATAGGTATTAGATGGCACTTCCTTGTACTTGAATCGGGTGTGAAGGTCTCCTACAACACCCTCATAGTCTAGTTTGTAACATTCCTCTAATTGTTTGTTGAAAACCAACTTTTATAGGAGAGAAACTCTACATTTGCACTTCTTCCTACTTCTAGTCTCTTCTGGTTCATTTTCCTACAATTGAGTTAGTGATAAAGAATTTGGCATATAGACATCTCTATCCTAGTGGAGCACAAAATCCAGTTGCATATCCATCTATTCCACTACAAAGCTATAACATAAGCATATCTTGAGACAGAAAACTTCTTCATGTGTGAGGCCATCTTCCTCAAGTTTATGACTCCCAAGAACCGCTAGTAGATTTATGTAAAACAACCTCCCCCGCCCAAAAAAAAGTGCACAATTTTGCAAGTTTGAGAAATATTATTTCCATTCATATAAAAAGGGAATCCTTCATCGAAATACGAAGAATTTGGTAAGCATTTCCTAAATCATGTAGTGCATCAAAGACGTTATTCCAAACGATGTTAGTTCCATATATCTAACACACTATAGGTTTGATTTTGATCATCAATGCTCCATGCTACAAGGTTTTGTCCAATGTTCCACGCCATTGATACCATCGCCTACAAATGTTCTGCCTCTATGCTCCAATAACCTTGTGCTTCATTGCTTCAACACTTCTCCACACATAATGCAGGTAGGTCTCTCTCCTAATACTTCTACTATTTTATAGATCTTTCCTAGATTTAAGAAAACTTAAATACATATATTTTTTCATAAGGTAAGATGCTCTACATCACAAGGTTTATTTCCTGATGAAGAAACTCGTTGACCTAACATTTTTTAATTCTAAAAACGACACACTTGATCTTTGATCCTATTCAAATAGACTCTCCCATTCTATGAATGTTGAATTGTGAGTTTCTATTTTTATTTTGATGAATAGTAACACCCACCTAACCCACCCACCCATAATAGTTATACATCCAAGTTCCATAGACAATCTCGTGGCTTTATTATACTTCTACTTTGTATAATTGTGTTAACAATTTTAAACTAGTCATATAACCTAAAACAATATCCCTATATTATTAATTTGGTCTCTAATAATATACCAATAACTATAAGTTAGATATTCTATATTTTTTACTTAAAAATCTTTAAATAACTCATTAAAGAATATTTTGAATCAGCCTCCCAAAAAAATCCTTCCCCTGAATTGGTATACAAATTCATTTTCTTTTCGTTCAAAACTTATGTATGAATTTTGTTTAAAAAGCAGTGAACTCTGATTCTCAAATTCAATTTTTCAAATCCAGATTTATATTTGTTCAAAATATAATGATAACTTTGTATACAGTAAACATGTCTCCAAATCTGTGATATGGGTGAAACGTATATGTCTTTCAAAGTTCATTATCCTTTCCTCTTTATTCCATTTCCATTTTATTTTTCCATTTATTTTGTTTTCTTAAATCCATTATCATCATTCGAATCTCCTTTATTCAATTTGCATTCTTTAATTGTGGATGGAGACCTAGAGATCCTCCCTGCACCCTTTAATTATGATGGAGACCGAGGGAAATGAAGGCTTGCCTGCTCAATGCCCTGCCAAACAAAGAGGCTTTCTCGTTGACACGATCCTTCCCTTCAATGGAATTTAAAACATATGATAAGAAAAATTACAACATTTAAGGTTACTTGTTTAGTTTATGATAGTTTTTTAGATTTTAATTTCAATATTATTATAATATTAAAATAAAAATCAATTACTTGGAAGGCAAGAATATAAATTTTTAATTAAATATTTTAGATTTTTAATAAAAAAAATTAATTAGATTAAAAAAAATATTCTAACAAAAATCCTTTTATATCACACTTAAAATCCAAAGACAATTTTAGCAATGATAATGACATCAAGGCTTTGAGAGAGGAATCAATTGATATCCAAAAACACAACTTTTAATTTTATATATGAAATTTAGATAATTAAATTTAATAGTAATTTAATCTTATATCAAAGAGGGGAAAGATCTTTGTCATTTTTCCTACATTATTATAAAATTACATAATATTAAACTAATTATATTTTGTTGTTATTTTGCTGGTAGTTTTTCAAAAAATTATTAAAAAAGGGATTTTAATAATTATTTAAAAAAAAAAGATTTTAGTAATTAATGGCCGATAGTTTAAACAAAATTAATTGCACTGTAATTTAACAAAGCCATCTTAGAATTATTAAAAAAAAAGTTTTAAATTTAAATTTTTCTTTTTTTCTTTTTTCTTCCTTTTTTTTAGGTTGTGGTTCGCGGACACCCTGGTCAACGGGTGGCGCTACGTCCACGGAAAAATCTGGGCTGATCAACCCCAAAGGGAATCTAGCCCCGCGGCCCACTAGCAAGGCTAACCCCAAGGGCTTTGGGGAGATTGGACCCTGTGACCTCCCGATGGCGAGGCACTGATTTTGACCAACTGAGTTAACCCTTGGGGCTTAAAATTGAATATTTCATAACTATATTTGTTATCAAATTACAAAGTAACTAAAATATTTAATACTATTTTTTTTTGAAAAAATGATAAAATAAATTTGAGTATTCTTCTATATTTAAAATTTCCAAACATTTCTCTACATTTCACAAATGGTACTCAATGTAAACTAGTAACTTACTTCTCTACATTGCAAAACCCAAGCATTAATTAGATTTCCTGAATGGTATTAATGTAGACATATTTTTTTGTTCTCCACATTTTGAAACCCTGAGAACTTCTTTACTATGTTAACTAGTTGCTCATACACCTTTGCACATTTTGTGGATGGTACCAAATGTAAACCCATTGGCTATAATTATGAAATTTGACTTGATAAGGACAACATGGGAGGAACACAACAAAAGAAACTAACATAAGAGATCAACCCTAAAATCCCTACATAAATCTCAAAGCACTCAACTACTCAAACTAACCTACTTTTTCTTCAACCAACCATCCAACTATGTAAAATAACCTAAACCTTCTCCAACGATCCACTTAATCTAATATGGTCACTAACCCATAGAACTAACAATTTTTTTAATTATAATAACATTTTTTTCCTTAGAAAAAATTGCAATTGTTTATTAAGATTAAAATGTTGCATTCACTACATTGTTTAACGAGGATTAAAACAAAGCTAAAAGGGAACTTCGGCCCAACTCTTAGCAACAGAACTTTCGACCTAGCTTGGGAGAGACGATTTCTGACCTCCTCTGGTTTAACTGTGGGCTTCTGCGGGCTCTACCCTTGCAGATTGGCTTCCCACTGCGCTCCCAAGACGCTCGTTGAGCGGGCCTGTCATGGAGCTTACGGGCTTTCAAGGGGCTCTTACCTTCAAACAGCAGGTGGTGGGCTCCTCTCACGCACCTAACACCTCCTTCTTCACTCGTCTTACCTCTTCATCAGTCGTTCCTCGTTCGAATCAGGAACCTCGGCCACACTCCCCTCATTAGGAAAATGACAAAGCTATCATAGCACCTCAAAAAGAAGGATCTGACACTGGAGGCACAGAGAAGTCAGGGGTTACGACTTGTGCTTCAACCCCGTCAAAAAACCCTGACAACCCTAAATCAGGTGCCACAGATACGGCTCAGGATAAGTTCCAATCAACAAAGGCATGCCATCCAAAGGCAGCAAAAATTCCAGAAATAATCATACAAGAACCCGACATAGAAGCTTACAAAGATTACATGAAGGAACATGCAGTTATATGTAAGTTTATGGGAATCTGGCCCTCTGAAAGAGCTCTGAAAGGATGGATACAGGCCAAATGGAACCCTAAAGGGGAAATAGAATTGCAGCTTGGATCGAAGGGTTTCTTTACAGTTATTTTCGCTCTTCTAGAGGACAAGGATCACATCTTGAAAGGAGGGCCTTATTTTTTCAACTCCGTCGGTATATACATGAGATTATGGAAGGAGAACTTCATGCTGAAACAAGAAGACTTCACTAGGGTTCTAGTATGGATCCGACTATATTCTCTCCCTACGGACTATTGGGCACCATTGGTGCTTCAAGCCATTGGAAATGGATTGGGAGAATACATCAAAATGTCAGAAGGCACAAGAAATGGACACTACATCTCATATGCTCGTATTTGTGCATATATGGACGTTTCAGGAGCTTTGCCCGAAGCTATTAGCCTGAACTTCAGGGATGAAATATGGACCCAACCTGTGGATTATGAACATATCCCATTTAGATGTCGAAAATGCCACGAGCACGGCCATCTTTTCTGAGATTTCCCACAGAATAAACCACCTCCAAAAGACGACCCAACTGGGGCTAATGGTGAACAGGGATATATCAAAGTTACTCACAAAAACAAGCAAGCTAGAAGGAACACTAAGGGAAAGGAGGCCCTCAAGCAGGTGACACACAATAGATATGAAATCCTTTCATCAACAACAGAGGAGAAAGGCCAAGTGAGCAACTACATAGAACAAATTCCAGACCAGAACAAGGAAATGGACACGGAAATGGAAAACACCACAAACCCAGCCACAAATGAACATGAAACTCAAGAAGAAACGGAAATGGACTACACACAGGAGCTTCACACCTTAGAGGAAAAAGCAATAGAGGAAATTCTGATGGGATTGGATCTGCAGAAACTTTCAAAGGAATGGACCTCAAAAGGATTCAAGGGTATTCCAGAAGACCACCTCAAACGTATAAAAGAAGCATACATCTTGCAACAAAACTTTCAAAAACAAAGAGAGCACCATACCAAGGGGGGGAAGCAACCAGTTGGCGGCATCAAAGCAAATATCAAGGCCAATAATCAAATCACCAAAGGTCAACCTAAAAGAAGAGGCAAGAAAACAGAAGGTCAACATCTGGCTGAGCTGGGATTGAGTCTCATCAATGCGGGCAAGGTAAAGGTTCTATCTCTTACCCCCAACATTTTATCATGAACTTCACATCTTGGAATATAAGAGGACTCAATAGCCTTTCAAAAAAAAGGATTCTTAAATCCAAAGTAATCTCAGGAAATACAGACATTCTTCTGATGCAAGAAACAAAGAGCAGCCTATCTGAAATGTGGAACATACAGCAGACCTGTTTTAGAAAACAGTACAACCATTTAGCCATAGCAGCTCAGGGCACAGCTAGATGCATTGCCACTTTCTGGAAAGACTCCAAGTTTCATTTGATTGACTCATGTGCTTCAAGGCATGCCCTAACAACCATCCTTCAGATCATAGGCACCAAAGAAAAAATATGTATTACAAATGTCTATGGGCCTCATTCGATCAAAGAAAGGTTGGTCTGGCTCAACCATCTAAAAATCTATCTACAGCCTATGGATAATAAGTTCCAGATTATGGCGGGAGACTTCAACATGATCCTAAATCTGGAGGAGAAAAGGGGAGGTCTCTGTCGTTTTGACTCGGACTCCCAAGCTTTCCAAGGAATGATTGATGATCTGAACTTTATAGATACCCCAACCAAAAATGGCATCCACACTTGGAACAATAGGAGAGGGGGAGAGTGTCAAATTTCTTCTAGACTGGATCGGTTTCTTATCTCTGAAGACCTTTTCCTTTCATCTCTGGAAATGGAGGCCATCATTGCTCCGCAGACGGGGTCTGATCATTGGTTGATTGTCATTACCTTCCAGATCTCTTTAAAACCTAAAAACGCCCCCTTCACGTTTGAAGCTTTCTGGATTTCCCACCCGGAATTCCAAGACAAAATCAAAGAATGGTGGGCCAAAGATTTTCCCCCTTAAGGAGGCAAGATGAAAGGATTCCATCAAAAACTTAAGTTCATCAAGAAAGAATTAAAAAAATGGAACCAAAAAACCTTTGGAGATATAACCTCAGAGAAAAAGCTTATACAGTCAAAAATGAAATATCTTCAACAAACAATCATCCAGAACGGGTTAACAGAGGAAACAAAGCAAACTGAAATGGAACTTCAGAAAGATTGGGAGATAAGATTAACTCGGGAAGAGATCCTTTGGCGACAGAAATCTAGGATCCAATGGCTCAAAGAGGGGGAGAGAAATACTTATTTCTTCCACAAATCTATGATCCAACACCGGAAAATTAATAGGATCCTCAACCTCAAGAATGGGAAGGGGCAGATGCTTGATACTCATCAGCAGATTGAGGAATAACTCCATCAGCATTTCTCAAGCATCCTAACTGAAAGCAACCACCACAATGAGGATCACATAAGGAAAATCACCAACCACATCCTGTTTATCTTAACCAAAGAACACAATTAGATGTTGCTTAAAAAGACAACCATGGAGGAGTTGGAAGAAGCGGTTCAAAAAATGTCGAATGGGAAAGCCCCAGGACTTGATGGCTTCACCATTGATTTCTACAAAGCATGTTGGAACATAATCAACGACTCGGTATATGACCTGGTGGAGGAATCAAGACTGAAGAAAACTATTTTCCCCTCTCTCAATGCCACTTTCCTTGCGCTCATTCCCAAAACAGAAAAGGCAGACTCCCCAGATCAGTTTCAACCCATAGCCCTCTGCAATGTCATCTACAAGATCATATCCAAAATTCTGGCCAATCGTTTAAAGCCTCTTGTGCCACTCCTGATTTCTGCGAACCAAACAGGATACGTGGAAGGAAGGCAAATCATGGACAACATCATTCTATCTTAGGAAATTATTCACACGTTGAAAGACCAAGGAAAACCAGGGATGTTGATCCAGTTGGATATTTCTAAAGCCTTTGACAATATCAACTGGAACTATATCCGACACACGCTAACTGCTTTTGGGTTCAACAAAGAGATCATCACTTGGTTCATGGCCCTGGTTTCTGGTGCCTTCTTCTCAATCCTGCTTAATGGCTCTCCCACCTCGATCATCAATCCATCGAGAGGTATCAAACAAGGTGATCCTCTTTCTCCTTTCCTCTTTATTATTTTGGCGGAGGGGTTAAGCAGATCTATTTCGGCAGCTTCGGCCAGCAATCTCATCTCAGGTCTCCATCTTTATCCCCGGCTCCCCCCCTCAACCCACTAGCAATTCATGGATGACACCCTCCTCATGGGTTACCCCTCGGTTAAGGAAGCCCTCGCTTTCTCAAGAACCTTAAATGACTTCTCCCTCACCTCTGGTCTGGATGTGAATAAGGCTAAATCAAAAATCTTCTTCCTCAATACCCAAATGGTGATTCAATATCATATTGCTCATATCCTGGGTTTCCAGAAAAGTGTCTTTCCTTCTAAATATCTGGGTGTTCCCCTCACCCTCTTTCCTGTTCAAACTGGGAACCTCTTATCTCCAAGCTCAAGAAGGAAATTTCTAATTGGACTTTCAGGGCACTCAATCTGGCGGGAAGACTAATCCTTGTTCGCTTTGTCCTTCAAGCCATGCCCCTTTACCTTTTCTCGGCTATTGCGGCTCCAAGGGCTATCTCAAGCCAGATCAGAACCATTCAAAGGGATTTCCTTTGGAGAGGCAAAGCCATCAATGGAAAGTGGGCTCTGGTGGCCTGGGACAAAGTGTGCTCTCCCAAGCATGATGGTGGTCTTGGCCTTAGAGACCCTGATCTCCTTGGTCGGGCCATGGGTGCTAAAACTTGGTGGCGATGGCTTACAAATCCTTCAACCAATTGGGTCATGCTTTGGAAGGCCAAATATGCCCCCACGACTCCTTGGGCCTCTCTCTTACGGCTCTTATGCAATCTTGAAGGGTCTCCAATGTGGAATAAGGCCTGGGAAAACAAGTCGCTGATTCAAAAGCACAGTTTCTAGGAGATTGGCAATGGTCAACATGCTTTATTCTGGGAGGATGTGTGGGAGCAATACCCAAGCCTGGATAAAGAGATTTACAGGCCTGTTAAAGAATACATGGATGAGAAAAATAACAGAGAAGTAAAAGTTTATTGGAAAAACACTGAAACTTCCGATTGGAGGGACTAGAATAACCTCACAGAACATCTTCCAATCCACCTCCATCAGCCTATAAACTCCCTTAATAGAGAGTTCAGCAATAGGCAGATTCAAAGGATGTAGGGTCCAGACATTCTGAGATGGGGCTCCAAGCCAGAAGGAACCTTCAACATCAAAGAAGCTTACAACCTTCTGAAAAATCTGACCTCTACTCAACCGGACAGCAAATGGAAAAATCTATGGATTAGGAAGCACTGGCCGAAGATCAGTCTCTATCTTTGGCTGATCAAGCACAGGAAAATCCTGACATCGTAAAATCTTCAAAAGAAAGGTTTCAATGGCCCCTATGTTTGTAGTCTATGCCTCTCTGATTCTGAATCGACAAACCAACTCCTCAACACCTGCCCTTTTGCTTCCAACATTTGGTCCTGGTTCCTGTTAATCTTTGAGATCTCTGATCACTTCCTTGATTCCATTCATAACACCCTGGAAAATTGGCGCCCTGCCTTCTCTAGCCACCCTCTTATCAATCTGGCCTGGAATCTTCTTCCAGGTATTATTTGTTGGGCTCTTTCGAAGGAGCGCAATTCTCGAACTTTCAGGAATGCAGCCTCCAAGGAGGAGCAAATCATTTACAAGATCAAAACAACGTTGCGAGAATCTGCTTCCATTGCTAAGCTTCAGGACTCCCCCCACCCTCCAACAACAGCTGAGTGCAGGATCCTTAATATTCTAAATCTTCCCATCTCCGGTAATGCTTCTTCATCCCAATCTATTTCAATTTATCCCTCGTATTTGACAATCTGGCATCCTCCTGAACAACCTTTCATCAAGTTGAATTATGATGGGGCGTCCAAAAACAACCCAGGTATAGCAGGCTTTGGAACGGTTTTTCGCAATTCTATGCGATCCAGATTTACTATGGTAATTTAGGCCCTACCACCAACAATGTTGCTGAGCTCCAAGCACTGGCCAGAGTTCTTATCATTGCCAAGCAAAACAACTATTGGCCCCTTTTGGTCGAGGGTGACTCCAATGTTGCCACCCAAGCTTGCCAAAACCTGCAGCAGGGCTGAAGTGTGGCTAAAATCTCTACTGGATGACGTCTCAACTGCATACTCTAGTGAATTAACGACAGCATAAAAGAAGCAAAAGGGGTTTTGTTTTAAGCAGTCAGACGGAAGGCCAACAGCATGGCCGACTACTTGGCCAACCAGGGGGTAATCACTCAGGATCGGCTCGTGTCTCAGGAATGGAATTCTTTCGAATCACCCGAAATCAAGAAGATGGACACCATAATCAATATCAATGACCTGCACAAGGCAAGCGTTATATCGCAGTAGCCCAATTAGCTTTTCCATTATGACAGAGCACTCATTTGAAGATTTATCTCATTTTCCGAGCACAGGTCAATCCTGGATCATGATGATGATGATATGTCGGCTTCTCCAGGTTTGTAATCTTCTTTTTCTATCTTGTTTGTGCCTGCTCATCAGGGTTTTTGCTGCGTTGAGCCTGTGTGCTCACAGTTGGAATTATGCCCTTGCTATCGGTCTTCCCACCCTGATTCTCTTCCCCTGTTTCCTTTTTCCCTGGGTGTGGGATTGATTTCGCGTTGGTGCTGGTCTCTGGAAAGCTTCCTTGTTGGCCTCTTTGTAATTATATTTCTCTGTTTTTAATGTGAATAGTAACTCCCAATTTACAAAAAAAAAATGTTACATTCACTACATGCGTGATCCACTCAGCCTACCGGTCCAAGATATAGACTAATCAAAATAACAAAATTGGGCTTAAACAAAAGAACAGGCCTTGGAACCCAAAAATATGGTAGATATCGAGTACTCCTAAAGAATAACACTTTCAGGAATTTCCTGTCATATTTTATCACAAAAAAAGTAAAAGTATGTGGCACCACTGCCATGATATTTAAGAAAAAAATACATATAATAGCTAGGTCAACATAAATAATACACATAAAAGTCCAAAAGAAACATGTGTCACCTAACCCCTAAAAATAAAGAGACCATGAAAAATCATTTACATCTCAATAAAAGGATGGTGTTGATAAGTCTGAACACCTTCCTTAGAAAGAAGGTTTGCTTCAATATTCTTGTTCCCTATATATATGGCAGCAAGAAATGAAGTCAAAAGCATGTTTCATTTGTAAAATTTCTTCAAGTATAGGTAACATTGTGTGATTGTGACATCACTTAACAACATTGATCCAATTGATGGCATTTAATGAGTCTCCAAAAACTTGAAGAGAGCAACAATGTTTTTCCAAGACCCAGCATAAGAGAAGTTTTGTAGAAAGGAGCTCAGCATAGTTATTGGACCCCTTTCCCATGCCAACTTTTGATTTCAAAAAATGTTGACTACTGAGATACAAAATTAAGCCTCCATCACAAATACCTTTCTCATTCGAGGCCCCTGGAGGGTGCAACTCTAGGATTTCCCGAGAGGTCACCTATCCTAGTACTACTCTAACCCAAGTGCACTTAACTGTGGAGTTTTTATGGCATCCGGTGCATTAACATTGGTATGATTGCACCTACTTTATAATAACAAATTTTATTCCAAAATATTTATAAAAAAAATGAATTTATAAACTATAATATATATTAAAATTAATCCTTCTAAAACTTTGTTGAACCTAAACCATTTTACTATCAACCATGCTTATATTCTTTTATATCAGTCTTCGTTGCATCTTTTTATATCAATATTTTTGGTGATGGAATTTTGAAAAACATAATCCTTTTATATATTATATATCTAATTAATTTAGCCAAACTTTGTTGGTATTGGCTACAAGATGGTCAGGACTTGTGGAAGAAATTATGGTCTAATAAATACAACAACCATATTCATAATGAACAATCAATCTGTGCAACTATCTTTCTACCAAGCTGACAGATCTAGAATATGGCTTGTAAAGGGAAGCATTTAGTACAAGAAAACTACTTTTGGAAAGTCAAGGATGGAAAAACTACTCTCTTTGGGGATGTTTCTTGGCATCAATTTCCCAAAATTTTTGTCCAAGAACATCTTCAAGATAAACAAATTATGCTAAGCAATCTCAGGGGAAAATTGTTTTCTGATTAATGGGGAAATGTCTCCCCAAAGAGAAATTATCATCGATGGCAATGTCTCTCCTCCTGGGACATCCCTTATCAGCCCAAGTTCTTGAACAGTTTAACGAAACTTCTATACATTAGAAAATCCACTTTTCTGAAGATCTAGAGAAACTTTGTTGGGGATATCGGTCAAAGGGTTATTTCATCATCAAATAAGCTTACTTCCTTGCATCCAATCACGCTCACACTTTGAATCTATAGGTATGGTATAAAATCTAGCATCAGAAGGTTTGGGCCAACATAACTTGTGTTCTTTGGCTCTCCCCCATAGAAAAGCATTAACGTAGGATAAGCTTATCTCCAGGGGTTATTTTGGTCCCTCACTATGTTTCTTATGTTGAGCCAATGAAGAAATCATGAACATATTTTCCACTCTTGTCCTTTGTCCCAAGATATGTGGAATATGTTCTTCAATCTCTTTAGGAAACCTTTCCAACCAAAGACTTCCCCCTGTACATAATTATTAATTGGCCCATTTTCCCATTCTGCAATCCCATTCTCAATTGAGGTTGGATTCTTACACCTATATTTGTCCTTTGGATTCCCTGGAAAGAACACAATCAATGTATCTTCTACAACTCAAGACTCTAGCCTCTCTCTTTGGAACGTCTTCCATTGTAATATCAAAGAAACCATTCTTATATCCAATTGATGGGCCTTGGATTGGAAAGTTCAAGACTCTAAGATGCGTATTCTCGCTACCCTCAATCCACCCTCTTCCACTACCCAACTCCCATCTCCCCCTCCCTCATCAACTCCCCCCTACACTAGTCTTCCCCTCTTCTTAATTTTATCAAACTAAACTTTGATGGTGCCTCCAAGGGAAACCTTGGTCCTGCAAGCTACTAAGGATTTGTTCACTTAGAAACAAGAGACATTATTCATCAATATTTTGGTTACATTTGTTATAATAGTAATAATTTAGTGGAACTCAAAGCTCTTGAAATGGAGCTTAGAATTGCCTCCACCCTTAATTTCTCTCACCTAATCCTCCAAGTTGATTCTCATCTTGTTATTTATCTAATTACTAAGCTCCTATATGGATCTTTCCCTCTCAAAATCGCTAAAACCTACAAACTCGAAAATTCCTTGAATCTCATCGAACAACTCCTTCCTCGAATCTCTGCTTCCATTCCCTCACATATCAACAAAATGGTTAAATGATAAGCTAATTAAGGTTGTGCTACACTCTCTATGTTCAACCATTCTTCTTGGTCTTCCTTCCCCCCTTCCTCATTAAAAGAAGAATACTAGGAAATAACAACTCAAGATATAAGTACCCTAATTCGAGTGGAAAGAAATGAAATATATGGAATTGGGTTATAGTAATGATTTACTTTACTTCCATCCTCGATTTACTTTTCTTGTTAGCACAAAATCTGCAGCTCAACAAGGCTATTATTTTTATCTCTTATTTTTGGTCTCCCCCTAAGTGGTTTTGGTCTCTGTTTTTCATGGACTCTCCTATAATTTTGCAAGTTCTTAACTCTCTACTTTATTGCCTTTGGTCTCACTTCCAAGGTGTTAGACTAGACACAATAATTTTGATGAATTGGTGTAATTATTTTATATCGCAATACAAAGACAACTTTAAAAAATATATAGTTAATTAATCTATTTTATAACAAAATAATCACTAAATTTGTTTATAGAAATCAAGTTAGTAATTAACAACGTTACATAATAACCATAAATAATTATGTAATGGAAAAATTATTTTAACAATGATAAAGGCTAAAGTTTAAGAATGATTAATATCAAAGATATTATTCTATCAAAATTAAAGGGAAAATTATAAAGTGATAAAAACATAAAATTAAAAAAGAAATTGAAATATTATAAAAAGGTAATTCACTGAAATTCTAAAAATTAAAAGTATACCTTTGTCTTAATCAATGTAAATAAGAAACCCAAGGAGGGTTCTGAGAAGCGCCCCCTCCCCCCCACCCCAACCTTGATATGATACCACCTCACACAAAAGGGGGTTGCAACTCCCACTATAATTGGTACTTTGCATGTGCTCCTATCACTTCATCAATCATGGCTCGAAGTTGGCACGAGGTTAAACATCATTTAAATATTGCAGGTTGCATATGGAGGTACAAGAGGACTCATCATGAGAATTTAATCAGATTGGGAGAGTAGGAGGAATAAATTGACAGTATAGAAAAGTTGACCATTCTATCTAGGAGATCAACCTACATCTCATTCTCCTCAGATGAGGGTAGTGACCAGCCAGCATGGATTCCTAGAGTTTTTTCCTAGTAGTTGTTATGACCCAGTGGATTTTTGCTTACAACACTAGTAATATTTGTTGTCTTCTCATGTCGATATCTACCAAGGTCTAGCACAACCAATTTGTTTTTATAACTTTTTATTTGTTATAAATATGAGAGGGGGGTGAATCAGTATTTGATACAATCGTAAAAAATTTCCAGTTAAAAATTATTTTACAAATGAGAAGCACAAGCTATGCCAGGACACAAGAATTGAAAAACAAAAATTACTTGAATATTTTTAGGTCAAAATACAATAATGAGGACACCAATCTTCCATTTCAAGTTCAGGCTCCAACCTGTCAAATAAGGACACCAATCTTTTTTACAAACCAAGGTACCAACCTGGTAATGAGGACATTGATCCTCTTTAATAAGTCTAGGCACCAACTTGGTAAAAATTGAGGACACTAATCCTCTTCAGGCACCAACCTGATGAACTACTTCAAAGTAGACTTCAAGACTGATATGAAAAAATAAATAAATAAATAAAATTGCTCCAGCAATTTATTCAAAGACTAGATTCAAGATAGGTTCCAAAATAAGCTTCAAAATTTGCTCCAAAGCTTCTTCAAAATAGGCACCAAAGACTACTCCAAAACTCCTTCAAAACACTGCTCCAAGACTCTTTCAAAATAGGTATCAAGGTGTTTGGTATTTCATTAATGTTAAATTACTACATAAATTATCGACGAGGGCTTATAAACTAAAGAAGTGTATGTGCATTGTATGTGCTAGAAGTCCTTATGGTGTAAGCAATTCCTAAATTAAATTGAGATATCTTTATGCACATGTGCTACTTAAAATTTATTAAAACTACTATCACTCTTGCATAAAGTAAATATGTCACACTTAATAGAAATGAAACTAAGTTTATCACACTTGCTTGAAAGAAATATCACACTTGCTCAAAAGAAAGATCACCCTTGCAGAAATAAAGTTACTCCGAAATAGAAGACTAAATAATCAAAGCCAAATTACTTTCAATGGAAAAGGAAATTAATCTAAAATGTCACATTTAATATAAATTGAATTCTTTTTCACTCAAATGTAACTTAAACTCTATTTCAAATCTCAAATCATCTCACACTTTGTCTACAAATTCTTATGTGCATAAGAGATCTCGAGCTATTCTGTCCATCCTACAAAAAACAGATTAAACACAACATACTATGTTATGAACTCTGTTATCACTGTCAAAAGCATTCATTATCAATCAAAACTAAAAGGTTAGATAAAATAATTCAAGGCGATATAAAATGCAAAACTGAATGTTGTCTAAAAATAAGTAAGACCTTACATCTATAGGGGGTCGTCCTGTGAGTTGTAGGTACGCACAATTACTCAGAAACTAAATACGCATCAAGACAATTTCTCAAAAAAATGATAAAACTTGCCTTTATAAATGCAAATAGAGTTTCAAAAATAATATTCAGGTATGTCGTTTATCATGTCGAGAGGTAGATTTATAACCTCTATCAATAACTGTTTTAGATATTTACGAGCCTATCCTACTCAACAGAGACTAAAAATAACATAAGAATATAATATGACATTATTTCCTCATGATTTTCTATCAAAGAAGCAAATCATGAGGCTAAATATATGTTTCCATTAATTTTCTTGCTCGCCTGGTTCGCCTTCATCTCCTTCTTCGCTAGTTGACTTTCACGTTGACTGGGATTATACGTTGTTCTTATCATTGATTCAGGTCATGAAGATAGGTAAATATCATTATGCCAGCTATTAGCCACCTATCCATATGTCTCGTTCCTCAGCTGGAATTTCAGAACCCATTGAACCTTCAACTATGTTGCAGAATCAGTGATTTGTTGCAAAATTGGTGCAATTCAATAGCTTATGCAAATATTGAGTTAAATAATAAAGGAAAATGAAACTTATGAAATAAAAGATGTTTAAGTACCTACTATTTCCATGAACCTTGTAAATTGATGCTCAATTAGAGTTATTAGAGTCAAAAAGAAGGCGGATGGAGTGTAAGAAGGTTGTCAAAAAGAGACAATTTTGGGCTTCAACACAAGGACTGCTCCAAAACTCCTTCAAAAAAGGTATCAAGAACTACTCCAAAACTCCTTGAAAATACTGCTCTAAAACTCCTTCAAGGACTGCTCCAAAATAGTATCAAATGGCATCAAGCTATATCTAAAACAAGTTGAATATAAAGGTGTCATAGATCCGAAAACAGGTTGTCTCTAAGGTCTATTACAAGGCCACAATACAGGCTACCTCAGTGGTCTATTATAGGGTTGAAGTACAAAGGAAAAACTAAGGCAAAAACAAGGAGCATAGGGCGGTCGAACTAAGGCTAAAACAAGGAGTAGAGGGGGTCAAATTGAGGTTGAAATAGGGAGAAGATGGAGTCGAATTGAGGCTATCTTAGGGCCAAAAATGACCTACCATAGGGCTAAATACTTGCCTCAATTGTGTTGAATTCTTTGAGAGAAATGCTCCAAATACTAATCTCCAAAAATACCTTAACCAGAAAAATATACGAAGACTCTTAAAGATCACTTCTTTTTCCCTTTTATTCACTCCTTGGTTCATGAGATATAAACCTCTTCTTCAGACGATTAACTAGGTTTGAGTTCTCAACTTTGCTTCTCTAAATATGATAGCCAAAATGGGAGAAGGGATGGCCTATTTATAGGTTTCGTTGACCCCCAAACAAGTTTGACTTAATCCAAGTAGGGTCAACCTATCTTATGGGAGGGACGACTTGACTGAGGCCAAAGAAATTCAACTTTATCATGACAAATTCATATCTCCTCAACTGAGAGGAGTTAGGGGGTGAGTCACACCTTGTTGGAAAGGTCTTGAGTGTTCGCATTATTGATTTAATGCTTATATCTAGCTTGTGATGGCATTGATGTAAACCTTGTAGCATGGTAACATGTGTTGCAAATGTTTAGTCATGCATATGTTTGATTGGTTTCAGTTGGTTGTGTTGGTATTGAGTTGGTTGTGTTAGCATTGATGTCAACTTTGTGATGTCATGAGATGATATAGTTGATGCATCGATGTCAACTTTTTGATGCTATGTGATTATATAGTTGATGCATTGATGTCAACTTTGTGATTCCATGTGATGATCTAGTTGATGCATTGATTTCAACCTCATGATGGCCTGTATGTTGGCATTGATGTAGGATGATGGCAATGACATAGTTTGTATGCAAATCTATAGGGGTTGGTGATGGTTTCTCAGGTGCTAGTGATGTTTGTGGTTCATGTTGATGAGCTTGGCAGATTAGGTCCTCATGATTGGTCTACATGTTGGGCCTATTCTCATGACTTTTTGCAGTGTTTTTTTAGGCTCATGATGATGTTGGAGAGGTGTTACAGACTTGTGCAGATGTGTTGCAACTTGTGCGGGTGTTAGAAGGGAGTATAGGAATTGTTCGAACTCATGTCAACCCTTGTTTGTTGACTTCAAGGTCAACCTGGTAGTGGAACTTGGTATACATGTTTAACTCACTTGCAGAGGTGTCACAAAACTTGGTAGAGGTTTGGAGGCAGCTATTGGGGTTGATGAACGTGTCCAAACAGGTGGCAGAGGTTCTGAGCTAAAGGCTTAAGGTTTTCTCCTATACTCTACCCTGGCTGCTGGGAAGAAGGCTTATGCGTGTAGTTGGAAGTCTCCAGCCAATATTTGGTAGTATTTTCCATCCGGTTGGGAGCCCTTCAGCCAATATTTTCCCTTGTTGTTCATGTGGTTGAGCCTTTACACAAAATTCTATCCACATTCCTCGCGCACATCTAGTGAATTTCGACTTGGTTATTCATAGAAGCTTCTAAATTAATGAAATAAGGTCTAAATTGGTTAATTAACTCTTTCAATGGGTATTAACACCTTTACTGCATGAGTAGTGATGATTATGGATGGATTTTGTCAACTTTGTGCATCCTTGATCCCAGTCCAAAAGTGGAATTCGACCATCATATTACATACACTCCATTTTGGATCTGAGATATGGTTGGTTAAGTGATAGAGTGGTTGAGAGGGTTGTAGAAGAGGAAGGATGATTCAAATCTAGTTGTGAGTAGAGGTACTTTACTGCATGAGTGTATATGGAAGTGTAGTGAGAAGATCTAAAGCATGGAGCAGAAAACTGAAGCAATATATCAGATTTGCGGATCATATTTTTGGTTGATGTAGCAGAGATTGTTTAGAGATCATAGTTTATGGTTGATAAAAATTTTTTGGTTATTTATGTTGATGAGAGGTTGGTATTTGAGTTGTTGTTGCAGATTGTGTTGGTGTAGATGATCATATTGCTTTTGTTGATTTTATTGATGGTGTCTTACTGCAGAGATTTAGATTGTAGAGCTTAATCTTGTTGATCTAGTGTCTCAAGATCCAGTTTGAAATGAATGAAATTGAGGTCCGCATAGACTATAGGAGCAGTGACCTCCGAAAAATGGGTGTTTTCCAAATTGAAGCAGTGATTCCATGATAATAGCAGTGTTGTGAAAATGGTCGTTTATGCCCAGTGATAGTTGGAATAGTTTATGGTCATCAACTCACTGTGATTTGGGATCAAGTATCCTATTTTGTGGTGGTGGTTTATATTACTTGAGGTCGAGTCTCCTAGCTGGTGCAACCGACATTTATGTAAAAGAATATTTTCTTGACGTAATAGAGATTTAGAGCAACGCAGTAACAACAAGGGTGGTTTTTTGTCCCAAAAAGGTTTTCCACGAGATATCTTGTGTCTCATGTGTGAAGATGTGATTGTGCTTTGATGTGTTGATTATTATTGCTCTCGTGGTTGTTTTGGTTTAGTTGCTTGCATGGTTTATGCTTATGTGATGATCTACTAATGTGTTGTTGGTTAATTTATGCATGATTCAATATGGAATTTTAAATTGGTAAAATTGGTAATAAGACACACTATTGATTCACCCACCCACCCCCCCTCTCAGTAGTGTTGAAGGTTTCTAACACTGAGATGAGATTTAAGCCTGTAATATTATTTCCTTTAGCTGATAACCTAGAATCGCCCCATTTTCTATTTATGGCAACATTATGACGACCACTTTCATTGGCTATAGGCTAATCCCCATAACTTCATGTTGCTCACCTTGACTTCCTATTGCTCCCCATGACTACCTGCTACTACCCCTTTGAGATCAATATCAAAGGGATTCTCTACTGGGATGCAAGAGAGATGACACCCAACTTGTGATGAAGATATTTAAATGTTTCTCAAGGTGGAGGTTTGGTGAAGATGTCTGCAATATGTTCCTCAGTGCTCATATATTCCATTTTGATGTTCTGATTAGCAACCTATACTTTGAGGAAGTTGTACTTGATCGAAATATGCTTCATTTTTTAGTGCATGATTGGGTTCTTTGAGAGATTGATTGTGCTAGCATTGTCGTAGAAGATAGTGATGGGCCAATTTATTTCCATTTTGACATCCTTCCAGCCTTCCTTCATCCATAGAATTTGTGTACAATAGTATGTTGTTGCTATATATTCAGCCTCAACTATGGAGAGAGATATAGACTATTGTTTCTTACTCAACCAAGATACAAGACAATCCCCTCAGAAAATGCATTTCCATTGTTTCTCTTCCAGTCATCAATGCTCCCTATCCAATTAACATCTGTGTACAGTGTCAAAGTAATATTTGCGCTCTTTGGATACCACAATCCAAAATCAAGGATTCATTTTAGATATCTAAACATCATTTTTACAGCCTACATGTGAGATTCCTTGGGGACTAACTAGAACCTTTCCACCATACAAATATAATTTGGACACTGGAATAAGGTATAAGTTCCCATGTTCCATTATTTTGAATCTAGTTCATCTCTTCTTCCATTACATTTATCTAGTATGGATCCTTACTTTCTTGAGAAAAATCCTTTGGTTCTCTTTAGGATAACAAAGTGATATCGCTTTTCTTTGGTTTATATGTCATTCTTCTTCGTGTTTGTATTCCTTTGTCCATATCTCCAATAATATCATCTTTTGGATGGTGCTTCTATACAAACTTGAAAGTTATCTTGGATGGGGTCTGAGTTTGTTCTTCCTTTTGGTCTTCCAAATCTTGATCTTCTTTGGCAACACCTTCCTCCTAATCTTTAAGGATATTGTCTTCTTAATTTGTCAAATCTACTTATTTCTCAAGTAGAGCCTCTCTATTTTTACATCAATGCTTTTTACTACCTTGCAAAGTCAATTGTTGTAGCAACTGTAGGCCTTACTTATTAATGAATATCGAAGAAAACTTCCTTCGACTACACGAGAATCAAACTTCCAAGTGAATTATCATTTATTTTCATAAAGGATTTTCTCCCAAATATTTTGAAGTGTTTCAAAGAAGTGGACATTCCTTTCCATAGTTCATGTGGAGTCTTATCATTGTTTACCTAAAGTTGTGCCATGTTTATGATGTATATTGTTGCCTCATCTGCCTCCTTCCAGAATTTAACATGTAACTCAGCTTCCAATGACATTGTTATTGCAATTTCCTGTACATATTTGTTTTTCCTTTCAACCACTCCATTTTTGTGGAGTTCTAGCAACAAAAAGTTTCCTTTTGATTCCATCATTTTCATAGAACTCATTGAATTCTCCTGAATTAAACTCTCCTCCTCTATTTGATTTTAAGCACTTTATCTTAAAAAAACTTTCATTTTCAATTGATCCTTTGAAATTTTTGAAACAACCTAACACATCTAATTTAATTTAAGAAAAGATACCCAAATCATTCTAGTATAACCATTCATGAATAACATAAAATACCTTTCTCCTTGCATTCCTATAGTTCTAGTTCATGCACATAGATCTGTGTGGATGATTTCCAGTGGCATTGATGTTGAACATTCCTTTGACTTGAAATTGGTCCTAGTTTGTTTGCCATGTTGACATTATACATAGATATCATTTGTTTCTTTTGAAATTCTGCGCATACCTCTTATTGCTTGATTTTTGTTGATCTTCACCATAACCATATTTAATTTTATTTACTCATGTAACATCTTTTTTCTTGAATTTCACCGAGAATGTATACATTATTTGTTGTTCTTACCATTTTCATACAAGACTTCCTAAAGATGATCTCATTGTTTCACAATCTTTGGCATGAAATATGATATTGTATCCTTGATCGCACATTTGGTTGACGGTCCAAATATTGTGCATAAGGCCTTCAACATATAACACATTCTATGTTTTTCCTCTATCGTTGTTGGGATACATTGTGCCTATTCTAGCAATTCTAACAGATCCATTATCTCTTAAGGTCACATTTCTTTCCTTATATTTGCTTAATGAGATGAAATTCTTCTGGTCTCCTGTCATGTTCCTATAAATCCACTATCAAAAAACCACTAACTCTCCTTTTTCTGAGCATACATAACGAATCTGCATTTCTCAAGCACAGATACTTCAGTCTTCCTTTTATTCGCTACCTTTGAATTTAATGGATTGTTTTGTGCTCCATGACCTGGATTTTTTCACCTATAACATTCTAGACTATACTTTGAAAGAGGGAAAAAGGAATTATGGGGTGTAATTTGGTCTTAGCTTTTAATGTCAATAGCCTTATTTTTAGGTGCTTGGTGATTAACCCGATAAGCGTTGTAGCGTTTTTCCTGATGACCAATTTTTTTACAAAAGAAATAGTGGCCAAGTAATATAGTTTGATACCTATTAGTATAATATTTCCTTGATAAATCATTTCTTCCGAGGGAAATTTGTCTCTTTGGATTCTCATTCCTCAGTTTATCTTTGTTTCTTGTTTGACTATTGTTGGGAATGTGATGAGACCCTTTTAAGGACATCAACAAAACTTATGGCATTATTTTTTATGCAGCTTTCAAGTTTTTCTTCGTGATGAGTACTAGTGTCTGCGTTTTCTCCACTAGAGGAATCACCTGTATAACCGAGCCCAAACTTGTCATGTGGTGGCCTTTAACAGTTGAGAATGACGTCCAAGGTTAGGGTGCTCTTCAATTTTTTCTTAACTGTGTCCAAATCCTTTTTAGACATACTACTTCAGCGTCCAATTTTTCACAGATTTCTTCCATTTGCTTTAGTTTCTTGCTCAAGACTTCTTCTACTCGCTTATCTTCATCTCTCTCAATTTTGAGAAAGACAATTTCCTTGGATAACTTTAAATTATTTTTCCTAAGTCTATCATTTTCTTCCAAGGATCTAATAAATAAATCATTAATATCTTCAATTTTTTCTTCTTCTTCTTCTTCCAAATTTTCTACTTCTTTTGACACGGACATGAATAATATTTCTTTGTTTCCATCATACTCTTCCTCTTCGGAGACATTACTATCTTGCTTGAAGAATAGATTCTTCTTTCTTGAGCCTCCCCTTTTGAACATCCTTTTCTTAGGTTCTTCTTCATCATCACTATCATCTTTAAGAGGGCAATTGGCAGCATAATGTATTATTTTACCATATCTAAAAAAATGAGATATAACTTACCTTTAAGCTTGGACCCTTTCTTCAAAATCCTGACAAGTTGTTCCCTTTTAGTATCAAAAACATTGTTGGTGCAATCACTATTTTTCCCTTTTCTTAATGACATTGATGCTTTGATTACATCTTCCTTATGGGTTGGATTTTTTAACCTCATCTCATATGTTGTGAAAATTCCATCAAGATCATCAATTGATAAAGTTCCCAAGTATTTAGCTCTTCTGTGACACAAAATTTAACATCAAAACAATATGGGAAAGTTCTCAAAACTTTTTGGACAATCATATTTTCTTTGAGATCTTCACCCAACCCTCTAAGAAAGTTACTACTTCATCTACTCGAAGAAAGTAATTAGGAATATCTTCTTCATCATTCATTTTGAGACTTTCAAACTTCCTTCTGAATTTTTCAAGTTCTTCCTTCTTTACCTTGTCATCTCCTAAACATGGATATTGATAAGTTTGTCCCACATTTCTTCAGTTGATTCACAACGCATAACTTTGGTGAATTGTGAATCTGAAAGACCACTAGTTATAGAGTTCAAAGCCTTTGAATTTACTACATAGGCCTTTTTCGTGTCCTACATTGTTTGTAATGGATATTGAGTCTTATATCCATATATAATTGATTGTCATACTTCAACACCAAGAGACATCAGATAGTACTTTATTCTGATTTTCCAAAATATGAAATTTTTTCCATCAAAAAGGGGAAATTTGAGTGCTTCTTTACTGGCCATTGTGACTAAAAATCCTTCTTCCAAATATTAGATTTCCCTTGAATAAGTTGGCTCTAATACCAATTTCTAGAAATATTGAGAGGGGGATAAACCAGTATTTCATTCAACTTTTCATTTTTTCCAGTTAAAAAATCTTTTACAAATGAGAAGCACAAATTATGAGAAAACACGAGAATTAAAAGGAAAAAATTAATTGAATAATTTTAGCTCAAAGTACAATAATGAGGAGACTAATCCTCCTCTTCAATTTTAGGCTCCAACCTATCAAATAAGGAAACCAATCCGGTTTTACAAACCAAGGCACCAACCTAGTAATGAGGACACCAATCTTCTTTAATAAGTCCAAGCACCAACCTGGAAAAAGTTGAGGACATTATTCCTCTTCAGGCACGAACTTGGTCAAATGCTTTAAACTATACTTGAAGATTAATATGAAAAAAAATTCTCCAACAACTTCATCAGAGACTGGATTCAAGATAGGTTCCAAAATAAGCTTCAAAATCTACTCCAAAGTTTCTTCAAAATAGGCACTAAATACTGCTCCAAAACTCTTTAAAAATAGGTATTAAGGACTACTCCAAACCTCCTTCAAAATATGGCTCCAAAGATCCTTCAAAATAGCTATCAAGGACTGCTCGAAAACTCCTTCAAAAGGCTACTCCAAAATTCCTTCATGGGCTACTCCAAAACAATATCAAATGGCATCGGGTTTATCTAAAATAGGTTGAATATAGAGGTGTCATAGAGCCGAAAATAGGTTTTCTGAGATGTTTGTTACAGGGTCGCAATACAGACTGTTATTTTGTGTAGCTTGTATAGGTGTTCTAGTATGTGATTGTGTTTATGAGGCCAGGGAACACATTTTGTCCAATACCTAGAATTGGTTTCGCAAGGAAAGGCCTTGATTAGATTTAATTAAGCAATTAATTAAATTTTCCTAACTTAGGGAAACAACTTAACTAATTAATATTCATTGGGGTAAATACATTTTCCTCTAGAGACATCTAGAAAAGTCACTTGATAGAGTCAATATGATATTAGTCACCAATTGTGATTAAATCATGGTCATTGATTCGTCAATGAGAGATTATAAGAGGAAATTGTTGGGCATTTGGAGAATATACACTCAAAGGCACAAATTTCTAGTGAGAGAAAGGGCGTAGAGGTAATGTAGGGACATCAATAATAGGTGTTCCAATAGAGATTGTTGGGGAGATTCTTCACAAATATTTCTAGGGAAATTAGGAGATTGATTTTTTTGCAGTGAGAGGTTGATTTTCCAATAGTGCGAGTTACTCCAACAGGGGGTGCGAGTTACCGAGACTGGCAGTGTGAATTTCTCAGTGAGGGAGAAATTCTAAAGCAAGGATATTTGTAGAGGAAAGATCAATTTGCACAAGAGGATTGATTAGCAGGAAGAGATAGAGATTGTCTAATGGAGGCCATGATTATTTACCCAACCAATGCAAGTTACCAGGAGGGTTGAGTTTCTTAGTCAGGTCGCACGTGTGAGCCGAAATTATCTTTAGAGGGAGGCTGAACTGTTTTTGGTGGGTCTAATAGCTTCCAAGAGGTCTGAGGAGTCTAGAAAAAGTGAATAAATAATTTTTCTGAAGCTTTGCTAGTGTTAGGCAAGCAGTTGTAATATTTTTATTGAAGAATTAATAATAAAACCCTCATGTGTTGAAATGGTTCTCCCTTCAGGATTTTTCCAAGGTCATTTGTCTGAAAACACTTGTGTTCTATATTTGTGCGTTTGCACATTATTTCTTAGTTCATGTAATACTTATTTTCCGTGAATTTTCTATTGTGATTTATTTAGTATTTTTCGCAATTTAATTGTAGTTAACAAATAATATGAAAAGATAGGAGAATAATAACTAGTAATTGCAATAGATAAACAAAATTTCACATGGTACCAAAGAATATTTGAGGAAAATAGGAGGAATTGTGTAGGTACAGGAAGAGAAGCACACAGGGTTAAAACCCAGCTCGATTTATACCCAATTCAAGTTCTTTAGTTTATTTCTCCAGTTATTTGAGTTCGCAATTTTTTAATAGATAGTTGGAGTTGGAGATAAACCTAGTGATGATGAGTTAATGTGTATAACACTCAACGGGTTCTCCAACGAATGGTGAATGTGTGTCCAGGTGATTTCAGGACATGCCAAACTACCAGATTGGGATATTCTATGGAGTGACTCTTCTTAGGAGGATCTTAGGCTCAACTTAGTCAATGGCACCAGTAGCAGTTGCAAGGTATCGAAGGTTAAGAAGGAGTAGGAGAATGTTGCCTTGGAAGGAAAATGAAAAGTGATGAAGGGGCCCAGTAAGGGACCTAACTCGAAAGGAGAGAAGATTAAGAAGAAGGACCTATCAAAGGTCAAGTGCTATGGTTGTGACGAGTTTCATCACTATGTCAATGATTTCCCATTGAGGAATAAGAAGGGCAAGAAGCAAGTTGCAACTTCCAAAGATTCAAATGAGTTCTCTAACAAGATGGAGCAGGGATTTGCATTAATCACTTTCTTGACTAGCTCGACTTAATAGGGTGTCGGGCACATAGAAATTGGAGTGTCATTTCATATAATAGGAGTTAGATGGTTCTTCTCCAATTATAAGGAGTAGGATATTAGGTTCCAGATTTAGATGGGTAACAGGTCCAAGTGAACTTTTGTAGCATGAGGGACTATTCTATTTCAAAGGGAGAACAACAAGCAAATATTTGTCCATTATGTGTTGCATGTGTCAATCTTGGGCATGAATCCAATCTCCATATCATTCCTTCAAGATAAGGGATACGATTTCATTTTTAGAGGGGCTAAAGTGTTGTTACAACATAAGGATAGTAGGTCACCCATAGCAGTTGGGGTGAGGAGTGGTTGGTTATGTAGGTTGGAGTGAGACACACCCAAGGCACTAGTTAACAACAAAATTCTGAGAGGCCATGGGGAGTTATGACATAGGAGGATGGGCCATATTCATCGTGGATTACTCAAGATGTTCTGTGAAACAACTACGGGTATTACAAAGGTGATCACCTAGCTAGACAATGTATGAAAAGGATGTGTGTTGGGGAAGTTTTCCAAGGCATCTTTTCCAAGGAGTGAAAGTAGGATGCAAGGGATTCTAAACCTAGTACATTCAGATATATGTAGGTCGATGTCGTCAAATTCTCTCAAAGGGTATGAGTAAATTTTTACTTTTATTGATGATTTATCCTGGAAGACCTAGATCTATTTCTTGAAGACCAAGGATGAGTTCTTCAGTTACTTTTAGGAGTATAATGCTCCAGTGGAGAATGAAACAGGTAGAAATATTTGAACTCTTCAATCAAATAATGGAGAGGAATACACCAATAAGGATTTCGAGGAGTTATGTACCACGACAAGAATCATGAGGGGGTGGATGGTTCCTTACAACCCACATCAAAATGGGGTTGTTGAGAGGAAGAACCAGCCGATTTTGGAGGTAGTGCGAGCAATGTTGTATGACCAAGATCTCCCACACTATCTATGGGCAGAGGCATGTAGTACAACAATTTATATTCAAAACAGGGTTCCAAATAGAGTGCTTCGTAAGATGACTCCCAAGGAGGCTTTCACCTTGAAGAAGCAAGATGTCAGTCACTTTAGGATATTTATCTACCTAGTGTATTGTCATATTCCAGGTGAGGCACGTTCGAAGTTGGATCAGAGTACAAAGTGAGGTTATTTCCTTCAGTATAGCGAGACCTCGAAAGCATACAAGATCTTCATCCTAAGAGTCAGGAGGATTATAGTCAGAGAGTTTCCAGTAGCTGGAGATTAGAGTGAGCAACCGGTGTAGGTTACCATAGTTTCACAGAAGAATTAGGGGCAGTAATCGAGCATGAGTGTAGTCACTAGTATGAGCACTAGCTCAAGTGTGAATGTTCCTAAGGCTTCATAGAGTATGGAGTAGTATATGTATCATATTAGGGAGATGCATCAGGAGGACATGGAGGTGGACATTCCTAACTCCATTGTTGGCAGGAGGAACCAAGAGATTCAGGCTAAATTCAGGGATGCTCAGGAGTTTTTGGGGTCTCATAGAATGGGCAAGAGAGAGTGGAGACAACCAGAATGGTACATTGGCTACATGGAATTGGTCATTTAGTTGGTGGATAGTGATCCTTCCATTTATCAAGAGGCCACATAGAATTAGGTATGACGGGATGTGATGGTTAAGGAGTATACCACAATCATGTAGAACAATATTTACAGGACCAACGGACATGGCAGTGGTTGGATCACGCCTAATTTTTAAGATCAATCACGGTGCAAATGGTAGCATCGAGAAGTACAAAGAGAGATTCATGGCCAAGGGGTTCTCTCAAAACAAGGTAATAGATTATGAGGATACCTTTGCTCCTATGGCCAGATACACTTCTATACGAACCATGATTTCATTAACAAAAAACATGGGATGATAGATCCATCAAATGGATGTCAAGACGTTGTTCCTGAATGGTGAAATGGAGGAGAAGGTGTATATAGAAAAAGCAGAGGGATTTGTAGCACACAACATAGAGATCCACATGTCCAGCTTGAAGATAGCTTTGTACAGGCTCAAGCAGGTTGCCAAGTTGTGTTATGAACGCATCGACAGATGCTTGCAAGGCATGGATTTGTAAAGAGTGAGGCAGACAATAGCCTATACTACTTGGTGGTTGGGGGATATGTTCTCATTCTTGTCCTATATGTGGACAACTTTTTCTTGATAGATTCATGGGGGTTCATCAAGGACTGCAAGAGGGACCATGCAACAGAGTTTGAGATGAAGGACTTGGGGTTAATGCACTATTTTCTAGGTATGGAGGTACGGTAGTCAAATGGAGAGATCTTCCTTGGTCAAGGGAGATATTGTATAGAAAGAAGGATGTGGACACCACCTTGTGTAGGGATTTGATAGGCTCTCCCATGTATCTGGTCAACACCAAGCCAGATATATCCTATGCAGTTAACTCTCTAAGTTAGTTCATGGTGGAGTCGAAGAGAGTGCATTGGATAGGAAGGAAACATGTGTTGACGTATTTGTGTGGCACATTCAAGTATGTGATCAGGTATTCTTAAGGTGATGGTGTCAAATTGGAGGGTTATACTGATGCATAATAGGCAGGGAACACGTTATATCGGAAAATCACTTCAAGGTGTTGCTTTAGCATGGGATTAGGAGTTGTCTCGTGGTACAAGAGGAAGCAGAAGTTTGTGGCACTGAGTCCAGCTAAGGCAGATTACATTGCATCAAGCATGGCTACATGCGAGGCCATATGATTTTGGAAGTTGTTGGTATCATTATTTTCTTAGAGGATAGAGACTACCGTGATACACTACGACAACCAGAGTTGCATCAACTTGTCAGTGAATCTAATGTTTCATTATAAGTCTGAGCATATAAACATTAGATACCACTTCATTAGGGATTGTGTGCAATGCAATATAGTCCAACTACATTATATACCTACAAATGAGAAGTTAGCATATATTCCGACGAAGGATTTAGGGAAGGTGAGGTTCATCTTCTTCAAAGATAAGTTGGGTGTTATGTAGAATACATTCCTTGCTAAGAGGGTGTGTTATTTTGTGTATAAAATACCTTGATTAGACTAAATTAAGAAGTTAATTAAATTTTCCTAAGTCTAACTTAGGGAAACAACTTAACTAATCAACATTAATTGGGGTAAATCAATATCCCTCTATAGAGATATGGAAAAGCCACATGATGGAGTCAAGATGATATTAGCAATCAAATGTGATTAAATCATGGTTATTGATCCGTTAAGGAAAGACTATAAGAGGAAATCGATGAGAATTTTGAGAATATACACACAGAGACACAGATTTTTAGTGAGAGCAAGGGCGCAGTGGCAGCACAGGGACATCAGTAGTAGGGGTTTCAGTAGATATTGTCGGAGAGATTCTTGAGAGACATTTCTAGGGAAATTAGGACATCATTTTTTCTACAGTGAGAGGCTTATTTTCTAACAATGCGAGTTTCTCCAACAAGGGTTGTGAGTTACGCAAACTAGCAATGTGAATTGCTCAGTGAGGGAGAAATTTTGGAGCAAGGATATTTGCAGAGCAAAGATCAATTTACAGAAGAGGATTGATTAGCTCGAAGAGACAAAGATTTTCCAGTGGAGTTTGTGATTATTTACCCATCTAGTGCGAGTTTCCATGAGGGCCAAGTTTCTCAGCCAATCCACACGTGTGAGCTAAAATCAGCTTCAGAGGGAGGCCAAATTGATTTTGATGGGTCGAATATATTCCAGTAGGTTTGAGGAGTCTAGAAAAAGTGAAGAAATAATTTTCTCATGCCTTTGCCAATGTAAAGCAGTTGTAATATTTTTGTTGAAGAATTAATAATAAAACCCTCTTCTGTTGAACTAGTTTTCCCTTCGGAGTTTTTCCAGAAACATTTGTCTGAAAATATTGGTGTTCTATATTTGTGTGTGCTCATTATTTCTTAGTTCCTGTAATATTTATTTTTTGTGAAGTTGCAATTGTTTTTTATTCAGTATTTGTTGCAAGTTAATTGTACTTAACAAATAACCTAAAAAGATATGAGAATAATAACCAGTATCTACAACAGTTAATCAAAATTTCACACAGACTGCCTCAGTGGTCTGTTATAGGGTCGAAGTACAGAGGTTGAACTAAGGCAAAAATAGGGAGAAGAGGGGTCGAAATAAGTCTAAAACATGGAGCATAGGGGGTCAAACTGAGGCTAAAATAGGGAGTATATGTGTTAAACTGAGGCTATCGCAGGGCCGGAATAGGATCTCCCATAGGGCCAAATACTTGCCTCAATTGTGCCAAATTTTTTTAGAGAAATACTCCAGATACTAAGCTCCAAAAAGAATTGAACCCAAAAAAGATATGACAACTCTTAAAGATCACTTATTTTACCCTTTTATTCACTCCTCGGTTCATGAGATACAAACATATTCTTCAGCGACTTAACCAGGTTCAAGTTCTTAGTCTTACTTATTTGAATCTACTTTCCAAAATGGGAGAGGGGAAAACAATTTATAGACTTTGTTGACCCCCAAACAGGGCCAAATTAACCCAGGTAGTGACAACTTGTCTTATAGGAGGTTTGGCTTGACAGAGGCCAATGATATTCAATTTTGTCTTGAAATTTTCATATTTCCTCAAATGTGAGGAGTTGGGGGCGAGCCACACCTCATTGGAAAGGTCTCTAGATGATATTTAAGCCTGTAATATTATTTTCTTCAAATGGAAAACCTTTGACATCAATAAAAACCATTTTATCAACACTATTTACAAGGTGATATAGTTAGATGAGGTCTTAGCAACCTCAAGACTCTGATCTTATGTTACTAGTCTGGTTAGCAACCTCAAGATTATGATATTATGTTAATGGTCTTAGAAAATAAATATTGTTAAAATAAGAACAAATTATAATGAGCTTTAGAGTGAAAATATGTGTTGGTCAATTCCAAAATACCATGGTATAAAAGAGTTTGGTTCCTTTGTGACACTAAGAGGGTTGAAGATGAAAAGGACTATCTTTTATATTGTTTGGCATATAGTCAAATTAAATCTAAAATTTAAAATATTTGTCACACTACCAGCCTTCTTGACCTTTTAACTTAGCGAAATTATGGTGATCTTGGAATTCTGCTTTTAATGTTTTTAGAGTATAGAAATAAAATTCTAGGGAATTCCAAGTAATCTCTTACCTTTTTAGGTCCAAAAAACCATATTTGATCTTAGTGGATGTAAATCACCAGCATCCAACAACATGCTCTTTCAAATTTAAAAAATAAGACGATGGATTATTTATCATTAAAAAAAAAACTATATGAGTGAAAGTGTCATGGATTTTCAGGGGTGGTTGAAGTGGGATGGGTGATTCATAACCCCGATGAACAAACATAATATATTTTTGCTTGGGGGATAGGATCTGAACAAATAATCATGCCAAATTTTGAGGCCTTTGGAAAGGTTTGGATGTAGCCACGGAAAACAAAATAAAAAATTTAATTGTCCTAGGAGATTCAATGGTGGTGATAAGGTGAATATTAATGGGATTAGCTGGAGATCGCAAATAAATTCATAAAATCGTGAGTTAGATTTCCCTTCTATCCTCACAATTTGAAGAAATATCCTATTTTTGTATTCTTCGAAATTTAAGTTCTGAAGTTGACAGACTTGCCAACTTGGGCTCCTAAGTGGAGCAAGGCATAATCAAATTTGAAGACAGCAGGAGGATCTAGGCCCCAGTCCCGTTATCACAAGAATAATTAATGAAAATATATATAAGTCTGATTCGATCGAATTGGAGGGTCCTAAATCTAAGGAAGTTAAATGAGAGTGGCCAAGTGGAATTCCAACTTGTGTGGTTGAAGGACGAGGGAGGACACTTACGCCTCAAGCTTACAGCAGATGTGTGGCATCACATGCAGGGGATGAAATAAACTTGTAGACCTCATCTCAAAAGTCAAAAAGTATTAAATATGAAGCATACCCTTTACACAGTGTCGGGGATCTTGTTGAAGAGTAGAAATCTCGAGAGCATTTATTTCCTCATGCAAACTCAATGCGCGAGAATAAAATAGATGACAAGAGAATTTATCTCGAGGCAACACTTGAATCCAGAGTTAACGTCCATTATCTGGGACAGACTTCACCGGCAGGCTATGGCCTTGTTATATAAGCTTGGTGGTGGTGCCTCTGTCATAGTTAGATTGAGCTTGAGTGATTAGCCAAGAGTATGGGAGTTCACGTTCATGGAGAAACAGGACTTGATGAACAACCTGGCTCATTGGAAGAAGTTGACTGAGAGACTCTTCAAGATTTTAATGGGATTGTATGAGCTGGTGAATAGACATTTGGAACTCATGGAGAAGGTGCAGGAGGACATATCAAAGATGGTGGACCACAAGTTAGAGTGGATGCACACACGTATGGAGAGGAGGTTAATCGATATAAAATTTAACTTTTGTTGCTAAAGACGAGGGTTTGTGACATTGGGGAAGGCTTTAAGGAAGAAAAGTCCCAGGGCTTCTCGATTCTTATTATGAGCTCACAAGAAGCTACAACGGGAAAAACACTAGAAGAAGATGAACCAGGCCATGGAAAGCAGGTGAAACACAGTGGTAATTGGGACCGAAGCTCCTCTAGGACAAATTAATCAATTCTAAAATATGTGTTGTAAGTTTGAACTATTTTTGGTTAATTTTTGTACAATATGCGAGCGCTATATGTGTAATGTAATAGTCCAAAAAGATTGGGGTAGTAAGAAAACAATGTATTGGTTGTATTGGAACTTTGAGACAATTGATGTTACAATGGAATGTAAATGGTACTCGCCATGAAAACTAACATTTATAAATAAAATGAGTACCCTTTTTGTTGAGAAAAAATGTGAGGGATTTTCAAGAATTATCAAGGGTTTGTTATTAAAATCATCTTTGTAAAAGTGACGTTTAACACAAAGAAAATATTATTGTTGAGGCTATAAATTCTCTCTAATCTTGATGTAACCTTGAATTATTGAATATTTTGCAAGTGTTATTTCTATTAGTGGACAAGTTTTATTGATATCATATGTATTTATTAATTACATATTATTATTGGCTATGATTCCACAGTTGTGATGGTACATCTTGTTTGTTTAAGGATTCTCATTTCATTTTTGCATAATTTGAAAATGTGTTTTGAAATAATTATGGTACATTAACTAATGATTTAATTTCACTTTTTTCACTATATTCAAATCATTTAATTTTTAGGTCTTGAATCCATTATTTAGACATTCTTTTTTATTGGGCTTAGAGGCTCATTTTACAACTTAATATAAGAGCCATGTTGTCCTTGTTCAACTTGAATTTGACACGTCTCCTTCATATATATATATATATATATATATATATATATATATATATATAATGTTGGCTATATTAAAAAAAATGAATATACATGTTTGATTAGTTTTAATTAAAAGCAATATACAATATTAATAATATCATTCTCAATATATTCGCTATTAATACAATTATGAAGGACATGATGGTAAAAAAAAATCTACGAGATAAAATAATTAAAGTAAAAAAGATCTTATATTTTCATTTTTCTCAAAGAGTGAAAAAATATATCATAACTTAGTTGTCAAACTAATAGTGGCCACAACCATCACTAAGATCTGTTGTTGATCAAGGAAAACTATGCCATCTGGAATTACCAATTGGTGGTCGGTAAGGAGGCAGGATTTCACTCCTCCCAAATGCCTCTGGGTCTTGGGTGGTTAACCTATTTCCTTACTTCTAAGGAAGACCAACTCTTAGCCAAGCAGATGTAGTTTATATTTTCACTTTTAAGCATGAGGAAGGTGTATAATTCCTATCATTTTAAAAAATATTTCACTACAAAAACTTAAATAAACTATTTGAATATTAAGGTGAGCTCATTTATTTCAATAATATATATATGTCTTTGACTTATTATATATATGGTTAACATTAAAATATTATATATATATATATATATATATATTGTTAACCATAATAAGTCAAATAGGAAAGCCTTGAGGGTTAGCTCAATTGGTCTCGTTGCTAAATAAAACTAATAAGAGAGAGTTGTAATTCATTTAAAATTTAATAGAAAATTAATGTGTCATTTAAAAAATATTATTGGTGCGCCCACGTGCACTCTACAATACAATATGAGAGAGATGTTTGAGTTGAGAGGCGTTGTTTGTTAGGTAACATTATATTTAAAATAGTAAAATATTACTTACATCAAAGAAATTAAATAATACCAATAACTTAAAAAATTAATGTAGTCCATAAACAAAATATTTTAATTTCCACCTTAATTTTACATCAAACTTTATAAGAGATCAAAGTAATTGAAAATAAAAAATATTAATTTACCTTTTCTTACGAGGGAAATATGTAATTCCTTGACTATTTAGGGAGTTGACAAACTGTATGTAAAAGTGATACTATTAATGCCTAATTCATTGTATGTTCAGTTAACATGTAACATTTACAACAAAAGTATATTAATAACAAAATTAATTTATTTTACATCAAACTTCATATAAAGAGATAAAAGTAATTGAAAGTAAAAAATATTAATTTACCTTTTGTATGATGGAAATAATTCCTTGACTACTTATGGAGTTGACAAACTGTATGTAAAAGCAATATTACTAATGTCTAATTCATCCTATATTCAATTAACATGTAATATTTACAACAAGAGTATATTAATAACAAAAATAATTTACTATCAATTATAAATAACATCATTTTATATCAACTTTATATAGAGTTCATATATAATATGGAGTTCATATATAATATTTAAAGATTCATTTTAACTCCAGATCTACGCAGAGAGAAAATCGAATATTTTGAGGTGTAAATATTTCTTTAAGTTTTGCACTCAAAAAGAAGTTTGTATCTTGAGAGATTTGATTCCTCTCAACGCTTGGTAGATCCATAATTAAAATGAATCTATATTGATTAATAATAATAAATAAAATGTAAATCATAAATAAACCATTTTGATATGTAAAATTAAGTAATATTTATGTGTATTTATCCCTCCTAATATTATAATAATAATATAATTACTTGTATTTAAAAAATACATTAATAGAAAAAAAACATTTTAATGTATGCCATGTCATCCATCTAACATTCCCAACACTCTTAACATTCCCAAACACCACTAGTAATTTTGAGTAACATTCCCAACACTCTTAACATTCCCAAACACCACTAGTAATTTTGAGTAATTTTGATTTTCTTTTTGTTATTATTACCTATCACTTTTCCAACACTCTTTCTATAAGGTTTACACTATGTCACTTTATCTTATAATGTTTTTTTGACATTGGGTATTATTATAATGTTATCGAGGTGCCCCGGTCCCACGATCTTAACATTTTGTGGCATACAAACCCGTTGACACAACCTACATGATCTTCATTATACCTTACGTTTGATTTAGCTTTTATGAACAAGAGCTTAACTTTATTTTTTATTGCCAAATGTAATTATAATTAGACCGTAATGGAAGTCTGTCGGCTTTCCAGTTGGCATCCAATTGACAGTGCCGCTCGTCCATATGGACACTTGTTCTCAATCTACACCGTCAATATCCTTAGGGTTTAATCTGAAGGTTCATCTTACAGCAAGGCGGTTAAGGGTAACCACCCCTCCCTCTGAGTCGCCAATGACTGGTCATTTTGTCAAATTGTTGTGCGACTATGCAACAAACCCTAACGGGTTGGGATTCCTCCTCTCCATACTGTAGTTAGGGCTTTGCCGAGGTTAGGGCTTTGCCTAGGTTAATATTATTATTTCTTTGGAATGCTCATAAAGAATGGTTTCTTGGTCTGTTAAATGGTTACAACATTAATACATATTCATACATATTCCAGTTAATAGCCTTTAGTTCTTTATCTGTCTTCTTGTTTTCATTGACTCGATTTCCAATCTCATTTATTTTAACTTTATTATTAATGGTATACATATTATTTTCGAACATACAAAGGGTTCATCGGTCTCTTTATTTTTCACTGTTGTAATAATGATAAAAAATACAATTTATTATATAATTTGCAATACATTCGTGGATATATTCTTTTCATAAATTTGTCTTATAAATTATTTTATTTATGTTTTTAACATAGCTTAGACTTATTAATGAATACCCTAGATTAGAATTGATGACAGCTAAGTTGCTTTGACGCAGTTAAGCTGCTTTGACACAGCAAAGCTGCATCATTACAAAATTAGCGTGTGGACATGTGGGTTATGGACCCACGAATACATCGGAAGCATTATAATTGGCGGACTTCACAACGAAACCCGACCAATCACTGTCGGTCCTTCGTTGAATGTTTAAGACCAAAACCCAAAAGGAAATAAACCCCAATTCATAACTTATCGGGTCCGCCAGAAATGTTAACCCACATGCGCATTCAAACGTGATTAATGTCCGATCATTCAATCAACGAATGGTCTCGATGGTCGAGACTCAACGAGGTTTTAACCCTGTTGTATAAAACCTTATCGCGTCCGATTTAGGAATTAAGTCCCATGCATTTTTCGACGCGATTACCGTCGGATCTGACTCCTTCAAGCGGACGGTCATGATTAACTGAGCTATTAACTCAGTTTTATAAATTCTCACGTTCGTTTTTAGAATTAAACTTCAGCGCTTGTTACCACGGGATGACCGTTAGATCTGTTGGATCTGTTGGGTCTGTCCGATCAGACAGTTATGATGGTTCCTCCAGGTTCTCACGATTTTTGTCAGGGTTCTCTCGTTCCGCCAATATTATCCGTCGATCTAGATGATCCGACGGTTTCCGTTGTGCTATTCAACCAACTCCAGTTTCAATTGAACACCTCTCCTCCATTGATCTGTAATAAAATCCAATGGCTCTCTCGTTTCTTATTGATGGAATTCGCATTACACACACTTTATCTCTGTCATACTTTATCTAAGGCGAAGTTTATAGGAACTTCGTCCTTTACACTCACACACGCATAATTCACAACTTACAGTAAAGAAAAATACTTAAACCATACACAGACACACAAAACTCAAATAACACGCAGATGTATAATAACACGTATATTTCAATTATATACAGAACTTGATTACAGGCTAAGGCCTCTCAACCTTAGTCATCAATTACCCTGTGACTACATTGTGTACCCTATCTCTCTCTTCCACACAACACAGACTCTTTTATATAGGAAATTACAAAGGCGTGGATCATCTAAGATCCACGATTTTCTCCCACAAATCGCTCAATCAAACCCTAAATCTCTCTATACGCATACATGGCAGATAATTACATTTAATCAAGCCTTCTAGAGACTTATCAATTCCATCAATTTAGCTTTGTTTTAAACAGAATTTGCCCAGTTTACAATGATTGTCCACGTTTCCTCTTTCACAACTTTGGATTCTGATTTTAATGAAGGGTGCTCAGATGCTCCTGCATCAGACTCCCGAGGTACAAAAATTTATGACCTCCTGGTCATATGCTTCCTTCATCCCTTAGTAATTCACCCACATCCTCTGTCGAATTTCCTTTATGATCTGTCTATGAGTTGCAACAAAACCTCTGTAGTAACAGGTCCTCCCTGCTACACGATACCTCACCAAGCTTCTCTCCTCTAAGCTTAGTCTTTCAGCATCTCTCTGGTTCTCTCTTTTGGAACCAATTGAGCACCCCTTGCTCTAGGTCGTTGCAATCTTCCCACTTCTTCTGCCACTTCCTGTATGACAATATAAAGACCAAAAACTCTCCAATATTTAACATAATTGTACCTCCTTTTGCACGCAAAATCTTATTCTGCTCTAATACCAAAAATGATGACAGCTAAGCTGCTTTGACGCATCAAAGCTACATCATTACAAAATTAGCGCGTGGACCTGTGGGTTATGGGCCCATGTATACATCAGAAGCATTATAATTGGCGAACTTCACAGCGAAACCCGACCAATCACCGTCAGTCCTTCATTGAACGTTTAAGACCGGAACCCAAAAGGAAATAAACCCCAGTTCATAACTTATCGGGTCCACCAGAAATGTTAACCCATGCGCACATTCGAATGTGATTACCGTCCGATCATTCAATCAACGAACGATCTCGATGGTCGGAGCTCAACGAGGTTTTAACTCCGTTGTATAAAACATTATCACTTTCGATTTTGGAATTAAGTCCCGTGCATTTTCCAATGCGATTACCGTCGGATCTGACTCCTTCAAGCAGATGGTCATGATTAACTGAGCTATTAACTCAGTTTTATAAATTATCATGTCCATTTTTACAATTAAACTTCAGCGCTTGTTACCACGCGATGATCGTTAGATCTATTGGATCTGATGGGTCTGTCCGATTGGACGACTATGATGGTTCCTCCAGGTTCTCACGATTTTTGTGAGGGTTCTTTCGTTCCGCCAATATTATCCGTCGATCTAGATGATCCGACTGTTTCTGCTGTGCTATTCAATCAACTCCAGTTTCAATTGAACACCTCTCCTCCGTTGATTTGTTCCGAAATCCAATAGCTCTCTCGTTGCTTATTGATGGAATTCGCATTACACACACTTTATCTCTACGATACTTTATCTAAGGTGAAGTTCATAGGAACTTCGTCCTTTACACTCGCACACGCATAATTCACAACTTACAGTAAAGAACAATACTTAAACCATACACAGACACAAAAAACTCAGATAACATGCAGATGTATAATAACACGTATGTTATCACCTGGATTGAACCTCAGGCTGAAGGAACGCAATGCTAGCGTAACCACAAACCACGCTTAGCCAAGTAGCTAGCCTTACTAGGCCGGGAGAGGGCTCTCTCCGTGAGGATCTCAGGCAAGATGACTGGATTACCTCCTCGTGAAGGATTTTTTCTAATGAAATGAGAACGCTTGGGTCAATAACTTTGTTTTCTTCATTCCAGATGATCTCAACAACAGAGCTCTCCTTCATGGGATTCAAAACAAGGTACTCTTCATCATCACGATCTGAATCTAGATCTGAAATAGCCAACTTGACTTTATCACAATCTGAAATTGGAACTTGATTTTCCTGCATACTGTCTTCTGCTATGAGCAGAACTGAAATAAGACCTTGTCTTCCATCATTGTCAATTGTACTAAGATCTTGAACCTACTGCAAATTTTCCTGACCATCTTGATAAGTATCCTCTAAGCTGTCTTTATGCTGCTAAAATGGATTTTCATACAGGGCTTCCATGATCTCATCGTCCATGAAGTCATCATCTTCATAAACTTTCTCAAGATTTTCAATAAACTATAAACATGTTTACAACAGTTCTAAACTAATATTAAGGATGGACAAGATTCTTTATACCTTTCAAAGTAAATGGTATGAAAATCCTTTAAACAGTAAATACAAGCAGGCAACAAACTTTCATACCAAGATCGGGCTTCACCTTCCAGAGTGGCCATGAATATCTTCATGAAGCAGTCTTCAGGAAAATCAACCTTCAACTTGCGAGCATGCATGTGAAATCTAACCAGATGTAAAGCAACATCATTCCTATCATCATCTTTAAACATAGGCAAATTCCTTTGCCAATCTACCTTAGGAATTTTATTTTGGAAACCTGGAATGTGATCTCGGCTCATGGGAGCATACCTTTGAGCAAGCGAATCCATTTTGATAACAATGAATTCACCAAGAAATTCTTCAGGCTACTGGGTCTTGAAGAGTGGAGTTGCCATAAAAATTCTAAACCTTGGGATTTTTCGACACTGTAGTCGCTAGGTGAATGATTCCAGCCTTCGCATGCATCTGACCGTTGTTCACCATCAGCAATGAGATCTGAACTTTGATGATCTTTCCCAAGGAATACGAAACCTTTTGCTCATTCCCCAGTATGGTCACCACTATGTTATCACCTAGATTGAACCTCAGGCTGAAAGAAGGTAATGCTAAGGTAACCACAAACCACGCTTAGCCAAGTAGCTAACCCTACTAGGTCGAGAGAGGGCTCTCTCCGTAAGGATCTCAACCAAGATGACTGGATCAAGAAAAGGATACCAGGCTAGGTATAGTAGCACAAAGTTTGATTTAATTTTGAAGGGGTTTTGCTGGATCAAGAGGAGCAAACAGTTAGGGCTAGGGAATTAGGTCAAAACTACAGGGTGTTCAATGGGGCAAGATAGGCATAAGGTTTAGCACTCTAGGACTTGATGGGTGAGATGTTAAGACTGGTGAGAAACTAGGAAGAGCATGTGATTACCATGGATCCTTCCTAAACTGTAGAAAACATATAATGGTGAATATTTCCCCAAAGCAGAGCAGTGATGTTATGAATTCTGCCTATCAACTTGAAAACATTCACTTAGAAGCAATTAAATGTTTAATGAAGTACACAAAACATATTAACATATGATCACAAGAGAAGAAATGAACTAAACTCCATACCACATGGATCCCAAAGAAATAGCTGCAGTTTTTTTCAATCTCCTGCTAAACTGCTACAAAATGATGTACCATCAAGGCATAAGCATCCAACTGAGTCCAACCCTTTACAATGAGAAATAAGAAGAAGATATAGGCATTGTTTCAACCTCTTCCCATCCTCAGGGGTCGAATCCCTAAGATGAGGAGCTAATCTAACCAACACTGAACAAGAAACTGGAATTTAGGCATCCTAACAACTTGCCTCTAAAAGTGAGAAAATTGATTCATTTGTGCTCAAATTGACTTTTAATCTAATGAATCTACCCTCTACTACTAATTATCCATCATATTTACAAGCCAAGTCATCATTTATAGTAGTAAAACATCCTCCATGAGAAAAAATTCATGAACACAGTCAAAACACAGAAAAATGGCCATCCTATGCAAAATTTGTCCTACGCGCAGCGCCACTAGTCCAACACGCAACGCCACTTTCAGGTCCCTTTTGGAGGCCTTCCCGGCATCCAAATTGAGCTCATGATAGCTCATTGGAAAGATCTTCAAGTCTACTTTCCAAAACAACTATAACTTATTCATTTGAAGCTCATTTGACCTCTCAAAGGTTGATTATCCCAAGACTGCTTATGTGTATCCAAAAAGTGGCAGAAAGGTCATTTTTAGGGTGTTTTTTTACGGTGCATGTACTCATCGCTATAAATCCAAAAATGCGAGCCATTTTTCCATTGGGTGCCCCTAGGAAAAGCGCAGTGCCAGTGGCACTGCGCATTGAGCCAGATTTTCTGCATGTGCAATTTCCAAAATTTGCAAAAAATAAAATCTCCTCCAAACCTGACCAAAATTGGTGAGCATCACCATCATCAAGCATATTGATGAGCCAAGGAAGCTTCAGCAAGCAATCTAAGCCTATCCTCCTCCTTTTTTCCTTTAGAGCCCGCCTTAGCCTAGCTTCATCTGTTTGACCCTCATGTTGCAAATTTTGTTCTGGATCTTGTAGTGGTAGGCCATGTGCCTGATGATTTGGTTGTCCTTATTGGCCTTCTACAACATCTTCTCTAAGTGCAAATTGACTCTTTCAAGCCAAATCTCTCTATGATCCTCAATTTCCTTCTCAATAGGAGTCAAAGTGACTGGTGCCTCTTCCTTTTGCATAGTTGATTCACCCTTGTCACCTTGTCTTTTTATCTTGAGAAGTTCCAACTCCATGAGGACCTACTTTCCACTTAGCTGCTTGTTCTCTTGTTCCAGATATGTGATGACATATTTGTCTCTCTCCAAATTGTCCGCCAATGCTTGGACTTGAGCCTCTTTTTCCTGTACGATGATGTCCTTTATTGTTGCTTCATCCTAAGCCTCTAAGTCAATTGTCTCTATGCCATGATGAATATAATGTTGTTTTTGGCTCATCATGCTCAATAAATCAAAGTCTCTTTCTCTTCCTCCTCCTCATCAAGATCTTCCACCTACATCTTTTCTTTCCCTTTGTGCAGTTGTTTGCACCTATTCCTGCTGTGTTGATGAAGAAGGCAAAGCCCCTTCCACGTCCTGTGGAGCAAACATTTTCCTATGAGTTGATGAAGAAGGCAAGGTCCCTTCCACATTCTGTGGAGCAAACACTTTCCTATCAGTTGCAAACCTCTTCTTGTGCCCCTCTGGTATGTCATGTAGGTCCCGGCACCTCAGTAGCTCTAGTCTCTTTGGCATTCTCATATGTTCTTCACCTGAGCACTGCTAGAAGGTCCTCTTGATTCT